>OY757016.1:43533921-44135231 GCA_963580285.1 Lucinisca nassula
TTTTATCTGAAATATTGTGACAATCTTAAGGTTCACTATACTAGATCAAGAACACACCCACTTGTCAGTGATGACCACTGATTGGTCAATGTATTACCAACAGCACCAAAAATTTTATGTCATGTTGAAATTTACATCAGGCGCTGTACTGTTTTGAGGTCACATGTGCAAAGTTGGCACACCTGACTGTCAATCATGACTGACTTTTCTTACATGCTTTTCAATGAAATATAGAGATTTATCATATGACGTCGCGTCTGAGAGTGTAATAACGCCATGTATTATTTTCGATAATCCACTAGTGGATTAAATATGCAAATTAGCTAGATACGTCCCGTAACGTTACATGTACGACGTCCTTAACGACGTCGCGTTTACTAATGGCGGAATATTGATATTTTTGTAAACAATCGTGAATGAAATGCGTTTGAAATGTCATATGATAAATAGAATCTTGCATTCGTGCTCATGTATTATTGAATTTATTAAACTCGTTGAGGAAAATGGATAAAATGCTCGGCAAAGCCTCGCATTTTGTCCGTTTTCCTCAACTCGTTTAATAAATTCAATAATACATGAACACTCATGTAAGATCCTCCATTTCTCAGTGAAATCGAAAACGATATTGTCACGGCTTCAAACAGTGACTGATATCTATTTTTCACTGTTTGGGACTACTTTTTTCTCCAAATCTAATTCTGTGGTCAGTTTTTCCATTGTCAGATGATTGAAAATTAATGAACTGTTTTAGAAGTGACACTAAGCCCGTTAATACGTCACGAGGACGTTAATTACGTCATTTTCGACGCTGACGTCACGTATTTTGTTGCGCGATGTTAAATCTGTCCACACCTTCTTTGGGAAACTGATCTCTTATTTATTTCAGTAACCATTCATAAAAATGCCATCTCAGGATATTTCCAAGGTGCAAACTATTGGGTGCAATTTGCACCTAATATTATATCCAGAAAATACGTTGGACACCACAAAATTGACGCGAAACGACCAGGAACAAAGTTAGTTTGCTCCGAGGGTTACTGACGCGATTAGTGAAGCTTAATGTTGCCGTTTTGAAGCATGTAAGAAACAGAAAATTTGATTTTTTCAGTGTAAGATCAAATTTTATTTCAAGCATGAACACCAAAACTGGCATTTTCACTCGTGGCTACGCCACACGTGAAAATACTGGTTTTGGTATTCATTCGATGAAATAAAATTCGATCTTACACTGAAAAAAAAAATCAAATATCCTCTATGTCGTCACAGTGCTTTGTGACAAATTGAGTACATTCCTGCCATCGAAGATTTGATCTGACAAAAAGGAAATCATTTTTTTTTTTTTTTCTTCTTTCCTTTTAGTTGAATGAAGAGGATGTTGCAGCTTGGTAGTAATTGTGTTTATCATATGACGTCGCGTCTGAGAGTGTAATAACGCCATGTAATAAATTCGATAATCCACTAGATACGCCCGGTAACGTTACATGTACGACGTCCTTAACGACGTCGCGTTTACTAATGGCGGAATATTGACGTTTTCCTTAAACAACTGTGAATAAAATGCGTTTTAAATGTCATATGATAAATGGAATCTTGCATTCGTGCTCATGTATTATTGAATTAATTAAACTCGTTGAAGAAAAGGGATAAAATGCTCGGTAAAGCCTCGCATTTTATTCTTTTTCCTCAACTGGTTTAATAAAAACACTCATGTAAGATCCTCTATATAATAAATGACAATTTGGGTTTGAAAAAAGACGCCAAAAAATTATAAGAATCTTACACGGGTGTGAGGGATGGATAGAAACATCGGTTTCGAGGGTCACAGTCCGGCATATATTTCATTCCGAGCGTGAATTTTTAACACTGCAGTCATTTCGGTTGCCGACGTCCGCCATATTACGATGACATTAAACCGTGATGTTTAGTGACGTCACGTAACGTGCTGTGACGTCAACCTAACGACGGCGCATATGAGGTCGTATTCAACCAGTGCATATCAAACACATGAGATTATTCGATTTTTACCCTGTCCCTGTTTAAGAACACCAGGGTCAGAACAGAATTTTTATCCTAGGCTAAAACTACGGATTTCCTTATCTGGTGTGCAAGATAATAATGTCTTACCATTGTCACTGCTATTCCAGCGCCGATTCCTATCAAGACAGACACGTTTTCTTGAATCATGTGATAAAATGATGTATAGCATCCCTGAAAATAAAAAAGTCATAAAGAACTGAAAACCTTATGACTGCTGCTACTCTATAAAAGGTGTATATACAGTAAAAATGATAAAATCCCTATATTAAGACCACCTTTGGGACTGTTTAAAAGTGGTCTTTTAGACCACTTTTGAACAGTCCCAAGGGTGGTTTCTGATCCGAGGACACTGAATGCAGAAAACACCGAGAAAGAATAACTGGAACCTCTATATAAATAAGCTTTCAAAAATAGAATTAGTCTTAATTTTAGGTGATCTTGATAGCGGTATTTCACCACATCAGTCATTCAGCCACCAAGTTTGATGTATGTGTTACAGACCAATACAAGCTTCCTACGTTATATTGGTTACCTAAACTTCAAAGCACGGTTTATTGCAAATTCAAGCTCTTGTACCACCACTGAACTTTCCAAATTATTGACTTCATGTTTTACTGCCATCAAAAAAAAAAACGTGTGATTAAATATTGCGGCTAAGTCTTTCAAAGATCAGGAAGAAATCTGTCTTGGTCTAATAAAAATTCTAATGAAGTTTTAAATAAATTGAAATCCAGACGTTTTCGTCCTTCATGATATTTACACCCTTTACACTACACTTCCTCGTTATCTTATAAAAGAAAAACTTAATGATTTAATTGAATAGACATTTCTAATGATTTAATTGATAGACTCCCTTCATCTTGAATGCTTTTTTTCACTTCTGAAGAGCATAAAAATTATACTTTATGGTCCTGTCAGAAAGTGTGTGAAGCTCTCACATTTATACTTGACAATATTTACATCAGATTTGGTAAGATTTAGACAAGTTGTGGGTATTCCGATGGGTACGAATTGCGCACCCCTTGTGGCTGATCTGTTCTTGTTTTGTTATGAAATACAATTCATGATGTCCCTTTCCGTTGAAAACCAATCTGAAATCATTGAAGCGTTTAGCTCGACTTCTAGATATTTGGATGATTTATTAAATATTGACAATACCTATTTCGATGGTTTTATCAGTCAAATTTAACCCCCGGAACTTCAGTTAAATAAAGCGAATTCTTCTGATTCCGAGGCCCCGGTTTTGGATTTACATCTTTGTATTGTAGATGGCCTTGTTTCCTGCAAAATTTATGATAAACGCGATGATTTTGATTTTTAGATTGTATATTTCCTTTCTTGGACGGTGATGTTCCGCGTGCGCCATCCTATGGCGTTTATATTTCAATTCGATTTGCCAGAGTGTCTAATCATGTAACTGACTTCAACACTCGTAATAAATTGTTGACCTCTAAACTTCTTAATCAAGGCTATCGGTATCATAAACTACACAAAACCTTTTCATACTTTATAAGACATCATTCCGATTTAATTTCAAAATTCAATGATGGACTTAAATGTCTTCTGCAACAAGATCTCACGGCCCCGCCCATCGGGGCTTGAAGAAGTAGATGGGCTGCATGATGCTTCCACGCAGAGCTGAATCCGACCGCACACGCGTACTGGTTAACCGATTAGAGGATCTAAGCCTTCCCAGGCAAAGCGGTGCGAGTTGGACCGTCCATGCTTATAAACCCTATTGGTTTCATACGGCGATGGGGCTTGATATGTCATTTTATCTCAATCTCGGGTAAAAGTCCAACAAAATTGGAAGCAACGTCTCCAAAATGACCTTTACAGTGTTGACGGGGGCGTCAAACCTCAAATCAAACAAAAGCAACAAGATCTATCGGAACCCGAATTTTATGGTGAGTTAGTATATAGATTCAGAAAAAAATATATAAATGTAATGACTTCAGCACCCAGTTTCGAAAAATCATTCTTCGATATAAAAAGATTGGGTACAACATAAATGTTATACGACAGACTGCATGCATGGTTGTTAACGCAATTACGGTTGACAACTTTGCTTCCCTCTTTAACTGCACGCCGGTGGGCCAGACCTCAGATTCTATGACGGTTCTAGCGTAAAGGCTTACTGAGAATTAGAGAGAATTTAATTTTATGTAATGTGTGTTGGTGCCTGATTCTCTGTCTCTGGTCGGGCCCATCGAAGTCTAACTGTTGGTTTTCTTTTGCTCCAGCATTTCATTGGTTTCTTGCTGTCGAGTCCTCACCGTTGTTTCATCTCTGCGGTTGTTTGATTTTTGTGTTTTCGGCGATGTTGCACTGATGGGTTAGGAGACCTTCATGCGGACTGAACAAATTGTTTGTCTAAATCCCGACGGAAGTAAGGGCTAGGACTGCGGCCGCGTTAAATCGATTTAAGCCCCCCCCCCCCCCCTCCCCCAGTGGAATTCGTGCCACTGACCGTTCCAAGGCGGCTCTTCTGTCGCGGTTATTTTTGTTATGTTTTTTTTCTTAGTGTGTGTATCGCTTATATGTTTTGTTTTTGTTAGCCAATTGGCCATTTTAGCGAAAAACGACTGTCCTTTTGGCTTTGCGCTAGCGGTGTTTCCATTAGGGTCTAGTTATATTTCATATGTGTGTTTCTTTCCCTTTGGTGTCACTGATTGGAGCTGTGGGATAATTGTATCGATTCTTGATCACTGCCTTCACTTCTATTGGGTGTTCGTAAGAATCGACTCACTGAGGCGGTACGAACGAGTGTCTACAATATTTTCTAACTCAGCACGTCTACATTGACAATGGAAGAATGAGCGTGATGCGAATAGACACCGTTTAATGACGTCACTCCCAGATTCTTTCATGTTTTCGCATCGAAAACGTTACGATAGAACATAAATGCATCAGCAATAATTTTGGCAAAATTTCTTCTACCAATGGTGAAAGTTTGGGAGAATTGGGTGGAAGCAACAGTTTTGCCAATTTTCAATGTCAGAATCGAAATAAATCAGCTTTTGTATGTGAATTGTTGCGCGCTCGTGATTTAATCTACTTTACAACTGACCTCCAAACTGTGATTTATTACTCAACAAATCATAGCTAGAGCAGATCTATTTTTATTAAACATTATGGGAAAAAATTCGCTCACCTGAGTAAGAAAGAAAATCATGCTGGGTTTTCTTCTACCAGCAGATTTCACAAGTATATATATATGTGTCAGTGGTAGGACTGCTGTGAGGATAGTTAAGAAAAGGAAGGGAATACAAGTTTTCTTCTCTAAATAACGGGCCAAGATTTCCTATTTGTCTGGTGGAAATTTTGTTCAGCAGAGCGGAACGATTTAAGCATCAGGAAAGATCTGTTTCTGTGAAATTATTTTGAAATTGGAGGAAATGTCGTTTAAATGTTGTTTTGTTGTGTGTGTGTGTGTTTGTTGTTGGTTTTGTTGTTGTGTTGTTGTTGTTGTTGTTGTTGTTGTTGTTGTTGTTTTAGCTCTGGTGGTCATTTTGTTTAGCGGAGTGGAACAATTCTAGCAATTTTGGTAAAGGATCACCCAAGGACCTTTTCTGTTTTGTTTTTCTTTTTGTTGTTGTTGTTGTTGCTTTTGTGTTCTTGTTTTTTGTTGATTTTGTTGTTGTTGTTTTTAAAATGGGCCATTATGTCGTTTAAAGGTTTTTCTATATTGTTGTTGTTATTTTTGTTTGTTTTGTTTTTTTCTGGGTGGGGGGGGGGGGGGGCTAATGTTGTTTTTCTATTTTAAACTCTGGTGGCATGTTTGTTCAGCGGCGCGGAACCGTCTTAGCAATTTTGGCAGGCTAGGAGATGTTGTTTTTTAAACTCTGGTGGTCATTTTGTTTATCGGAGTGGAACCATTTTAGTAATTTTGGCAGAGGGTCACCCAAGAAACATTCCTGTGAAATTATTTCAAAATCCATTTACCGGTTTAGAAAGAGATGTCTTTTAAGTAAATTGCCGAAGGACGATGGACGGCGCACGACGACGTACGACGGAGCGTGATCACAACAGCTTACCATGTGCCCTTCGTACTCATGTGGAAATATATACACTTTCTCTGTATAAAGTGGGGTTTACAAGGGTGTTCATTATACGGACGTGTTAACATAATGATGGACAACATACCCTACCCAGTTTAACCCTTATCTTGCTGAATATTCAATTTAGCCACACCCATTTCTGACTTTGAACCAATCAGATTACCTGATGTAATTCATTGCTACAAATTCATGAAATGAATGTCAAACAGTGAAGATCCTGATCAGATGGCTTCTTCTTCAGAAGCCATCTGATCTGGATCAACACTGTTTGCAAAGATAGAGGTTGTCGTGAACAGCAGGATAAGGGTTAAGGGAATGTTGAAGAATAAAGAATGCAAAATCATTTACAGAGCACAATCGACGTGAAAATGACGTCGCCGTGTTGATTTTGATGATTTTCTAAGCATTTTTGTAAAGATTATCCTGGTTTTCTATGTAGATTTCATCAAAATGTCCTATGGAATCAGATCCGTCGGAAGATAGTTGAATGCTCCTCTTGCAGCCGTCGGAAGATGTTTGAACCTCGGCTTGCGGCCTTGCGACAGAATCACAAGTCCGCAAATCGGGATTTCAAATATCCTCCGATAAGAGAGACCGCCGTGTTCATTTTGATTTTTTTAAGCATTTTTGAAAAGATTATCCTGGTTTTCTGTGTAGTTTTCATCAAAATGGCTTATGGAATCAGATCCGTCGGAAGATAGTTGAAAGTTCCTCTTGCAGCCTTGCCGAAAGGCCGTCGGACGATGTTTGAACCTCGGTTTGCGGCCTTGCGACAGTGTCACAAGTCCGCAAATCGAGATTTCAAATATATTCCAATGGGAGAGGACGCAAGGCCGCACGCAAGCCGTGGTTAAAACATCTTCCGAGGGATTCGATATAACTTGCCGTCAAAAACCTTCTAAGGGACCCGGCTGATACTGTATGAGGAAACATTATATCCTTACAGGATCACTGCTTGGCACGATCCGGCAAGCCAGTTATATACGGAACGCATTTTTCTATACGAACACACACACATTCAGTTCAGTCCTAGACTTCGTGCTGGAAACAACTACAGACAACAAGATGACTTCGACTCTGCAGCTACCTACGCCTGATCGAGAATCAGCGCCACCGTCACCAGAGACAATGACAACACATCCGGCGGACACCATGCAACGGGCCAGACAAACGTCACCACCCCCGACGATTCAGCCATCACCAGGACTCCAGTTGCCGACTCCACCAGAACCAGAGAAAGCCCATGCGAAGAAGCTAAACTACAAGACCTCCAGACAACAAGCCTGTAGGTGCCATAATAAACATAGACGCGGTCCGACACTGCAGTGAATACCTTGTTATGCAATGCCACTTCAAGAAAAAAGTTTTCGGCTCAAAAATACCGCGCTTCGAGTGCTATGCCCACTGCGACCACTTGAAACATCGTGTGCAGCTTACTGTAGAACACTTCACCACAGTACATGTACCTTCTGGAATCAGTGGAAACATACTTTTCACCAGGGAATGCCGCTCCAACAACCAGAAAGATTCCTGAACCACCTCACCGGTCTTGATCTGAAGTGCATTCACGACGTGGGCTAGAGTTGCCAAGCTGATCGTGGCCAGACCTCTACCTCCTAGAACTGAAACTTGGATTACGCGCACTATCATCATGTCCGGTAAAAGTATCCACATTGCAAAAAGGCCTTCGTATGGCCTTTCCACGAGTTTGCCAGCTCACCAGCGCGACCCTTGGAGAGAGCAACAAGTTTTGACTTGAACTACTTTTGCTCTCGGGCAAGATAGAGTGATCACGATTTGCCGCCTGCCGGCACTGATTGCTCTATCGCTTTAGGCCCACTTTTGGATAGGCATCTAAATTCTGAATTACAGTGCTCCTGACCGAGGTCCGGACCTGCTACCCGTCGTCTCTCTTCCTGGTCACTGACAAAAACCGAGACTAGTTTGGATGCTGACTTGTCGAGATTTTCAGCCCTGGAGCAGTTCTACCTTCGACCGAGTTGTCTCCATACTTAATGGGGTTATCCCCGTTGGAACCACGCGGTCGTAAAACTCCCGCATTGAACGAAACGAAACGGAACGGAACTATACGAACACACATATGAAATTTCATATACAGTAAAATTTCTATATTAAGACCACCTTTGGGACTGTTCAAAAGTGGTCTTTAAGACCACTTTGAACAGTCCCAAAGGTGGTCCATGACAAGAGGACACTGTATGCGGAAAACATACAGAAAGAATAACGCCAACATTCTAAATAAGCTTTTTAAAGCAGAATTAGTCTTAATTTTAGGTGGTCTTAATAGCGGAATTTCACTGCATAACACTCGTATTTAAAGGTACATTACTGAGCTATCTGGAAAAAAAATGCCTCCAAAAATAAAATACATATAGCCGGTATTTTTCTTTAAAACAAAACAAATGAATGCATTTTATGCAAAAATGCGAACAATTATGATGACAGGTAAACGAGTTTGAGAGGGATTCCCTAACTAGGTTTCGAACACTAGTTAGATCTATTTTTAGTTCGTGACAAAAATAGAATCCCCATATATGACGTTATGCGACGTTCATTTTTGGCCTTGTTTGCTTAGGCCATGCCTAAATCGGAAAAAAATATGACGCTGAATACCATGCCATAAGTAACGACACTTAGAGAGGATACTGTCGCCATGTATGTGTAAAGTGACAGATTTATTTTTAGAACAGAAATTCCGAACACATGTTCAGGGCGAAGGGTAAACATGAATGAAAACGACCATTTTCACAAAGTTCTGAAGCTGTATTTGGCTCCAAAAGTGTACACATGACAAAGGAGTATGCATTGAAGATGAAAACCAGAAAAAAAAATTGAGACCCGGTAGCTCAATAATGCACCTTTAAATTCTATAATTATGACATGCATTTCATAATGTGACATTAGAATCTCAAATTAACGAATAACAAAATAATATCAGCAATCTCCATGATAACTGAAACATGATATGTCTTCAAGTACTGCCTGCATTCATCTATCAGCACAAATCTATGAAACTTGTCATAAAGCAAAGAAATGATTATCTGAGACCAGTGTCAGATTGTGTAAGTTTTACCTTTATAAAGCAAGCAGATTCAAATCGCTCTTACTTGGAAAATTAAAGACAAAATCGTTCAATGTTATTCAAGCAAAGTCATTCATGATTGATTAAAACTGGAAACCAAAAATCTGGAAAAAAACAGACTCGTTTGGAACCTACATTGTAGATTCAGTCAGTTACTTCGTCGACCACCGTTAACAGTCAAGTTTAAGCATAAGTTAACAAGGGAAATGGATGAAACGTATTCAGAACCAAGTGACATTGGAATGTCTATTTTAAAGTTTTTTTGGAAACACTGTTGTCCAGGGAATGAGATAATTAAATGGGTCCTGATAGCACTACGAGTAGTATTTTCAACGGCACTGAACATTGTCATATGTTCACTGATCACCAAAGCGTTTTTCCCTGAATTAGATACAATGTTGTTCTATGGCCCCACAGCTCTGGTAGAGATCCTTGCTCTAGTCATAGAACTGGTGTTGGTGAGGGCAGTAGCGGTTCGTACGATGAAGCAAAGACCGTTCGTTATCGTTTATAAGCTCTTGGATTTCATCTTCAGTGCCATCAACGGTGGATTAATGGTTATTGTGAGGGACAGTATTGAATTCGACCAATGGTTACAAACCATAGCCGTGGTTATTACGACGCTCGACCTGATCAACCCAGTCGAGATTGTGATTGCCTATTTTTGGAAAGTGCAATTTTACTAAAACAATTGGATTTTTTCTTTGCTTTTTGTGAAAAAGATAATGTCGCATTTTAATCGAATTTCATACCTAAAACTTGTAGTTTAAAGACCTAGTTCGTTTAAAAGGGCAGAATTAAAATTGCCAATCGGTTAACATAACCTTTTTGTACTATTTTGTCTGCTTTGTCTTTTGTTTGTTTGTTTGATTTGAGGTTTAACGTCCCCGTCAACACTGTAAAGGTCATTTTGGAGACGTTGCTTCCAATTTTGTGGGACTTTTACCCGACATTGAGATGAAATGACATCTCAAGCCCTGTCGCCCAATGAAACCAAAAGGGTCTATTAGCATGGACGGTCCGCCTCGCACCGCGGTTCCTGGACAGGCTTAGATCCTCTAAGCTGTTTACCAGTACTAGTGTGCGGGCCGGATTCAGCTCTGCGTGGAAGCATCAGGCAGCCCATATATTTCTTCAAGCCCCTATGGGCGGGGGCTTAGTTTGTACCTCGATTACATTACGATAACACATCCGTGTGATATAGTGCCTGTTTCCATACCTCAAAAAAGGTAATTTTTCTGATGAAAATTTGTGATATTTTTCTTATTTATACTCAGAACATAGGTTTTGGGTGCTCGTTAGAACCGCCTCATTGAGGCGGTTCTAACGAGTACCCACAACCTATGTCTTGGAACAGAAATAAGGAAAATAATGTTTACCCCCGTAAACCCCAGTTTTCTCTGTATAAAGTGGGGTTTAGGGGGGTCTTTATTTCACGGACTTGTTCACGTGATGATCAGACATGGATTTATTTCCAAATTTTCTTTCTTTAAGACTGACACGAAAATAGGGAAATTGTGTGAAGAATAGCACAATTAAAATGGATAGAAACGACTTTTAACTGTTCATTTTTTGTGACTCGGGCTGTTGACTACCTATCTCTTTATGGTCACTAGTATTGTTCTTCAATACTTCAACACATTAATTCTAACACGAGTTGTTTACACGACTATTAGGTGAACTGTGTATTTTCCTTGCAGTTCAGTAAGAGAAACTTGTATTTCACATTTATTGACAGCAATTAAAAGTTTTTCCACAGACACTTTGTGAAAAAAAAAGAATGAGTCGGATTATTTTGGATAGAATATTAAAAGATCATTTGACAGATATTATGGGGGTGCGTAAGGAACATAGTGGACGCAGTACCATTGGCGGTTTTTGTATGTGAAGTTGTGTTTCAAACCTGCCCACGTGTGCATTTTGCTGTGCCCTGACTTTGGAGAGAAGCGATACAATTCACCTTATTTGCATTATCTGCTGGTTCCTAGTCTGAAGGTTATCAGTGTTGGAAAAACAGATAACCAGACCCCCTTGACCTTAAAAGGTCAGGGGGGTCTGGTTACCTGTTTTTCCAATATTGACAATATGCAAGCTGGGAGCCAGCAAATAATGCAAATATGGTGAATATGCTAACTTTTAAGATGTTGCACTTTAGTCACAAAGATAATATATAGCTGTCCACAAGATATCGTTTTATTATGTTTCTTGTAATATTTTAGTTATTTGTTTCAAATTAAGTTTATAACAGTTAAAAGGGACTGAAAACAATTTGCTATTCACCCATAATTATTCTGTGTAAATGGCATTTCTCTAACGAAATTGCGAGTTGAAATATAAACCTTATTTTTCTTGACATAAGGGTATTACATGAGAATGTTAACGTGATGAAAATAAAATTGAATAAAACAAGCCAATATGGTCTGCTGGAATATACATAAATACTACTACTACTAATAATAATAATATAACTACTACTACTAGAAGCCTCCGTGGTGCAGTGGTTACGCTACTCGCCTTGTAAACCAGGGATCGCAGGATCGATCCCGGGCTACTCCAGACTTTCGGATGAGTCTTCTTTAAACCGAGGTCCCGTCTCCGTATGACCTTAGCTGTTGGTGGGACGTAAAACTAGAACTCACTCACTCACTCATAACTACTACTTCTGCCACTGCTATTTCTAATACTACTAAAACTACTGATAATAATTTTAATAATAAAACGATGATAAATATTATTCTGTTACTACTTTTTCCACTACTACTACTATCATTGGGCCCCCGCCGATATGGGCTTGAAGAATAAACTGGGCTGCAAGATGCTTCCACGCAGAGCTGAAAGTGACCGCACATGAGTACAGGTAAAGTACTTAGGAGGTCTTAGCTTGCCTAGGCAAAGTGATCTGAGTCGGACTATCCCTGTAAATAAACCCTTTTGGTTTGTTTGGGCGGCAGGGCTGGAAATGCCATTTTTATTTCAATGTCGGGTTAAAGTCTCACAAACTCGAAGCAACGTCTCCAAAATGACCTTAATAATGTTGATACATAAAAACCCAAATGCATGTACAAACAAACAAATCACTACTACTGATAATACTACTTATAATAACGAAAATAATAAATTTAGAAATAAAAACGATGGCAATAATAATATATACTCTTACTACTACTCCAACTACTACAACTCAGTACTACAATAATAATAATAATCAAAACGATGGTAATTATAATTATATCTACTACTCCAAATGCTATTACTACTATTATTATTATAATTATTATCAATGTGATGGAAATAAAGTGGATAAACACTAAAAATAGCTAATATTGCTTGTAGGAAAGAACATTTAACATAACCAATGGGTCACGTCAAGCGATTTTGGTACTTATCGCCTATGCGAGCAGCGAAGGTTCAGGCGAGCCTGCGCATCCGCGCAGTCTCGCCAGAACCTTCGCTGCTTGTTCATACAAGCAGTGAATCAAGAGGAACCTTCAGACAGAAAGCCATATCCCTGGCCCTTCTGAATGGCTGGGCATAAGCAGTTAAAATTTGTCATGACGGAATGCTCGAAGACACAAATTCGCTTGGCGGGGCTCAAATAATAATAATAATAATAATAATAATAACAATAATAATAATAATAATAATGCGTTTTTCTTGATGTTGGAAAGGAGGGTGTTAAGTATGAAGAAGACCAGTCTTTTTGCTGATTGTGCTTATCGGTTTATAATTTCGCTAAGGCTGTGCTCACTGATCAATCATGGTCGAATTCAACTCTGTGAAATATACATTTTAAATTCAACACCGGTTTTTACGTCGTCAATTTTAATATTCTATCTATGAAATTCAACCAAAAAATGTACAACCGGCATT
Organism: Lucinisca nassula; assembly: GCA_963580285.1. Taxonomy (NCBI): domain Eukaryota; kingdom Metazoa; phylum Mollusca; class Bivalvia; order Lucinida; family Lucinidae; genus Lucinisca; species Lucinisca nassula. Next base: position 43,546,993 of record OY757016.1, read on the forward strand.
TGATACGGCAAATTCACTGATCGTGTAATTCTAGTTACAAGTTTGTAACTAAACGGCTTTCAATGCGGTTCTTCTGTGGCGGTTTATTTATGTTGTTGTTTGTTACTTACTTTGTGTATCACTTGTGTCTTTTTATTTTGGATGGTCATTTGGCCATTTTGTGGGAAAGTAACTGTCCTTATGGCCTTCCTTTGTTTAAGTTTCCATCATCACGAAAACACGCCTATATAATTTCGACCCACTTGAGTCCCACTTTTATATAGTAAAACTGGGGTTTCCGGGGGTATACCTTATTTTTCTTATTTCTGCTCTAAATTATAGATTGTGGGTACTCGTTAGAACCGCCTCGATTTCTAATGTGTCGATGTTTTTTCAAAGTTTTAGAATTATTGCGAAGTTGCTTTGATAATGACAGTTCGAACGTGTTTCTTGCCTGATAATAAACATATCGGGATAACAAGTCCGTGTTATGGCCAAACTTCAACGGTTCGAGCACGGATGACTCGTATTCGATGACTAGGTCGAACACGATCTTGAGGCCCCGGGGAATTCGTCCCGTAGTTCCTGATAAGATAAACACATTACGATAACACTGTCGCGCTACAAGCCTATATCAATTTTACCTCTTTGAACCCCACTTTTATACAGTAAAACTGGGGTTTACGAGTGCCCACAATATATATTTTGAGCAGAAATTAGAAAAAATTCACAATTGTTCATCGTAAAATTTTCATTTTTTTTCGGCGATAATGGTGGCAATGTGTTTGTATAGGCGTGTTTTCGTAATGTATGGTCTGGTCGCTTCATGTTTGTGTTTCTTTCCCTTGATGTCTTCGATGGGTAGTGTAAGTTAATTGTATCGCTTCCTGATCTTTGTTTTACTTCTGCTTTTAATACTGAGATATCATTGCCTTTTTCTTTCCGAAATGGATAAATGCAATCACAATGGAGTCACATGATATGGCACTTCTTTTCTTGTAACTTTTACTTCTAATGTGTTGACGTTTTCTTCAAAGTTTTAGAATTATTGCGGAGTTGCTTTGATAAAAACAGTTCGAACGTGTTTCTTGCCTGATAATAAACATATCGGGATAACAAGTCCGTGTTATGGCCAAACTTCAACGGCTCGAGCACGGATGACTCGTATTCGATGACTGGGTCGAACACGATCCTGAGGCCCCGGGGAATTCGTCCCGTAGTTCCTGATAAGAAACACATTACGATAACACACCCGTGCTACACGCCTATATCATTACGAAAACACACCTATACAAATACATTGCCAATTTTTGGTCAAAAATTAGAAATTTTAAGATGAAAAAATGTGATATGTTTCTGATTTCTGCTTAAAACATAGATTGCGGGGACTCGATAGAACCGCCTCGACGAGGCGGTTCTTTTGAGTACCCACAATCTATGTTTTTGAGCAGAAATAAGAAAAATAATGTATACCCCTTAAACCCCAGTTTTATTATATAAAAGTGGGGTTCAAGGGGGTCAAATTTGTATAGGCGCGTTTTCGTGATGAATTTGACCTCGTTGAACTCCACTTTAATATAGTAAAACTGGGGTTTACAGGGGTAGGGGTAAACCTAATTTCTTTTTTTTCTGCTTGCGGGTACCCGTTAGACCCCCCCTCGATGAGGCAGTTCTAACGAATAGGCACAATCTATAGTTTGAGCAGAAATAAGAAAAATATCACAATTTTTCATCTTAAAATGTTCGTTTTTTTCGGCGGTTAAGTTTACAATGTATTTGTATAGGCGTCATTTCGTAATGAATGTATTTTTCACATGTCCAAAATGGCTACTTTTCTGATGAAAATTAGTGATTTTTCTCTTATTTATACTGCAAACATAGATTGTGTGTGCTCGTTAGAACCGCCTCAGTATCGTTAGAACCGCCTCACTGAGGCGTTGAGGGGGTTCTAACGAGTACCCACAACCTATGTCTTGGAGCAGAAATACGAAAAATAATGTATACCCCTGGAAACTCCAGTTTTATAAATATAATGTGGCGTTTAGTGGGTGTTCTTTTCACGGACTTGTTTGCATGATGATTAGAGATGATTTAATAGGATTTTGCCATGAAAAGGTATTTTGTGTGTACTCATCAGAATCGCCTCGATGAGGCGATTCTGATGAGAAAATACAGCATACCATTATCATTAAAGAAGCATTATATCTCTTGACACGATGCTATGAAAAAATCTCATTGGTCCGAACTAACACTGCCTCGAAAGTAATTTTAATGGTCCGAACTGTGTTCAAGCTGTTGAAGATTCGCTGTACATGCATATGTCTGCATGCTCCTGTTGTACCGTTAATCCGCTCAGTACCAGAAACCCCTGAAGGGGTACCTTGGCAAACAGTGCAGGCCCAGATCAGACGCCGCAGAACGCGGCGTCTGATCAGGGCCTCCACTGTTTGCTAAAAGTTCAGTCATTTTCCAAATAAATCTCGAAGAAGACACAACCTGACACCCCTAAATTTTGAATTGGACTCCTGCTATATATAAGGAGGAAGATTCCATTTGGTACTAAAAGGCTTAAAATAAGGTTTTATACGTTATTTTCAATATTTTGTTCTTCTATTGAGCATCACAACATGTAATTCATGTTCGTAAAGAAGACACTCTCGATTTTTGGTAACACACACGGGTGTGATTTGTTTGTTTGATTTGATCTGATGTTTGCTGCCCCCGTCAACACAATGTAGGTTATTTTGTAGACGCTGCATCCAATTTTGTTGGACTTTTACCCAACGCTGAGACGAAATGACATTTCAAGCGAAATAGATTGGGCTGCATGATGCTTCCACGCAGAGCTGAAACCGACTGCACATGAGTACTGGTAAACTGATTAGAGATTCTAAGCCTGCATAGGAAAAGTGTTGCAAGTCGATCCGCCCATGAATATAAACTCATTTCATCTCAATGTCGGGTCAAATGCGCTAAAAATTGGACGCAACGTCTCAAAATTGACCTACACAGTGTTGACGGGGGCGTTAAACTTCAAACCTAACAAGCCCTGTTGCCCAATGAAACCAATAAGGTTCATAAGCATGGACGGTCCGATTCGCACCGCTTTGCGTGGGCAGGCTTAGATCCTTTAAGCGGTTTACCAGTATTCGTGTGCGGTCGGATTCAGCTCTGCGTGGAAGCATCATGCAGCCCATTTATTTCTTCAAGCCCCGATGAGAGGTGGGCGATACACACACAGGTGATGAGGAATCATAACTGTTATTCCCTGGTACTCGTTTCTGTGAATTTCTTGTTGAGCTGTGCTAAAATGGCGTCGGTCATAGCCAGAACGATGAAAATTTTATATTTTCTTATTACCCCTCAAAACACAGTTTGTGGGTGCTCGTTAGAAGGTTCAAACGTGTACCCACATCCTATGTCTTGGAGCAGAAAGAAGTAAAATAATGTGCATACCCCTGTAAACCTCAGTTTTTTTTTTATATATAGAGGGTGTTCATTATACGGACTGGTTTGTATGATGCTATTGTACAGTAAAAAGGAATACATTATTTTCTCTTCTTCTTCTTGTGTGTGTGTGTGTGTGTGTGTGTGTGTGTGTGTGCGTGCGTGCGTGCGTGCGTGCGTGCGTGCGTGCGCGTGTGTGTGTAGAAACTGTTAATTTTAAGACATATCAGAAATATACAATCCATCATTGTTGTTTAGTAAGAGAAGAGAAATACCACCACGAGGGTCCAGCGGTCAGGTAGGAAACGAGGCTTTGCCGAGATTGATCCCTACGTGACCGGTGGACCAGAGCGTTTGGATTTCCTGTCACCACTGAACATCAATCTCACAAACAGCTTGAATGGTGATTTTATTGCAGCACTATTGGGTTTTCTTCTGGGAAGCTGGACAAAACGAGCCAAAACCAAAAATTTCACAATGTCGAGAAATTTTGGTATAAAAAATATTCTTTATGATTAAAGAATAACGCATACCCAAAACTTGATCTTTTATTCAGAAACAACGAAGTTATAGGCGTTTGAACTTTTGAATTGCAGTTTCCCCAGTGACGTCTTTTACCTTTTTTGTACCAAATGGAATCTTCCTCCTTATATATATCAGGAGTCCATTTCAAAATTTAGGGGTGCCAGGTTAGTTTAAACTTTATTTTATTTGTATAACCAATACATATACATTCAACACATAGAAGCTACAAGGTTACAATATTATACAAATAGGATTCAGGAGAAAGTCTTTAGACCTTTGAAAAATCTGTATCCCATCTTGATTACAGTGAAGACAATAGTAATATGTGATTTAGCTTGTAAACAAGACCCTAAGTATTTTATTTCATGGATTTGTGTGTCAGCATTCCTTAGAAATTACATAATCTGCTGCAGGCTCCACGGGGAGTGGATAAGTTCTTATTCCAACACTTGTCTTTAAAAACTCACGACTTTGCGCATGTAGACAAAGACAAAGCGTTAATTGCCAATTATTAGCCTCTAGAACTTTTGCATTGTAGCATTGGTACCTATGAAAAAGGTAGGGAGTTGTAGAACAGAACAGAACAAGAGGTGCCAGGTTGTGTTTTTCTTCAAAATTTATTTTGAAAATGGCTTGATTTTTGCAAACAATGGAGGCCCTGATAAGACGCCGCGTTTTGTGGCGTCTGATCTGGGCCTGCACTGTTTACCAGGGTACCCGTTTTGGGGTTTCTGGTACTAGAAAGCCGGGTTTATCCGATAATTTGGACGCCATAACGTATGTGAGACAGATTTCGTCACAAGCGAGAAAACAGAGGGATTCCCCGGGCTCAAAGACAATGGTACATGGGTGGATCATCTTGATCATGAAGCTTAACTGTTAAATCCTGGAAACTGTAAATAGCTTTGTGAACTGCTATTTACTGCTGTTTGATGATGAATTGAGAAAGTTAACATTCCATTAACAAACACGTGTACTGGCCATCACGTTTAACGAATCCGTGTAATGAGCACCCCTCTAAATCACACTTTATATAGAGAAAATTGGATTTTACAGCGGTATATTTTTTTTCTTATTTTTGCTTCAAGACATAGGCTGTGGGTACTCGTTAGAACCGCCTCTTTGAGGCGGTTCTAACGAGCACTCACAAACTACGTTTTGAATATATCTAAGAACCATAACACACATTTTAGTTAATAAGTAACCAGCCTATCCCATTTCCAACTGACCGAGATGCCGTTGAGCGGAATGGGTACGAGCTAATACCGCACCCCGCCTTTTCTCCGAACTTAGCTCCTAGTGACTATTTCCTATTCCCAAACTAGAAAAAGGATATCCGTGGACGTCATTTCCAGTCAAACGAAGAAGTCATGGTGGCAGTTGAGGAGTGGGTCGGAGACAAGGACCCTTGCTTCTTCAGTTCTGGACTGATGGCACTGGAACAGCGTTGATCCAGGTGTATTATCCCAGAGGGCAATTACATCGAAAAAAAAGAGATCGATCTTACCCAGAAATGGATGTAAGTTATTGTTTATTGACTCGCCCTTGTACTTGCCTCGCCGTTAGTAAAATTTTGGATTAATCTTCAATAAGTCTTCTATAAAGTGTAGGAAAGTTGTCTACTTAACTTCCCTGATAGTTTTCAAGCATTCCATTTAGCGTACTAAAGTATGCCTTTCTAAAGATAAAAAAGTACTTTTTGACAAAATTATAGTGTTTGCAACTTTGATATTCAGACATTATACTTCAGTCGACAGGATCCTGTGTGCAGACTGGCAATTAGAATATTGCCAAAGACAATTATTTGTATACAGCACATTTCTGGGATATAACTCTAGACATTCGCATTTAAAGACCTAGCTTTTTGTAAAACGCGATACTTTGTAATACGGTAGAGTCCGAAAACTTGTTGGGAATTACATAAGACTGTACTAAAAATCTACAGGTCATATTTACAATGTCACCACTAAAGCCTTAACTTATCTCATTTAATAACTAAGACTGGCAATTTTCATAGTTGATAAACGGATTTGTGACCCTTCACGAGATTATAATTTATACAAACTGTATGTAGTTCCAACAATTTGACATGAGACTGACCTTTATGCAAGGAATAAATTAGCCAATGTTATCGCCTATTCGTCGGCTATCGTAAGCTTCTCGTGAATGTTCGGCATCTCGACCGATTTACTGCCCTCTATGTATTGTATAACAATATCGCCATCTTCGGAAAACGACGAAGATAATATATGCACTCAGTCGGGTGTGAAATTATGTTAATAGAGGTCACCAGTCTCAGGTCAATTTGTTCGAAGTGAGTGTTTGAATTTTATGTCCCACCAACAGCTAAGGTCATACGGAGACGGGACCTCGGTTTAAAGACTCATCCGAAAGTCTGGAGAAGCCAGGAATCGATCTTGCGATCCCTGGTTTACAAGGCGAGTAGCGTAACCACTACACCACGAAGGCTTCTGAACTATAGTAGAGTATATTACAATACCGTACAAAACGGTCATATCAGAGGTTCTAAATTCAAAGTGCATGCATTTTTTTTTATTTTTAGTTCATGTAGTTTGCCAAAATGCCAATTGCCAAAATGCCAACATGGTCTTTCATTATCCTAACAGAGCATACTTTAAAATAAGATTAAAAGTTTTTTTCTGTTTTTGTGTTGTTGTTCGATTACTCAGGTCCTCCTCGTCGCCAGTGAAAATCAGCATTGTGGTCGGTACATTTTCTTGAAAATGAAACCAATAGCTGATAAAACTACAAAAGCAAAGACGACTGGGCTAAGAGAAAAGGCCCAATACTGTGTGGCCCCCGCCCATCGGGGCTTGGAGAAATAGATTGGGCTGCATGGTGCTTCCACGCAGAGCTGAATCTGACCACACGAGTACTGGTAAATCGCTTAGAAGGACTAAGCCTGCCCAGGCAAAGCGGCTTGAGTCAGATCGTCCAATGCATATAAGCCTTCTGCTTTCATTGGGCGGCATGGCTTGAGATGTCATTTCACCTCAATGTCGGGTAAAAGTCCAACAAAATTGGAAGCAACGCCTCCAAAATGACCTAAATAGTGTTGACGGGGACGTTAAAACCCAATTCAAACAAACAAACAAACAAACCAAGACTGTGAGATTAAAGAAACATGTGGCGAACGAATTTTGGAACGTCTTATCCAAACTATAGAAAATGAATCACTCATTCAAAAGTGCATTTATAAAGGTTGGAATTTGTCACATTATGCCGGTAGCATTTACTCCCACAATATTTGAGCTACATGTTGCACACACTTCTTTTCAGCGAAACGCATACTAGACCAAAAGGCCAAGACTGTTGCGGCATTAATTGCATGAGTATATTTTAAAGAGAAAAAAAAATACACTCAACTCGAAGCACCCGAAAAAAGAAACAGAAAGACCTAGTGAGGGTGATATAAGGTTGCCACAAAGGTAACACAAAACATCACAAAACACGCCTATATAATTTTGACCCCCCTTGAACCCCACTTTTATATTGTAAAACTAGGGTTTACAGGGGTAAACCTTATTTTTCTTAGTTCTACTCTAAAACATAGTTTGTGGGTACTCGTTAGAACCGCCTCCATAAGGCGGTTCTAACAAGCGCCCAAAGTCTATGTTTTGAGCAGAAATAAGAAAAATATTGCAATTTTTCATCTTTTTTTTTTTTTTTTCGGCGGTAAAATTTACACTGTATTTGTGTAGGCTTGTTTTCCTAATGAACCAAAGCACTGACAGTACTGTTGGGTCGATTATTTCTGAGTTGGTATTAATGATAATGTCCAATACATACATACATGCAAACATGTACAAGAAGAATGTTCAGAATCCACAGGATCTGACAGTAAGCGGCTAAGCTTATATTAATCATCTCCTGGAAGAAGTATAATTTACGTGTATAAACATGAATGGTGTTATGACAGTAAATATGTATCATATTCCTTTAGCAGAAAGAAAGAAAGAAAGAAAGAGAGAGAGAAAGAAAGTAGTGATGCTCCTGTATAAGTTCTAAGCAAGATATACCACATATTTCTGAGTTTGGAAAGCGGTCATGGAGGGAGAATTAGGTTCTTAAATTATTGTACTTTGAGCAAATAGTTTAGACCCAGATCAGATGTCGCGATCCGCGGCATCTGATCTGGGTCTAAACCGTTTGCAAATGCCACAGTGCATGCGCAGAGGCATGTTCTACAACAAGTTTTCTTTAACACAGCACTATGACGACACAACGACAAGACTTGCGCGGCTAGTTTGCAATTAATAACAGTTACCACGATTTTCTACACAGTGCTAATCAGGCGGAAAACGGCCTAAAAAGTTTCTGTAGTTAGTGACTTTGAGTCGATTGACAAACGACGATGCCCAAACATAGCTTGTACACGCCAATGGTTTCATTTCTGTGGTGTAGTCCTTGCGCCCAAAGGATTATGCTTTTATAGAACATAAATAAAACCGTAATTAGAAAGCCAAAAGGTCAGTTTCTTTCAGCCACTTAATACAAATAATAATACCAATCTCCAAAATATCTAGACTGGTATTAGTCGTAGTTGTCAAAAGTTTTGTAGTTGCATGTCATTTTATCTTATGCCAATCAGCATTTAAAAGACTGATGTAGTCTACCAACCAGCACCTGACAAGTCGTACAAAGAGCCCACCATCAAAGTGAAAGGTCGAAGATTGCAAGTGGTAGAGAAGTTCACCTAATTTGGAAGCACACTGTCAAGAGCTGTGCACATTGATGCTGAAGTCAATGTCAGAATTACCAAAGCTAGTGCAGCATTTGGCCGACTATGTGATAGTGTTTGGGACCGAAGAGGAATCAGGCTTGACACAAAACTGAAAGTCTACAGAGCTGTGGTGCTGCCAACACTATTGTATCCATGTGAAATATGGACAGTTTAACAACGGTACGCACAAAGACTGAATCACTTCCATAACAAGCTGTCTTAGAAAACTCTTAGATTAGGTGACAAGATAGGATTCCAGACACCGAAGTCCTGAAAAGGACAGGGATGCAAAGTGTGAAACTAGTACAGTTAAAACGAACAGGCCATATCACCCGGATGCCTGAGGAACGTCTGTCGAAGAGAATTTTCTATGGAGAACTAGAAATGGGCAAACGCTCCCATGGTGGTAAGAAAAAAACGCTACAAAGACACCATCAAAGCCTCCTTTACCAACAGAGTCGTGGGGAAAAATGCATAGGGCAGAGCAAAGTAGCTATGACTTATCAAAAGGGGTGCTAGTGAATATGAGGCAAAAAGAATCAGCGAAGCTGAGCAGAAACGGGCACAGCGCAAAGCCAGAGCTGAGGTATCACCAGCACAGCTCTTATATCTGCAACAGACAGTTCAGAGATAGAATAGGTCTCATCAGCCACCTTAGAACACATAAACAATAATATTTCACAAATATGATTAAGACTGGTCATTGTCAGTAATTACAGACGAACTATTATTATTAACGATTATTATTATTATTATCGAATGCTGTTGTTTTCCAAACTGCAGACGCCCTTACAAATTCGTCTGACAACCTTCAACATCACAACACATTCGTGTGACAAAGTGCACATCTTCATATCTCCATAAAGGTCATTTTCGTGAAAATTCTTGTTTTTGTTTTCTTTTTCCTTACTGATGCTTCAAACGTAGGTTGTGGGTGCTCGTTAGAACCGCCTCATCGAGGACCTGCAATCTAAGTCTTGGAGCAGAAATAAGAAAAATAATGTATACCACTACACACAGTCCCCCCCCCCCCCTCCCCCCCCCCCCCCCCAAATTTGGGTTACATGGGTGTTCTTTACACGCACTTGTTCACGTGATCAGGAGGAATCTCTGATTGATCCATTATAAATTATTATTCTGCAGAAAAATAGAGATGATAATTGATGATCGTATTGTTCTATTGCCTTGAATAAGTACCGATCGATATAATGATATGCATTATTATCCATTCAATATAAGGTCAGTGTAAGAAAATACTTAAACTTTAGTTAAATTTTGATTGTTTAACAGCCAATATTTGCAAACATCTTTAAACATCGGCTAAAACTTCTGGACGTATAGTCGGTATTTGACAGAAACCTTTGGTGTTCAGAGTGTGCTAACCTTGGCAAAACGGATAACTTTTAATAAAATGGCAGATGATCTTTGTTCAGAACCGTCGGACATAGCAATGAAAATCATGGATGTAGTGGCCAAATGCTGTGGTGACGACAACGACATACTCAAATGGTCAGCGAAATTACTTCGGGTTATGTTGTCAACGGCCCTAAATATCGCAATATGTGGAACATTCGTAATAACATATATCCCGGTTTTAAACACTATTGCTTTTCTTCTGCCTTATTTTGTTGTGGAAGTTATTTGTCTAATTGTTGTCGGGATGCTTCTAAGAGGTGTCATGGTCGGATCGGTGAAGCAACGTACTTTCATTATTGTTTACAAGACGCTTGATTTTATATTCAGTGCAGTGAATGGTGGATTTATGATCTGGGAGAGGGAGAAATTAGATTTTACGAACTGGGAACACATTGCTGCCGTGGTGTTGACGTCACTGGATGTCCTCGATCCGATAGAAGTAGTTATAGCATGTTGTTGGTCGAGTTAACGGGGTTTCTTAGATTATGCGACCACCAATTCATTTAAACTGCAATGTTATTTTATGTTAATGACAACTGAGCCGCTAACAATCTATGTTCTTCTTTATTTATCTTCCATTATTTTGAAAGGAAGCTAAACATTTCAATAAAAACAATTAGTCTGAATGAAATACCATGACATCGAGGCATGTAAACTCCATTTTATACAGTGATAGGTGTGCACTATTTTTTATTATTTTTTTTCCTTATTTGGAGTCAAAGACAAAGAATATAGGTACTTGTTGGAACAGTCTCATTGCAGCGGTTCAAAATAGCACCTATCATCATCTTTGTTTGGATAAATAAGAAAAATATGGCAAATTATTATCAAAAACGGTAATTTTAGAGCATTTTGCTGTTAAAGTGTTTTATTCTAATAATCTGCCATGTTCAACATTTAGCTGTTTAAATGCAGAACCACAAGCAGTCGTTATTGATCAACATAAATGTCGCACATTTATGCGTTTGTACACTTGTACAGTACAACTTCCATTTAGTAGCCACCCTTGGAAAACTCCCAAATTGGCAGCTTAAGGGCTGTGGCTGTTCAACAGACGAAAATGTCTGAGATGATGTATGGATCTATATAGACAGATAGAAATCAGTGATATTTACTGAAGACAGTTCAACACGGGTATACTAAAAGAAATATAGATGATAGAGAGGTGTTCACCTTTTATTTTTCTTTTCATTTTCTTACATACATGTATTAAATTGTATTGTAATTTTAAGATAAATAAACACACCAGAAAAGAAATTTCTATATTTGCACCTGCATTTTCCCTATTGTGTTAGCTCTGGCTGCTTATTAAAGGGAATTTAGATTTAGTAAAGTAAGTACAGGCTGGAGGAGGGAAGTGGCCGCTCAGCAGAGGTTAAACATTAAGCAAAATGCTTTCAGGGGAATAATAACGGCTGCTGAAGACAGGCGGCTGTAAAACAGAGGTGACCATTTGTAGAGGTTTTGTACTATATACATTTGGGCCGCATCAATCAAACGATGTGAAACTGACAAAAAAAAAAGGATGCGCGCTCACTAAATTACAGTCGAACTTCGAAGGCTCGAACATCGCTGGTTCGTTTATCATGGTTGTTTCGAACCCGTGCTTGAGACACTAGTAATGTATCATAACTTCAGATACTGATATTTTTTTTATAATATTCTTACTTTATCTTGAAAATGTATGTTGTGTGTACTCATTAGAATCGCCTCGATGATGCGATTCTAATTAGTACACACGACATACCTTTATTTTAAAGAACTCAAAAGTACACACGACATACTTTTATTTAAAAAAACTCAAAAGTACACCCGACAAACCTTTATTTTAAAGAAAATGTAAAAGCTTTATTTTAAAGAAAATGAATACGATATCCCTATTATGGCCCGTGATCTGGTGCTATACTAAACCCTCAGTGGCTCGAACTATCCCTGTCTCAAACATATTTTCATGGTCTAAGAGGGGTTCGAGCTATTGAAAAGTAGAAGTAAAACAAAGATCAGGAATCGATACAATTAACTTACTCCACCCATCAAAGACACCAAAGGGAAAGAAACACAAACTAGAGCTGCCGCCTAACGGGCGCCAATTATACCCCCGCATGTGTATATCAATCTTAAGTACTAGTGGCAAGGTGTGTGGTGTGTGAATATTAAAGAAATCGGTCAAAGAATAAGGAAGTTATGAGCAATGTTAAAGTTTTTTGTAACGGATAGACGACGACAGACGACGACGACAGACGACAAGCTGACTCCTATATACCCCCTTCAAACTTCGTTTGCGGAAGTATAACAATAAGCGACCAGACCATAATGCAACCTAAACAAAGGAAGGCCATAAGGACAGTTACTTTCCCACAAAATGGCCATATGGCCATCCAAAATAAAAAGACACAAGTGATACACACAGTAAGTAACAAACAACACCATAAATAAACCGCTACAGAAGAACCGCCTAGGAACGGTCAGTGGAATGATTTCCACTGGGGGGGGGGGGGCTTAAATCGATTTTACGTGGCCACAATCCTCGCCCTTACTTCCGTCGCGATTTAGACAAATAATTTGTTCAGTCCGCATGAAGGCCTCCTAACTCATCAGTGCAACATCTCCGTGAACACAAAAATCAAAGAACCACAGAGGTGAGACAACGGTGAGGACTCGACAGCAAGAAACCACTGAAATGCTGGAGCAAAAGAAACCAACAGTTAGACTCCGATGGGCCCGACCAGAGACAGAGCATCAGGCACTAACCAACATTACCTTGAATTAGATCTCTCTAATGCTCAATAAGCCTTTACGTTGGAGCCGTCATAGAATCTGAGGCCTGACCCACCGGCGTGCAATTAAAGAGGGAAGCAAAGTTGCCAACCGTGATTGGGTTAACTACCATGCATGCAGTCTGTCGTATAACATCCATGTTGTACCCAATCTTTTTATATCGAAGAATGATTTTACGAAATTGGGTGCTGAAGTCATTGCGGTTATATATTTTTCTGAATTTATATACTAAGTCACCATAAAATTCGGGTTCCGATAGACCTTGTTCGAGTGTAGAACAAAACCTTTGATGTCTGCATGAAAAGATATAGAAATAAACGTAAATGCCCCTAGGAAAAGCCGTGGTCAAAGATTACAGCCTACCAATGGCACCAAGAGAAAGAGTAACTAACAATGAGGAAAACTAAAAAGAAAGAAAAAAAAACGAATCATAAAAAGCACAGCAACAAGCTCCCTCTTCCCCACAAGAGCTGATCATGCTGCAACAGTACAGTTAATGAAAATTTAATAAATAATAATAATACACAACAATAAGCACATACGACATGAAAAGCCCAGTTGGAAAATCCGACAAAGCTACATTTAAAATAAACAACTTTAGAACCACCGCCTTTGGGATCATTGATTCTATTGTTGAATTTTTAAATTTTTGACGGTCAATGATGAAGCCTTATTGGCCGAAACTAGGTAGTTTGGCCCAGAAAACCTGTACACTCCATATTTTCAAGTTCTGTGGTGTATTCCTTGCTTCCTAAGGATAACCCTTTCTAGAACATATTTGGACGGTCACTAGCATTTCTTCGGGTATAGCACATTAGAACCACCGCCTTAGGACGGTCACTAGCATTTATTCGGGTAAAGCACACGCTCTAATCAGACTGCATGTTGTGCTGGATGATCTTAGTCTTCACTTGGTAACATTTATGGAAGATTTTTGTTCGCTTGTGGTGACTCATTTGATGATTTTTTTTTTTTTTTATGAAATCGGAAACCCGCAATCAGCAGAAAACACGGCGCAGCCTTTAATCGATAGCTATATAACTGGGTGATATATAGACCCAGGTATGTTTTAAATACAAAAAAAAATCTTTTCGTAAGAAAATATTCAGGGTTGTATACAATTCGACCGTAACGATTGTGATGTGTAAATTCTATTGACCTAAACTTTTAAACAGAACCTTCGTAAAAGAAGTCAGTACAATAAGGCTACAATTTCAAATCAGTTGACATCATTTCAGGTATATTGATTTTGCTGTTGTGACATATATTATGGAAGTCTGTTCAAGGTTTTATACTGTATTCAACTATATAGTGTTTAGTAAAATAGCGCCACGTTTAGTTACGTGTTGAGTTAATTTAACGAAGTAAAAGGCATAACTAGGGATTAAGTCATCATCCAAAATACAGTGGAATTCCGCTATTAAGACCGCCTAAAATTAGGACCAATTCTGCTATAAAAAGCTTATTTTGAAGGGTACACTTAATTTTTTCTTTAAGTTTTCTGCCTACAGTGTCCTCTGGTCAGGGACCACTTTTGGGACTGTTCAAAAGTGGTCTTTAAGACCACTTTTGAACAGTCCCAAGGTGGTCCCTGTCCAGAATACATAGTGTACAGGAAGCATGAAACAAGATCAACTGCAGCCTTCTAAATTAGCTTTTAAAGCTGAATTAGTGCTAATTTAGGCGGTCTTAATAGCGGAATTTCACTGTATAAGCAAAACTAAGGCTGACTTGTGAGAAGTAAACGTGAAGGAAGGCGATCCTTACTGAGATAGATTAGCAAACTAAATCCTAACAAACAAGTTAGTGACAAAGTTAAAGGTTACAGAATGTCGGAGGAAGGTGTTTGTTCAGAGCCATCTGATATAGCAATGATCGTGCTGGATGTGTGCGAAAAGTGTTTTTGTAAGGATAGTGATGTATTCAAAGTTGCGGCCAAGCTGTTACGATGTATGTTTTCTACGGGATTAAACATAGCAATATGTATGAACTTGGCGATCACGCATTTCCCTCAGCTGGACAGGATTGAGTTCATCCTCCCTGTATTTGCGGTGGAGCTTATCTGTATGTTTATTGTCGGCATGCTCATTTTCTTCTGGTACAGAGAATCTGTCAGCCACAAGACGTTTCTTATTGTTTACAAGAGCTTCGACCTCATCTTCAGTGCCGTCAATGCGGGATTCATGATTTACGCCAGAGATCAGTTGAAATTTGAGACATGGGAAGATTACGCCATTGTCATTCTTACGGGCTTGGACATTCTAGATCCAATTGAAATTGTTATAGCTTGCTGTTGGAAGGAATAGACCATATGACTATGTGTGCAAGCAGTCCACTTATACCGACATTCAAAATAACGTTAAAACTAGGGCTTGCTAATCGGAGCTGAAAAGATAATCGATTATCAGTTATGTCATTGCGATCGATAATCGATTAGTAATCGCTAAGGTGTTAGTCATAATTTTACCTGTCTGACTTTCTTCTTAGCATGACTCTTAACATATGTTGCACTTTATCATATGTATATTTGAACAGACAGGCCCGAGCAAACAGTGTAGACCCAGATGAGACGCCGCATTCTGCGGCGTCTCATCAGGGTCTGCACTGTTTTCCACTCATCCAGCTATTTTCGGCATAACTTTGGGTAGTAAATTGTACGTATCAAGTAATCGGTTAAAAGCAATGATAATCATTTTTTGTGGAATTAATCGATCGATTAATCGATTATACGATTAATCGTGTCAGCCTTAGTTAAAACTCTCTATAGCGGCATTTACACCATTAGCTAAAGATGGCGATGATTAATTGAAATATTATTAAAATACTCAAAGAAACAAACCTTGTGGAGATTTCTTATAATTAAGGCAAAAGGCAATATATTACCCATTATTATACTTCTTATTTGAATACTTTATTAAAGAAATAAATCAGCTCTAGGTGTGATTTGTTGAGTAATACATCACAGATTGGAGGTCAGTTGTAAAGTAGATCAAATCACGAGCGCGTAGCGCGAGTAATTTGTCTATTTACAACTACCCGACAAAGTGTGATTTATTACTCAACAAATCACAAACTAAAACTGACCTATTTCGATTATAACACGCAAAAATCGGCAATAATGTTGTTGTTTCCTTCAAATTCTAACCACCTTTCGCCATTGTTAGAAGAAATCCCGCAAAAAATATTGACTGTCACACATGCATTTATGTATTTTGTAACATTTTGGTGCGATTAAGTGATGTTACACCGTCTAATGTTAAAGGGTCTACGATTTGACGTCATTGATGACGTCACTCGGCACGCTCTTCTGCCCCGTGATTTGTTGCATAATAAAACACATTTCCTTTCCATTGCCTATATAGATGCGCTGTATTAGAATTCTCCTTATTTGGATACTTTATCGCGGCACATTCCTTACAACGTCAAATTGTTATGCAACATTTACTGCCGTTATAACGCGGGTCCAATTAAATTCGATAAAAACATTGAAACACTTGAGCTGCGCGGCAATAAAATGAGTCTTTGGGGTCTGCGACAAGCCAAGATATTCCATTTATTGCGGTTGTTAAATAAGTCGGATATATAGTTTCGTAACTAATAGGAAGTCTGTGTCCGATTGAGGCCTCTTACAACAGTGATGGATTCGATCAAACTTACAGGATACACAGGTTGACCAGGTCGGTGTAATCAAATTTATTTAAGTACAAGTACCTCGGCAAGAATTGTAGGCATAGATGTAAGAAGTTTCGGTTTGTCTTCCTGTTAATGATTTTGACAACAGTCTATTTTGTAAAACAAGGGATATGTCCAATTTCAAAAACGGGACAGTCCACTTCAGAAATGTAGGGGTGTTAGGGTTATTTTCTCGTGGTGCGGCAATAAATAATACGTAACACATTATAAGAATCTGATATGGGTTCTGTTGCAGATGGGAGTTTCCAACCCGAGAGATGACCATGCTAAGCGGATTCGAGGCTACGTCAAAATTCCGCTCTGCACAGTCATCCCGAGGCTTGGAAACGCCCATCTGCAACAGAACGCCATATAAGATTTTTCTTCATGCACAATACCACTGAAAAACATTATTTTACTTTATTTAAAATAGAAGTGAAAGCAATGATCATGAATCGATGCAATTAACCCGAAGCTCCCATCAGAGACACCAAAGGGAAATAAAACACAAACATGAAACAACTGGACCGGAATGGCAATATCAATAGCGGAAAGCCGAAAGGACAGTTACTTTCCATTTCCAAAAAAATGGCCAATTGGCTATCCAAAACAAAATAATATAAGCGACACATACACACAAAGACAAACCATAACAAAAATAAACCGCGACAGTAGAACCGGTTTAAATCGATTTTACGTGACCACAATCCTCGCCCTTACTCCCGTCGCGATTTAGACAAAGTTAACGCTTTATTATTTGCGCACTATGCGTAGTTTGCCTGGGTAAGAGCATCAGGGTAAGAACAGAATTTCTATCCCAGGCAAAAACCACGGATTTCCTTATCTGGTGTGCAAGAAATAGTATTTCATGACTGAAATATACATTTATCATCTCCATAATAAAATCTTAAAATTCCTTTAAAACTGGTGAATATTTCCTTACAATATTGTAATAGTGTAGCCCTTGCTATTCTTCCAATCGACATGTCTGACTATTTTGTCGATGCGGGTTAAATTTCGCAACCGTAATAATGGTGCAATTTCAAGAAAGCAAACACTGTTTAGTTCTAATGTACACTGTGGCATTGATCTTTGTCGAAAAAATTGTCGTCCTATTGCTTTTGGTTTGAGCGTCGCTCGGGTCACCTGTGAGGCGCCAGGTTCTGCACCATAATTTGAAGGTTACTCCGATTTTTGCCCACATCTGTTTAACGATCAGCTTAACATAAAAAGGGTCGTAAAAATGAAAAGTGAGCGTCAGCAACTGCGTCTACCATCTGAAAGATTTTAGCATTTAATATACGTGCGAATATGCTAAATATATCGAATATAGTGTATAGCTAAACTCTTTGAATGTTCATTTAGTTATTTGCACCAACTCAATATATTGTAAATAGCGTCTAAATGCTTTCTGTATATAAGGCAATGTCAATTTATTGTAATGTGTCAGACCAGATCTGAAGCAAAAAGAACATTTAATTACCCAATCTCTTGTTTAAAGTGTTATGCCATATTTTTGACTATTGGCCAGCGGTACGGACTGATTTAGACACTGCAATAATACCAGTCAGAACCCAGCTCACGTGATACAGTCAACAATAATGACATTCAGTGCATATGTGGCGGTGAACAAAGAAGATTAATTGACTGATTGGGCAGTAAAACAGTTATTTAATGGCAACTTGGAGTACAGAAAAACTATTGCCCCTCGGTGCCGTGGACAAACTGATGCACTGTTGCCCTCGTGTCAAACTTTTGCCCCTTGGTGCTGTGGACATCCTGATGCACTGTTGCCCTCATAACAAACTAATTGCCCCTCGGTGCTGTGGACAACCTGATGCACAGTTGCCCTCATGACAAACTATTGCCCCTCGGTGCTGTTGACAACCTGATGCACGGTTGCACTCATGTAAAACTATTGCCCCTCGGTGTTGTGGACAACCTGATGCACTGTTGCCCTAATGACAAACTATTGCCCCTCGGTGTTGTGGACAACCTGATGCACTGTTGCCCTAATGACAAACTATTGCCCCTCGGTGCCGTGGACAACCTGATGCACTGTTGCCCTCATGACAAACTATTGCCCCTCGGTGCTGTGAACAACCTGAAGCACTGCTGCTCTCAGCCCTTGACCCTCGTTGCTGTGGGTGACCCGGTGCACTATTTCATGAGGCCTTATAGTGCACCAGATTGGGACAATTGTTATGCCTATACTCCAAGCTGTCGTGGAATAAATGTATAATATAAGCAAATTATTACATTTCCGGGCGTCCGTTTCGGGATCGGAAGATCGCTGGTTCGATCCCCGGCCGCGCCATACCAAAGCCGTGAAAATGGTACTAGGACGCTCACATTATCAGGGATAGTCCTTGCGATATAATTGAAGGCAAGTACTTGTTTGTTATCCGGAATCGATACAATTAACTTACTCCACTCATCAAAGACACCAAAGGGAAAGAAAAACGAACATTAAGCGACCAGACCATAATGGAAACCTAAACAAAAGAAGGCCATAAGGACAGTTACTTTCCCGCAAAATGGCCACATGGCCATCCAAAATAAAAAGACACAAGTGATGCGAGTCGGACCGTCCATGCTTATAAACCAATAGGTTTTATTGGGCTAGAGGGCTTGAGATGTCATTTCATCTTAATGCCGGGTAAAAGTCCATTCAGTGTGTATTAGAGTTTCCGTTATGTGCTCTTTATTTCCAAAGTAATCCTCATAGAGTATATGTGAATCTATATGTACATATATTATTCAATGACTCATATATCATATGAATCATTCACATGTTATTTTGATTAATATGAAATAGGTGGTACCTAGGCGGTATATGTAATATAACTGAGAATCTTTAATTTCGCACCTGTGTCGTTTCTACATTTGAATTTGCTTTGTGAACAGTATACATAGAACTCAGTGCAGTCGGGAGTAAAAAGTTAATTAAAGGTATTAAAAATTCACCTATCTGAATGAAATTTGGAGCAAAAATAGAATATGGACTCCTCTTTAAAATGCAGGAGAAGTCTACATTCTACCATCGTTTGAAATTTGATCCAAATTTGTTCCTGTCTAATATCTTTAATCGGTTGTCCAAATTTACTCCCGACTTTTACTCCCGACCGTTACTCCTGGTTTTTCTACCCTGACTGGACGACAAATGCTTGGTGGAGAATGCACTCACGTGATTAATACGGACGTCACAAAATTCTTACTTACTTTTTGTTGCTGCAAAGTTAATTAAGTTGTCGTTTATTTAGTTAAACTTTTAAGTCCAAAAGTTGGGCTTCAAAAAATTACAAGAGGAAATAAATGTGGAATAAAGTCTCGTCCAAGCGCAATTTCATTATAGAGGGTAATGTGATCAAATTTCACCTATATTTTAGAGAAGAAATAAGAAAAATAAGGTTTACCCCTGTAAACCCCAGTTATACATCATAATAGTTGGGTTCAAGGGGGTCAAAAATATATGTTTACGTGATTCATCCCAAAACACTCTTTTCGTCAGCTCTACTTTTAAACGTATGCACATTATCAATGGCGGATTTAGATTATGTCAAAACCGATGCAGGCCATGTTAATAATGGTATCACTTAAGCCTTTCCTTATCTCGTTTAATAACAATGACGGATTTTTATAAATAATAAACGTTAAAGTGAACCTTCATTTTAATCTAAAAATTTACACAGACAGGACAGATAAGAGGAATGACAGTGCAAAGTATGTGGTCCGGACAGCAGAGGTTCCGCATGTAACGTTTCAATTTCTGAGTTCTGACAATATTTTATTTATTTAAAATCTAGATCGTTCGCACATATGAACTTTTTAAAATTCATCTTAAATTATTATAAAATATGCATTTCTAAATTAGAAAAATATTTATTAGTTTTCATTATTTATTTATTTCAATTTCGAAAAGGGAAACGGTAGTAGATCAACCGACGTCATCATAGAACTTCGGATTCAATTGATTGGTGTTTGATTTTACTCAACTCACCGCGCTTTCCGTTTTTTAAACAAAAAAACAAATGAATCAGTGCATTAGAATGGGGATAACTATTAACTGTCGTTTGTGGAAGTAAATTGTCCGTTTTACGGTCGCAATTTCCGTTTTACGCTTCCGTTCGCGCGTCGCCGTCAAAAGCAATTTCCGACTGTTAAACCGTCGATTTACTTCCCAATTTGACAATTCTGGATACAGTTATCCCCCTAATTATGGTGGACTTTTTGCCCGTTTGCAGTTGGGATGCTTCAAAGAGGCATAACGATAACACACCCGTGAGGTATAGTGCCTTTTTTCACATCTTTTCCGATGAAAAACCGTGATATTTTTCTTATTTGTACTGCAAACATAGGTTGTGGGTGTTCGTCAAGGCGGTTCTAACGAGTACCCACAACCTATGTCTTGGAGAAGTGATAAGGAAAATAATTTATACCCCCGTAAACCCCAGTTTTCTCTATATAAAGTGGGGTTTAAGGAAGTGTTCATTTCACGGACATGGTCACGTGATGAGTTTTGTATTGGAGTTTTACGGCCCAGTCAACACTATTTAGGTCATTTTTGAGCCGGTCAGTTTACCTATCAACACTTTCCTGGGCAGGCTTATACGTAAGCGGTTAACCAGTACAGTGCACATTCTTTCGCAAGAAACTAACAACTGCCCTTCTTGAATCAGCGGAAGAGAGAGAATGACCGTAGAAAAGATTTCATGATCAATCTCCACGAAAGAATGTTGCCGATCCTGGCGGTAGTCGAACCCGCGTCCTTCTGATCACCAGTCAGACGCGCATCCGACTGAGCCACTGAGGCCGTCACGTGATGAGTAATGATGGGATCGATGAAGCAAAGGACGCTCGTCATTTGCCCATTGATTTTATTACATTTGCCCATTGATTCGTGTCTTCAATAAGGGGTAAAGTGTATTCAACATTGTCATTTGTTGGGGTAAATAGGCGGTTTTACCAACGTAAATTTCCTTTTACGGCGACGCATCAGCGGAACCCTAAAACGAAATTTCCGACCGTAAAACCGAAGATGTACCTCCCCAAATGACAATTTTGCAATACAGCTATCACCATTCTAATGCACTTATTTGATTGTTTTCTTAAAAACTTGAACCAACTGCCAGCCGATGAAAAGTGGCAATACATGATTACCTTGGGTTTTCGAAAGTATATTGCAGAATATACTGTCGCAAATTTTGACGTTATCCAGTCAGACGCCGCGTTTCATACAAGTGCTTTGGAATGCTGGATATATGATCTGTGAGCGTAAGAAATATAACAAAATGAGATTTTATGAACTAGGAATGGGTTTCTGGAGCGGATTCGACGCCTCTGCATATCTTCGATCTTGTAGAAACCTGTCATAGTGTCAACAATGTTTCTTTTGGATTTAAGGCCATCATCACAGCTGTAATGCCATCGTGTTCATGACGTAGCATATAACCAAATATGCTTTCATTCTGTTTATAAAACATGGCGAAAAGATTCATTCACGTTATTTCTAGTCTGATTTCTAAATAGGAGTGAAGGTAATGATCAGGAATCGATACAATTAACCCATAGATCCCATCAGAGACACTAAAGGGGAAGAAGCACAAACATGAAACAACTAGACCCTAATGGAAACAACAATAGCGGAAAGCCAAAAGGACAATTACCTTCCCACAAAATGGCCAATAAGCTATCCAAAACACAATAATATAAGCGATACAAACCATAACTAAAATAAAACGCGACAGAAGAACCGCCTTTGAACGGTCAGCGAAACAAACTCCATGGGGGTGGGGCTTAAATCGATTTTCTGGCCACAAACAATCCTCGCCCTTATTTCAAGATACTTTGTTGAGTCCGCATGAAGGCCTCCTTACTCATCAGTGCAACATCTTCTTGAACACAAAAATCAAAAACCACAGTGTTGAAACAACTGTGAGGACTCGACAGCAAAAAAAAACACTGAAATGCTGGAGCAAAAGAAAACCAAAAAAATCTCTTTGGTTGCAAGGTATTAGATGAAGAACAATATGATGACACTGCATTGGTTCAAAACCTTGAAAAGAGTTTGTTCTTCTGCCGCGGTGTTCTTTTTTATAGTTCGGCTTTGCATGAATGTTTAATTTTGGTTAGCCATTTGGTCATTTTGTGGGAAAGTAACTGTCCTTTTGGCTTTCCGCTCGTGAAATCTTTCACTTTACTGGTGTTTTTTATGCTGTGTTTCTTTCCCTGGAAGGTGTTATATAATTGTATCGATCCCTGATCATTGCCTCCACGCCACAATATTTAAGACTAACTCGTCTTGGCCAAATAGGTCTCAAACAAATAAAATATATAATTGAAATTGTCATCCGCATGTCACATATTTAGCTGTGTAAGGCCTAATATGCAGCACCAGCAGCTGTATTAGATTTTGCCGACTGACGTGTAAAATTGGTAGAGCGTTTTATCTCAAATGTTTTCGCGAGATTTGAAACCAGTAATTAGTAGAAAAACGGCTCATCAGACCCAGATTTGTATTTTTAGTTGTTGTTTTTTTTTTTTCTTCATTTTTTACATAAAAGTCGTTGACCATTAAAACAGTCTTTTTGGTAAGAACAATATTTAAATGTGAAATATAATTCAACCGTAACGATTTTATGTGTACAATAACATGCTCCGGGTTTGTGATACAGCGTCCTATGATACAAGGTCGGTACAATAAGGGTTAAATTTCAAACCAGCTGACACTTTGTAGTTGCTGCTTACACAGTGTTTATTAAGCAAGGAGTAGACTAGAAATCCAAGGCTAATAAATGTTACTAGTTTGGTGAGAACATACATCGTTGGTTTAAAAGGCTCAGCAAAAATACCCTTCGTAGAGGAAGCGGGATCAAGCAAGGTACGCTTGAGAGAAGGTTGAACTGACAGTGTTAATCCAGGAAGGTGATCCTCACCGAGGCAAATACAGACGCTTATTGGAAGTTTCATCAGCTAAAAAATTACAGAATGTCAGAGGAAGAAGGCCTTTGTTCAGAGCCGTCTGATATTGCAATGATATTGTTGGATGTGTTCGATAAGTGTTTTTGTCAAAGTGATATTTTCAGATATGCAGCCAAAATGTTCCGATGCATGTTTTCGACTGGAATGAACATAGCAATATGTATGAACGTGGCGATCACGCACTTTCCTCAGCTGGACAGGATTGAGTTTATCCTTCCTGTGTTTGCGGTGGAGCTTATTTGCATGTTTATTGTCGGCATGCTTATCTATGGTTTGATCAAAGAAAAGATTAAACACAAGACGTTTATAATTGTTTACAAGAGCTTCGACTTTATCTTCAGTGCCGTCAATGCGGGGTTCATGATTTACGCTAGAGATCAGTTGAAGTTTGAGACGTGGGAAGATTATGCTATTGTCATCCTGACGGGCTTGGACATTCTAGATCCGATTGAAATTGCCATAGCTTGCTGTTGGAATGACTAGTCGTTATAAGTAATCGATTATCTACATAACGGCAAGTACAAATGAACGGAACATATAACTGAAAATGAGACTAATTTATGAAGACATTTAACAATACTTCAAGTAACAATTGTGTATATTTGTTAGGCTCCATTAGACAGACGTTATAACCGGAATCACTTGTAAATGATTTGGGATCGACAGTTTATCAATCGACTCAAGGTTATAAAGTGCAGTAGTTTTTCAATGCTGAAGTCCATGTGACTATCACTGACTAGCTAGAAATTCAGGCATCATGTTAACAAGTCCGTGTAGAGAACATCCCTCTAAACCAACTTTATATAGAGAAAATTTGGGTTTGGAGGGGTAAACATTATTTTTCTTATTTCTGCCCTAAGACATATATAGGTGGTTGATACGCGTTAGAATCGCCTAAATGAGGTGGTTCTAACGAGTATCAACGACCTATATTTGGAGTATAAATAAGAAAAATATTAATAGTTTTTAGCAGAAAAAAAAAACATTTTCTGAGACATGAAAAAATACTTTGTGTGTCAAAAAGTGTTATCGTAATGTAACGGATATTTATAGACAATAGCCACACAATTCTTATCACTATGGGGTCGAGGTATTGCGAAAAAGGACTGTTAAGGCATAACTATACCAAATTTATTGACACAGGAGCCTTTCTGATATTTAATCTTTATCAGTGTGTCTCAACCCCAAAGTTCCGAAACGGATGATAGACAAGACCCGGCAAACACAGCACATCCCTATTATTTAAAGAAACTGGGATAGAACCATGTTTTGGGTTTGGCCAGGGTGTACACGTTTTTGTTTCTAAAATACTGCAATTTTAGAGTTTAACGCAGTTCTTTTGCAGTGTCGTATTTGTGATTTGAAAAATTGTGATATTTTTCTTATTTCTGCTCAAAATATAGATTGTGTGGCACACGTTAGAACCGCCTCATCGAGGCGGTTCTAACCAGTACCCACATACTATATTTAAGAGCAGAAATAAGAAAAATATCACAATTTTTCAAATCACAAAAATAAGGTTTACCCCTGTAAATTCCAGTTTCACTATTATCTTTGGTCGGGCCCCTCAGAGTCTTACTGTTGGTTTTCTTTTGCTCCAGCAATTCTGTTGTTGTATGCTGTCGAGTCCTCAACCTTGTTTCATCTCTGTAGTTTTTTTATTTGTATGTTCTCGGAGATGTTACACTGGTGAGTTAGGAAGCCTCCCTGCGGCCTAAACAAAATTAGTGTAGACCGTGACAGAAGTAAGGGCGAGGATTATGGCCATGTAAAATCGATTTAAGCCCCCCAGTGGAATTCTTTTCACTGACCGTTCCAAGGTCTTCTGTGGCGGTTTATTTATGTTGTTGTTTGTTACTTACTGTGTGTATCACTTGTGTCTTTTTGTTTTGGATGACCATTTGGCCATTTTGTGGGAAAGTAACTGTCCTTATGGCCTTCCTTTGTTTACGATTCCATTATGGTCTGGTCGCTTCATGTTTGTGTTTCTTTCCCTTTGGTGTCTTTTGATGGGTGGAGTAAGTTAATTGTATCGATTCCTGATCTTTGTTTTACTTCTACTTTTCAAGGGGGTCAAACTAATATAGGCGTGTATTCGTGATATTAACTGTTCTAGCAAGGACAGCATCCAAAATCACGGAACGTTTGCTGATTAAATGTGAGGAGCCTTTTTTACATTTGTATAAGCTACTCTTATTTTTCAACAAAATATTAGTAAAATTCCACTATTAAGACCACCTAAAATTAAGTCTTATTCTGCTTTAAAAAGCTTATTTAGAAGGTTGCAGTTATTCTTTCCCTGTGTTTTCAAACTTTGGTTTAGCATATTTTATTACTATAGCAATGAAATCATTACAACATGTGACAAATGATTATACAATTTGGGAATAGAACGAAAGCACAAGTACGTATATAGTTCTTCTCCCAAAAACTTTAGTGTCCTCTGGCCAGAGACCACCACCTTTGGGACTGTTCAAAAGTGGTCTTAAAGACCACTTTTTAACAGTCCAAAAGGTGGTCCTAAAATAGGAATTTTACTGCAGATTTGCTTTTTTAAATTATCAAAATTTAAACGATTTGTCAACTACGACTCGTAACGATGTTGTAAGTTTTATGAACAACCAGGTCTAAATCCCCCATTCATGCCAAATTATGCCTATCTACGCTCAAAGACAATCGACCTACCACTGCTGCCAGTGTTTTGAACCATTTCTCTTTCATCTTTGTTCAAGGAGCCATGGTGTTATTAATATTATCATTATCATTATTATTATTTCTTTTGAAAAACATCACATGACCAAATTCAAAGACTTGGAGCATTAAGCTTACTTTCTCAATGCCTGGTTTAACACCAATGATATTTCCAGAAGTAAAATAGAAGTGGAGGCAATGATCAGGAATCAATACAATCAACCCACAGCTCCCATCAGAGACACCAAAGGGAAAAACACACAAACATGAAACAACAGACCCTAAAAGAAACTCCAACAGCGGAAAGCCAAAAGAACAGTTACTTTCCCACAAAATGGCCAAAAAGCTATCCAAAATAATATAACACAAGCGACACAAACACCCAAAGACAAACCATAACAAAGATAAACCGCGACAGAAGAACCGCCTTGTAGCGGTCAGGGGAAACGAATTCCACGGGGGGGGGGGGGGGGGGCTTAAATCGATTTTACGTGGCCACAATCCTCGCCCTTACTTCCATCGCGATTTAGACAAATAATTTGTTCAGTCCGCATGAAGGCCTCCTAACTCATCAGTGCAGCATCTCCGTGAACACAAATAATCAAACACCTACAGAGATGAAACAACGGTGAGGACTCGACAGCAAGAAACGTCTGAAATGCTGGAGCAAATGAAAACCAACAGTTAGACTCCGATGGACCCGGCCAGAGACAGAGCATAAGGCACCAACCAACAATACCTTGAATTAGATCCAATACCTTGAATTAGATCTCTCTAATTCTCAATATGCCTTTACGTTGGAACCGTCATAGAATCCGAGGCTTGATCCACCGGCGTGCAATTAAAGAGGGAAGCAAAGTTGTCAACCGTGATTGGGTTAACTACCATGCATGCAGTCTGTCGTATAACATTTATGTTGTACCCAGTCTTTTTATATCGAAGAATGATTTTACGAAATTGGGTGCTGAAGTCATTGCGGTTATATATTTTTCTGAATTTATATACTAAGTCACGATAAATTCGGGTTCCGATAGACCTTGTTGCAGAAGAGATTTAAGTCCAATACTGAATTTTGAAATTAAATCAGAATGACGTCTATAAAATTTAGAAAAGGCTATGCGTAGTTTATGGTACCGATAACCCTGATTAAGAAGTTTAGCCGTTAAAAATTTATTACGAGTGTTGAAGTCAGTTACATGACTACACACTCTGGCAAATCGAATTAAATGCGAAATATAAACGCCATATGATGATGCACGCCGAACATCACCAAGCAAAAAAGAAAAATTAACAATCTCAAAATCAAAATCATCGCGTTTATCATAACTTTTGCATGAAACAAATCCATCTACAATAGATAGATGTAAATTCAAAAACGGGGCCTCGGTATCAGAAGAATTTGCTTTATTTAACTGAAGTTCTGGGGGGTAAATCTGACTGATCAAACCATCGAAATAGGGATTATCAATATTTAATAAATCATCCAAATATCTAGAAGTGGAGCTAAAAGCTTCAATGATTTCAGACTGGTTTTCAGCAGAAAGGGACATCATGAAGTTTCTCTCATAACAAAACAAAAACAGATCAGCCACAAGTGGTGCGCAATTAGTACCCATCGGAATACCCACAACTTGTCTAAATAACTTAGTACCAAATTTTATGTAAATATTGTCAAGTAGAACGGTGAGAGCTTCACACACTTTCTGACATGACCATAAAGTATAATTTTTATGCTCTTCAGAAGTGAAAAAAGCATTTCTTACATTACATGCAAGATAGAGGGAGTCTTCCCTATGAAATGTACATTCAATTAAATCATTAAGTTTTTTTTATAAGATTATGAGGAAGTGTAGTGTAAAGGGTGGAAAAATCATAAGTAGACAGACTTGAAGCACGAAAACGCCTGGATTTCAATTTATTTAAAACTTCATTAGAATTTTTATAGACCCAAAACAGATTTCTACCTGATCTTTCGAAGACTTTGTCGCAATATTTTATCACATGTTTTTTGATGGCAGTAAAACATGAAGTTAATAATTCGGAGAGTTCAGTGGTGGTACAAGAGCTTGAATTTGCAATAAACCGTGGTCTGTATGGTCTTTTATGAAGTTTAGGTAACCAATATAACGTAGGAAGCTTGTCTTGGCCTTCTGTACCACAGACAGCAAACTTGGTAGCTGAATGACAAAAATGGTCATCAACTAAAGCCCTCTCTACAGCTAAAGGCTGAAGTTCATAGGCCTTAGTACCACCAAGTTCTGAAGAGTGTTAACATAGTGAAGCCGTCAAACAACGACCACATTGTTAGCGGCTGAAGTTCATAGGCCTTAGTACCACCAAGTTCTGAAGAGTGTTAACATAGTGAAGCCGTCAAACAACGACCACATTGTTAGCGGCCTAATCAGCTGGAGCTTTATGCTCAACATACTCTCGTTTACACCATCGATTACCAAATTCATTCAAGGCAGCAGCGATTTCATCTCTACATTCATTGAAATCAATTTTAGAAGGAAACCGATATTTCGACTGTGTTTACTACCGGGAAATTAGAGCTGAAACTTCAGATTAGGATGTTGGGAACGAAAATGGGGCATGAGATTTCAGCCCGTTAAATGAAATATTATGCATGATAACTAGGAAGAGAACAAATCTTACACCTTAGAGGGAACTGTTCAGAGAACGTGGATTCCATTAAATATCTTGGGGTGACACACACAAGATTTGAGATGGAGTATACCTATTAGCAACATGTTTATAGAACGATTGGTTTCCTGAGGCGAAATCTTCACCAGTGTCCTCAGGATGTAAGAGGCACCATTTGAAGGTTTTGATCGCCCAATCTTGGAAAATAGGACCCCGGCGGAGTGGTCCTTAATGAAGAAATTGAAAACGTTCAGAATAGAGCTGCAAGATTTGTAACAAGCAATTACTGCTTTGAAACTGGGAGCATGAGTGGAATACTAGGAAAATTAAGATGGGAATCTTTCAAGAAAAGGAGAAAAATCAGTAGGCTCATACTTTTATACAAAGGTCTAAAGGGTGCTGCCAGCATCCCAACAGACGACCTTGTTCCCCCAGCTAGGCAATGTAGAAATCATCATTCATTGGTGTTCCAGAACCTTGCTGCAAGAACTGACATTTATAAGGAATCATTCTTCCCTCGAACCATTAGAGATTGGAATGCCCTTCCCGATTCGATTATTTCAACGGCTGAATGAGCTGAGGATTGTGTAGCTAAGTTTACCTCTTTGGTGAGAGCTAGAGACCAACTTCCCATCACAGGTCTTGATGGACGTGTCACCAGTAGCAATTCTGATTCTGATTCTGAACACAGCACGCCTATACCCAGCAGACACATGCCGTAATTGTGACGTCACATAACATCGGTACAACGACATGACGTTTATGCAACGTCACATCAACGTCGGTACAACGTCATGACTTTTATGCGACGTCACATCAACGTCGGAACAACGTCATGACTTTTATGCGACGTCACATCAACGTCGGTGCAAGGTTGTGACGTTGCACCGACGTTGATTTGACGTTGCCCTAGCGTAGTTTGCCTGGAAAGGAAAATTGATTTATTCTGCGATAATCCACTTGGAAGAAGAGTGTGTCACAAAAAGCTACCGTTTTGTGACATCACTCGCAGATTCTTTTTTATTAGACGGTGAAACGTCCTTTTCTCGCATTAAAAGTTAAAAAGGACATTATGCTTTCCTCTTTAATTGCATGCCGGCGGATCGGGTCCAGACACCTTGATGGATCCCGTAAAGTCAATTTAAGCCCCCCAGTAATTTTTACTCACTGTTCCAAGTCGATGCTTTTGCTGTGCTTCCTTCATGTTTTGTGTTGGTAGTTCTGATTCTTTCCCTAATCATATATGGTGTTTCGTTGATTATTCTGATTCTTCTCCCCCTTTTTTTTTTTTTGGTTGTTAATTTTTAGTCCCGTTTGTCCTTCCAGTTTAATGTTTCTCATGTTGGGGACCCCATATGTATATTGCTCATTGTTAGTTAGGTTTGGATATTCTGCGTCACCACCTGTTTGGGAAAGAGCTGCTGACTCGGTTTACCTGTTGTCCGTTTTGTTTAGTGTCGTCACTCCATGCTTCGAATTCTTTCCCCAGTAACTTGGGATCTGATTGTTTTTTTTTTTTTGTTTTTTTTTGTTTTGTTTTTTTTAACTTGGACGCATGTAATACAGTCAGTAATTTTGGCGGGATTTCTTCTATCAATGGCCAAAGATTTGGAGAATTTTAAGGAAACAACACTATTATTGTTGATTTTAAATGTGTTAGACTCGTAAAAGAGTGATTTAACATGGGCTGAAATATAAAAAAAGTCATCATATGCATAGGGTTTTTGAACAAAAAATCCTAAAATACTGTTTATTATTCAAATTTTAATGCAAATTATTAATTGGAGTCACATTTCCCTTCCGACCGACTTGTTTTCAATGAAAGTATCAAACTACGTCGTCGATTTGAGTTGAATTTCGCAGTGGTGATGATGTTGCAGTTTAAAGGTAATCAAAAACCACATTTTTAAAATACATTGTGACATCATGAAGACACGCCTATATAATTTTGACCCCTTTGAACCCCACTTTTATATAATAAAACTGGAGTTTACAGGGGTAAACCGTATTTTACTTATATCTGTTCTAAAATATAGATTGTGGGTACACGGTAGAACCACCTTGAGGTGGTTCTAACGAGTACCCACAATCTATATTTTGAGCAGAAATAAGAAAAATATCACATTTTTTCATCTTAAAATTTTCGTGTTTTTTTTTTTTTTTTTTTTTTTTCGTGGTAAAGCTTACAATGTATTTGTATAGGTGTGTTTTGGTTATGTCGGTCTATGATGTAAAGGTGACGTAATCTCACCGCTTTTGGTATGGACCTCAGTAGGACCAGTAGAGACACCAGGTTCAAGTAGGTTTCTCACGGTACCCAGTGTTCGCCGACCGCTGCTTAACGATAGGCTCACTATAATCAAAATCATGTTGACAGGACCGTAAAAACAAAATATTTCTACACCTGTGGACACAAATCCGTTCAAACTTTGACGAGTTTCATTTAATTTAAATCTGATGTGTCATTAAATATTTCCTTTCATCCTGTCAGTCAACTGCAAGACAGGAATAAATTCAAAACACAAAGTGCTGTATATCTCATTGCAGACGATGCACTGTCCAACCAGAATACATCTCGTATGTCAATCGCATCTAAAAATGGAAAAAAGGCCTTGTCACAATAAGACCAATCAATGTATATTGCTTGATCCAGTTTTAAACTACTTTGCTGAATGACATATGCTTGTCAAACTAACTTGATGCAAAGAGATTCATTGAAAGGTACTTCATCGGAGTTTGAACGCTTTTGTGGCCACAGGTGTATATTGATAAAGGTATGTTTTAATGGCGAGTACATTACATTAGATAAATTCTTGGTGTGATTGCACATTAAGATGTGCACATCAAATCAATACATTATCAATAATAGAAGGGTGAAACCAAGTAGAAATATGCTTCAAAATGCACATTGTACATGTATATGAGGCGATGTTGATTCATCAAGTGGCAAAGTTAAAGACATTACGAAAACACGCCTATACAAATACATTACAAACATTGCCGCCGAAAAAAAGAAAATTTTAAGATGAAAAATTGTGATCTTTTTCTTATTTCTGCTCAAAATATAGATTGTGGGCACTCGTTAGAACCGCCTTATCGAGGCGGTTCTATCGAGTACCCACACTCTATTTATGATGAGGCGGTTCTAACGAGTACCCACAATCTATATATTGCATCAGAAATAAGAATAATAAGTTTTACCCCTGTAAACCCCAGTTTTACTATACAAAAGTGCGGTTCAAGGGGGTCAGTTTGTTTGTATTGGAGTTTTACGGCCCAGTCAACACTATTGTAGGTCATTTTGAGCCGGAGCTTACCTATCCACCTTTTTTCTGGGCAAGCTTATATGTAAGCGGTTAACCAGTACAGTGCACATTCTTTCGCCAGAAACTGATAACTGCCCTTCTTAAATCAGTGAAAGGGAGAGAATGACCGTTAAATAGATTTCATGATCAGTCTCCACGAAAGAATGTTGCCAAACCCGGCAGGTATCGAACCCGCGACCTCCTGATCACCAGTCAGATCAAGGGGGTCAGAATTATATAGTCCTGTTTTCGTGATGCGTCCGAACAAACCAATAGGTGTTATAGGCAGGCACGGTCCGACTCGCACCACTTTGGCCTGCACATGTTTATACCTTCTACTCATGTACGGCCGGTTTCAGCTCTGCGCGGAAGCATCATACAGCCCAATCTATTTCTCAAAGCCCCGGTGGGCGGGGGCCCTCAACGCGTTGTGTTTAAATACAATGTAGCCTGTTGCATAATCGAACTTTGTTTCCCAACAATGTAATTTGTAGTGTTTTCATTGTGTAGAGTTTCAACATAATGTAATTAACATGCTTGCTGTTTTGAGCATGGAACGCTGAGATGCAGTATTTAAGCATCGAACTCGGAATCGAGAGGTTCGATCCACACGAGCATCAAATGTTGTTTCCTTAAGCAAAAGAATTTATCCACATTGTTTAGTACTGGTTTCTACCCAGGAAGAAAAAAGGGGCACATTGAAAGTTAGTACTTGTTAACTAAATGTGTTACCCCCTATAAATAAAGTCGATCATTATTAGTAGTAGTAGCAGTAGTAGTAGTTGTTATTGTAATAGTTGTGTCTCTATGCAATGTCTTTTTCCCCGGTGTTATAGACTATTTTATTAATTGACTACCCTGTATTGTTCGGCGGTCATCCATATTAACACTGAAGTCAAAAATCAATAATCATGTTTTTAATGGCGTCAATTAATAAAATTGTCATTAATCAAGTATTTCCGTATTGTCCAAGTTACAGGTCCGAGGTCTGCTGTATTGGCCTCGGCCTTCGGCCTCAGGCCAATACAGCAGACCTCGGACCTGTAACTGGGCCAATACGAAATTACTTAATAGCATTATAGTAATGCACTTGCGTATGTAATGCGACGTCTGACTGGAAAACGTCGAAAAAAATCCGACAGCATATTCTATGATACTTTCGGATCCGATGTCATCGTGTGACGCCGCTTAAATTTGGTTGGTAATTTGGTTTTACGCATCTCACAGCACTTGCCGCTTTGAACAAAATAGCACACTTTCTGAGAAAACAAATGAATGGGGATAAATTTATTTGAAATTCTCAATTGGTGAGGTAAATCGTCGGTTTTACGATCGCAAACTCTGACGGCTCCGCTGATGCGTTCCGTAAAATTAAATTTCCCACATTTAAACGGCCGATTTACCTCTGCAAATTTTTGGTGATTCAGATCCATATAGCTGCACTGAAACAAGACTCAGTTCAAAAAGGGCGTAAACAAAAACTCTAGCTACATTTACTTATTTGTGAACGAAATGGAAGGAAACTTACAAAGGCTGTATTCAAGTGTATTAACACAAATATGCGAAATTATGCATACTGTAATATGCATGCGTAGTATTAAAAGAGCCTTGGTAAATATATATATGTAAACATAGTTTAGGTTTTGATTTTTGTATGTGGGAAGAATCCACCCGAGGCGAATCGGTTTTCCCCGTTTTTGAATTGTTGCTGAAAAACGCTTACAACAACTGTAAAAGTTATTTGTTTACCTATTTACAAAATTGGGTTTTTCGACAAAGTGAAATGTTATACGTTATGTATTTACTATGTTTAAGGCATTTGATATTTTCTCTTATGGTATTTGGGTTATTCTTTGCATCCTGCTGACGACCTTTTAACCAACCCCCAAACATTCAGCACCCCTCTAAGCACCGCTTTATGTAGAGAAAAGTGGAATTTACGGGGTATTCATTATTTTATGTATTTCTGCTCCAAGTCATAGGTTGTGGGTACTCGTTAGAACCGCCTCAATGGGGCGGTTCTAACGAACATCCACAACCTATAAATAGCAAAAATGTATTACACATTTTCATCTGAAAAATAACCGAATTTTTGGGGGTATGAAAGAACACTGTGTCACACGGATGCGTTATCGTAATGAGACACCACAGAATGCCCGCGGCGTCTGATCAGAGCTTTCAGAAATTGTAAAATCGTCAGCTGTTTTCTATATTGCACCTTTTTGCAAATAACGCGTCGAAGCATTCCCTAGACATCGAAATACTCCTTGTATATGTAGTAAGGAAAATTCCATTCAGTTTTAAGATTGGTTAAAATATATGAAGTTTTTAAATACTGTCAGTCCTTTTTATACCGACATTCTATATAACCACAAAACTCGCTATAAAATAAAGATAACATTTATAGATCCTATTGGTTTCATTGGGCGGCAGGGCTTGAGATGTCATTTCATCTCATTGTCGGGTAAAAGTCCCACAAAATTGGAAGCAACGTCTCCAAAATGACCTTTACAGTGTTGACGGCGACGTTAAACCTCAAATCAAACAAACAAAATAAAGATAGCACATCTGTGTGACATAGTGCATTCTTTTCATATGTCTCCGAAATGGCTACTTTTCCGATGAAAAAAATGTGATATTTTTCTAATTATACTCAATTCAATGAGGTGGTCCTAACGTGTATCCACAACCTGAATATTGGAGAAGAAATAAGCAAACTATGTAGACCCCTGTAATCCCCAGTTTCCTGTTTATAGGGGTATTCATTTCACGGACTTGTTATCATGGTGTCAGGACACTTCAATAAAAAGAAAGCCTTAGCTCTATTGAGGAAAGACGAATTAATGGAGATTTTCAAGAATATTGTATTTTATACATGTATATAAAAACATGTTGTGGAAATTTCTCAGAATCGCCTCGGCGAGACGATACTAACAAATGCCCACAACATTTTGTGCATAGCATAGTATTCCTTATTGGGATTCTAAATAGAGGCCATTTCTTTATATTCAATTTTGGCAAAATGTGAGGGAACACACATTCCCTTGAGGTGGCACTACAGTAAAAAAAAATCCCCTTACTCACAATGTAAATTGGGGCATATTCCATGTTCTACCACATTTCAGCAAGTATAATGCTTCCATTATGAGGCATATAATTTGACAGGCTGACCATTTACCTTCCAGAAGCAGCTAAAAATATGGGTGCTGTGCGGCATATTTTGGCCTTTTTGGCAGCCAGTGTCAACAAACCCATACCGCAGCAAATAAATCCAGGCATTTCCAGTGGCCAGTCAGCACAATTTTCTGGTTCAATTTAAATCAGCTGCTTTTCACAATAGCAAATACCTACTAATATTTCTTCTAATAAACAATAACACTTCTCAGAAAAATAATGGCTTAGCCCCAAATCCAATCAGAAGCAGGAGAATATTCAATTCTGTACTGCAAGCTCTCCCCAAAGCAAGTACAGCTTTCATAAAGACTAATTATTTACTGTAGTGCAACCTTAAACTGCATTCAGTCTCAAATCAAGAACAACAACTCTTACAGAACAGTTGGGCCCCGTCAAGCGATTTTGGTACTTATCGCCTATGCGAGCAGCGAAGGTTCAGGCGAGCCTGCGCATCCGCGCAGTCTCGCCAGAACCTTCGCTGCTCGCTCATACAAGCAGTGAATCAAGAGGAACCTTCAGACCGAAAGCCATATCCCTGGCCCCTCTGAATGGCTGGGCATGCGCAGTTAAAATTTGTCATGACGGAATGCTCGAAGACACAAATTCGTTTGGCGGAGCTCAATTATAGTATGCTATAATTGGAATAGAGGCATTTGGGATGCCGACTGAATGACTTAACAGTAAAATATATATCCAAAAATATTATAAGGTATTTCTGTCACTACTTGCTGCAAAAGATAACGACTCATAATAAAAGTTCGTCTTTAAACTAAACCTGTGTGTTCCATATACGTTAACCGTTTTTTTTTTTTTTTTTTTTTTTTGGTTTGGGTTTTACGGCCCTTTCAAGATTATTTCACTCATATCGAGCCGATCGTTAATCAGAGGTGGGCGAAAACCGGAGTACCCGGAGAAAAACCACCTGACCTTCCGTTGCAGAACTTGGCGTCTCACACGTGGCCCGAGCGAGGCCCGAGCGAGGCTCGAAACTACGGCAGTGAGAGACCTAATGGCCAAGAGTCAGCGCTCTTATTCACTAGGCCACGGAGGCCCGTCTTTACGTTAACCGTTATTATACGACTGAAATAAGTCAAATTATTCAGATCTAGCCATGAAAACATTAAACATCAAATTTTCAAAAAGATAACTTTTTTTAAAAAATTGAAGTTTCCTTGTCGTCGTCCCGAAGCTGAATGAAGCGTATAAACTCAATACCTCGAAAACTCCGTGCACGATACCCGCTACACCTAGCGGAGACTACTTACTATGCAAGGGAAACAATTTTCTTTTAGTTCATTCTTCAAACGAAGAAAATTATATTTTCGTTGTCACGAGGGTCTCCTGTAGTGAGTGAGTGAGTGTATGAGTTTTACGTCCCACCAACAGCTAAGGTCATACGGAGACGGGACCTCGGTTTAAAGACTCATCCGAAAGTCTTGAGAAGCCCGGAATCGATCCTGCGACCCCTGGTTTACAAGGCGAGTAGCGTAACCACTACACCACGGAGGCTTCTAAAGGTCTCTTGTAGTACTTGATATTTCTTCTACATAGTTTCTTTGGAGAGTACAGTAAAATTCCTATATTAAGACCACCTTAGGAACTGTTCAAAAGTGGTCTTTAAGACCACTTTTGAACAGTCCCCAAGATGGTCTCTGACCAGACGACACTGTATGCAGAAAACAACTACAACCTACTAAATAGGCTTTCTAGAGCAGTATTAGTTTCAATTTTAGGTGGTCTTAATAGAGGTATTTCACTGTCCAACCTGTATTAAGCAAGCACCTAAGGGGTAACCAAAATGTGCTTGCTTAAGACAGGTGCTTGCTTAATTCAGGCAAATTTTAATGCAATTGCCTTTTTGAGGAATCAAATACATGCTTGCTTAAGACAAATTGCTTGTTTGATAGAGGTGGTCACCATGACAGGTTTTACTATATATGAATGAAGGAAAAAATGAACAAAGAAGTAAAAGAACATGCTGCCGACCAAAAGATGCAATACTTTTTTGTATCATAAGTCTTACCTCTGTATATAGCTGGTCGTTTTCCTCTTTCTCGGATACAGGAGGGTCAGTATATGGTATGCGTGTCTTGTCGGTAAGACCTTGACATGTCTCTATATTCGGGGTGTTTTCTGTGTCCCTGCAGCAACTTAGAGGTACAAACTCTAACTGGTTCCGAGACTGTTTGGCATTCTCTAAAATTAAAATTGGTTTAAGCATACTTTATTTCATTTTTAACACATGTACATATCAAACACAACTTTGATGGTTCGAACACCTTTGGGACCGTGAACATTTGTTTGAGACAGGAGTAGTTCAAGTAACAGAGGGTTTTTCATTACTGGAATGAATTTCATTTGTGTGGATTTTATCGACGTGTAAACTCCAAACTTATGCTAAGTTTGAAAGTGAATTCGCCGGAGTTTACACATCGATAAAATCAACAAAATGATAATTCATTCCTTATACATATAATTCCAACCTTGTCATCGAAATATTAAAAATGTCTCCAAAATGGTAAATTTTAGGAATTCTTTCGAAAGCGCTAGAATGAACTTACCAACGGGCACGGCGGAATTATTATACAATTAGAAGCTGTCATCTTTGAAAGAAACTTCATATTCAATGACGTAACGCGCATGTTCTAAACGTGCTCTTTGACGTCACGTTATATTTGCTTCCTTTCGTTGTGTGAAATAGTTCTGAGATTCTTGCTCATGGAATTTATAGAAGTATAAACTTTTATATCAACCAAACGAATCGCTCGAAATATACATAATGATGGAGAATTGGAATTATATAGCCATATAATGCTTCTATAAATAAAATGTTTGCTGTTTGAACTCATAATGATCGCCTAATTGATGCGATACTAATGATTGTAAACACGGAATATACAGAATCATAATGAAATACTATTTAATTCATATGACCTAATTTTGCCTTTTTAGGCTTACAGAAAGAATTTCCTTTGGACGCAAGAATGAGTTCGAATTAGTCAAGGTAAACAAGCCATCGGTATTCGACCATTTGAAGTTTCACTGTAACACACATACAAGTATCTTAAGTTAATTACAATTACAATTGCAATTACAATTACAACTTTAAATTACCG
This sequence comes from Lucinisca nassula, assembly GCA_963580285.1. Classification (NCBI taxonomy): domain Eukaryota; kingdom Metazoa; phylum Mollusca; class Bivalvia; order Lucinida; family Lucinidae; genus Lucinisca; species Lucinisca nassula. The sequence goes on from OY757016.1 coordinate 43,585,464, forward strand.
TAATTACAAGTGGTTTGCCGATTAATCGATTTACTCATTTACCTGTTTAAAGCAAATAACTATAATTGATCATGGTTTTCCATCATCAATTAAAGTTTGCCTCTGCATAAATACCAACCTCTTTTTATACTATGGTAGGGAGCTAGAATTTACTGCAAAACGTCAAATTATAACCGATTCAAACTTTAGAATATCTAGAAAAATGACCATTTATTGTCATTTTTCTATATAATAAAATAGTCCAAATGTATTAAGCAAACACCTCATGGATAATCAAAATTTGCTTGCTTTAGACAGGTGCTTGCTTTTTATGCATTTACCTTTTTCTAGAACCAAACACATGCTTGCTTAATTTTGAGAGGTGGCCATTATGACCGTTTTACTTCTGTTAGATTTTACCCACAAGCTTTCAGAAAATAGTACATTTGTCAAGAAAATCCAAAATATAGAATCTATGTCAAATTCCATTAATATATAACATGTATCAAGTTCTAGAAAATAGAACATATGCAAAGTTCTAGACAATAGAATATGTAACCAATCTAGAACAAGAACATTTGACAAGATTTAAAAGATAAAGTTTTAAAATTACCCTTTCTATCAAACCAGGAAAAAAGTCCTAGGAAATAAGATGTTGACCGAAAGCCAGACCTACCTGTGTTATTATAAAACCAATCTGTATTGTATTTGTAGTAAGCCCAAGACTCTGAAGAGTTGATGCCCCCTGAAATCCCACAACACTGGAACTGAAAGTATATAAATAACAGTTTAAGGTGGATGATTTGTTTGTTTTGTTTGATTTGAGGTTTAACGTCCCGGTCAACACTGTGTGGGTCATTTTGGAGACGTTGCTTCCAATTTTGTGGGACTTTTACCCGGCATCGAGATGAGAAGGCATCTCAAGCCCTGTCGCCCAATGAAACCAATAGGGTTTATAAGCATGGACGGTCCGACTCGCATCGCTTTGCCTGGGCAAGTTTAGATCCTCTAAGCGGTATACCAGTACTAATGTGCGGTTGGTTTCAGCTCTGCGAAGAAGCATCATGCAGCCCATCTATTTCTTCAAGCCACGGTGGGCGGGGCCCGTTTAAGGTGGATGAATACAATCGCAAACAAGACACCATTTCCTTCACGTAAATGTGTCCGTGAAACGAACACCTCTGTAGACCCAACTGTATACGAGCACAGTAAAATTCCTATAGTAAGACTACCTTTAGGACTGTTCAAAAGTGGTCTATTATTAGAAGATATTGGGTGTAGTTAATAAAAAGAAAGAATAACTGAAACCTTCTCAGTAAGCTTTTAAAAAATCTGGGCCTTCTGGTTCCAGAGTTTTTAAAGGGTTTCCCTACATACGTCTATGTAAAACTGGTGGGCCCCGGCGCGGGGGCATTTTTGGCACCAGGGCTTTAACTTGAACAATCTTGGTAGAGGTCCACCAGATGAAGCTTCATACCAAATATCGAAGACCTGGGCCTTGCGGTTTCAGAGAAGAAGATTTATAAAGTTTTCATTTAAAACTCTATTTTTAGCTCCTGTGATCTATATGTGCAACAGACTGGAACCATTTGAACAACTTTGAAAGGGGACCACCTTAGGATCATTCATGTGAAGTTTCGTCAAAATCCGATCAGTGATTTAGGAGGAGATGCTGTCTGAAGAAAATGTTTACGCACGCACGCACGCACACACGCACGCACGACGAACGACGGACAAAAAGTGATCCCAAAACCTTTAAAAATCTTCTTCTCTGAAACCACAAGGCCCAGGTCTTTGATATTTGGTATGAAGCTTCATCTAGTGGACCTCTACCAAGATTGTTCAAATTATAGCCCCGTGGCCAAAAATGCTCCCGCCCCGGGGCCCTTTGGTTTTACATAGACTTATACAGGGAAAATCTTTAAAAATCTTCTTCTCTGAAACCGCAAGGCCCAGGTTTTTGATATTTGGTATGAAGTTTCATCTAGTGGACCTCTACCAAGATTGTTCAAATTATAGCCCTGGTGCCAAAAATGCCCCCGCCCCGGGGACCCTTTGGTTTACATAGACTTATATAGGGAAAGTCTTTATTGTCTTCTCTGAAACAACAAGGCCCAGGTCTTTGATATTTGGTGTGAAGCTAAATCTAGCGGATTTCTATCAAGATTGTTCAAATTATAGCCCTAGGGCCAAATGGCGCCCTTTGGTTTAACATAGGCTTATGTAGGGAATATCTTTAAAAATCTTCTTCTCTGAAACCGCCTGGCCCAGGTCTTTGATATTTGGTATGAAGCTTCGTCGAGTGGACCTCTATCAAGATTATTCAAATTATAGCCCTGGGGCCAAAATGCCCCCTTTCCTGGGGCCCACTGGTTTTACTTTGGCTTATATAGGGAAAATCTATATAAATTTTCTTGTCTGAAACCAGAAGGCTCATTTTTTTAATATTTGGTATGAAGCTTTGTCTAGTGGACCTTGACCAAGATTGATCAACTTATAGCCCTGGGACCAAAAATGGCTCCGCCCCGGGACCCACTGGTTTTACATAGACTTATATAGCGAAAACATTTAAAAATCTTCTTGTCTGAATCCAGAAGGCTTTGGTCTTTGATATTTGGTACGAAGCTTTGTCTAGTGGACCTCTACCAAGATTGTTCCAATTATAGCCATAGTTCTTTGATATTTGGTATGAAGCTTCACCTTTTAGACCACTACCAAGATTATGCAAATTATAGCCATGGTGTCAATAATGGCTCTCCCCGGTGCCCACTTGTTACCCCATGGATCAGGTGAGCGACCCAGGGCCAGCATGGCCTTCTTGTTAAGTATTAAAGTGGGGGTTAAGGCGGCCAAAATTATATAGGCGTGTTTTCATGATGAGGGTTTTTTCCTGAGAAACTTCGTTCTATTTCTGTCGTTGTGGTGGGTAAACTTACAATTTTCTGCATGTAGTCCCAGCCCTCTGTAACAGCCTCCTCCCCTTTCCGTCGATATGAGAAGTTTAGTTGTTTTCGCATCTGGGTTAATGTGACATCTTCAATCTGTAAAATAATTGAAATGTTGTAGTGCCGCGTAGTAGTTTTACGGCCCAGTCAACAGCTAAGGTCATGTCTGGTCGTACTGTAAGTTTTGTCGTGCGCCGCCTCAGTGAGAAAGGTTTTCATTGTAGAAAGGATTTTGTCAGGCCTTAATATAAGTTTTGTAAAACCCCATTACGCTAACACACCCGTGCGACGAAGTGCATTTTTTCGCATCTCCAAAATAGGCTACTTTTCTTATGAAAATCCTATATATTCTTCTTATCTATACTCCGAACTTAGGTTGTGGGTGCTCGATTTATAAAGGCGGTTCTAACGAGTACCCACAACCTATGTCTTGGTTTTGTTTGTTTGATTTGAGGTTTAACGTCCCCGTCAACACTTTATAGGTCATTTGGAAGACGTTGCTTCCAATTTTGTGGGACTTTAACCCGACATTGAGATGAAAAGACATCTCAAGCCCTGTCACCCAATGAATCCAATATGGTTTTCAAGCATGGACGGTCCTACTCGCACCGCTTTGCCTGGGTAGGTTTAGTTCCTCTTAGCGATTTACCAGTATTCGTGTGCGGTCGGTTTCCGCTCTGCGCGGAAGCATCATGCAGCCCAATCTATTTCTTCAAGCCCCGATGGGCGGGAGCCGTAACCTATGTCTTTGAGCAGAAATACGAAACATAAGGTATACCCTTGTGAACCCAAGTTTTCTCTACCACTACTTTGTGAGATCCCTTCACGGCATTAACAATTGACAACAAAGGGTTATCAACACAGTGCCAGTAAAAAGCTTTTTCTCTGATCTATCCCATTTCAATTATGACCTTCAAAATTGGGTCATGGTCACCAAAATCTTTTTTGTAATTAAGACCTATACCAAATATCAAGTTTATAGCCAGAAACAATAATGGATAATAAACACGGGCATCGAAAAGCTATTTCTGAACAATCAAAGCTCTGCTGTGGCCTTGAACTTTGTGTCAAGGTCGCAAAGAGCCTTTCTACTACGAAAACCTGTCTTATTGAGCCGGCGCTGGACACAACCTACAATAAAACCTGTGCGATCATTGAAGTCTCCGATCAGCCTGCGCATGCAGTGAGTCTGTTCAGAATCTTCGCTTCTTTCCATCATGAAAACACGCCTATAGATATAATTTTGACCCCATTAAACCCCACTTTTTTATAGTAAAATTGGGGTTTACAGGGATATAAGTATTTTTTTCTTATTTCTGATCAAACTCATAGGTTGTGGGTACTCGTTAGAACAGCCTCGCCGAGGCGGTTCTAACGAGTTCCTACAATCTACGTTTTGAGCAGAAGTATGAAAAATATCGGAAATTTTATCTGAAAATTGTCATTTTTTGTTGGTAAAATTTCAATATATTTGAATAGGCGTGTTTTTGCAATGCTCCTTGAATAGCCAACTAGAGTTATAGAAGGTCCAGTACGAGCAGCAAAGACTCTGATCAGACTGCGCGGATGCGCAGGCTGATCTGAGTCTTTGCTGGTAGCATAGTTCTTATTACGGGTTTTGTCGTGCGTCGGCTCAATAGTGTTTTGAAGATCCGTTCATTCCGTGCAGTGATTATGTTGCAGGACAGTTTTTTTTCTGACTGCATGTACTTAATAGTTCTGCAATGACCTTGAAAATTGGGTCAGGTTCACCAAACACCTATCTGCAATGGAGAATCCCTGTTTTGAACAAAGTCTAACCAGAATACATCCATAGGGATACTGCAGTGAGATTGTTTTTCTACTCAAAATCTGACAAGGTCAAGGAAGCAAAAATCTGACCAGGAATTTCTCCTGTGACAGTGATTTATCCATGCAAGTTTGGTAAAAATCAGTTCACAAGTTCATGAGATGTAGCACTCCAAACAGGCAACGGGGGCGAAGAAGAAGAGGAATAAGGAGGGGGAGAAGGAGGAGGAGGGGAGGAGGAGGTGGAACAAGAAGAAAAGCAGAAGGAAGACGAAGAAGAAAAAGATGAAGAAGAAGAAGAAGATGATGATGATGATGATGATGATGATGATGATGATGATGATGATGATGATGATGATGATCATGATGATGATGATGATGATCATGATGATGATCATGATGATGATGATGATCATGATGATGATGAAAAAGAAGAAGAAGAACAACAACAACAGCACCATTTGTTAGTTTTTTCATTTTTTATCAAACGAACTATTTTGCATTTACGCAACCCTGTCGAGTAGCAAATAAGCCCCGTCATATAAAAAAATGCCTTTAGGATGTGTGATCAGATAAGACACAGAGTGGTCTTTTATATAAATATATAGATGATATTTACTTTTTTAAATGAACCCCAAAAATATTCCATCGTGTTGAAAACATCAGAATTTTCACTCTTGCTTCGCACTCTTGAGAATTCTGATGTTTTCAAAACACGATAAAAGATAGCATTACGAAAACACGTCTATACAAATACATTGCCGTTTTAATGGCCAAAAATTAGAAATTTTAAGATGAAAATTTGTGATATTTTTCTTATTTCTGCTCAAAACATAGATTGCGGGGACTCGATAGAACCGCCTCGACGAGGCGGTTCTATCGATTACCCACATTCTATGTTTACCCCTACAACCCAAGTTTTACTATATAAAAGTGGGGTATGAGGGGGTCAAAATTATATAAGCGTGCTCTCGTAATGGTTTTGGTATTTATCGAAAAAAAGAAAATTTTATTTTTTTATTTTTTTTTTTTATTCTTTGGCGATGTACTGTAATTGAACAAGCTGTTCGTCACATGCTTCGCACTCGTGAAAATGCATTACGATAACATACCCGTGTGACATAGTGCATTTTTCATATCTCCAAAATGGCTAATTTTCTGATGAACATTCGTGATATTTTGCTTATAAATACTGCAAACATAGGTTGTGGGTGCTCGTTAGAACCGCCTCATTGAGGCGGTTCTAACGAGTACCCACAACCTATGTCTTGGAGCAAAAATAAGAAAAATAATATTTACCCCCTTAAACCCCACTTTTCTCTATATAAAGTGTGGTTTAGAGGGGTGTTCGTTTCACGGACTTGTTAACATGATGGTCTGGTCTTTTCAACACACTCGATAAATATTTTAACAAATTCGATGAAATATTGATATCTATCGAAAAAAAGTATTTTTTTATTATTATTATTATTATTTTATAGGAAAAACAAACCAAAAATGTAGTCCGGGGTACAGGCGCCTGGGCAGTTGATTTGCCCGAAAATCTTGTGGAACGTGTAAAAAAAATCAAAATATGAGTAAAAATCTAGATTTTTTTAATACTAGTTTAGAAAGCTAGCTTTTTATACCAGTATAGAAAGAAAGATCTAGATTTTTTTAGACATTCCACAAGCGCCTGTGGTCCGGGCTAATTATACTGTGAGAATAACAAGGTCATTTTATTTTTCACAGTGTGAAAATATCATTTTTATTAGTTTCAGATATGCATTGATTTCACTGCTAAGTATAAAATAAATGATAAATATATATTGCCAATGCAGGACAAACTCCATGCTCAGTTCGGTTGAGCATGAAAATTTGAAGTGAAGACAATGATCAGAAATCGACACAATTAACCCACAGCTCTCATCAGAGACACCAAAGGGAAAGAAACACAAACATGAAACAATAGACCCTAATGGAAACATCAATATCGGAAAGCCAAAAGGACCGTTGTTTTCCCACTAAAAGGCCAGTTGGCTATCCAAAACAAAATAATATAAGCGATACAAACACTACAAACACTCAAAGATAAACCATAACAAAAATAAACCGCGACAGTAGAACCGCTGAAAAGCTGTTACTTACCTTATGTCTGAATGCATAGAACAGGATTCCTCCGACCAGAAAACATAGAAATATTAACAATAGCAGAATGAAATACTGAAATATAAAGTAAAGAAATAATAAATACAGTTAAACGTTGATAACTCGACCACGGATGGCTCGGTTGCCATGGGTAATTCGAACTCCTTCTGGAGTCCCTAGAGAGTCCTGTCAATAGCTCCAGATTCTCATATACAGTAAAAATTCCTATATTAAGACCACCTTAGGGACTGTTCAAAAGTGGTCTTAAAGACCACTTTTGAACAGTTCCAAAGGTGGTCCCTGACCAGAGGTAAATCGAACTTCTTCTGGAGTCCCTAGAGAGTCCTGCCAATAGCTCCAGGTTCCCATATACATAAACAGCAAAATTCCTGTATTAAGACCACCTTTGGGACTGTTCAAACGTGTGGTCTTAAAGACTACTTTTGAACAGTCCCAAAGGTGGTCTATGACTAGAAGACATTATTGTAAGAAAACACAAAGACAGAATTACTGCACCCTTCTAGAATTAGTCTTAATTTAAGATAGTCTTAATAGCGGAATTTCACTGAATTTAGAATAAATTCCACTGAATTTAAAATAAATTCAATAGATTTTTTTTTTCAATTTATTTTATCTTGAAAAGGTATGTTGTGTGTACTCATTGGAGTATACACAACATCCTTTATTTAAAACAACATCCTGCCTGTGTCTGATCTGGGTATACACAGTCTGCCTGTGTCACAGCACTAGTCCACGTTTTACAGGTAACCCTCTTTACACAATACTCTGACGTCACGATAAGAATAAATCGGCTATAAATAGTCATTACCTGGATTTTTTATTTATTTTTTTTAAAAAGGGCTTTTTACGCGGTCAGTGATAGTCACGTGAACATCAGCAACCTGACTCAGGTTCATTTAGTTACACTGGGTCAATTGACAAACAATCGACTCAAAACTTGATCTTTAACAGTATGATTAAGCTGGCTCACGTCTAACTGATATTTGGTCAGTTTATAAGAAAGTTTTAGCTTATTATGACAAGAGGACCCAGAGGGCACTGAATCGCTCACCTGAGAATTGGTGTCTCTAGTACATTCTAGGCCCAAGGGCTATAATTTGAACAAACTTGGTAATGGTCCACTAGATGAAGCTTAATACCAAATATCACAGACCAGGGCATTCGGGTTTCAGACAAGAAAAATTTTAAAGGTTTTCTCTATATAAGCCTATGAAAAACCAAAGGGTCCCGGGTTGGGGGCATTTTTGGCCCCAGAGCTTTAATTTGAACAATCTTGAAAGAGGTCCACTAGATGAAGCTTCACACCAAATATCAAAGATCTGGGCCTTGCGGATTCAGAGAAGAAGATTTTTAAAGATTTTCAATGTATAAGCCTATGTAAAACCAAAGGCCCCAGGGGTGGGGGGCATTTTTGGCCCCAGGGCTATAATTTGACAATCTTGGTAGAGGTCCACTAGGTGAAGCTACATATCAAATAGCATAGACCAGGGCCTTGTGGTATTAGAGAAGAAGAATTTTAAATATTTTCCCAAATTAAGCCTATGAAAAACCAAAGGGTCCTGGGGTGGGGGCATTTTTGGTCCATGGGCTATAATATGAACAATCTTGATAGAGGTCCAATAGATGAAGCTTCACACCAAATATCTAAGATCTTGGCCTTGCAGTTTCTGAGAAAGATTTTCCCTATATAAGCCTATGTAAAACCAAAGGCCCCTGGGGCGGGGTCATTTTTTGTCCCAAGGCTATAATTTGAACAATTTTGGTAGAGGTCCATTAGATAAGCTTCACACCAAATATCAATGACCTGGGCCTCCATAAGTATAATAAATTAGCTTTGATATATTGATATCTGGAACCTTAAGATGAATTTTCTAGGGACTGAAGAAAAAGTTCGAATTAGCCAGGGAAAACAAGTTGTCCGTGTTCGAAATATTGAAGTTTTACTATACGTTTTGATCATATGTAATGAGAATGTAATAATAAATTCGATAATCCACTAGTGGATTAAATATGCATTAAATATGCAAATTAGTTAGATAAGCCGCGTACCGTTACATATACGACCTTAACGACGTCGCGTTTACAACTGGCGGAATATTGACAATTTTGTAAAACTGCGTTTTAAATAGAATCTAGCATTCGTGTTCATGTATGATTAAATTTATTAAACTCGTTGAGAAAAAGGGATAAAATGCTCGGCAAAGCCTCGCATTTTATCATTTTTTCTCAACTTGTTTAACCCTTTCTGTACCAAATGGAATCTTCCTCATTATATATAGCAGGAGTTCATTTCAAAATTAAGGGGTGTCAGGTTGTGTTTTCTTCAAATTGTATTTGGAAAATAGCATTACTTTTCGCAAACAGTGTAGGCCCTGATCAGACGCCGCGTTCTGCGGCGTCTGACCTTGGCCAACACTGTTTGCCAGGGTACCCGTTTGGGAGTTTCCGGTACAAAATGGGTTTAATAAATTCAATAATACGTGAACACGAGAACACTCGTGTAATAAATAAGCTTCATATCGCCTACTCGCCCAGGTACTAAGTTGCATAATTCTGAAGAATACGCTGAAGAATTTCCCAATACAAGTTAGTTTTCCTGAGTAGGTCCATGATCTAGATTTTCCTGTTACCTCGTGTCCCGATTATAGACAAAGCTCTGAATAGAGCGTTTTTGTGATACAGGCTTATCTGAGTCTTCAGTCGTCGCACGAGCATTGCGAAAACATATCCGTGTGCAACAATAGCGACTAACTCCAAAGATGTAAATCCTAACAGTTGCCGTCTGCTTTGTCGTCTGCTAGTCTGATCAGGATCCACACTGTTTGCCGGTATGCAAAAACATTTTCAAAAAACTTGCAAGAAGATACAGCAGACGACATTAACAGACGACATTTTCAGATGCAGTTTTTCTTGGCATCTTAAGGTTAATATTTGTAGAAGTAACAATTTTCAGAAGTTTTTTTATTAATATTAATATTATTATTACATGTATTTGACTTTTGTGTGCTCAACCATTGTGTAGGCTCGATAAAACGGACTCGTCGAGGCGGTTCTAACGAGTAGACCTACCCACGATATATGTATTTTAGCTAAAATAAGAAAAATCATGCATATCCCTCTAAACTCAAGTTTTCTCTGTATAAAGTGAGGTTTACAGAATTGTTCATTACATGACTTGTTAATGTGATGGTCATTCTGTAGCTTTTCTGACGTGAGCCGGTTCAAAGGCCTAGTCTTTACATGTAACCCATTTAGTACTGGAAACCCCTAAACGGGTATTTGGCAAATACCCGTATAGCTCAGACCAAACGCCGCAGAACGCGGCGTCTGAGCTGGGCCTACACTATTTGCAAAAAGTTCAGTCATTTTCCAAATAAGTTTTGAAGAAAACACAACCGGACACCCCTACATATTGAAATGGACCCCTGCTTTATTTAAGGATGAAGATCCATTTGGTACAAAAAGGGTTAACCCTTCGGCCCCTGAATTTTTCAATCTTTGACTTTGGATACAATTTGGAAAAGGGTAAGTATAGCACCATCATCTGTTGATGCTAGCGGTGATTTAATAGTTTATTTATTTATTTATTTATTTATTTATTTATTCATTTATTCGATTACGGAGAAATAAGCCACGCGACTTAAGTGTTCTAAGGCTTCCGAGTAAACAAGACAGTGAACTTGAATAACAAGTTTTCTGTCAATACATGTTGCTCTCCTGGGTCTACCCATGGTTTTTGTTTGCTTGTTTTGGAGTTAATGGCCCAGCCAACACTATTTAGGTCATATTGAGCCGGACAGTTTACCTATCCACACTTTTCTTGTGCAGACTACTACGTAAGTGGTTCACCATTACGTTGCACATTTTTTTCGCCAGAAACTGACAACTGCCCTTCTTGAACCAGCAGACTACCCACGACATCACGCACACACGCCTATATAATTTTTAAACCCTTAAACCCCACTTTTATACAGTAAAACCAGTGTTTACAGGGTGTTCATTATTTTCTTATTTCTTCTCAAAAATATAGATTGCGGGTACTCGTTAGAACCAAGAAAAAACAAAACCAAAAAAAAAGAAATAAGAAAAAGGCAAGTAATGTAATCGCCTCTCCTTTCAACAAACATGTTATTTTTGATTAATAGAGCCAATTTGATTTGTATATGGCGTGTCTGCAACATAAATACGGATTTCTTCAGAGTAATAATCTGTCAGTGGTGTATGACTGCTCCATAATGATTTTGTCTGGTATTCTGTCAGAATTTGCATGTTTCTTGTCTTTACATCATAGGAATAATTTGTGAAGTATGCCGGCTTTCGTAATTCTAACACGTACGTGCCAGGCCCCAATGTAGCTGAAACCGACCCGCACACGAGTACTGGTAAACAGCTTAGAGGATCTAAGCCTGACCAGGCAAAGCGGTGTGATTCGGCCCGTCCATGTTTATAAACCCTATTGGTTTCATTGGGCGACAGGGCTTGAGATGTCATTTAATCTCAATGTCGGGTAAAAGTCCCACAAAATTGGAAGCAACGTTTCCAAAATGACCTTTACAGTGTTGACGGGGACGTTAAACCTCAAATCAATCAATCCAAAAGCACCAAGGTTATAAAACTTTTTTCATGCTCAACTCACTTTCATCACGGTTGGCATTTTAAAATTTATGAGGAGGATAAATGACATCCTGTACTGATCTGAGCTGTAAAATTGTCTGATTTGTTTGTATTTTAATAGGTATGGGCATTACAAATTTCATGCTCAGTTGAGTTGAGCATGAAAAATGTTTTATAACTTCGGGGCCAGGCTTACGGTTGTTTTTCTGGTAACAACTTGTGGTACTATTCTAATTTATATTAAAACATATGGTGTATGTGCTCGTTAGAACTGCCTTTACGAGGAGGTTACGTGTATCCACCAAAAAACTATGTCTTGGGGCAGAAATAAGTAAACAAAATAATGTAGACCCCCTGTAAACCAAATTTCTCTAGCTATAAAGTGGAGTTACAAAAGTGTTCGTTTCGCGCAATCTTTAATGTGATGACAAATCGTCAATTCCGTGCATGACATCCGTGTTCTACCATTCGTGTATGACACAAATCATAAGGCGTGTTTTGCCTTCGTGTATGACATCACTCAAAGCGAAGGCGTATTCCAACTTCCATGCATGACATCACTGAACATGAAGGCGCAATCTACCTTCCGTGTATGCCATCACTCAAAATTAACGGCGTATGGCATCACTCAGAATGAAAGCATATTCTACCTTCCGTGTATGACATCACTCAAAATGAAAGCATATTCTACCTTTGCATGACATCACTCAAAATGAAGCCATTTCTACCTTCTGTGTAATACATCACTCAAACTGAAGGCGTATTCTAACTTCCGTGTATGATATCACTCAAAACGAAGGCGCATTCTACCTTCCGTGCATGGCATCACGCTAAGTGAAGGTGTATTCTACCTTCCGTTTGACATCACTCAAAATGAATGCGTGTATGGCATCATTTAAAACGAAGGTGTATTCTACCTACCGTGTATGACATCACTCAAAATTATGGCGTATTCTACCTTCCATGAATGACATTTTTCAAAATGACGGCGTATTCTACCTTCAGTGCATGACATTACTCAAAATGTATGACATCATTCAAAACGAAGTCGCATTCTATCTTTCCTGCTTAACCTTACTCAAAATGAAGGCGTATTCTCCCTTTTGTGTATCACTGTAAAATGAGGGCGTATTATACCTTCCGTGTATGACATCACGCAAAATGACGAAGTGACTTATTTGACATCATCCAGAATGAAGGCGTATTCCACCTTTCGTGTATGAGGGCACGCAAAATGAATGCAATATCTACCATCAATATATAAGAAGCCCTATTCTACCACCCGTGTATGACAGCTCGTTCTGATGTGTTAAACTGTGAAATCCATTCTAAAAGCGTAAAACAATGACTGCGCATTCAAACGCCCGCAGCCTCGTGTCAATGTACTGGCGGTTTTTTATATCCTTTGAGACATTACTGCACTCATATATTGAACAAGCACGCTAGAAATCAAAGAATCAAAGAATTAATATCGTCTAAATTCAGGAACGTTCAGACAAAATATTTCTATATTTGGTTTGTCTAGTTATTAAGAGAACTGAGACACATTTGGGAGGATTTAATGATATTAATAAGCACAAGGCACAGTTTACATTTTGGCTAAACACGCTTTGCATACACAGTTAAACACACTCTATAAGCTCAGTATGGTAGTTATTACGCTGTTGGAATTGAGGTTTAACGTCCCCATCAAACGTAGTTATTACGCACCAGCAAAAAAAAAATATTTCTCCGAGAAAAGAGGGTAGGGATATTATTGAAGGGAATAGTTTGTTCGTTTCGGGAGAAAATCCTTCCCTTTAAGAGCAACGCCTATCATATGTTAATGCTTTTTACTAAGGTGATTTCTCTTGATTTCATATATTATCTATTTCGCAATGCGTAATATGCGCCAAGAGCGATACGAGCGTCTTCATTATGCTCGAAATGTTCTTACAGAATGTCAAACAATGTAGGCCCTAACAAAAAGACCAGGTGTTTAGACAGCTTCTTCACAGTGCTTGTATATATACCACGAGACCTCTTACGGGCCTCCGTAGCCTAGTGGTTAAGAGCGCTGACTCTTGATCATTAAGTCTCTCACCGCTGTGGTTCGAGCCTCGCTCGGGTCACATGTGAGATGTCAAGTTCTGCAACGGAAGGACATGTGGTTTTCCTCCGGGTACTCCGTTTTTTCGCCCACCTCTGATTAACGATCGGCTCGATATGAGTCAAATAATCTTGAAAGGGTCGTAAAACCAAAACAAAAAAAAAAAAAACACAAAAAACCACAAGATCTCAAGTAACCCAATGGTAATTTGGCTAAAGTGGGTGTTTGTTTGTTTTCTGTTGTTTTTTGTTTGTTTGTTGTTTTTTGTTTTTGTTGTTGTTGTTTTTTTTTTATATTATTATTATTTCAATTTGCTTGCTCAAAGTCAATTATGTGTGTAAAGACTGGGTCGGTTTGATGAGGCAAGACGGTGGCATCCAACTTCCGGCACTGGGGCGTTCTAATGACCACTATAGGAAAATACATCCATATTGCGCTGATTTTGGACAATATTGTCCCGAATCGGGAAATCAAAGGTTTAGGTTTCGGATATAACATCGTATTGTCCCTCGCTTGGATATCGAAGGACACTCGCAGGCGGGTGTCCTTCGATTTCCAAGCGAGGGAGAATATCTACTAATATCAGTGCTAAAAGTTTATGCCATATTGACACGAGATAAGATATCAAAGGTCACAAACTTGCTTATGTCCAACTATATCCCATCGAGAGACAATACTCCACTGGTGAAAATTGATCCGAGTTCGGATATCAAAGGCCAGTGTGAGTGTGCGAGTGTGCTTCGATATCCCATCGCGGGACAATATTCCTGTGGTGAATATTGGCCCGGCTCGAATATTGAAGGTAACCAGCTTGCAAGTGGCCTTCGATATCGCATCAAGGGACAATATTCTATTGGTGAATATTGGCCCGGGGCTCAGTTATCAAAGGATACGAACTCGCGAGTGTCCTTCGATGTCTCATCGAGGGACAATATTCCATTAGTGAATATTGGCCCGAGCTCAGTTATCAAAGGACATGAATTTGCGAGTGTCCTTTGATATCCCATTGCGGGACAATATTCCATTGGTGAATATTGGCCCGGGCTCAGTTATCAAAAGCCACGAACTTGCGAGTGTCCTTTGATATCCCATTGCGGGACAATATTCCATTGGTGAATATTGGCCCGGGCTCAGTAATCAAAGGACACGAATTTGCGAGTGTCCTTTGATATCCCATTGCGGGACAATATTCCATTGGTGAATATTGGCCCCGGCTCAGTTATCAAAGGACACGAACTTGCGAGTATCCTTCGATGTCTCCTCGAGGGACAATATTCCATGGTGAATATTGGCTCGAGCTCGGATATCAAAGGGCACGAAACTTGCGGCTGTCCTTCAATATCTCATCGAGGTTGATTATTGCATATTATCTTAATTTGGGATATCGAAGCAGAAATATGAAAAATACCAGAATTTTCTATCTGAAAATTTTCTTTTGCAGGCGGAAAAAATTTCAATATATTTGAATATGCACATTTGGTAATGGCTCTTGATTTATGATATTGTTGTTGCTGCTGTTTTTTTTGTTGTTGTTTTTTTTATCTTGAAAATGTATGTTGTATGCACTAATTAGAAACGCCTCTAATCACATTAGAAACGCCTCTATGAAGCAATTCAACCAAACATCAAGAAAACACGACTATATAATTTTGTCCACCTGGAACCCCACTTTTATACAGTAAAACTGGGGTTTACAGGGGTAAACCTTAGTTTTCTTATTTCTGCTCCAAAATATAGATTGTGGGTATTCGTTAGAACCGCCTCGATGAGGCGGTTCTAACGGGTACCCACAATCTATATTTTGTGTAGAAATAAGAAAAGTATCACGATTTTTCATCTTTAAATGTTCATTTTTTTCGGTTGTAAAGTATACAGTGTATTTGTATAGGCGCGTTTTTGTAATGTTTTCACACGGAATCAACGGTGTGCCATGTAAACACTGTAACTGATCACGCAATAGTGTCTGAGGGCAAGTACTTTTGTTAAAAAGGCAATCTAAATAATTTAGCCTTCGCAGTACTTCCAGTTCTGGGAAGAAATCACATTTACTTGACAAACAGAGACAGTTGTAATCTAATTCCCATTTCTCTGGGGAACACAGATCAAAGGAGGAAAAATGCTTTCTGACATCTAAGCTAGTTGTCAGCACAAAGCCTGGAATTTACCATAGAAAGATAAATTTCCTGAACATTTGGTGGAAATTGAGCGTATCTGACCTCGTTTGGACATACGTTTAAGGTGTTAAATGCCTAGTGTTCCTATATAAGGCATTGGCAAACAGTGTAGATACAAGTCAGGGACCACAGAATTTGTTTTTGTCGCGCCTGCTATTAGCATGGCGCGATATAGGCGTCCGGTTTTCCGTCCGTTCGTCCGTTCGTTAGTTCGTCCGTTCGTCCGTCCGTTTGTCAAGTTGTCAACATTTGCCACCACCCTAGCTTTCACCCTAATGGTCAAGTTTATTTCTCAAGAACTTTAAGAGGTTCATTAATGATACTTGGTACAAACTTGTGTCTGGGGATGGTTACTTAGATGCAAGCATCCATATTTGACCTTGACCTTCATTCCATGGTTCACTGGCTTTGTAAAATATTGCGACCACCCTAGCGTCCACCCTAATGGTCAGGTCAAGTTTATTTCTCAAGAACTATTAGAGCTTCAATAATGATACTTCATACAAACTTGTGTCTGGGGATGGCAACTTACATGCAAGCATCCATATTTCATCTTGACCTACATTTCATGGTTCACTGACTTTGTAGAATATTGCGACCACCCTAGCGTTCACCCCAATGGTCAAGTTTATTTCTCAAGAACTATAAGAGCTTCTTTAATGATATTTGGTACAAACTTGAATCTTTAGATGGCAACTTCAATACAAGCATCCATATTTGACCTTGACCTAAATTTCATGGTTCACTGACTTTGTAAACTATTGCGACCATCCTAGCGTTCACCCTACTGGTCAAGTTAATTTCTCAAGAACCATAAGAGCTTCATTAATGATACTTGGTACAAACTTATATCTCGGGATGGCAACTTAAATGCAAGCATCCATATTTGACCTTGACCTACATTTCATGGTTCACTGACTTTGTAAAATATTGCGACCACCCTAGCGTTCACCCTAATGGTTAAGTTCATTTCTCAAGAATTATTTGAACTTCATTAATGATACTTAGTACAAGCCTTTTATGCAAGCATCTATGTTTGATCTTGGCCTAGATGCCATGGTTCGGTGACTTTGCGCCCCCACAGGCGCGACATAGACTTCGGCGGAATTCTTGTTATTATAGGGTTTTAATGTAAAACTTCCAATTAAAATGTGGATCAAGGTCAGATGCCACAGAATGCAGCGTCTGCTCAGGCTCTAGACAGCTTGTCTAAAGTATATAATGATTTATAATCTCAATTACTAAAGACACCACAGCCCGATTAAGCTCTACACAGTTTTGTACAAGTTTAATGTACATGTATATTGCAAAACTCATTAATTAATATAAGCCAGAATCCGCTTTAACTGTAAACAGATATGTCCCTAGCTAGCAGGATACAAGATGATGTTTCTCAAAAAGGGGTTAATTCTGGCACAATAACTTTGCTTTTCCCGCGAGAGTGAGATGTTTCTAGTCCCATTATTGTTTTTGTTTGTTTTCGTTTTATTTATTTATTTTTTGTTGTTGTTGTTGTTGTTGTTTTTAGCTTATTGTTTTATTTTGTTTTGTTTTAATTTATCTTAACTTATTGTATTTCATTTCATTCTATTCTACGAGGGCAAGCCAATAAGTAACCAGCCTATCCCATTTCCAACTGACCGAGACAACCAAGATTTCTATGCCTTGTTTCAATATGAAAACAAAATTGCACCCTTATCATGTCATTCACTCATAAGATATTGAACGTCAAACATGGCTAGCGATGCAAAGGCAAGCTTTTCATCAAAAGTTGAGTACCCTGCTGGAATTCGGTGCTTGTATTTGAAAGGGAAAACAGGTCAGAAAATACATTGCGAGTTGACCAATGTTTATGGATCATCTGCACCATTGTATGAACAAGTTAAATTCTGGGTTGGGAATTCAAACTTTAGAAGAAACCTGATTTGGACGCCCATCAGATGCCACCCATGCAGAAATGTGTAACAAAGTACGGGATCTGGTATACTCTGATAAGCAAATTAAGGTGGAAGAAATAGCGAATGCATTACACATTTCACATGGTAGCGTATCAACAATTTTACATGATCGCTTGGGTATGCGCAAGCTAACAGCCCGTTTGGTCCCAAAATCCCTTAGCGGCGAGCAAATGGCAACCAGAGCATCAGGAGGCAGCGCATTATTGAATCGGCTTTGGTCAAAGGATGATGATTTTCTTTCAGGTCTGGTGACTGTAAATGAGACCTGGGCCCATTATCATGAGCCAGAAAATGAAACTAAAAGTCGCCAGTGGGTAGGGCCGGGGTCTCCCAGGCCAAAGAAGTTCAAACGCAAGGTGATGGCAACTGTATTTTGGGACGCACAAGGTGTTATTATGTTGAACTTTCTAACTGACCTTTAGGCTTTCCGCTATTGATGTTTCCATTAGGGTCATGTTGTTTCATGTTTGTGCTCCTTCCCTTTGGTGTCTCTGATGGGAGTTGTGGGTTAATTGTATCGATTCCTGATCATTGCCTTCAATTCTATTTTCTAGCAAAGAAAAGTACAATAACAGGAGCGTATTATGCAAATTTTCTCGACCAGCTGAGACCTGCGATCCGTGAAAAACACCGAGGTAAACTTTTCAAAAGGATTCTTCTCCATCAGGACAATGCAAGAGTCCACACTTGCAAAATTGCCATGTAAGCTGTTGAGCGGAATGGGTACGAGCTAAAACCGCACCCCGCCTATTCTCCGGACTTAGCTACTAGTGACCATTTCCTATTCCCAAACTTGAAAAAGGATATCCGTGGACGTCTTTTCCCGTCCAACGAAGAAGTTTGAGGAGTGGGTTGGAGATAAGGACCCTGGCTTCTTTAGTTCTGCGCTGATGGCACTGGAACAGCGTTGGTCCAAGTGTATCATTCTAGAGGGCAACTGCATCGAAAACGACCCAGAAATATTTAAGGCTGTTTTTTTTTTTTTTTTTATTGACTCGCCCTCGTATCATTCTTTTGCACGTATATCTCACTATGTTCACAAGCGTAAATGCTTAAATGAGAGTTGTGCTTATGTATTTTAGTGATCATGGATCGACAATGGATACACATTAATTTCGCCATTTTTTCAGAAGAATTGGTTACTCTTAAAGCGAATCCATTACTCTTTGATGTGATCATTCCAGACATGCGTACTAGCCCGATAACTCAGTTTTACTGCTGGTCTGTGGCAAGTCTATATATTGAGTGATCTCCAGCTGTATTAAATCTGGAAGCCAACCTATACTAGCTACAATGTATTCCCTCACAATTTATGTAAAAGAAAAATACTGATGATCCATTTTTTTCTCAGATTTGGGCAAGGCTAGGATCATTCATACTTAAACCTTATTCTGCTATTCACGACAATCCCTACATTTGCAAACAGTGTAGATCCAGATCAGATGGCTTCTGAAGAAGCCATCTGATCAGGATCTACACTGTTTGTCATGCAGTTTATGAATTGAAAAAAAAAAACATGTTATATCAAGTAATGTGATTGGCTGATAATCAGCAATGGGAGTGGCTTTATTAATTTATGCAGCAGGATAAGGGTTAACATACAGGGGTGGTTCAGTGAGGCGAAGGCGACGTGTATCTTGCGTCACCGTGGCGTCCAACTGATATTGACTTACAGTTGAGCAAGGCCTGCTTTCCTTACAACATGTACAGGTAGAGGGGGAGTGTTGTAAGTTCTTCTGTTTCTACGCTGTCATTTATTTTCCTCTTTCTCTCTGTCCCTTACTTTCTTCATCTCATGTACTTTCTCTTCTATCTCTTTTCTCCCTTTCTCTGGCAGACGACAAAATATCTTTAAACAGTTCGCAAGAAGATATTCAGCAGATGGCATAAATATATTGGTTTCCTTGTCGTAAATGTCTCCGCTAGGTTGCTACATCATAATGTGCGTACCGAAGGGGAGGTAATAACGAAGAGGAGCCAATCTATGGCATGAACAGACGATATTTTCTTGTCGGCATTAAAACTCTATAAACTCGGGTCTCATAGTGACAGACCACAGGCGCTTGAAGTTTGATCCATCAAACGTAAAAAATACTCTTAATCAGCTTCAATTACGAAATGGATTGTTGGCACTTTTGATAGATGTGCTTCGACAGCTACACTGATGCTATACGTAGGTACTACGCATGCGCGTTTAGCACAGCGCTCGCGATTTGACTGATATGTTATTGTTTAAACTTACCATTACCAGCATACATTTCACTTCCTTTATTGCGCCACAACATCCTAGAAATGACAGCAATATTATTATGCAGCCCGTTATTATCACGATTAATGCCAATGTCGGTAATAGGTTACTGCCGAGAATCGATGAGAATTTAGTCACGTTACTTTCGTTCGTCTTGGCGTATATACCAAACCCAACCAGTGCACAGCCGGCAACCTGAAAACATAAGAATTTCTTTTGCAATATATTTCCAAATGTGTAAAGTTCTGAAAAGGCATGTTAATGAGCAAACGGTTGCTACAGTCATACTGTATGGTGTGCCGTTTTACTATTTAATCCACATTTAAGATATCCATAATCCGATTTATGGATATACATAATTCGAAATAATGACATCCATAAATCAGTCGAATAATGGATATAAATACTACGAATTATAGATATCCATAAATGGAATAATGGATTTCCATAATTCGATTTAAGGATATCACTAATTCAGATCGATATCCATAAATAATTTGGAATATCCATATTTATAATTATGGATATCATTTATTCAATTTATGGACATCCATAAATAATTATGGATATCTATAAATTGGAAATAAATAGTAAAACGGCGCCCTATAATGCAGCTGTAATAAAAAAAAAAATATCAAAGGCTTGAGAAGCCTCAAAATCGGTGAATTACAGGGGTTTTGATCCGGATCTACACTATTTAGCCAGTGACCTACATTTGTATGTAAAGAAACACTATCATAGTGGCTAACATATAACATTTGAAATTATTATCTGATTTTTGTCTAAGATGTCTCTTTGACAACACAGTTGCAGAAATGATTCTGGACTGTTACATGTATTTCTGCTTCTAACATACATGTACATATTGGAGGTATTTTTCTACAGCTCAAACACTGAGGTTTTCCTCGTGATGTTTTTATGTCTGCTTCAAACATCGATTGTAGGTGCTCATTAGAACTGGGTCAATGAAGAGGTTCTAACGAGTACCCACAACCCGTTTTTAGAAGAGAAATAAGAAGAATAATGTATGTCATGTTTTTGTTTGTTTGATTTGAGGTTTAACGTCCCCGTCAACACGGTATAGGTCATTTTGGAGACGTTGCTTTCAATTTTGTGGGACTTTTACCCGACATTGAGATTAAATGACATCTCAAGCCCTGTCGCCCAATGAAACCAATAGGGTTTTTAAGCATGGACGGTCCGACTCAAACCGTTTTGCCTGGGCAGGCTTAAATCCTCTAAGCAGTTAACCAGTACTCGTGTACGGACGGTTTCAGCTCTGCGTGGAAGCATCATGCAGTCCATATATTTCTTCAAGCCCCGATGGGCGGGGACCGTATGCCATTTAGACCCAATTTTTCTCTGAAAAAAAAGTGGGTATCCTTGGGTGTTCATTACATAGGCTTGTTGACCTTATGTGTCTTAAAAATGTTTGTTCTTTAAATCGGGATCTTGTAAACCACAAGAATGATGCTGGATTACACGTTTATAAAGCAATTATTAGCTGCCATATCTAATCAGATTATCGGGTCAATCATACTGATAAAGAATCCAGAGGATTGTACTTTGTCTTTCAGCAGACATAACACAGCTGTGTTGATAGCAGAATATACTATTATCAATGGTTTCATGACCTACAATCTTTAATTAGGCAGGTGCTACATTTTGAGCGGAGGATTACATGAATCCTAAGGCGGAACCAAAAAGCGACAGCTAATATACCTCTAAAACCACTCAATTGACGGTGGATGAGAAGGATCATCGAGCGACAACTAAAGTCTCGCGATTTCACTTCGTGAATTCACCGACTAATAAACAGAGTGCAAGTTAAAAAATGGTCCCAGAAGTACCGTAAAATGTTCATTATTGAAGTGGTTAACCCATATAATCCGTGATGTCTTAGGTCCCCAAAACAGTGTAGACCCAGATCAGACGCCGCAAAACAGGGCGTCTGATCTGGGCCTAAGCTATTCGCGTAAAAAACGTGAATTAAAGGTTTTAAGTCCCGGTTTCAGGGCCAATTCTTTTTGCTCTGGCTAACGCAGTGTTTGGCTTAAAATGCGCTAAATATTACTTATTGAGAACACTAACAAGAAAAGGGTAGTACTAATGGTACATGCGACTAATTGCACATTATAGTCATGTGAACATTAGCAGTATCAGTCCTTTTGTGCTTATAACTTTGCGTCAGCTGACAAATAGTCGGCCCAAAGATAAAATTATCAAAAAAGAAATCCTTGACCGTGTAGCACATGGAGAGAAACAAGGAAGGGAATAAGGCTTTGTCGTCGAACTGTTCTTTATGGAAAACCATGTGATCCAAAAGAATAATCGAGTCGCCTCATTGTTATTTTTTCTAGGTGAAAGAATTTGCCGTATCTCCAGCTCTATATTCAGAGAAGCCCGATTCAAAATCAAGTCAAGCTGAAATACAGAAACATACAGTTGAATTCTATGGGGTGAAGTTTTACTATTTAATCCATATTTATAGATATCCATAATTCGATTTATGGATCTCCGTGTGATTTGAATTATGGATATTCATAAATCAGCCGAATAATGTATATCCACAGAGTTATAGATATCCATAAATCGTATCGATAATTCGATTTATGGATATCATTAATTCAGATTGATTATATCCATAATTCGATTGATGGGTATCCATAATTGGATGGGTATCACTAAATCCAATTATGGTATCAATAAATCAAAATATGGATATCCATTATTCCGCTGATTTTTGGATATCCATAATTCGAATGATGGATACCCATCAATCGAATTATGGATATCTATAAATCTGGCTGAATTATGGATATCCATATTTCAAATTCTGGATATCCTTAAATCACCTCAAAAGCCTTTCATAAATTATTTATTGTATTTATTTGCAAAGACGAATTATGGATATCCATAAGTCGAATTATTGATATCGATAAATGGACCGATTTATTGATATCCAGAATTCGAATTAATGATATCCATAATTAGATTTATGGATATCCATAAATCGATCTAAATTATGGATATCCATAAATCGAATTATGGATATCATTAATTCGAATTATGGATATCCATAAATAATTATGGATATCTATAAATAGGGAATAAATAGTGAAAGGGCGCCCCATAGAATTCCGGCATCAAGACCAGCAAAAATTATGGCTAATTCTTCTTTAAAAAAACGTTATTGATAGGTTTGAGTTTTTCTTTCTTTGTGTTTTCTACAACGAATGTCCTCTGCTAAGAGACCACCTTTGGGATTGTTCAAAAAATGGTCTTAAAGACCACTTTTGAACAATCCCAAATGTGGAATTAATATAGAAGTTTTCCATCACATCACATTAACAAATCCCTGGAAAAGAACATCCCCTAAACTCCACTTTATATATAGAAAACGGGGGTTACGGGGGAATACATTATTTTTTTTCTTATTTCTGCTTCAAGACATCGATTAAGGGTACTCGTTATAGCCGCCTCAATGAGGCGGTTCTAACGAGCACCCAAATCATATGTTTGCAGTAATAAATAAGAAAAACAAGAATGGCAAAATTTGCAAACCTATCAAGGGATATAACTCCAAGAGTTATGGATCATTGGCCCCTATTCTAGTATACACAATACTTCCAGTGATTGACCATGTTTATAGGAAGTTTCAGCTTTCTGGCTTTCATAATTTCTAAGAAATCTCTTACAAAATTTTAAAGACCGACAAAAATTGAAAACCTACCAAGGGACATAACTCCAAGAATTGTGTGTCCTTGATCACTTTTCTGCTATTACACCTCTCTTAACTTAGAGACCAAGTGTTGTTTAAGTTTCATAGCAGTAGGACTTGTAAAGCAAAATGCAGTCTGATCAGCATCTTAGTTGTTCGCAAATACTAAAAGCGGTTTTTCTCATGACGCGGGCCAAGAAAAGAGTGGATCTTCTTAGAGATATGTCAACTCATAGTCTTTGTTTGTTTGATTTGAGGTTTAACGTCCCCGTCAACACTGTAAAGGTTATTTTGGAGACGTTGCTTCCAATTTTGTGGGACTTTTACCCGACATTGAGATGAAATTACATATCAAGCCCGGTCACCCAATGAAACCAATTGGGTTTATTAGCATGGAAGGTCCGCCTCGCACCGCGGTTCCTGGACAGGCTTAGATCCTCTAAGCGATTTACCAAAACCAGTGTGCGGGCCGGATTCAGCTCTGCGTGGAAGCATCGTGCAACCCATATATTTCTTCAAGCCCCTATGGGCGGGGGCGTCTCATCTCACAGTCAGATCTACTTACCAAAATAAGTGAATTGAATAGAAACATGAAATATTTGATGAAGCTACCACACCCTCTCACTGCCATGCTTGTCCTCTATGGTCCTGAAAAATACGAAAGCTAGGAATGAGCATGCGCAGAGCAAAACCGATTAATATGTGTTGACTTGTATGGGGCGCCGTTTTACTATTTAATCCGTATTTGTTTGTTTGTTTGTTTGTATTGGAGTTTTACGGCCCAGTCAACACTATTTAGGTCATTTTTGAGCCGGTCAGTTTACCTATCAACACTTTCCTGGGCAGGCTTATACGTAAGCGGTTTACCAGTACAGTGCACATTCTTTCGCCAGAAACTGACAACTGCCCTTCTTGAATCAGCGGAAGGGAGAGAATGACCGTAGAAAAGATTTCATGATCAATCTCCACGAGAGAATGTTGCCGACCCCGGCGGGAGTCGAACCCGCGTCCTCCTGATCACCAGTCAGACGCGCATCCGATTTAACCCGTATTTATAGATATCCATAATTATTTATGGAAATTATGGATATCCTTAATTCGAATTATGGATATCCATTATTCGGCTGATTTATGGATATCCATAATTATTTATGGATATCCATTATTCGAATTACGGATATCCATAATTCGAATTATGGATATCCATAAATCGAACTGATTAATGATATCCATAAATCGAATAATGGATATCCATTATTCGATTTATTGATATCCATAAATCGAATTATGGATATCCATTTTTCGGCTGATTTATGGATATCCATAAATCGAATTTATTGATATCATTAATTTATTTCGAAATATGGATATCCATAAATCGAATTATGAATATCCTTAATTCGAATTTTGGATATCCATTATTCGGCTGATTTATGGATATCCATAAATCGAATTAAGGATATCCATAATTCTCCTCTGCAAATAAACCTAATGAATAATGACTGCTCCCTTTGCAAAAAAAAAACGACTATTCCCGTCAGGCTTCCGATTTAGGTGGGATTGAGGTGGAGGTATTGCGGTAGGCTTAGTGGTGGCCTATGGTGTGGAAGAGATATGTTTTGTTTGATTTGAGGTTTAACGTCCCCTTCAATACTATTTCATTTTGAAGACGTTGCTTCCAATAGCCTTCATTGAGATAAAATGACATCTCAATCCCTGTCGCCCACTGACTCGTACGCCTTTGTTTCTTTCGCAAGAAACTGACAACTGCCCTTCTTGAATCAGCGGAAGGGAGAGAATGACCGTAGAAAATATTTCATGATCAATCTCCACGAATGAAATTTGCCGGCCCCGACAGGTATCGAACCCGCGTTCTCTTGATCACCAGTCAGACGCGCATCCGACTGAGCTACCGAGGCCGGCGCAGCCAAATCTATTTCTCCAAGCCCTAATAGGCGGGGGCCAGAGATATATCTGAATCTGCCTGGTACCCCAAACACCTCAAGTAGTGTTTTATATGGATATATGTTAATACTATATATAACGACCATGTGCATTTTTCTCCAGAAAGCATACGCGGATTGCCTGTTTGTATCATTATAATCTTACGTCCGACTTTCAGTGTCCTTAGGTGCGCAGTCCTCATAGCGGTGATTCCAGAGGAACCGGATGCGTTGGTCGGAATTTCCAGATCTTACGACAGGTTCCGATATTTAACTGCACACATGGCGGGCGTTCAGCGTATGGCGTCCGTTGCTTCGGAAGCCTTACGGGCTGAAAAGGCTGCACGGCAGAGAGGTCCCTTTGACTGGCCATCATCTTCCAGCGATGATAAAGACCCTGAAGATTTTGAAGATTTTTCCAATAAACCATCACAAGTCTTATGGAGAAATCATTAAACCAAAAGCTCTGGCGGTGATTTATGGATATCCATAATGCGATTTATGGATATCTATAAATACGGATTAAATAGTAAAACAGCATCCCATAGACTTGGTCGTTGAACTACAAACAATCAAACATACTGTTGACAATTGTCTATGGTATCGGGTTTCTAGATGTAAGTTTTCGATATTTTTCTTTTCGTTAGAGAGTGTGTTTGAGTCTTACATAACACCGACAGCTTACTCCTGCGTATAACTCCCAAATAGTTGCTCAGACTGAGCAGACCAATTTATCAAATATTTGACAGCTGCTGCCTTGCTGGTATAGAAATAATGGCATGAAGTTGTAATTAATTCTGATTTATTCAGAGAATTTTACAGCCAAGCATGCTTGAGGTTTAAAATTAGACAGTGCAGAACCAGACTGAAATGTTTATCCTAGTAAAGGTATACACATCTGTTCATTTTGTACCAGAAACCCCAAAACGGGCAATTGGCAAACAGTGCAGGCCCTGATCAGACGCCGCGTTCTGCGGCGTCTGATCTGGGCCTGCACTGTTTGCAAAACTGATTTTTTTGTTGCCATATGCTTATGCAATTAGTGAGGCTTATCAGTGTGAACCTGAGATTTATTGAAGTCCATTTTGACAAATGAAAATAAACAGAGCTGTTGTTCTGGAGAGACTAAAATGTCCATACCTGGATTTTCGGGGTACTAAAACCCAGGAGTAAGCTAAGATCAAACGGAGACAAGACCTCGGTTTAAAGACTCATCTGAAAGTCTGGAGAAGCCCGGGATCAAACCCATGACTCCTGGTTTATATCCACTACACCACGGAGGCTTCTATGTGTGCTCGTTAGAACCGCGTCGAAGTGGTGGTTCCAACGAGTACCCACAATCTAGGCTGTAGAATAATCACCACTATTGTAAGCATCGGCTATATAGAATGAATTTCACTATTTGTCTATTTGGTTCAGTTTTAAGTTCATGTCGAAAAACAATATATTTTTTTTTAGTTCATGTCTTTAGGCCCCCGCCCATAGGGGCTTGAAGAAATATATGGGCTGCATGATGCTTCCACGCAGAGCTGAATCCGGCCTGCACACTAGTACTGGTAAACCGCTTAGTGGATCTAAGCCTGTCCAGGAACAGCGGTGCGAGGTGGACCGTCCGTGCTTATAAACCTTATTGGTTTCATTAAACGACAGGGCTTGAGACGTCATTTCATCTCAATGTCAGGTAAAAGTCCCACAAAATTGGAAGCAACGTCTCCAAAATGACCTTTACAGTGTTGACGGGGACGTTAAACCCCAAATCAAACAAACAAATAGTTCATGTCGAGTACTTCCTCTGGCAGACGTATATATATTCAGTGCACGCCAGAACTGACAACTGCTCTTCTTGAATCTGGGTTTACCGGATTATTCATTTCATGGACTTGTTAACGAGATGTACGGTGTGTTACTATCGTGTTTGCATTCAAAGTTTCCTCGTGTTAATGTAAGTGATGACGTTTGTTTCTAGTTGCCACGCCCTCCATTATTAACCTTCTGACACGCAAATAACACAAAAGCAGAAGACTAATCGTTTGCACATGTGTTCAACTTTTACCTGAAGCTGCCATATCTTTTGTAGTATACTTCTTCAAACACATTTAATACTCTACATGTCTACCCATGTCTTTCAGTACAAACTGTTTGTGGTTGTGTTTGTTTTTCGTTGTTTTGGGGTTTAACGGCTAAGACACTCAGCCCAATTAAGGCTATTTTCATGTCATATCGAGTCATTTTACCTCCTGGGAAGGCTTAAGAAATGCTTTTTTCACTTCTGAAGAGCATAGAAGTTTACTTTCAATCTTATCTGCGACTACTATACTAAGTTATTTTGACAAGTTGTGGGTATTCCGAGGGGAACGAATTGCGCACCCCTTGTGGCTGATCTGTTCTTGTTTTGTCATGAAAGAAACTCCATGGTTTCTCTTTCCGCCGCTGAAAACAAATCTGAAATCAATGCGATTTCTAGATATTTGGATGATTTATTAAATATTGAAAATACCTATTTCGATGGTTTGATCAGTCAAAACATAGATTGTGGGTACTCGTTAGAACCGCCTCGCTGAGGCGGTTCTAACGAGTACCTAAAATTTATGTTTTGAACAGAAATATGAAAAATATCAGAATTTTTAAGTGGGGTAGGGGTGGGAGAAAAGAGATGGAAGAGACAGTAGAGAAGATGAAAGCGAACAGGAAAATGAAATAAACTGTAGATACTGGAGAAATAACAACATTCCATCTCTACCCTTACCTGCTGCAAGCCAGCAGACCTTGTTGATTATTTGTTTTGGGTTTAACGACATGTCATTCCTTATGGGTCATTTTGTGTCTTTTCCCAGAGAAAGGCAGAAAAGAGAAGAGATAGCAGAGGATATGAAAGTGAGGGACAGATGAGAAAGATGAAAATGAAAGCAAGTGTAGAAACAAAAGAAATAGCAACATTCCTTCTCTATCCTTACCTGGTGCAAGGACAGCAGACCAGCTTGCCCAGCTGTAAGCCAATATCAGCTGGACGCCCGAGGTCGAATAAAACTTTGGGAACAGAAACAATACCCAATTTACCCTAGGTATTTTAACTCCTTATAATTTGAATAGTACAATTTACGACCCGATATTGTGTCGATGAAGGTAATTACATCAGTTATGAACACCCCTCTGAACCCCCACTTCATAAAGAGAAAACAGGGGGTTTAGAGGGGTACACATTACTTTCCTTATTTCTGCTCCAAGACATAGGTTGCGGGTGCTCGTGAGAACCGCATCAATGAGGCGGTTCTAACGAGCACCCACAGCTTATGTTTGAAGTATAAATATAACAAATATCACAAACTTTCATCAGGAAAGCAACCAGTTTTGAGATAGGAAAAATCATCATGTCACACGGGTAATGAGATAATGTAATGAGGTAATGATATCGTAATGAGATAATCTATGAAATTAGGCTTGGAAGACTCCAAAGTTGGTGCTGTATAGTGTAGCGGCCGCAAAATCTCCCCCGTCTTTTTCTAGACTATGTATAATGTATGGCAATACTGCAGCAGCTTTATTGCTAATGTCAATGTGATCATCACCGGCCAATAAAATTTAACCGCGCGCAAATCAAAGGTTCAGTGCACTGTTTCATGGACAAGGCGAATGAAAATAAAGGGCCCATAAGTACGAAAAAGTACCCAAATACGTCTTGGGACCACTTGTTGGCCCAAAGTACAAGAATGTAAGGTTTAAACGAAACAGTGTATGTCCTGATACGCATACACACACCCATTGGGCACATGGCGTCAATGCAACGTCGCAATGTCACGACGTTGCATTGACATTGATACGGTGTTGCAAACACCTTCTGTGCCAGCTTGGACGCATCAATGATTAATTCTTATTGCCTACGACCATGGGTGTAGACATAATAGATGCAGGGTTTAACATTAGTTATAGTAGTCGCAGATAAGATTGACAAGGCGGAACTATCGAGGTGTTGTCAATATATGTCACATTCGCTGAGTACACCAGAAGATTCGGTAGAGTGCCTTTCGCACGCTTTCTACAAGCGGACGATATGGTCATATACGCCACAGCTATGCTTGTGTTACAGTTGAATTCACACAATCGGGCGACTTGGTTTACCTTTTTGTTAATGGAATATTCCTAAGGCAGGTACAAACGATAGCTCCGCCTAGTCAATCTTATCCGCGACTACTATACACACAATGCAGGTTGACCTTTATGTTTTTCACAAAAAAGAAAAAGAGGCCCATAACAAGTATAAGTTTTAACACAAAAGAGGCCCGCGGGCATAGCTCTGGCACAAAATTGTCATCGAATATTTGCTGTCATATTTGTACAGGCTAATACAAAATATACATCTACAAAATCGACCACCAGGAGCCTTCGGCTCTGGTGAACAGGAGCCTTCGGCTCTGGTGAACAAAAAAATGCCTCGTCATTAGCAAAATGTTTAGGTAAATCTGCAATTAGTGAAAGTTGTTAACTTTTCCAATAGTTTTCAAGTATTCCAACAATCTTAGTTTTGATTAAAATCTCATTCCGGCGCAATACATTTTGATATTGCAAAAGAAGTGAACTAATACAGTCCCAATCAGCACAAAACAGGGACCCAACGTCGGGCCAAAATCGTTCCGACGTTGCCACGTCATATCGATGTCAGTCCGACTTTGGCCTGGCATTCTTTGCTCGATGGGGCTAGAAATAGAAAAGCTGATCGTATCAGTCAAGTCAAGAAGATAATGAAACATGTATTTTATGCCAGAAAGAACATCACTTGGGATAATCTAATTAGCTTTATATTCTCGACTGCAAACACAATAACACCAGCTGCGCATCCTATCAAAACTCACTTCTGAATGTTCTCAGAAATTCCGCAGTGAACTGCTTTACGTTCTTTTCGATATTTTCTTTATTCTTTGGCAGTGTTTTATAACTTGGATGTATCGCAGTAGAATCCGTATAGTATATAGCGATGTGCAGACCTGCAATCTTAAGGGAATGGTAAACCTTTAAGGGAGACAACTGATTCAAAAGCTGTTTTTTTTTGTGTTCTTTGCTAATACGGGTCTACTCTAAGAGGAAAGAATGTGTTCCTCAGGAGCACATTCTTTCCTCTTAGAGTGATGCTCGTCCATGCCTCTTAGAGTGAGGAAAGAATGTGCTCCTTAGGAGCACATTCTTTCCTCTTAGAGTAGACCCCTGATGATTTTTAGGGATTCAGAAATCAAGGAAACCAAACACGCAGGAAGTCATTAAAGTTGTCTCCCCTCTGAAAAATAGTCGGAAAGCATCAGAGGTGTACCCATCCACCTTAAAACTATATTATTTCAGAATTAAAGCCTTAGCATTTAAAACCAAGAAACATTAAAGTCTTATGCCTACATCACAAAAACTCAATATTTCAAATAAAACTACCTTACCCTTTCTTGTCAAAATTGATCTATGTTAAATCCGATCTTATC
This sequence comes from Lucinisca nassula, assembly GCA_963580285.1. Lineage (NCBI taxonomy): Eukaryota > Metazoa > Mollusca > Bivalvia > Lucinida > Lucinidae > Lucinisca > Lucinisca nassula. The sequence goes on from OY757016.1 coordinate 43,616,530, forward strand.
CAATATTATGCACTTTGTGGCACTAAAACTTGTTAATTTTCATTACTTTTGACGCAGTAACAATATTCATGAATCACAGAAATACGCATGCAGTTCCATAGTAACCGAGCTCATTTCGGCTGGTTTCTGCACAATGAGGTTTCCCACATACAATGCTCCTACAAATAAATATGTTACAGCTGGGAGTAAGTATCTTTCTTTGGCTAAGTTGCGTCACGAAAAAGGATGTCTCCTGGACGTGTGTCGTAAATGAACGCTCTGATCAGTCTGCGCATGTGTATGTGTATGCTCAGACTGATCATAGCCTAGGCGGTTCTAATGAGTGCCTATGTTCTATGTTTTGTGCAGCCATTTAAAATATAACTTTTTTTATATTATTTTTGTTAGTAAAATATGTTCAGTATATTTGTTGTGTTCCTAGATGTATTGTTTGTTTGTTTGTAGTTTAACGACCCATTTATCACTATTTAGATCATATTTGAGGCGGTCGATATTATCAACGCAGACATGGCAGTATTCAGAAGCCCTATACTTGGAACGATTGGAAAAATGAGTCCGTATCGAATAACGAATTTTTTTTTTTGCCCTTTCAAGATTATTTCACTTATTTTGAGCCGATCGCTGATCAGGGGTGGGTGAAAACCGGTGTATCCGGAGAAAAAACACCAAAACACCTGACTACACATGGTAACTGGCGGGACGTCATTCCGTTTGTATCAACCCTATGGTAACTAGCACGTTACGCCATACCGTTCGTGTCAACCCTATGGTTACTAGCCCGAAACGTCATACCGTTCGTGTCAACTCTTTGGTAACAAGCGCGTGACTTCATACCGTTCGTGTCAACCATATGGTAACTATCGCGTTACGTCATGCCGTTCGTGACTAGCGCGTAACATCATGTCGTTCGTATCAACCCTATGGTAACTAGCGCGTTACGTCATGCCGTTTGTATCAACCTTATTGTAACTAGCGCGTAACATCATGCCGTTCGTGTCAGCCATATGGTAACTAGCGCGTAAGGTAATTACGCTGCCCTTGTCAAGTTGTCAACCCTAAGTTTTTTTTTTTGAAATTCTCCTAACTCCTGCAATAAAATCCCATTCAAAACCATTATATGATAAAACATAATCTTACACGCACGGTCATTTCATATGAATTTTTTATGAAAGTGGCCAAAGGCTCTTTAGTCCGAATTCAACTCGTTATATGATAATCACAACTTACACTCGTGGTCATTTCATATGAAAATTAATGAAACTCGCCAAAGTCTCGTTTCATAAATTTCATATGAAATGACCACTCATGTAAGATCCTCTCTTTATAATATAAAGTCAACACATGAGAAACGTGTCTTTAGCGTTCTCCATTCTGTGCGGTCACCTAACGGGCTAGACCCAAGACTTCTTGCTTGGAGCTATCTCGAGGTCTTCTCTGGGTGCTCGCGGGCAGCAAAGGCTCCTTTGCCGCCTGTCACTATGATGAATCGTCTTTTTATTGAGCTGGTTCTATTTTCCACTGTTGAAACAGCAGATTGGTAGACACATTCAGAAGAGACTGTTTTTCTTGAAACGTCGCAGAAGAAGGCAATAGTAAATATTGCACTTGGAAGATTTTTACCGGCTGCCCAACTGAGAATTCTCACGGTTTGATACTTTTTACCGATATATAACCATGGAAACGTTTGATTACATGGGCAGACAAGATAGTAATCTTGTGCTCATCCTAAAAGTCTCAGAGTAACAAACGCATTATTTCAGTCAGTTGCGGAAGCAATGGAGAAATTATTTCTCTGATAACAATTCTCTCGAGACATGACTGTTAGCAAATATAATATATACGACTTTGAAGCAATGTTGAAACAACGTTGATAGTTTTGATACATTGGTGCTGCAATCTTGTTTGTTTGTTTGTATGTTTGATTTAAGAAATAGATCAGCTCTAACGGTGATTTTTTGAGTAATAAATTACAGTTTATAAAGTAGATCAAACCACGAGCGCGTAGGCACGCTGTCTTAGAATTGAGGTTTAACGTCCCCGTCAACACTGTATAGGCCATTTTGGAGACGTCGCTTCCAATTTTGTGGGACTGTTACCCGACACTGAGATGAAAGACATCTCAAGCCCTGTCGCCCAATGAAACCAATAGTGTTTATATGGACGGTCGGACTCGCGCCGCATTGCCTGAGCAGGCTTAGATCCTCTAAGCGGTTTATCAGTACTCGTGTACGGTCGGTTTCAGTTCTGCGTGGAAGCATCGTGCAGGCCATCTATTTCTTCAAGCTCCGATTGGGGGTGTGGGGGGGGGGGGGCAAGCTTCAATGTTGTACAAATATGTCTGCTGAGAGGCGTCGTTCACGTGGGTTCAATATGTTCTATAAAAGGGTGATCCTTTGGAAGCAATTAATGCACCGCAGAACTGAAAAGTATGGGGTTTACGCCGCGTTCTGTGACATCTGATCTGGCCCTACACTGTTTGCCAATTACCAGTTTTGGGATTTCTGGAAGACGCTTCATGGCGAATTAATCTACGCTGTTTTTATTCACGTTTTGTATACGGAGAATCCCTGTCGCGGTAAACTTATTGGAAAGTAAGCAGGAGGACAGGTGCGATCGTGGAATAAATTTATAGAGCAATCAAGTTGTAATATTTATTTCCATCGGCTGCATGTTTCATTTTATGAGAAACTTTTGAAACTGTTTTGGAAATGGGACAATATTTTCTCACGGAGTCATTTAGTAGCGGTTAGGCCTTTACAATAAGGCCAAAAATCACACTTCTCAGTACTATGAGGCAATTGCCAAAGCGATAGTCCCCAAATAGCGATAGCCCCCAAAAAGTCGAAAAGTTGGTGAAAGTATACGCTGCTTTTCTCTCTATTTTGTTGCTAAGCGTAGCAGAAAGATAAAGTATAGAAGCCTTATAGAAAAATAACAAAATTTATTTACGAACAATTTTAGAAAGAAACAAACACTTAGCTCTGTTATTAAATATCCTTGAAATTATTTTGTCCTAAATAAATAAAAATCCACAATAGCCAAAACTGAACTGAAGGTAACTTTTCTCTCTTTTATATACAGTCTTCGAAATTTCTGGAAGTGTAGAAAAAAAAAATAGCTCATATGCTAAATACATGTGATCTGGAACCTTCTGGATTATTCATACCTCCCCCTTTCTTGTAAACAAGTTATTTGCCAACTGTTATTCTCTTACTCAACATTCTAGAAAAATCTAAAATAAATAAGTAAACAAATCCACTGGGTGTAATGTGAGGATCAGGAAAAATATATATATATAAAAAAACTGATACATAACACTCCTCCTCTTCAAGGAAAAGAAAGATTTATGAAATAAAGCTTTCTTTTGTCTTTGACATTATTAACCATTGAACATAGCATATAGCAATTACATGTATCTGCGATCAATCCATTTCAGTAAGAAGGAAAATGCCATTACTGACACAGCTCAAACTTTTGAAAGACCATCGGGGATAATGTTATCTCTCCCTCATAATGTCTTATGTCTAAATTATACTTCTGTAGCATAAGACTCCACCTGAGCAACCGCTGATTTTTGTTTTTCAATTTATATACAAGAGGGCCAAATGGCCCTATATCGCTCACCTGTGTGCCAGAAAATCATAAGTGATGTTTAGATAAAACAAGATGTGTTTGTGAAACACGAACATGTCCCCGAGCATGGTCATTTTTGTTTCAAAGTTGGTCACAGTTCAAAGTCAAGGTTTGAAAGTGGTTTCAGAGAAGAAGATTTTTGAAGCTTTTTCCTTTATGAGACTATGGGAGCAAAGGGGCCCCATGGCGTGGCCCATTTGAAACCCAGGGGCATGATTGGCAGGAATTATGTAGGGGACCACTTGCCGTTGCTACATGCTAAATATCTAAGCTCTGGGCCCTGTGGTTTCAGAGAAGAAGATTTTTGAAACTTTTTTTCCCATTATGAGTCTATGGGAGCTAAGGGGCCCCGGGGCGTGGCCCATTTGGAGCCCGGGGGCATGATTGGCAGGATTTATGTAGGTGACCACTTGCCGTTGCTACATGCTAAATATCTCAGCTCTGGGCCCTTTGGTTTCAGAGAGTAGCTTTTTAAAGCTTTTTTCAATTATGAGCCTATAGGCGCTAAGGGGCCCCGGGCGTGGCCCGTTCGGACCCCAGGGGCATGATTGGCAGGAATTATGTAGGTGACCACTTGCATTTGCTACATGCTACATATCTAAGCTCTGGGCCCTGTGGTTTCAGAGAAAAAGATTTTTGAAGCTTTTTTCCTTTATGAGTCTATGGGAACTAAGGGGCCCCGGGACGTGGCCCATTTGGACCCCAGGGCCATGATTGGCAGGATTTATGTAGGTGACCACTTGCCGTTGCTACATGCTAAGTATCTAAGCTCTCGGCCCTGTGGTTTCAGAGAAGAAGACTTTTGAGGCTTTTTTTTCATTATAAGTCTATTGGAGCTAAGAGGCCCTAGGGTGTGACCAATTTGGACCCCACGGGCATGATTGGCAGGATTTATGTAGGTGACCACTTGACATTGTTACAAGCTAAATATCTAAGCTCTGGGCCCTGTGGTTTCAGAGAAGAAGCTTTTTAAGCTGTTTTTCCATTATGAGTCAATGGGAGATAAGGGGGTCCCAGGTAGTGGCCCATTTGGACCCCAGGGGCATGACTGGCAGGATTTATGTAGGTGACCACTTGTCATTGCCACATGCTAAATATCTACGATCTGGGCCCTGTGGTTTCAAACAAGAAGATTTTAAAGCTTGTTTTCAATTATGAGTGTATGGGAGCTAAGGGGCCCCGGGGCATGGCCCTTTTGGACCCCAGGGGCATGATTGGCAGGATTTATGTAGGTGACCACTTGCCATTGTAACTTGCTAAATATCTAAGCTCTGGGCCCTATGATTTCAGAGTAGAAGATTTTTGAAACTTTTTTTTTTCCATTATGAGTCTATGGGAGCTAAGGGGCCCCGGGGCGTGACCCGTTTGGACCCCAGGAGCATGATTGGCAGGAATTATGTAGGTGACCACATGCCGTTGCTACATGCCAAATATCTGAGCTCTGGGCCCTGTGGTTGCAGAGAAGAAGATTTTTAAGCTTTTTTCCATTATGAGTCTATAGGAGCTAAGGGGCCCCGTGGCGTGGCCCGTTTGGACCTCAGGGGCATAATTGGCAGGAATTTTGTAGGTGACCACATGCCGTTGCTACATGCCAAATATCTAACCTCTGGGCCCTGTGGTTTCAGAGAAGAAGATTTTTGAAGCTTTTTTCCATTATGAGTCCATGGGAGCGAAGGGGCCCCGGGGCGTGGCCCATTTGGACCCCAGGGGCATGATTGGCAGGAATTATTTAGGTGACCACTTGTCGTTGCTACATGCTAAATATCTGAGCTCTGGGCCCTGTGGTTTCAGAGAAGAAGATTTTTTAAACTTTTTTTTTTCCATTATGAGTATATAGGAGCTAAGGGGCCCCGGGGCGTGGCCAATTTGGACCCCAGGGGCATGATTGGCAGGAATTATGTAGGTGACCACTTGCTGTTGCTACATGCTAACTACCTAAGCTCTGGGCCCTAGGGTTTCAGAGAAGAAGATTTTCTAACCATTTTTCCATTAGGAGTCTATGGGAGCGAAGGGGCCCCGGGGCGTGGCCCATTTGGAACCCATGGGCATGATTGGCAGGAATTATGTAGGTGACCACTTGCCGTTGCTACATGCTAAATATCTAAGCTCTGGGCCCTGTGGTTTCAGAGAAGAAGATTTTTGAAGCTATTTTTTTTCATTATGAGTCTATAGAAGCTAAGGGGCCCCGGGGTGTGGCCAATTTGGACCCCAGGGGCATGATTGGCAGGATTTACGTAGGTGACCACTTAACATTGTTACAAGCTTAATATCTAAGCTCTGGGCCCTGTGGTTTCAGAGAAGAAGATTTTTTTTAATTTTTCCCATTATAAATCTATGGGAGCCATATGTTGCCATAGTTACCAGAATTCCAATCTGATCAGCCCAAAAACCTTATGCAGCCTTTCCCCCTACATGATAATGCTTCACGTGAAATTTGATCAAGATTGGCCATGGGGTATTAGAGATATACTTATTTGAAATTTTTTACGGACGCACGCACGCACGACGGACAAAATGTGATCACAAAAGCTCACCTTATCACTACGTGACAGGTGAGCTAATAAAATTCATTGGATTGTGATTATGAAAACAACAATGGGTGTAGCTGAAAAAGTTAGATAGACTTCATAATGTTGCAGAGCAAGTATCAGAGACAAATACTCTTTCTCATTGCGTATTAATCTGTTTAGAAACATAACATACTGGATCATTTACACCATTATCGTCTTCCTGCAGCAAAACACTACCTGCACCAACATCACTAGCATCTACAGTTAGCTTAAATTCCTCAAAGTAGAAGTAAAACAAAGATCAGGAATCGATACAATTAACTTACTCCACCCATCAAATGCATCAAAGGGAAAGAAACACAAACATGAAGCGACCAGACTATAATGGAAACCTAAACAAAGGAAGGCCATAAGGACAGTTACTTTCCCACAAAATGACCATATGGCCATCCAAAATAAAAAGACACAAGTGATACAAACAGTAAGTAACAAACATCAACATAAATAAACCATAAACTCAAAGTTTGGTGCTAAGAGAACTGGCCCACTCTTGAGTATGGCTTTGATCTGGTCAAAGTCTCTTTTGCATGTTTCGTTCCGATGAAACTTTTTTCTTTTGCTGAGTAAATTTGTCAAAGGCTCAGCGATGACAGAGAAATTATTACAAAACTTTCTGTAATAGCCAGCCATACCAAGAAATCGCATCAGTTGTCTTTTGCATGTAGATACGGGATAATTTCAGATAGCTTCAACTTTAGCATCATTAGGTTTCACATGACTTTGACCTACAACATGACCTAGAAATATCAAACTCGCATAGCAAAATTCACTTTTTGCAAGATTTCTCGTCAATTTGGTATTACTCAGCCTATCAAAAGAATGCTCTAATAGTAGATGTTGATTCCACTTGTCACTGTATATGATAACATCATCAATATATGCACTAGCCATAGTATAACCTTGATTGTTAAGCGCTGAAACGTGGCTGGAGAGTTTTTCATTCCAAACGGCATGACTTTATAATTGAATAATCCATCTGGTGTAGTAAATGCAGAAACCGCTTTTGCTCATTCTGTGAAGTTCAAATTTCGTTATATATTTGGCAGTCTCGATGTTATCAATACAATCATGGACCATAATACCTGGCTTGAAAAGGTTTTCCAGGAATAGGCAAAAGAGCAAGTACCTTATCACCCAGTTTAAAATTCCTTTCTTTCGTATCAATGTCATATAAAGATTGGTCCGAGCAGCTTCACAAGCTTTTAAAAGTCTAGTTTTGAAGTCGGACACATTTGAAGTAAATTTAAGGAAGTGTCATCATCGCAGTGAAATTTCTCTTTCGGAAGTTTCAAAGGACCACGAACAGTGTGTCTTAATACTAATTCAAATGGACTGAAGTCAAGAAATTCTTGCACAGATTTTTAAAAAGCAAATAAAAGTAAATGGATGGCTTCACCTCAATCCTTCTATGTGTCAAAACAATATATTCGTATCATGTTTTTCAATGTTTGATGGAATCTCTCAAGGGCACCTTGACTTTCAGGATTATATGCCGATGCGTAGTTCATGCATAACTTGTTGAAAAATTCTAGACATAAAATTTGAACCTCGTTCAGACTGAATGCGTGGACTTAGGAAGATCAACAAATGTGAAAAACTTAAAAGCCTTAATAATTGCCTTAGATTTGATATTTCTAAGTGGAATTGCTTCGGGAAAACGTGTGGAAACACACATTATAGTCAGAAGATATTCACAGCCAGACTTAATTCTGGGCAAGGGACCTACACGGTCTATAATTATTCTACTAAGGTTCAACAAAAGCAGGTATCGGCTGCAAATGAGCCATTTTGTGGGAAAGTGACTGTCCTTTTGGCTTTCCGCTATTGGTGTTTCCATTAGGGTCTATTTATTTCATGTTTCTTTTCCTTTGGTGTCTCTGGTGGGAGCTGTGGGTTAATCGTATTGATTCTTGATCATTCATTGCCTTCATTTCAATTTGGTATAGTCTGATTGGGTTTTCCTACCACTTGACATGTATGGCAGGGTCTACAATGTTAACAAACATCAAATTTTAACCCAGGCCAATAAAAATGATTAGGAATCTTGTGATAGGTTTCATTTTGTAATATTATAAATTTTGCAAGTCTCGCTTCTTTGGGCATCTCCTTCCTGATGCCCGGGACTTCCGTGGAGTGTGGACCATGTTTGCTGATGTTGGCTCGGTGGGGGACGCCTATAAGTTCCCTGGTAGGTGTCTCTTGCCTGATGCCTCCAGTTGACCTGTCTCATGAGCTACGTCGGTCGGTGTGTGCTCGGAGGGGGATGTGCTGTGTTTGACGGGTCTTGTCTATCATCCGTTTCGGTTTCAAAACTTTGGGGTTTAGACACAATGATGAAGATTAAATATCAGAAAGGCCTCTGTGTCACTAAATTTGGAGTTACGCATTAGTTAAACCTAAATGGGCTGACATGGAAGTTTCATGTGCCATATATCTCAAAGGGTGTTGGAGTTATGGCGAGGACAAGATTATATTGTCGAGGGATATAACAAAACAGCCATGGTGCCCAGAGTCATGCTTCTTACTCATGTCACACCTGCTTAACCTCATGAACATGAGTACCAAGTATCATCAGTATATCTCAAAGAGTGTTTGAGTTTTTTGTTTGTTTTATAGCCCTTTCAATGTTATTTCACTTATATCGAGCCAATCGTTTATTGGTGGTGGGTGAAAGCCGGAGTACCCGGATCTTCCATTGCAGAACTTGGTGTCTCAAAGCTGACCCCATCCAGGTGTGAACCAGAGCGGTAAGGATTAAGAGTCAGCGCTTATCCACAAGGCCATGAGTATTTGAGTTATTACAATCTAAAGGTTATATTGTCACGGGAGATAATAAAAAAACATGGTGCCCAGATTTATGGTTCTTATTTATGATACACCTTAATCTCAAAAATAAGTGTACAAAGTAACATCGATATATCTAAAAGGATGTTGGAGATATGGTGATCACAAGGTTTATTACCAGGGGAGATAACTATAATACCATGGCACCCAGAGTTGTGGTCCTTGCTTATGGCGTGCCTTCTCACCTTCATACAATTGTACCAAGTACCATCAGTTTATCTCAAAGGAGCTTTGGTTATAATGTCAGGGGAAATAACTTAAATACCATGGCACCTGAGTTGTTGTTCTTGCTGATGACACACCTTCTCCTTATATCTTAGAATTCTCGCAGAACTCAAATGCAGTGGCACCCATAAATGTGGTTCTTGCATATGACAGGCTGTCTCAACTTCGTGTACAATTGTACAAGTATCGAAAACCCAGCTCAAATGGTGTTGGGAGTTACATGTGGGTCACAGGGTTATACTGCCAGATAATTAAATTACTGCAGCAAACAGAGTTGTGGATCTTGCTGATGACAGGCCTGCTCAACCTGTTGTACAACCATACCAAGTATATTTTCAATATATCTCAAATAAAAGCACTGCAAGCACTGCATGATGCCCCGCCATAGCTCCAGTACTAGGAAAAGCAGAGTTATGGTTCATATGTTCTGCACGTCATTTAATATTGCTCTCCATTTCTGTGAAGTTTTGTGAAAATTTCTCAAATGGTATCAGAGTTATGGAGCGAACTGATAGAAACTGCTATGTTCAATGTTCAACAAAAGTGAGAACATAACAGGGTCACTGATGAGGCTTTATTAGCCGAAACTACGTAGTATGACCCATCTTCTTTCTTATGAATGTTTTCATTGCTCTTAAAGGAACTCATTTTTGATTTTTATTTACAGTTAGTATGTTCTGCATGATGCTCTAGGTATCTGTGAAGTGTCATGAAAATATCTGAAACAGTATTGGTGTTATGGAGCGGACATGAAACGATGATAGAAACAGCTATGTTCAATGTTCAAAGGGCAATAACTCCAAAAGTATGAAAATCAGAGTTATGGTTTATATGTTTTGTATGTCGTCTCATGGTGTTCTACATATATATGAAGTTTCCTGAAAATATCTCAAATGGCATCAGAGTTGTGGAGCGGACACGAAACTAACATACATAGGGGCAGACGGACACTACAAATTTCGGAGGGTATGCCACTCTTTTAGTGGCGGGGCATAAAAATGTTGGGGAAATGGCAAACACAATGTAACAATGTCAGGGGAGGTAACTCTAAGGCACCAAGAGTTGCGGTTGTGGTTCTTGCTCATGGTACACTTTCTCAACCTAGTGCACAATTGTACCAAGTGTGTGTGTGGTTGAGCTTTACATACCACCAACAACTAAGGTCATATGGAGACATGGCCTCGGTTTAAAGACTCATCTGTAAGTCTGGACAAGCCCTGAATTGAATCCAGGATCCCTGGTTATGAGGCAAGTAGCTTAACCACTACACCACAAAGGCTTCTACAATTTTACCAAGTACCATTATTATCAATGCTACTTGTCAATGTTCAACGTATCTCAAAGGGAACTGGAGTTAGGGCAATCACTAGGTTGTGTCTACAGACTGATTCAAGGCGGAGTGCTACTTCCCCAAAACCTATTTGATAGGGGGATAAAAACCAGAATCTGGTGTCTTATGTGACCAAAGCAAGGCTAGAACCCACTGTAATAAGATACCTGGAGCCAGTTTTGCAAAACTAAAAATGTTAAGAACTTCAATGGCTCGAACTTGGATGGCTCATTCACCATGGATGAGTCAAACCAATTCTTGAGTCCGCAATACAAAATAGGGATAAGTTACAGAAATGTTCTACTTTTATCTTGCAAATGTATGCTTGTTTGCTCATTAGAATTGCCTCATTGAGGCAATTCTAATGAGTACACACAACATACATTTCTAATATAGAACATCGAATAAATATCACATAATGATGTCCACTATGCACTATCCACCAATAGTAACCCTCCTTGGCATCAACTACCCCTGTCTTGAACAAATTTTCATGGTCCCAAAGGGGGTTCAAGTCATTGAGGTTCGACATTTTGATGAAAAATGTGAGTAAAATGATTAAGAGTGTGAGTAGATTTTTGCAAATTCAAAAGCTAATCACCTTTTTTCAACAATTTTCAACCAGAGTATTAAAATATTGTACTTGCTAGGACAGCTAACAGTTTCATTTCTGAAATGCTCATTGAGCTATTGATGCTTTGTTCAGAGGTTTAATGTCCCCGTCAACACAGGTCATTTTGGAGATGTTGCTTACAAGTTTGTGGGACTTTTACCTGACATTGAGATAAAATGACATCTCAAGCGCTGCTGCCCAATGAAAACAATAGAGTTTATACTTATGGACGGTCTGACACACCACTTTGCCTGAGCTGACTTAGACCTTCTAAGTGGTTTACCAGTAGTCATGTGTGATCAATTTCAGCTCTGCATGGAAGCACCATGCAGTCCAATCTGTTTCTCAAAGCCCCAATGGGAAGGAGCCAATGATTCTAATGTGTAAGTCAGTTCTCTTAACTGCTGAGCCATATTCTTAAATCATGTGCTTTGTTTGTTTGAGGTTTTACATCCATAACAACACTAATGAGGTCATTTTGGAGAAGCTGCTTCCAATTTGTGGGACTTTTACACAACATTAAATGTAAATGACATCTCAAGCTCTACTGTCTAAAGAAACAGCTAGGTTTCAGGAATGGTCCCACTTGCACCACATTTCCTGGGCAAATTTAGACCTAAGGGGTTTACCAGTACTCATTTCAGATCTGTGCGGAAGCATCATGCAGCGTAATCTATTTCTCCATCCAATGGGCGGAGGCATCGTAAATTAATCATAAGGGCAAAACTCATGCAATAAAAGACAAAAAAATATTATGGAATAGTTTATTTGTAAAAAAAAAAGTGTTATTTACAAAATATTGTTGAACAAATCATGGTAAAATAAAGTATATAATTATGTGATATGTACACCCCTGGAATGACTCTTCTGGAATTTTCAAGTTAAAAAAAAAAAGTGTAAATGACATAAAAGCATGTATCAAAAAATTGATGATCTGAGCTGCAAGAAGTGAAAAAAAAAAACCTTTTCTGACAGGTGTGTGCACTGGTGTTACTTCTTCCATTGCTTCAGTGACTGGTTGCAATGTGTGCACACAACAGACTGGCTGAAATGTGTGCACACAACAAAGATTCTGATCTGACTGCACATATGTGCAGTCTGATCAGAGTCTTTGCTGTGTGTGATATGGATTGCTTCTTCATACAGACCAGGTCCAATGTTTGGTTTTTGCTTGTTTGTTTTATTTGCTTCAAACTGCCTATACAATACTATTTAGGACACATCGAGCCAGTCAGTTTGTTTGTTCTGTTTGTTTCAGGTTTAATGGCCCAGTCAACACTTTATAGGTCATGTCAGGCCAGTCAGTTTACCTGACCACTCTTTTCCTGGGCAGCCTTATACAGAAGCAGTCAACCAGTACAATGTGTTTGTTTGTTTAGATATACCTGACCACACTTTTCTGGGGCAGGCTTATTCATGTGGTTAACCAGTACAGTGCACATTATTTCCCCAGAAACTGACAACTGCCCCTCTCGAATCAGCGGAATGGAGAGAATGACTGTAGAATTGATTTTGTCATTAATCTCCGCGAAAGAATTCTGCTGAACCAGCAAGTACCGAACCCGCGTTCTCCCGATCACCTGTCAGATATGCAGCTTACAGAGCTACCGAGGCAGCCCAATTGAGAAATAACAACCTTGAAGAACAATAAAAAAATGCAGAAAAAGTGAAATGTTGAAATTATGTAGAATGATACACAAAATAAATGTGTGCTGATTCAATAAAATAGCTGACTAAATGCATGTGTATATATACAAAAAATCTAATAAATTCATAGCAAAGCATTGTGTAAATTTCTGACTATGACCTATTATAAATATAATATGAGACAATATGTATACATATTATATCACTTCAAGACACTTGAAACAGCTGACACATAAAAATGTAAATTCTGATTTTAACCCTTTTTTGTACCAAATGGAATCTTCCTCCTTATATATAGCAGGAGTCCATTTCAAAACTAAAGGTCAGGTTGTGTTTTCTTCAAAACTGATTTGGAAAATGGCTGAACTTTTAGCAAACAGTGGAGGCCCTGATCAGACGCCGCGTTCTGCAGCGTCTGATCTGGGCCTGCACTGTTTGCCAAGTACCCCTTTAGGGGTTTCTGGTACTAAATGGTTAATGAGACGATATGTATACATATATCACTGCAATAGACTTGAAACAGCTGACACATAAAAAAGTAAATTCTGATTTTACAGGACTTAAACTGGTTAGATCTGAACCAGACACCAGACTAAAAGGTCAGTGGGTCAGATCTTAATTTGCATTATTTGTTCAGACACCAAGTGTATTAAGCCCAGGCTACATGGTCCAACTTTGTTATATATAACTTGAAAGATGTAACATGATAGATTGCATAGCCCACACTAAAACTTTGTAACATATAGCTTTTTGAAGATGTATCCATCACAGTTTGGATAGAGCATGTCCTATTCTATACAGCTTGATAGGTACAGAGGACCCGCGTAACAACAACATTTGTTATAATGGCAAAACTCGATATAAAGACAATTTCAATGGAATTAATTCTTAGCACAAGGTTTAGCCTCGATTCCAAGCGGCTTGGGCTTCCCTTGGGTTGGAAATACCCAAAATGAATCCATAGTCATGAGAGATTCTTGTAATTTAATACACCAAAAAACAAATGTTATAGATATTCGAGGTGAATCTAACAAATGTCTATAACATGGCATGATGGAGAAAAGACCTTTTATAAGCTATCATACTTCTGACTGGGATTCTTTATAATGGCAAATTCATTATAACGGAACAATAATAGGGAACAAATACTGTCATTATAATGCAGTTCCTCTGTACAACTTTGTTCCAAGGAAAGTTTCTTGGCTAATGAAAATGCAAGTCATGACGCAGTACATGTTTGTAAACATCTCTGATAGAACCATGGCAGATCTTTATGCCAAAAAAATCTAATTTTGAAAAGCAGCAGAAAAGAGAGGTTGAAATCTGATACACCTGTAAGCCATTGAGCATATGTTATGGAAAAAATCACACTGACTTTACATACAAAGATGCACCACGCACAGAACAATACATAAAAGAATAATTCTTACATCTGCATCAGGAGTTTGCGGGGGTGCAATTTATGATAAGGATACAAAATTTATATATATCAAGCTTTATATATATATATATATATTTATATATATCAAGCAAGGTATACAACTTGTTCTATCATGTAGCTTGGACTTTACAGTATAAAAATGTTTAAGAAATAGATCAGCTCTAACTGTGATTTGTTGAGTAATAAATCACAGTTTTGAGGTCAGTTGTAAAGTATATCAAATCAAATGACAAGCAAGTAACGCGCGTGATTTGTCTACATACAACTGACCGACAAACTGTGTTTTATTTCCCAAAAATCACAAACTAGAGCTGATCTGTTTTGATTCTAACAGGCTGAAAATCGGCAATAATGCTGTTGTTTCCTTCAAAATCTCACAACTTTTCGCCATTGTTAGAAGAAATCCCGCTAAAACTATCGACTGAAACACATGCATTTATTTCCTTTTCTAATGTTTTTGATGCGAGAATATGATGTTACACCGTCTAACGTCAAAGAAAGCGACTAGTGACGTCATAAATTGGCAGTTTTTAATGACGTCACTGGTCACGCTCTTCCTTGCCATTATTTGTTGTAGAATAAAACACAGTTATTTTTCATTGCCTTTATAGACGCGCTGTGTTAGAATATTCATTAAAGCACCAAATATCACTAGCAGAATGTATATGTTTTTTCAAAGTTTTTTTTTTCTTATTTGTCAACAGAAGAATGGTTGAAATTACATGTTAATTGTCTGAATGAAATTTCAAGCCAAGTTTTCCCTGAAAAAAAATATTTTTTTTTTATTGACATCTGCTGTAGACAATATCTAGGCACTTTAATCATTAACTTATGATTTCCATGACGAAAACATGCCTATTCAAATATACTGGCAATTTTACCACCAAAAAAATGAAAATTTAGATAAAAATTCTGATATATTTTACATATCTGCTCGAAACATAGATTGTGGGTACTCGTGGCAAGGCGGTTCTAACGATTACCCACAATCTTTAATTTTGAGCAGAAATAAGAAAAACTAGAATTTTTTTCTAAGACAAGAGGGCCATGATGGCCCTGGATCGCTCACCTGATCCATAGAGTAACAAGTGGGCCCAGGAGATGGCTATTATTGACCCAGGGCTATAATGTGCATAATGTTGAGCTTCATACCAAATATCAACAAGGGCTATAATTTGAACAATATTGGCAAAGGTCTACTAGATGGAGCTACACACCAAATATCAAAGATCTGGGCCTTGCGGTTTAAGATTCTTTTAAAAATATTCCCTGCATAAGCCTATGTAAAACCAAATGGCCCCAGAGGGGGGTGGGGGGGGGTGTCTTTAATATTTGGTGTGAAGCTTTACCTGGTGGACCTCTACTAAGATTTTTGGCCTCAGTGCTATAATTTAAACAATTTTGATAGACCTGGGCCTTGCTGTTTCAGAGAAGAAGATTTTCAAAGATTATCTCTATATAAGTCTATGTAAAACCAAAGGGCCCCGGGACGGGGCATTTGTGGCCAGGGGGCTATTATGTGAACAATCTTGGTAAAGCTCCACTAGATGAAGCTTCATACTATATATCAAAGACCTAGGCCTTGTGGTTTCAGAGAAGAAGAATTTTCAAGATTTTCCCTATAGAAGTCTATGTAAAACAAAAGGGCCCCGGAGTGGGAGCATTTTTGGCCCAAGGGCTATAATTTGAACAATCTTGGTTGGGGTCCATAAGATGAAGCTTCATACCAAATATAAAAAAACCTGGGCCTTGCGGTTTCAGAGAAAAAAAGATTTTTTAATATTTTCCTTATATAAGGCCATGTAAAACCAAAGGGCCTCGGGTGGGGGCATTTTTGGCCCCAGCACTATAATTTGAACAATCTTGGTAAGGGTCCACCAGATGAAGCTTCATACCAAATATCAAAGACCTGGGCCTTGTGTTTTCAGAGAAAATTTTTTAGATGTTTTCCCTATATAAGCCCATGTAAAACCAAAGGGCCCTGGGGCGGGGGCATTTTTGGCCCAAGGGCTATAATTTGAACAATCTTGGTTGGGGTCCATAAGATGAAGCTTCATACCAAATATAAAAAAAAACCTGGGCCTTGCGGTTTCAGAGAAAAAAAGATTTTTTAATATTTTCCCTATATAAGGCCATGTAAAACCAAAGGGCCTCGGTTGGGGGAATTTTTGGCCCCAGCACTATAATTTGAACAATCTTGGTAAGGGTCCACCAGATGAAGCTTCATACCAAATATCAAAGACCTGGGCCTTGTGTTTTCAGAGAAAATTTTTTAAATGTTTTCCCTATATAAGCCTATGTAAAACCAAAGGGCCCTGGGGCGGGGGCATTTTTGGCCCCAGCATTATAATTTGAACAATCTTGGTAGGGGTCCATTAGATGAAGCTTCAAACCAAATATCAAAGACCTGTGCCTTGTGGTTTCAGAGAAGAAGATTTTTTAAGTTTTCCGTGGAAAATAATCTATTTTTGGCTCCTGTGACCTAGATGTGCAATGGACCGGAACCATTTGAACAACTTTGAAAGGGGACTACCTAAGGATCATTCCTGTGAAGTTAGGTCAAAATCCGATCAGTGGTTTAGGAGGAGATGTCGTTTGAAGAAATTGTTTACGCACGGATGACAGACAGAAAGTGATCCTAATATAAAACACAAGAGGACCATGATGGCCCTGGATCGCTCACCTGATCCATAGTGCAACAAGTGGGCCCCAGTGAGAGCCATTATTGGCCCCAGGGCTTTAATGTGCATAATGTTGAGGGAGGTCTTAAAAGTGAAGCTTCATACCAAACATCAACAAAGGCTATAATTTGAACAATCTTGGCAAAGGGCCACTAGATGAAGCTACACATCAAATATCAAAGACCTGGGCCTTGTGGTTTCAGAGAAGAAGATTTTTTTTAAAGATATTCCCTACATAAGCCTATGCAAAACCAAATGGCCCCGGGGCTATATAAATCTATGTAAAACCAAAGGGCCCCGGGGTGGGGGCATTTGTGGCCCCAGGGCTATAATCTGAACAATCTTGGTAGAGGTCCATTAGATGAAGCTTCATACCAAATTTCAAAGTCCTGGGCCTTGTGGTTTCAGAGAAGATTTTTAAAGATTATCCCTATATAAGCCTATGTGAAACCAAAGGGCCCCGGGGCGGGGCCACTTTTGGCCCCAACACTATAATTTGAATCATCTTGGTAGGGGTCCTTTAGAAGAAGCTTCATACCAATTATAAAAGACCTAGGACTTGTGGTTTCAGAGAAGAAGATGTTTAAAGATTTTCCCTATACAAGTCTAAGTAAAACCAAAAAGGCCCCTGAGCAGGGGCATGTTTGGCCCAAGGGCTATAATTTGATAATTTGAACAATCTTGGTAGGGGTCCACTAGATGAAGCTTCATACCAAATATCAAAGTCCTGGGCCTTGCGGTTTCAGAGAAGAAGATTTTTAAAGATTTTCCCTATATAAGCCTATGTAAAACCAAAGGGCCCTGGGCGGGGGCATTTTTTGCCCCAGCACTATAATTTGAACAATCTTGGTAGGGGTCAACTAGATGAAGCTTCATACAAAATATCAAAGTCCTGAGCCTTGCGGTTTCAGAGAAGAAGATTTTTAAAGATTTTCCCTATATAAGCCTATGTAAAACCAAAGGGCCCCAGGGCGGGGACATTTTTGGCCTCAGCACTATAATTTAAATAATCTTGTTAGGGGTCCTTTGGATGAAGCTTCATACCAAATATAAAAGACCTAGGCCTTGTGGTTTCAGAGAAGAAGATTTTTAAAGATTTTCCCTATATAAGTCTACGTTAAACCAAAGGGCCCGGGGCGGGGGCATTTTTGGCCCAAGGGCTATAATTTGAACAATCTTGGTAGAGGTCCATTAGATGAAGCTTCATACCAAATATCAAAGTCCTGCGCCTTGTGGTTTCAGAGAAGAAGATTTTTAAAGATTTTCCCTATATAAGCCTATGTAAAACCAAAGGGCCCCGGGGCGTGGGCATTTTTTGCCCCAGCACTATAATTTGAACAATCTTGGTAGGGGTCCACTAGATGAAGCTTCATACCAAATATCAAAGTCCTGGGCCTTGTGGTTTCAGAGAAGAAGATTTTTAAAGATTTTCCCTATATAAACCAATGTAAAACCAAAGGGCCCCGTGGCGGGGGCATTTTTTGTCCCAGCACTATAATTTGAACAATCTTGGTAGGGGTCCACTAGATGAAGCTTCATACTAAATATCAAAGTCCTGGGCCTTGTGGTTTCAGAGAAGAAGATTTTTAAAGATTTTCCCTATATAAGCCTATGTAAAACCATAGGGCCCCGGGGCGGGGGCATTTTTGGCCCCAGCACTATAATTTGAACAATCTTGGTAGGGGTCCACTAGATGAAGCTTCATACCAAATATCAAAGACCTGGGCCTTGTGGTTTCAGAGAAGAAGATTTTTTAAGTTTTTGGTGAAAAAAATCTATTTTTGGCTCCTGTGACCTAGATGTGCAACGGACCGGAACCATTTGAACAACTTTGAAAGGGGACCACCTAAGGATCATTCCTGTGAAGTTTGGTCAAAATCCGATCAGTGGTTTAGGAGGAGATGTCGTTTAAAGAAATTGTTTACGCACGGACGCACGCACGGACGCACGACGGACGACGGACAAAAAGTGATCCCAAAAGCTCACCTCGTCACTACGTGACGGTGAGCTAACAAGAGGGCCATGATGGCCCTGGATCGCTCACCTGATCCATAGAGTAACAAGTGGGACACGGGGTGGGCCATTATTAACCCCAGGGCTATAATGTGCATAATGTTCAGAGACGTCTAAAAAGGTGAAGCTTCATACCAAATATCAACAAAGGCTATAATTTGAACAATCTTGGCAAAGGTCCACTAGATATGCTACATACCAAATATCAAAGACCTGGGCCTAACAGTTTCAGAGAAGAAGATTTTTATTAAAGATATTCCCTACATAAGCCTATGAAAAACCAAATGGCTCTGGGGTGGGGGCATTTTTGGCCTCAGGGCTATAATTTTAACCATCTTGATAGAGGTCCACTAGAGGAAGCTTCACACCAAATTTCAAAGACCATGGCCTTGCTGTTTCAGAAGAAGATTTTTAAGGAATATCTCTATATAAGTCTATTTAAAACCAAAGGGCCCCAGGTCGGGGGCAGTTTTGGCCCTAGCACTATAATTTGAACAATCTTGGTAGGGGTCCACTAGATGAAGCTTCATACAAAATAGCAAAGACCTGGCCCTTGGGGTTTCCGAGAAGAAGATTTTTAAAGATTTTCCCCATATAAGCCCATGTAAAACCATAGGGCCCCGGGGCGGTGGCATTTTTAGCCCAAGCACTATAATTTGAACAATCTTGGTAGGAGTCCACTAGATGAAGCTTCATACCAAATAGCAAAGACCTGGGCCTTGCGGTTTCAGAGAAGAAGATTTTTAAAGATTTTCCCTATATAAGCCCATTTAAAACCAAAGGGCCCCTAAGTGTGTGTGTGTGTGTGGGGGGGGGGGGGGGGGGAGGAAGGAGGACCATGGCCTTGTGGAATGAAGCTTCACAACAAATATCAAAGACATGGGCCTTACGGTTTCAGAAGAAAATTTTTAAAGATTTTCCCTATGTAAGCCCATGTAAAACCAAAGGGCCCCAGAGCGGGGGCATATTTGACCCCAGCACTATAATTTGAACAATCTTGGTAGGGGTCCCCTAGATGAAGCTCCATACCAAATATCACAGACCTAGGCCTTACGGTTTCAGAGAAGAAGATTTTTAAAGCTCTTCCCTATATAAGCCCATGTAAAACCAAAGGGCCCTGTGGCGGGGGCATTTTTTGTCCCAGAACTATAATTTGAACAATCTTGGTAGGGGTCCACTAGATGAAGCTTCATACCAAATATCAAAGACCTGGCTCTTGCGGTTTCAGAGAAGAAGATTTTTAAAGATTTTCCCTATATAAGCCCATGTAAAACCAAAGGGCCCCAGAGGGGGGGCATTTTTGGCCCCAGCACTATTATTTGAACAATCTTGGTAGGGGTCCACTAGATGAAGCTTCATACCAAATATCAAAGACCTGGGCCTTATGGTTTCAGTGAAGAAGATTTTTAAAGATTTTCCCTATATAAGCCCATGTAAAACCAAAGGGCCCCGGAGCGGGGTCATTTTTGGCCCCAGCACTATAATTTGAACAATCTTGGTAGGGGTCCACCAGATGAAGCTTCATACCAAATATCAAAGACCTGGGCCTTGTGGTTTCAGAGAAGAAGATTTTTTATGTTTTTGGTGGAAAAATCTATTTTTGTCTCCTGTGACCTATATGTGCAACGGACCGGAACCATTTGAACAACTTTGAAAGGGGACCACCTAAGGATCATTCCTGTGAAGTTTGGTCAAAATCCCATCAGTGGTTTAGGAGGAGATGTTGTTTGAAGAAATTGTTTACGCACGGATGACAGACAAAAAGTGATCCTAATATTAATCACAAGAGGGCCATGATGGCCCTGGATCGCTCACCTGGTCCATAGAGTAATAAGTGGGCCCCGGGGAGGGCCATTATTGACACCATGGCTATAATGTGCATAATGCTGAAGGAGGTCTAAAAAGGTGAAGGTTCATACCAAATATCAACAAAGGCTATAATTTGAACAATCTTGGCAAAGGTCCAATAGATGAAGCTACACACCAAATATCAAAGACCTGGGCCTTGCCGCTTCAGAGAAGAAGATTTTTTTAAAGATATTCCCTACATAAGCCTATGTAAAACCAAATGGCCCCGGGGCAGGGGTATTTTTTGCCTCGGGGGCTATAATTTAAACAATCTTGATAGAGGTCCACTAGATGAAGCTTCACACCAAATATCCAAGACCTGGGCCTTGCTTTTTCAGAGAAGATTTTTCAAAGATTATATAAGTCTATGTAAAACCAAAGGGCCCCGGGGCGTGGGCATTTGTGGCCCGAGGGCTATAATTTGAACAATATTGGTAGAGGTCCACTAGATGAAGCACCATACCAAAATATCAAAGACATGGGCCTTGCAGTTTCAGAGAAGATGATTTTTAAATATTTCCCTATATAAGAATGTAAAACCAAAGGGTCTCGGGGCGGGGGCATTTTTGGCCCCAGTGCTACAATTTGAACAATCTTGATAGAGGTCCACTGCATGAAATTTTACACCAAATATCAAAGACCTAGGCCGTGTGGTTTCAAAGAAGAAATTTTTTAAAGATTTTCCCTATATAAGTCTATGCTAAACCAAAGGGCCCCCGAGGCGGGGCCATTTTTGGTCTCAGCGCTATAATTTGAACAATCTTTGTAGAGGTCCACTAGATGAAGCTTCATACCAAATATCAAAGACCTAGGCCTTGTGGTTTCCGAGAAGAAGATTTTTCAAGATTTTCCCTATATAAGCCTATGTAAAACCAAAGGGTCCCGGGGCGGGGGCATTTTTGGCCCCAGCACTATAATTTGAACAATCTTGGTAGGGGTCCACTAGATGAAGCTTCATTCCAAATATCAAAGACCTGAGCCTTGCGGTTTCAGAGAAGAAGATTTTTAAAGATTTTCCCTATATAAGCCCATATAAAATCAAAGGGCCCTGGGGCGGGGGCATTTTTGGCCCCAGCACAATAATTCGAACAATCTTGGTAGGGGTCCACTAGATGAAGCTTCTTACCAAATATCAAAGACCTGGGCCTTGCGGTTTCAGAGAAGAAGATTTTTAAAGATTTTCCCTATATAAGCCCATGTAAAACCAAAGGGCCCCGGGGCGGGGGCATTTTTGGCCCCAGCACAATAATTCGAACAATCTTGGTAGGGGTCCACTAGATGAAGCTTCATACCAAATATCAAAGACCTGGGCCTTGTGGTTTCAGAGAAGAAGATTTTTAAAGATTTTCCCTATATAAGCCCATGTAAAACCAAAGGGCCCCGGGGCGGGGGCATTTTTGGCCCCAGCACAATAATTCGAACAATCTTGGTAGGGGTCCACTAGATGAAGCTTCATACCAAATATCAAAGACCTGGGCCTTGTGGTTTCAGAGAAGAAGATTTTTAAAGATTTTCCCTATATAAGCCCATGTAAAACCAAAGGGCCCCGGGGCGGGGGCATTTTTGGCCCCAGCACTATAATTTGAACAATCTTGGTAGGGGTCCTCTAGATGAAGCTTCATACCAAATATCAAAGACCTGGGCCTTGTGGTTTCAGAGAAGAAGATTTTTTAAGTTTTTGGTGAAAAAAATCTATTTTTGGCTCCTGTGACCTAGATGTGCAACGGACCGGAACCATTTGAACAACTTTGAAAGGGGACCACCTAAGGATCATTCCTGTGAAGTTTGGTCAAAATCTGATTAGTGGTTTAGGAGGAGATGTCGTTTAAAGAAATTGTTTACGCACGCACGGACGCACGGACGCACGGACGCACGACGGACGACGGACAAAAAGTGATCCCAAAAGCTCACCTCGTCACTACGTGACGGTGAGCTAACAAGAGGGCCATGATGGCCCTGGATCGCTCACCTGATCCATAGAGTAACAAGTGGGCCCCGGGGAGGGCCATTATTGACCTCAAGGTTATAATGTGCATAATGTTGAGGGAGGTCTAACAAGAGGGCCCAGAGGGCCCTGGTTCGCTCACCTGATCCAATGTATAACAAGTGGGCCCCGGGCAGGGTCAATTTTGGCCCCAGGGCTATAATTTGAACAATCTTGGTAGAGGTCCACAAGATGAAGCTTCATATCGAATATGAAAGACCTGGGCTTTCTGGTTTCAGAGAAGAAGATTTTAAAGGTTTACCTTGCATATAGAAGTCTATGTAAAACAAGATTTTCCCTATATAAGTCTATGTTAAACCAAAGGGCCGTGGAGCAGGGGCATTTTTGGCCCCAGGGCTATAATTTGAACAATCTTGGTAGAGGTCCACTAACCTAAGCTTCATAACAAATATCAAAGACATAAGCCTTGTGTTTCAGAGAAGATGATTTTGAAAGATTTTCCCTATATAAGTCTATGTAAAACCAAAGGGCCACATGGCGAAGGCATTTTTGGTCTCAGGGCTATAATTTGAACAATCTTTATAGAGGTCCACTAGCTGAAGCTTCATAACAAATATCGAAGACCTAAGCCTTGTGGTTTCAAAGAATAAGATTTTTCAAGATTTTCCCTATATACGTCTATGTAAAACCAAAGGGCCCTGGAGCGGGGGCATTTTTGGCCCCAGGGCTATAATTTGAACAATCTTGGTAGAGGTCCACAAGATGAAGCTTCATACCAAATATTAAAGACCTGGGCCTTGCAGTTTCAGAGAAAAAGATTTTTCAAGATTTTCCTTATATAAGCCTATGTAAAACAAAAGGGCCCTGGTGCGGGGGCATTTTTGGCCCCAGCACTATAATTTGAATAATCTTGGTAGGGGTCCACGAGATGAAGCTTCATACCAAATATCAAAGACCTGGGCCTTGCGGTTTCAGAGAAGAAGATTTGTAAAGATTTTCCCTATATAACCCCATGTAAAACCAAAGGGCCCCCGTGTGGGGGACATTTTTAGCCCCAGCACTATAATTTGAACAATCTTGGCAGGGATCCACTAGATGAAGCTTCATACCAAATATCAAAGACCTGGGCCTTGTGGTTTCAGAGAAGAAGATTTTTAAAGATTTTCCCTATATAAGCCTATGTAAAACAAAAGGGCCCTGGTGCGGAGGCATTTTTGGCCCCAGCACTATAATTTGAACAATCTTGGTAGGGGTCCACTAGATGAAGCTTCATACCAAATATCAAAGACCTGGGCCTTGCGGTTTCAGAGAAGAAGATTTTTAAAGATTTTCCCTATATAAGCCCATGTAAAACCAAAAGGCCCCCGTGCGGGGGCATTTTTAGATCCAGCACTATAATTTGAACAATCTTGGTAGGGGTCCACTAGATAAAGCTTCATACCAAATATCAAAGACCTGGGCCTTGCGGTTTCAGAGAAGAAGATTTTTAAAGATTTTACCCTATATAAGCCCATGTAAAACCAAAGGGCCCCCGTGCGGGGGCATTTTTGGCCCCAGCACTATGATTTGAACAATCTTGGTAGGGGTCCACTAGATGAAGCTTCATACCAAATATCAAAGACCTGGGCCTTGCGGTTTCAGAGAAGAAGATTTTTCAAGATTTTCCCTATATAAGCCCATGTAAAACCAAAGGGCCCCCGTGCGGGGGCATTTTTGGCCCCAGCACTATAATTTGAACAATCTTGGTAGGGGTCCACTAGATGAAGCTTCATACCAAATATCAAAGACCTGGGCCTTGCGGTTTCAGAGAAGAAGATTTTTAAAGATTTTACCCTATATAAGCCCATGTAAAACCAAAGGGCCCCCGTGCGGGGGCATTTTTGGCCCCAGCACTATAATTTGAACAATCTTGGTAGGGGTCCACTAGATGAAGCTTCATACCAAATATCAAAGACCTGGGCCTTGCGGTTTCAGAGAAGAAGATTTTTCAAGATTTTCCCTATATAAGCCCATGTAAAACCAAAGGGCCCCCGTGCGGGGGCATTTTTGGCCCCAGCACTATAATTTGAACAATCTTGGTAGGGGTCCACTAGATGAAGCTTCATACCAAATATCAAAGACCTGGGCCTTGCGGTTTCAGAGAAGAAGATTTTTTAAGTTTGCGGTGAAAAAAAATCTATTTTTGGCTACTGTGACCTATATGTGCAACGGACCGGAACCATTTGAACAACTTTGAAAGGGGACCACCTAAGGATCATTCCTGTGAAGTTTGGTCAAAATACTATCAGTGGTTTAGGAGGAGATGTCGTTTGAAGAAAAGTTTACGGACGCACGCACGGACGCACGCACGCACGCACGCACGCACGCACGCACGCACGACGGACAAAAAGTGATCCCAAAAGCTCACCTTGTCACTACGTGACAGGTGAGCTAAAAAGGTGAAGCTTCATACCAAATATCAACAAAGGCTATAATTGTCCACTTGATGAAGCTCCATACCCAATATGAAAGACATGGGCCTTGCAGTTTCAGAGAAGAAGATTTTTAAAGTTCCCTATATAAGTCTTTGTAAAACCAAAGGGTCTCGGGGCAGGGGCATTTTTGGCCCCAGGGCTGTAATTTGAACAATCTTGATAGAGGTCCACTAGATGAAATTTCACACCAAATATCAAAGACCTAGGCCTTGTGGTTTCACAGAAGAAATTTTTTTAAAGATTTTCCCTATATAAGTCTATGTAAAACCATACGGCCCCGAGGCGGGGGCATTTTTGGCCTCAGGGCTATAATTTGAACAATCTTGGTAGAGGTCCACCAGCTGAAGCTTCATACCAAATATCAAAGACCTAGGCCTTGTGGTTTCAGAGAAGAAGATTTTTCAAGATTTCCCTATATTATGAGTCTATGTAAAACCAAAGGGCCCCGGAGGGGGTGGGGGGGGGTCATTTTTGGCCCCAGCCCTATTATTTGAACAATCTTGGTAGAGGTCCACTAGATGAAGCTTCATACAAAATATCAAAGACCTGGGCCTTGCAGTTTCAGAGAAGAAGATTTTTAAAGATTTTCCCTACATAAGCCTATGTAAAACCAAAGGGCCCCGGGGCGGGGGCATTTTTGGCCCCAGCAATATAATTTGAACAATCTTGGTAGGGGTCCACTAGATGAAGCTTCATACCAAATAGCAAAGATCTGGGCATTGCAGTTTCAGAGAAGAAGATTTTTAATGATTTTCCCTATATAAACCTATGTAAAACCAAAGGGCCCTGGGGCAGGGGCATTTTTGGCCCCAGCACTATAATTTGAACAATCTTGGTAGGGGTCCACTAGATGAAGCTTCATACCAAAAATCAAAGACCTGGGCCTTGTGGTTTCAGAGAAGAAGATTTTTGAAGATTTTCCTATATAAGCCCATGTAAATTCAAAGGGCCCCGGGGCGGGGGCATTTTTGGCCCCAGCACTATAATTTGAACAATCTTGGTAGGGGTCCACTAGATGAAGCTTCATACCAAATATTAAAGACCTGGGCCTTGCGGTTTCAGAGAAGAAGATTTTTTAAGTTTTCGGTGAAAAAATCTATTTTTGGCTCCTGTGACCTGTATGTGCAACGGACCAGAACCATTTGAACAATTTTGAAAGGGGACCACCTAAGGATCATTCCTGTGAAGTTTGGTCAAAATCCAATCAGTGGTTTAGGAGGAGATGTCGTTTGAAGAAATTGTTTACGCACGAATGACAGACAAAAAGTGATCCTAATATAAAACACAAGAGGGCCATGATGGCCCTGGATCGCTCACCTGATCCATAGTGTAACAAGTGGGCCCCAGAGAGGGCAATTATTGGCCCCAGGGCTTTAATGTGCATAATGTTGAGGGAGGTCTTAAAGGTGAAGCTTCATACCAAACATCAACAAAGGCTAAAATTTGAACAATCTTGGCAAAGGTCCACTAGATGAAGCTACACATCAAATATCAAAGACCTGGGCCTAGCGGTTTCAGAGAAGAAGATTTTTAAAGATTTTGCCTATATAAGCCTATGTAAAATCAAAGGTCCCCGGGACAGGGGCATTTTTTGCCCCAGCACTATAATTTGAACAATCTTGGTAGGGGTCCACTAGATGAAGCTTCATACCAAATATCAAAGTCCTGGGCCTTGTGGTTTCAGAGAAGAAGATTTAAAGATTTTCCCTATATAAGCCTAGGTAAAACCAAAGGGCCCCGTGGCGGGGGCATTTTTTGTCCCAGCACTATAATTTGATCAATCTTGGTAGGGGTCCACTAGATGAAGCTTCATACCAAATATCAAAGTCCTGGGCCTTGTGGTTTCAGAGAAGAAGATTTTTAAATATTTTCCCTATATAAGCCTATGTAAAACCAAAGGGCCCCCCTGCGGGGGCATTTTTGGCCCCAGCACTATAATTTGAACAATCTTGGTAGGGGTCCACAAGATGAAGCTTCATACCAAATATCAAAGACCTGGGTCGTGTGGTTTCAGAGAAGAAGATTTTTAAAGATTTTCCCTATATAAGCCAATGTAAAACCAAAGGGCTATGTGGCGGGGGCATTTTTTGTCCCAGCACTAAAATTGGAACAATCTTGGTAGGGGTCCACTAGATGAAGCTTCATACCAAATATCAAAGTCCTGGGCCTTGCAGATTCAGAGAAGAAATTTTTTAAAGATTTTCCCTATATAAGCCTATGTAAAACCAAAGGGCCCCGTGGCGGGGGCATTTTTGGCCCCAGCACTATAATTTGAACAATCTTGGTAGGGGTCCACTAGATGAAGCTTCATACCAAATATCAAAGACCTGGGCCTTGTGGTTTCAGAGAAGAAGATTTTTGAAGATTTTCCCTATATAAGCCAATGTAAAACCAAAGGGCCCCGTGGTGGGGGCATTTTTTGTCCCAGCACTAAAATTTGAACAATATTGGTAGGGGTCCACTAGATGAAGCTTCATACCAAATATCAAAGTCCTGGGCCTTGTGGTTTCAGAGAAGAAAATTTTTAAAGATTTTCCCTATATAAGCCTATGTAAAACCAAAGGGCCCCGTGGCGGGGGCATTTTTGGCCCCAGCACTATAATTTGAACAATCTTGATAGGGGTCCACTAGATGAACCTTCATACCAAATATCAAAGACCTGGGCCTTGTGGTTTCAGAGAAGAAAATTTTTAAAGATTTTCCCTATATAAGCCTATGTAAAACCAAAGGGCCCCGGGGCGGGGGCATTTTTGGCCCCAGCACTGTAATTTGAACAATCTTGGTAGGGGTCAACTAGATGAAGCTTCATACCAAATATCAAAGACCTGGGCCTTATGGTTTCAGAGAAGAAGATTTTTAAAGATTTTCCCTATATAAGCCTATGTAAAACCAAAGGGCCCCGTGGCGGGGGCATTTTTTGTCCCAGCACTAAAATTTGAACAATCTTGGTAGGGGTCCACTAGATGAAGCTTCATACCAAATATCAAAGTCCTGGGCCTTGTGGTTTCAGAGAAGAAGATTTTTAAAGATTTTCCCTATATAAGCCTATGTAAAACCAAAGGGCCCCGGGGCGGGGGCATTTTTGGCCCCAGCACTATAATTTGAACAATCTTGGTAGGGGTCCACTAGATGAAGCTTCTTACCAAATATCAAAGACCTGGGCCTTGTGGTTTCAGAGAAGAAGATTTTTTAAGTTTTTGGTGAAAAAAATCTATTTTTTGCTCCTGTGACCTAGATGTGCAACGGACCGGAACCATTTGAACAACTTTGAAAGGGGACCACCTAAGGATCATTCCTGTGAAGTTTGGTCAAAATCCGATCAGTGGTTTAGGAGGAGATGTCATTTAAAGAAATTGTTTACGCACGCACGGACGCACGGACGCACGCACGGACGGACGCACGACGGACAAAAAGTGATCCCAAAAGCTCACCTCGTCACTACGTGACGGTGAGCTAACAAGAGGGCCATGATGGCCCTGGATCGCTCACCTGATCCATAGAGTAACAAGTGGGACCAGTGGAGGGCCATTATTGACCCCAGGGCTATAATGTGCATAATGTTGAGGGAGGTCTAAAAAGGTGAAGCTTCATACCAAATATCAACAAAGGCGATAATTTGAATAATCATGGCAAAGGTCCACTAGATACAGCTACACCCCAAATATCAAAGACTTGGGTCTTGCAGTTTCAGAGAAGAGGATTTTTTTAAAGATATTCCCTACATAAGCCTATGTAAATCCAAATGGCCCCAGAGCGTGGGCATTTTTGGCCTCTTGGCTATAATTTAAATAATCTTGATAGAGGTCAACTAGATGAAGCTTCACACCAAATATCAAAGACCTGGGCCATACTGTTTCAGAGAAAAAGATTTTCAAAGATTATCTCTATATAAGTCTATGTAAAACCAAAGGGCCCCGGGGCGGGGGATTTGTAGCCCGGGGGCTATAATGTGAACCATCTTGGTCGAGGTTCACTAGATGAAGCTCCATACCAAATATCAAAGACATGGGCCTTGCAGTTTCGGAGAAGAAGATTTTCAAAGATTATCTCTATATAAGTCTATGTAAAACCAAAGGGCCCCGGGGCGGGGGCATTTGTGGCCCGGGGGCTATAATGTGAACAATCTTGGTCGAGGTTCACTAGATGAAGCTCCATACCAAATATCAAAGACATGGGCCTTTCAGTTTCGGAGAAGAAGATTTTTAAAGATTTCCCTATATAAGTCTATGTAAAACCAAAGGGTCTCTGGGCGGGGGCATTTTTGACCCCAGGTCTATAATTTGATCAATCTTGATAGAGGTCAACTAGATGAAATTTCACACCAAATATCAAAGACCTAGGCCTTGTGGTTTCACAGAAGAAGATTTTTAAAGATTATCCCTGTATAAGTCTAAGTAAAACCAAAGGGCCCCGAGATGGGGGCATTTTTGGCCCCAGGGCTATAATTTGAACAATCTTGGTAGAAGTTTTCAAGATGAAGCTTCAAACCAAATATCAAAGAACTGAGCCTTGAGGTTTCAGAGAAGAAGATTTTTAAAGATTTTCCCTATATAAGCCGATGTAAAACCAAAGGGCCCAGGGGCGGGGGCATTTTTGGCCCCAGCACTATAATTTGAACAATCTTGGTAGGGTTCCACTAGATGAAGCTTCATACCAAATAGCAAAGACCTGGGCCTTGCGGTTTCAGGGAAGAAGATTTTTAAAGATTTTCCCTATATAAGCCCATGTAAAACCAAAGGGCCCAGGGACGGGGGCATTTTTGGCCCCAGCACTATAATTTGAACAATCTTGGTAGGGGTCCACTAGATGAAGCTTCATACCAAATATTAAAGAACTGGGCCTTGCGGTTTCAGAGAAGAAGATTTTTAAAGATTTTCCCAATATAAGCCCATGTAAAACCAAAGGGGCCCCGGAGCGGGGGCATTTTTGGCCACAGCACTGTAATTTGAACAATCTTGGTAGTGGTCCACTAGATGAAGCTTCATACCAAATATCGAAGACCTGGGCCTTGCGGTTTCAGAGAAGAAGATTTTTTAAGTTTTTGGTGAAAAAATCTATTTTTGTCTCCTGTGACCTATATGTGCAACAGACCGGAACCATGTGAACAACTTTGAAAGGGGACCACCTAAGGATCATTCCTGTGAAGTTTGGTCAAAATCCAATCAGTGGTTTAGGAGGAGATGTTGTTTGAAGAAATTGTTTACGCACGGATGACAGACAAAAAGTGATCCTAATATTAATCACAAGAGGGCCATGATGGCCCTGGATCGCTCACCTGATCCATAGTGTAACAAGTGGGCCCCAGAGAGGGCCATTCTTGGCCCAAGGGCTTTAATGTGCATAATATTGAGGGAGGTCTTAAAGGTGAAGCTTTATACCAAACATCAACAAAGGCTATAATTTGAACAATCTTGGCAAAGGTCCACTAGATGAAGCTACACATCAAATATCAAAGACCTGGGCCTAGCGGTTTCAGAGAAGAAGATTTTTAAAGATTTTGCCTCTATAAGCCTATGTAAAACCAAAGGGCCCCAGGACGGGTTTTTTTTTGCCCCAGCACTATAATTTGAACAATCTTGGTAGGGGTCCACTAGATGAAGCTTCATACCAAATATCAAAGACCTGGGCTTTGTGGTTTCAGAGTAGAAGATTTTTAAAGATTTTCCCTATATAAGCCTATGTAAAACCAAGGGGCCCATTGGCGGGGGCATTTTTGTACCAGCACTATAATTTGAACAATCTTGGTAGGGGTCCACTAGATGAAGCTTCATACCAAATATCAAAGACCTGGGCCTTGTGTTTTCAGAGAAGAAGATTTTTAAAGATTTTCACTATATAAGCCAATGTAAAACCAAAGGGCCCCGTGGCGGGGGCATTTTTTGTCCCAGCAATAAAATTTGAACAATCTTGGTAGGGGTCCACTAGATGAAACTTCATACCAAATATCAAAGTCCTGGGCCTTGTGGTTTCAGAGAAGAAGATTTTTAAAGATTTTCCCTATATAAGCCTATGTAAAACCAAAGGGCCCCGGGGCGGGGGCATTTTTGACCCCAGCACTATAATTTGAACAATCTTGGTAGGGGTCCACTAGATGAAGCTTCATACCAAATATCAAAGACCTGGGCCTTGTGGTTTCAGAGAAGAAGATTTTTAAAGATTTTCCCTATATAAGCCTATGTAAAACCAAAGGGCCCGGTGGCGGGGGCATTTTTGTCCCAGCACTATAATTTGAACAATCTTGGTAGGGGTCCACTAGATGAAGCTTCATACCAAATATCAAAGTCCTGGGCCTTGTGGTTTCAGAGAAGAAGATTTTTAAGGATTTTCCCTATATAAGCCTATGTAAAACCAAAGGGCTCCGGGGCGGGGGCATTTTTGGCCCCAGCACTATAATTTGAACAATCTTGGTAGGCGTCCACCAGATGAAGCTTAATACCAATTATCAAAGACCTTGGCCTTGTGGTTTCAGAGAAGAAGATTTTTAAAGAATTTCCCTATATAAGCCAATGTAAAACCAAAGGGCCCCGTGGTGGGGGCATTTTTTGTCCCAGCACTAAAATCTGAACAATCTAGGTAGGGGTCCACTAGATGATGCTTCATACCAAATATCAAAGTCCTGGGTCTTGTGGTTTCAGAGAAGAAGATTTTTAAAGCTCTTCCCTATACATGTATAAGCCCATGTAAAACCAAAGGGCCCCGGAGCGAGGGCATTTTTGGCCCCAGCACTACAATTTGAACAATCTTGGTAGGGGTCCACTAGATGAAGCTTCATACCAAATATCAAAGACCTGGGCCTTGTGGTTTCAGAGAAGAAGATTTTTGAAGATTTTCCCTATATAAGCCAATGTAAAACCAAAGGGCCCCGTGGCGGGGGCATTTTTTGTCCCAGCACTAAAATTTGAACAATCTTGGTAGGGGTCCACTAGATGAAGCTTCATACCAAATATCAAAGTCCCGGGCCTTGTGGTTTCAGAGAAGAAAATTTTTAAAGATTTTCCCTATATAAGCCTATGTAAAACCAAAGGCCCTGGGGCGGGGGCATTTTTGGCCCCAGCACTATAATTTGAACAATCTTGGTAGGGGTCCACTAGATGAAGCTTCATACCAAATATCAAAGTCCTGGGCCTTGTGGTTTCAGAGAAGAAGATTTTTAAAGATTTTCCCTATATAAGCCTATGTCAAACCAAAGGGCCCGGGGAAGGGGCATTTTTGGCCCAGCACTATAATTTAAACAATCTTGGTAGGAGTCCACTAGATGAAGCTTCATACCAAATATCAAAGACCTGGGCCTTGTGGTTTCAGAGAAGAAGATTTTTAAAGATTTTCCCTATATAAGCCAATGTAAAACCAAAGGCCCCCGGGGCGGGGGCATTTTTTGTCCCAGCACTAAAATTTGAACAATCTTGGCAGGGGTCCACTAGATGAAGCTTCATACCAAATATCAAAGTCCTGGGCCTTGTGGTTTCAGAGAAGAAGATTTTTAAAGATTTTCCCTATATAAGTCTATGTTAAACCAAAGGGCCCCGGGGCGGGGGCATTTTTGGCCCCAGCACTATAATTTGAACAATCTTGGTAGGGGTCCACTAGATGAAGCTTCATACCAAATATCAAAGACCTGGGCCTTGTGGTTTCAGAGAAGAAGATTTTTAAAGATTTTCCCTAAATAAGCCAATGTAAAACCAAAGGGCCCCGTGGCGGGGGCATTTTTTGTCCCAGCACTAAAATTTGAACAAGCTTGGTAGGGGTCCACTAGATGAAGCTTCATACCAAATATCTAAGTCCCAGGCCTTGTGGTTTCAGAGAAGAAGATTTTTAAAGATTTTCCCTATATAAGCCTATGTAAAACCAGAGGGCCCCGGGGCGGGGGCATTTTTGGCCCCAGCACTATAATTTGAACAATCTTGGTCCACTAGATGAAGCTTCATACCAAATATCAAAGTCCTGGGCCTTGTGGTTTCAGAGAAGAAGATTTTTAAAGATTTTCCCTATATAAGCCTATGTAAAACCAAAGGGCCCCGGGGCGGGGGCATTTTTGGCCCCAGCACTATAATTTGAACAATCTTGGTAGGCGTCCACTAGATGAAGCTTAATACCAATTATCAAAGACCTGGGCCTTGTGGTTTCAGAGAAGAAGATTTTAAAGAATTTCCCTATATAAGCCAATGTAAAACCAAAGGGCCCCGAGGTGGGGGCATTTTTTGTCCCAGCACTAAAATTTGAACAATCTTGGTAGGGGTCCACTAGATGAAGCTTCATACCAAATATCAAAGTCCCGGGCCTTGTGGTTTCAGAGAAGAAGATTTTAAAGATTTTCCCTATATAAGCCTATGTAAAACCAAAGGGCCCCGGGGCAGGGGCATTTTTGGCCCCAGCACTATAATTTGAACAATCTTGGTAGGGGTCCACTAGATGAAGCTTCAAACCAAATATCAAAGACCTGGGCCTTGTGGTTTACAGAAGAAGATTTTTAAAGATTTTCCCTATATAAGCCTATGTAAAACCAAAGGGCCCCAGGGCGGGGGCATTTTTGGCCCCAGCACTATAATTTGAACAATCTTGGTAGGGGTCCACTAGATGAAGCTTCATACCAAATATCAAAGACCTGGGCCTTGTGGTTTCAGAGAAGAAGATTTTTAAAGAATTTCCCTATATAAGCCAATGTAAAACCAAAGGGCCCCGAGGTGGGGGCATTTTTTGTCCCAGCACTAAAATTTGAACAATCTTGGTAGGGGTCCACTAGATGAAGCTTCATACCAAATATCAAAGTCCCGGGCCTTGTGGTTTCAGAGAAGAAGATTTTTAAAGATTTTCCCTATATAAGCCTATGTAAAACCAAAGGGCCCCGGGGCAGGGGCATTTTTGGCCCCAGCACTATAATTTGAACAATCTTGGTAGGGGTCCACTAGATGAAGCTTCATACCAAATATCAAAGACCTGGGCCTTGTGGTTTCAGAGAAGAAGATTTTTAAAGATTTTCCCTATATAAGCCTATGTAAAACCAAAGGGCCCCAGGGCGGGGGCATTTTTGGCCCCAGCACTATAATTTGAACAATCTTGGTAGGGGTCCACTAGATGAAGCTTCATACCAAATATCAAAGACCTGGGCCTTGTGGTTTCAGAGAAGAAGATTTTTTAAGTTTTTGGTGAAAAAAATCTGTTTTTGGCTCCTGTGACCTAGATGTGCAACGGACCGGAACCATTTGAACAACTTTGAAAGGGGACCACCTAAGGATCATTCCTGTGAAGTTTGGTCAAAATCCGATCAGTGGTTTAGGAGGAGATGTGGTTTAAAGAAATTGTTTACGCACGGACGCACGGACGGACGCACGGACGCACGACGGACGACGGACAAAAAGTGATCCCAAAAGCTCACCTCGTCACTACGTGACGGTGAGCTAAAAACAGATGTCCCCCCACCACACTCATTATTTTTTTAACCAAATCCATCCACTGGTTCAGGAGATAGAGTGCAGACAAGGCAATTTTCAACAGTCTAAGCCCCGTGGTGACCTTGAAAATTTGGTCAAGGTCACCAACATCTAATCAGTTCTTAAGACCAGCCCACTGATATAATGTACCAAGTTTGATCAAAATTCATCCACTGGTTCAGGAGAAAGAGTGCAGACAAGCCAATTTTTAAAAGTCTAACTCCAATTGTGACCTTGAAAATTAGGTCAAGGTCACCAAAAAATAATCAGTTCTTAAGACCATCCCACTGATATAATGTATCAAGTATGAACCAAATCCTTCCATTGGTTCAGGAGAAAGAGTGCAGACAAGCCAATTTTTAAAAGTCTAACTCCCGTTGTGACCTTGAAAATTAGGTCAAGGTCACAAAAAGCTAATCAGTTCTTAAGACCATCCCACTGATATAATGTATCAAGTATGAACCAAATCCTTCCACTGGTTCAGGAGTTAGAGTGCAGACAAGTTTTTTTGGTCTAAAATTTGACAATGGTTTCAGCCCTGTGACCTTGAAAATTAGGTCAAGGTCACCAAAATCTAATCGGTACTTTTCCCCCTCCCAATGGTGTATCTGTGTAAGTTTAATCAAAATACATCCATCCATTCAGGAGATAGAGTGCAGACAAGAGGCAACGCCGACACCAACGCCGACGCTGATGCAGACGCCGACAGGATCCGCACCAAAACCAATATGTCCCCCTCCCTTTCGGGTGGGGGGACATAATAATGTATACCCTGGAAAACCCCAGTTTTGCTATAAAAAGTGGGGTAAAGGGCGTCAAACCTATACAGGCATGTTCTCGTTATGTCAAAGATGAACAGCACAATCAGTTAAATCTAAAAAAAAAAAAAAAAAAAAGAATCAATGACTGCCGACTAGCATTTTTTGACAAAAGCATTCGACAAAAATGACTAGCATTTGTCTAACAAAGTCGAAAAATCGAAAAAAAATTTCAGTAGTGAAATTCCGCTATTAAGACCACCTAAAATTAAGACACATCATGCTTTTAAAAACATATGTAAAAGGTTTCGGGCACATTTTCTCTTTGTGTTCTACATCATGTGAACTCTGGTGGGAGTCCTCCTTTGGGACTGTTCAAAAGTGGTCTTAATGACCACTTTTGAACAGTTCCAAATGTGGTCTTAATATAGGAATTTACCTGTATTCCTCTTCAACCCTTTAAGCACTAATCACAACCAACAGAGGACAATTTCAAAGTGTTTTTGTTTGTTTGATTTGAGGTTTAACGTCCCTGTCAACACTGTAAAGGTCATTTAGGAGACGTTGCTTCCAATTTTGTGGGACTTTTACCCGACATTGGGATGAAATGACATTTCAAGTCCTGCCGTCCAATGAAACCAATAGTGTTTATAAGCATGGATGGGCTGACTCGCACTGCTTTGCCTGGGCAGGCTTCGATCCTCTAAGCGGTTTACCAGTACTCGTGTGCGGGCCAGTTTCAGCTCTGCGTGGAAGCATCATGCAGCCCATCTATTTCTTAAGCCCCAATGGGCAGGGGCTGTACAATTTCAAAGTATGTCTAACCAAAGTTACTAAGCACAGTCGTTCTTCAGTGCTGATGTCCACATGACTATCACTGATTTGTATAAAATTCCAGGTAAGGGTTATTTATAGAAAATAGCAATGCTATTCTTGTCATTGTAAAAGAAAGCTTATTGTTAAACATTGTCTCGACTCGTGCTGGGACATTGGCAAACGGTTTAGACCCAGCGTCTGATCAGGATCTACACTGCTTGCATACAGTGCAGGAATTTAAGAGTTGAATGAAACAGTCCAAATCCCCGTTCAGGACCATTTTTCTGCCTTACACTCAGAGACAATCGACCCACCAGTGCTGTCAGTGTTTTAACCCATAAGACACCAATCACGACAATTGTCGTCTGCTTTGTCGTCTGCCGGTTTCTTTAAAAGTCATTTTTGCAAACAGTGTGGAACCAGATCAGACTGCTCTGGGTTCACACTGTTTGCCTGTATGAAAAAAAAATTCTGAAAGGTTTGCAAGGGGATTCAGCAGACGACACAAGCAGACGAAAATTTCAGATGTAGATTTTCTCGGCATTTTAAGGGTTAATTTCTTATTTTACAGACAAAATAAGGCTTGGTGACACGTGTGAATTATGTGCCCATCACTGAAAAATCAGAATAAAGAATACTTTGAAAAGCTAGTTGCGGCATGTGCTCAAAGGGTAAAACACTGAACCTAAACACGTTATTTGTTGTTCTGTCTTACAATTTCAGTCCCAAAACACCATTTGCCAGCAATGGAGATTTCAGTCTAAAACATCTAAAACGTCTTAAATTTTTATTTCAAAATAGGGCTAATCTTCAGTTTGAAATTCACAATGTTTTGGTCTAGTAACAAATCTGCTGAATTTTAACCTGAAACTCTTATCCTGCTGAACAGATTAATTTAGCCACACCCATTTCTGACTTTCAACCAATCAGATTCCTTGATGTGATTTGAATGTCATGCAGTGTAGATACTGATCATATGAGGCATCTGATCAGTATCTACACTGCTTGCAAAAGTGTGTGAATATTCTGATTCAGCAGGACAAGAGTAAATGCAGTGGGCAAGACAAAAGCAGATGACAATGAAAATTACATATTTGAAAATGTAATCTGGTAATTCTTGGAAATCAAATATCAATTTTTACATGAGATTTTGCATAAACATACTGAGCTACCGAAAAGTTCTCTGAGTGAGTGAGTGAGTGTTTCAGTTTTACGTCCCACCAACAGCTAAGGTCATACGGAGACGGGACCTCGGTTTACAGACTCATCCGAAAGTCTGGAGAAGCCCGGGATCGAACCTGCGACCCCTGGTTTACAAGGCGAGTAGCGTAACCACTCGACCACGGAGGCTTCTAAAAAAAGTTCTCTGAAAGAACATTTAAAGTTGAGGCTATGCCTTGGACATTTTTTTTTACCGATTAACAAAGGTACTTGCTTGTTGTCTTGAAAACAAAGCCCTCAATCAAAAAGGGTCATCATTTGAAGGAAAGACTCTGTTCTTAGAAACCCACCCTTTTTTATCCTTTCACCCTTATCCTGCTGAATATGACAGCCCCTGCTTTTGCAAACAGTGTAGATCCAGATCAGATGGCATCTGATCAGGATCTACACTGTCATGTAAGTATAGATCCAGATCAGATAGCTTCTGAAGAAGCCATCTGATCAGGATCTACAATCTTTCTCATGTAGTTTGTGAACTGAATGAATATACTATACCAAGTAATTTGTTTGGTTTATAGTCAGAAATAGCTGTGGCTGAATTAATTTATTCAATAGGATAAGTGTTAAATCTGTTTTTGAAAGAGTTACCTACCCTGAAGGTGTAGTCATCGCCCTTCTAAGATTAAAAACACAAAACAAACATTAAAAAAAAAAACATGAGACAATGATTTTTGATGACCAGACTGGACTAGCACTAATATTTCTCACTCAAATATGACAAAATAGATAAGAAAAAATAAAAATAATCAGAAAATAAATCAAGATGAACAAAAGCCTTACAAGGTTGGTATGGAAATATGGCAACAATGTAGCACAGGACCCACTCGTTGGAACATATAATACCGTGAAATTCCTAAAAATTTGGACACCTTGAGGACTTCATGAAATTCTCCTAAAATTTTAACAAATTGGTTTCACCATCCAGCAAGGAGTCCAAAAAGTGCAGCTGAAATGGCAAACAGTGTAGACCCTGATCAAACTGCTCCTTAGGAGCAGTCTGATCTGGGTCTGCACTGTTTGCTTAGGCCTATCTGTCCCTCTACTAAGGAGCATTAGCATTACGGTAGCTAAGAAAACTCATTATCAAATGCCAATGTTACAACATTAAGTCCATGTTCATAACATGAACAACCCATCAAGCCACAATTTACACGAAAAAAGAAAATTGTTTGCATGAGTATCAGGTGTTCTTTTTATTCTTTTTTATTTCGCTTCTATTGAACTGGCTTTTTTTATTTGAATTGAGGTTTTATGTCCCTCTCAAAACAATTTCAGTCATTTTGGAGATATTGCTTCCAATTTTGTGGGACTCTTACCCGACATAAGCAGACAACATTTTCAGATGTAGTTTTTCTGGTCGTCTTAAGAAGTCATTCCTACAAGGGGTCTGGAGTATTTGAATCCCTTTCAAAATGGGGCTTACTCTTAAAGAAAAGCATTTGCTCCAAGAGGGAGCAAAAGTTTTCCTTTTAGAGTAGCCACTGTGCAAGAATGGAAGCAAATTATTTTTTTTTTTACTACAGTAGCCTCCCTCTGTTTTACAAGATGCCATTCAACTGAAGGGGAATGGGAACACCTGGCATATTTTTCCGCCATTTTTCAAAGGGAGACAACTTTCGGGACTTCCTGTTCGCTTTTCTATCAACGATGGCCCATGGAAAAAAGGGTCTACTCTTAAAGGAAAGAATTTGCTCCTCAGGAGCAAATTCTTTCCTTTAAGAGTTGACTCCTCTTGACATGGGAGACAAAAATACTTTTGCAGGAGTTGCCTCCCCTGAAGGTGTTCCCATTCCCCTAAAGAAGACAGTTCCTGCAAATATGACCATAGCCTTGTCCTTGAACAAAATAAATTAAAATTTCATTTGTCCCGAGTAAAATGAGACAATCCAGACACATTATTTTCACAGCCCTGGTGCTGCATAGTTGCCTCCCCTGAAGGCATAACAAATGAAACATCAAAAATGTTTATAAAGTCTACAGAATATATAAAACAAACTGCATGTACAGAACTGAAATGAACACCGATTAAATTGGATTTCCTCTGTCAAATGGTTATTTTAACCCTTATGCCGCTGAAAAAAAAATAACATTGTCGCACCCATTCCTGAATATCAGCTAATCAAATCACTTGATGTAATGTATTTGTTCTGTTCACAAACAACATGACAAACAGTGTAGATCCTGATCAGATGGCTTCTTCAGAAGCCATCTGATCTGGATCTACACTGTTTGCAAAGGTTGCAGTTGTTCTGTTCAGCGGGATAAGGGTGAAAGTCTTGCCTTAATTAGAAATGGAACCACGGGACACATACGCAAATTGCTAATGCAATCGAGGAAACAGACCTAGACGGACGCAGACAGGAATGGACAGGGGTAACAGGATCGGCCCTTTCCACCATTCTTCTATTGGCAGAGGCATAAAAAATATTTTTAACTACAGGATATATCTTTTGCACTCAAAGAGCCTTTTGGATTTTCTGATATGTAACATATATTGGAATTCGTAACAAATATCAGTTCACATGGAAATATTATGGTACATCACACAGAAAATTGACAACACCGAAACAATTAGACAGGCTTTAGCAACAAGTATTCTATGATGTAAATTAGCAGCTATTCTAATTACGAGGTTGCAGATGACATAACACATTTAAGAGTTACCTTCTTTGCTGGAGACACCCAGGCTGATTTTCAACAGGTTCTTAATGTTACCTACTTTGAACATTAATTAGTTTCTTGATTTAAGGAAACTTACATTAGAATAATAACTGCTTCGTTCTTTTATACCTAGAAATTAATCATGACTAATTTTTAAATCCCTACATCTATGTCATTCAAATATAAAGTGATGCAAATATCAAACTTGTAAACAAAATATGACAGTAATTTCACAGCTCCAGATAAGGCACTTTTTTCATCCAAAATGTACTGATACTTCACCGAGGCGCTTCTAATGAGTACCTACAACATATGTTTTCATGCAGAATATGTTGTAGGTACTCATTAGAAGTGCCTCTGTGAGGCGCTTCTACTAAGTCCTCACAATGTATGCTATCGTGCAGAAGCCCCCGTCCATAGGGGCTTGAAGAAATATATGGGCTGCATGATGCTTCCACGCAGAGCTGAATCCGGCCCGCACACTCGTGATGGTAAACCGCTTAGAGGATGTAAGCCTGTCCAGGAACCGCGGTGCGAGGCAGACCGTCCATGCTAATAAACCCTATTGGTTTCATTGGGCAACAGGGCTTGAGATGTCATTTCATCTCAATGTCAGGTAAAAGTCCCACAAAATTGGAAGCAACGTCTCCAAAATGACCTTTACAGTGTTGACGGGGACGTTAAACCTCAAATCAAACAAAACAAATGTTATCGTGCAGAAATAGGAAAAACAATATGCGGATACCCCCTCTTATTTGGTGCTTTGCTTCAGAATGTGATGGTGTCTGGTGTCTCCAACATGGTGGCTCAAGGGAGAGTAATCTTACAAAACTGCAAGGGGAGCAACCTCTCAATAATAATTGTTAGGATTTCTATGTTTTGTTTCAGTATTCTGAAGAACAGTCGAACTTCAATGATTCAAACAACTTCAGGACTATAGAAATTTGTTCTAGACACGGAGAGTTTGAGACATTGAGGATTGATCACTGCGCCAAGTCAGGAAAGACATAATAAAGATAGTTTAGGAATAATTTTTCGATCTTCTATAAGTACAGGTAAGTAGACATAACGGGTATAAATAGGGGATGTCTTTACAATCTTCTATAAAATAATAGTATGTTGTGTGTACTGATTAGAATGGTCTCAAAGAGGTGATTCTAATGAGTACACACAACATACATTTCCTCAATAAAATAAGAAATTTATTATTCCTGAATTTGTTAGTTTATTTTGATCAGCTTTTCTGTTTTACGTCCCACCAACAACTAAGGTCATATGGAGGCAGAACCTCTGTTTAAAGACTAATCCAAAGGGCTGTAGAAGTCCTTGTTTGTGTTGAGGTTTTACATCCCCATCAACACTTTTTAGGCCATTTTGGAGATGTTGCTTCCAATTTTGCTGCACTTTTACCCAACACTGAGATGAAATGACATCTCCAGCCCTGTTGTCCAATGAAACTGATAGGGTCAATGGAACTGATAAACATGGACGGTCCAACACGCACCACTTAGCCTGAGCAGGTTAACACCCCCAAAGCAGTTTACCAGTATCCATTTGATGAGCTTCAGGTCCGTGCTGAAGCACCATGCAGCCCACTCTAGTTCTCTAAGTGCCGAAGGTGGGGGGGTGGGGTGGGGCATATTGGAGTCAACACTATTTTAAAGCCAGTCAG
This sequence comes from Lucinisca nassula, assembly GCA_963580285.1. Lineage (NCBI taxonomy): Eukaryota > Metazoa > Mollusca > Bivalvia > Lucinida > Lucinidae > Lucinisca > Lucinisca nassula. The sequence goes on from OY757016.1 coordinate 43,658,350, forward strand.
TTTACCTATCCTCACTTTTCCTGGGCAGGCTTATACCTAAGCTGTTAACCAATACAGTGCACATCCTTTTGCCAGAAACTGACAACTGCCCTTCTTGAATCAGCGGAAGGGAGAGAATGACTGTAGAAAAGATTTCATGATCAATCTCCATTAAAGAATGTTGCCGGCCCTGGTAGGTATTGAACCTGCATTCTCCTGATCACCAGTTAGACGTGCATCCGACTGAGCTACCGAGGCCGGCTCCTTAATTTCTATTATCTGGACATATTGGAAGCATTCCCAATGGCTTCAAGAACAAACTTGAAACAGCCATATTAAGTAGTATTCAGTGTTTGGGTCATTGACGTTTCTTTGTAAGTAACATATTTAGCACCTTCTATAACGAGACATATTTCATAGGTTAATAAATTTGTATAACAAGAAAATATTAATCCTTATCCTGCTGAACATGATGAGTGTGAGTTTTACATCCCACCAACAGATAAGGTCATACGGAGACGGGACCTGGGTTTAAAAGACTCTTCCGACAGTCTCGAGAAGCCCCGGATCGATCCTGGCACCCCTGGTTTACAAGTTGAGTAGCGTAACCACTGCACCAAGGAGGCTTGTGCTGAACATGATGACCCCTATCTATGCAATCAGCGTAGATCCTGATCAGATGGCTTCTGAAGAAGCCGTCTGATCAGGATCTACACCGACTGCAATTCAGTTTCTGAAATGAACAAATACATTTAATACATCAAGTAATCAGATTGGTGGATAGACTGAAATCAGTTTGGCTAGATTAATTTATTCAACAGGACAAGGGATAAGCATACGACTAGCTATGACAATTCGTCAGATAAGCAATTAAAAGTGGATTAAAATACATGTACTAAAATAGAATTAAATACTTCATGAACTATGTACAAATTAAAATGAGCACATTATTACGCTTCCCATCCGGGGACATCACCTCCTAACAGCCCACTTAAAGGCATTCATTCTTGTAACAGTAGGGCACACCATGTGTTCATAATTGTTTTATTGCCCCTTGTGATATACTGTATATAGCAGATCAAATGCGGCTTTTAACAGGGTGATTTGTAGCTCTTAAGGAATCCCTTGACTGAGCTTAAGGAAAAACTCAATAAGGTACACTTTAGTCAACAGTTAGTAAACTATTGATTTTCCAGAAGGAGGCCACTTACCTGATGAAGACAGAAGACGTCTCTTCAGTCAACAATGAGGGCTACATAATATTATGTAATGAAATGATAGTCCCCAATAATCAAGAATAAATGCCTTTAACTTTCTAATATCTGTAATTCAATTCATAAGGACTTGTTTATTTCAGCATTGTATATACACTCAGAGGCCCCCGCCCATAGGGGCTTGAAGAAATATATGGGCTGCATGATGCTTCCACGCAGAGCTGAATCCGGCCCGCACACTAGTACTGGTAAACCGCTTAGAGGATCTAAGCTTGTCCAGGAACCGCGGTGCGAGGCGGACCGTCCATACTAATAAACCCTATTGGTTTCATTGGGCGACAGGGCTTGAGATGTCATTTCATCTCAATGTTGGGTAAAAGTCCCACAAAATTGGAAGCAACGTCTCCAAAATGACCTTTACAGTGTTGACGGGGACGTTAAACCTCAAATCAAACAAACAATATACACTCGGACAAAGGTAAGCATCTACTCAGTTAAGAATTAGTGCTTATTGTATTACTATACAAATTTACTATACAATTGTTGTTGGGTTTTTTTTTGCGTTATGTACGGTAATTAGTACTATTGCTTAAACTTGGATTTTGCGTATTCACAATCATTGATCATAAACACGTTTAATGCAAGGTCTATCTATCTATTTTAGACAAAACATGTGGAGAAATATTTTAGAGTATGTCTCATCATTCGATATAAAATACATAAATATAATAAACCATAACCTCTTTATATCACTAGTGTTAGGGTCCAGGGCCCACTTGATCAAGTAGTGTTAGCTTAACGAGCTCGTTAAGGGACAAACACGTTAAACGTACTAGCATGTACTGTTTCTAATATAGAGGTATTTTTGCTGAAAAAAATGTGAGTAGCTTTTGCATGCAAAAGCTACTCACAGTTTTTCAGCAAAAATATTGGTATATTTGCCATAAGAAATTATCAAAGTTTTAACGATTCATTAACAAACAACTCATTAGTTTTAAACTGGGACCAGTTGTTCAAAACTAAACTCCGTTCAGAAAATCTGAATCATCGATTTTTTCGTTTCTCGCTTTTAATACTCATTTTAGCCCATATATCACTGTGGGAAAGTTGTAGACCTCACTCTCCGCCGATTTCTCCAGCAAGCTGTATGCCTCTGCGACAGCCAGGAAAGGCTGTGATTATTTGGAGAAAATTGCAAAATCTAAATTTTCTTTCACAGACTAAGACATTCTGACAGGTTCGACACACCCTTGTAAACCATATATAGAAGTGGTCACTGCTCTTGTAAATTACAAGGGCGTCTATATTTTATTGCACGATCACTTCATGGAAAAATCATTAGCTGTGACACCACATCTGATATCGGTATAATTCATTTTGACCGCTGCTGAGAGCACATCGCGCTAGTGGCTCCCCGGTCCTAGAGAGCTTCTATCTAGCCATTCGAATGTAAGGTGTGTCGTAAGTGCATATCTATTTATAAAATGCATCACATGGATTTGAATATTTATCATTTTACCTGACAATCATCATCAAATGGACTTAGTCTGTGGTCTCATTTCTTTGTTTTGCAATTTTCTCCAAATAATCACAGCCTTTCCTGACTGTCGCAGAGGCATACGACTTGCTGGAGAAGTCGGCGGAGAGTCAGGTCCAAAACTTTCCCATAGTGATGTATGGGCTAAAATGAGTATTAAAAGGAAGAAACAAAAAAATCGATGATTCAGATTTACTGAACGGAGTTTAATGACATCGTTAGTTATCATATTACTAAAACTTTGATCATAATATGGCAAATATGCAAATATTTTTGCTGAAGAAATGTGAGCAGCTTTTGCAAAAGCTGCTCACATTTTTTCACCAAAAAATACCAAAATTTTAGATATTGTACTTGCTATGACAGTTAACTATTTGACCACTTATGAGCTCGTTAAGCTAATGAGGCTTTATAAAAAGCCTTGCATTTTATCCCTTTTCCTCAACTAGTTTAATAAATCCAATAATATATGAACACTCATGCAAGATCCCATATGAAATTTATGAAACTCGTAATGAACAGTGGTATAAGGAGGTTGTGGTGTACAGAAATATACATGAGTTGAAAACTACAAGCAAGCATTATTACAAAGCATCAATATGTTGTCTATCAAAAAACGTGCAAACAACAATAATTTACAGTTTTGATTTCTAATTAGATTGGCAGCTTCAATAGAAATCATCTGAGCAGAGGGCAAAACAACACCTACATGGTGACATAACACACTCCACCCAAAACTCCGGTCAGCGTGTGCATCAGCTCAATCTGATCGCGCGTGGTGGCTGTAGAATGCCTTCCCATACTTCATCATACAAATATTTGAGCCAGCGCACAACAAAACCTACAATAAGACATGTGCATCAGACCAGCCTGCGCATGCATATAGTCTGACCAGAGACTTCTCTTGTTGCATGAAGGAGCAATGGGCCTTGAGCTATCCTTAGAGCACACTGCGAAGAGACTCTATTCAATCTACACGGATGCACAGGCTGATCGGAGTCTTTGGTGGGCGCACGTCTTTTTGTAGGTTCTGTCATGTGCTGGCTCATTTTATTACCTTTGAAACCGCTGTGCCCAATTTCTGTACTTTAAAAACTGAGTAATAGAGTTCTCCAAAAATACATGCTAGAGGGTTTTTTTCTTTTGAGAGGGTGGGGGGTTACAGCCCTTTATCTATTCATTTCTAAAGGGCACTTCTTATAACATTCATTTTGTATCATTGTTTATGTATGTTGTATGGAAAGGCCGTAAATAGCACTTGTCCTGCTGAGCCAGGTTGCATCCTACTTTTGCAAACAGTGTAGATCCAGATCAGATTCTGAAGAAGCCATCTGATCAGTATCCACACTGGTTGTCATTCATTTTGCAGGAATAGATTGCTCAAGTATTCTGATTGGCTGATAGTCTGAGATGGGTGAGACATAATTAAATTATTCAGCAGGACAAGGATTAGGTAAGAACTGAATTCAAAGAGACAGACAACTTTTGGGACTCCCTGTTCGCTTTCCTATAAGCCCTGTCCCACTGAAAATGGGGTCTACTCTCAAAGGAAAGAATTTGCTTCCTTTAAGAGTTGACCCCTTTTGCATTGGGAGACAAAAATACATTTGCAGTAGTTGTCTCCCCTGAAGGTGTTCCTATTTCCCTTAAATAATTATGTTTACTACTTTACATGTACATGTATGTTATTTTACATTCATTATAGGATTTTTCTGCCATTTTCCAAAGGGAGACAACTTTCAGGACTTCCTGTTCTCTTTTCCATAAGCCCTGTCCCACTGAAAAAGGGGTCTACTCTTAAAGGAAAGAATTTGCTCCTCAGAAGCAAATTCTTTCCTTTAAAAGAGGTGACCCCTTATTCCATGGGAAACAAACATACTTTTGCAGTAGTTGTCTCCCCTGAAGCTGTTCCCATACCCCTTGAATAATTATGTTTACTACTTTACATGTACAATGTACGTTTTTTACATTCATTATTGGATGAAAAAGTCTGGTTTGAGGGCTAAAATTATAACATGAAAACAAGTGCGCTCACTTTTCCTATTAAAATCGGAAGTGTCGTCAACTTCATGATGTATTTACATGATATATGACAGTTAACCCATAAAGTGCCAATCACGACAAATGTTGTCTGTTTTGTCGTCTGCCAGTTACTTTAAAAGTCATTTTTGTCAACAGTGTGGACCCAGATCAGACTGCTCCTCTAGGAGCAGTCTGATCTGGGCCCACACTGTTTTCCTGTATGCAAATGTTTTTTTAAAAAGTTTCCAAGAAGATTCAACAGACGACATAAGCAGAAGACATTAATTTTTCAGATGTAGTTTTTCTGGGGGTCTTCAGGGTTAAAATTGGAAGTGTGGTTGACTTCATGATGTATTTACATGATGTGTGACAGTTAATGGGATCATAAACATACATACATGCTTATAAAGAACATTCACGATTTTTGCACCATTGGAACATGTAAACGTTATCAGCGCCTAGCAACATCCCTTCGGCAGTGCCAGGCAAATTCCTCTCCTCTGTAAGTTCAAATGGTATGACATAAGCACTAGAGACGAGGGCCTCAACCTTCTTCAAACTCACATGCGGCACAAACTAATAGGGCAAGAGATAGAAAATACCAGGTTTGTGACCTTTGATATCAAGTTTGTCAGGAAAGGCTTTGAGAATGCTTGTAGAATTGTGAGGCTTGCTGAGCGATTCTACATGCATTCTCAAAGCCCAGCCTGATAAACTTCAAGTTTATCAGGTAAGGCTTCCTCAGGCAAGGCTTCCGAGAATGCTTGTAGAATCGCGAGGCTTGCCTCGAGATTCTACATGCATTCTCAAAGCCAAGCCTGATAAACTTGATATCAAATGACACTAATCTGGTACTCTATTTATCAGTTAATCCCATTGTACACTCTTACATTTTTGCCAATTTTTTCCAATAGTCCAGTTCATAGAAGTGCAATGTGACATTGACCTGATAAAGCTCACTTGTCGTGAGATAGCATATCTTTATCAGGTCAAGGTGTCACAATGCAATTAATATAGGGGGTAACTGATAAAAATAACTTCTCGCATGAAGCTACCTCGGGGTTTTCTGAGACCCAAAATAAAATCTGGTCCTACTTAGCCACCGCAATCCTCCCTACCCAAAATATTTTTTGGCCATATAGGACTGTATATTTTTTTTTTCTTAAAAAAGGCAAATTTACTATAATCAACCTAAATAGTAGGACAATCCGGTCTTAGCAGAAAGTGCAGACCCAGATCAGCCTGTTTCAAAGAGCAGTCTGATCTGGGTCTGAACTGTTTGCCTTTCCACCTCCACATTTTTGGTACACCATTTGTGGGCACAATAAATTTGTTCAAATTGTGGGGTGTTGTTATCTCAGTACTACGACGGGGTAATTACTGTACCAGTGTGGTACATTTTTAGCACTGTTATATTTTGACTATTTTCACATTTTGCAGAAAATAAAATTATGTAAACCTGCCTACCCTACGAAAAATTCACGGGTTGGCAACTGCATACAAAATATTTTTGCATTTGGCCGAACATGACTGTGACCAGCCAAGGCTGTGGCGAGTCTGCGCATAAGCGCAGGCACGCCAGAGCCTTGGCTGTTCACCTAGGAGTTGAGTACCCTCATCTCAATGGCTGACTTATTTATTTCTTCTTCCGTGACAATTATTCCTTCTGTAATATCCTGTGAGCTATGAGTATTGCCATTCCTAGGAGTACTGTTAGGAGACTGGAAGACAGGCCCGCTGCCGATGCAGTATGGTAGACATACTCAACCTTTGTTGTGGATGGATCCCAGTTGATCTGCACCACCCTGTCCTCTGTAATCAGAAATGGTAACAATACATGGAAAAGTTTAACACCAGTATTTAATGATCGCTCCTAGATAGAAACATTTCATATACAGAAACAATACACCTGTGGACACAAATCCGTTCAAACTTTGATGGGCTTCATTTCATTTTGATTTGACTTTTCATTCAGTATTTCCTTACATCCTGTCAGTCAATTGCAAGCCAGAAATACATTCAAAACATAAAGTGTTGTACATTTTGGTGTAGACTTCTGCACTGTCCAATCAGAATACATCTCAAAAGTCAATCAGACCTAAAAATGGAATAAAAGAGACCAATCAATGAAAACTTCTGGATCCAGTTTTAGACTACTTTGATGAATGACATTTGCTTGTCAATCTAACTTGATACAAAGAGATTAATTGAAAGGTACTTCATAAAAGTTTGAACAGTTTTGTGTTCACAGGTGTAAATGGAAATGAATAATTCCAGCATTAAATGACTAACCTGGCATTTTGATTAGCCCATAATGACTCCGACTATCTTGATTGTTTTTTTTTTTTTTTTTTTTTTTTTTTTCTGTTTCAGTTTTACAACCATTTCAAGATTATTTCAGTTATTTTGAGCCATTTGTCAATCAGCAGTGGGCGAAAACCAGAGTACCAAAAGAAACAAGAGGACCGCTCACCTGAGCTCACAGATTCAAAGTTTAAGGAAGTGCCAACCTTTACTGAAGGCTTTATGGGAGGACATGGTGATGACAGGGTAAGCATTTTCTGAAAATCAAGTAGAATTTAACTCTATGATAAACAGGCTGACCTCACCGGTTTTCAAACTCATTCAAGCTTTTATTCCTGACTTGCTAAGAAGATCCGATCTAAACTGAAGTGGCTATGGTGATGACAAGTTCAAAAACAAGAGTTTTCAAACTCCTCCAAGCTTTCTGCCTGACTTCCTTGTTTGTAAGTTTCATGAAGATCCGTTCAAAACTAAAGGGGCAGCAGTGATAACAATGTCGAAAATAGGCATTTTCAGCAATCAAAGGCACGTCACTCTATGATAAATGTGCCGACTTGGCCGGTATTCGAACTCACCTGAGGTTTTATTCCCAGCCACCTTACATGTAAGTTTCAGAAAGATCCGATCAGACTTGGCCAGTATTCAAACTCATCCAAGATTTTATTCCCAGCCACCTCACGTATAAGTTTCAGAAAGATCAGATCAAAACTGAAGGGGCTAGGGTGATGACAAGGTCAAAATTTGGCATTTTTAGCAATCAAAGGGATGTTACTCTAAAATAAATGAGCCCACTTGGCCAGTTTTCGAACTCATCCGAGGTTTCATCCCCAGCCACCTTACATATAAGTTTCAGAAAAATCCGATCAAAACTGAAGGGGCTACGGTAATGACAAGGTCAAAAATCAACATTTTCAGCCATCAAAGGGACAGAACTCTACGATAAATGGGCTGACTTGGCCTGTTTTCGAACTCATCCAAGATTTTATCCCCAGCCACCTTACATATAAGTTTCAGAAAGATCCGATCAAAACTGAAGGGGCTATGGTGATGACAAGGTCAAAAATCGGCATTTTCAGCAATCAAAGGGACGTAAATCAATGATAAATGGGCCAACTCTGCCGGTATTCAAACTCATCCTAGGTTTTATCTCCAGTCACCTTACATATAGGTTTCAGAAAGATTCGATCAAAACTGAAGGGGCTACGGTGATGACAAGGTAAAAAATCGACATTTTCAGCCATCAAAGGGACATAACTATATAGTTAATGGGGCAACTTGGCCTGTTTTCGAATGCATCCGAGGTTTTATCCACAGCCACCTTACATATAAGTTTCAGAAAGATCCGATCAAAACTGAAGGGGCTACAGTGTTGACAAGGTCAAAAATCAACATTTTCAGCAATCAAAGGGACCTAACTCTATGATAAATAGGCCACCTTTGCCGGTATGCGAACTCATCCGAGGCTTTATCCCCAGCCACCTTGCATATAAGTTTCAGAAAGATCCGATCAAAACTCAAAGGGCTACGGTGATGACAAGATCAAAAATCGGCATTTTCAGCAATCAAAGGGACGTTACTCTGTGATAAATGGACCAACTTGGCTGGTTTTCGAACTCATCCGAGATTTTATACCCGCCAATTTACATATAAGTTTCAGAAAGATTCGATCAAAACTGAAAGGGCTACAGTGATGACAAGGTCAACAAGAGGCCCATGGGCCACTACGCTCACCAGAGGTCATGTGGTTTATACCATATACAGGCTTGATGCCCATCTTGGTCATGTGACAACAAAAGGCTTCCATGCAATCAGTAAAATCCACTGTCTTGCCTTTTTTCCATACAATTGTCTATGTGACCAAATTTGACCGTGACGTAAAAACAGGTCAAGGTCAGCCAAAAGTCATCATTTGAACAAAATTGGTAGGGTCCGAGCCCCCGATGCTGCATACCAAGTTTCAATGTCATCAGCCATTTGGTTCCTGAGATGAAGATTTTTTAAGGTTTTTACCATATATGAGCATGGCAGCCATATTGGTCATGTGACCCAGTCCTTATGAACAAACTTTCATTCCCCCTTCCCATAGAAGCTCAACATGTAATTTGGTTTAAATCAACCTAGCAGTTTGAGAAGAGAAGAAGATTAAAATACTGAATCTGAGCCATCCAGGACAAAGGTCAGCAAATGACCTTGACCTTTGGAGTTGAAAAACTTCCATTCAGCTGATTGCAAATATCATCTCTGATGCCACAGGTTACCATGCAATCAGAAAAATCTACTGTTTTGCCTTTTTTCCATACATATGTCTAAGTGACAATTTTTGACCTTGACGTAAAATAGGTCTAGGTCAATCAAAGGTCATCATTTTAACAAACTTGGTAGGGCCCCGAGTCCCTGATGCTGCATACCAAGTTTAAAGAACATCGGCCATTCGGTTCTTGAGAAGAAGATTTTTAAAGGTTTTTTCCATATATGGGCATGGCGGCCATATTGGTCATGTGACACAGTCCTCATGAACAAACTTTCGTTCCCCCTTCCCACAGAGGCTCCACATGTAATTTGGTTTCAATTTGACGACGGACCAATGCCTATACTATAAGCTCCCCCGGAGCCTTTGGCTCTGGTGAGCTAAAAATATGCTGTGTTGACATTTTCCCACACAAAAGTCTATGTGAGCAATTTTGACCTTGGCGTAAAATGGGTCAAGGACATCCTAGAGTCATCATTTTAGCAAACTATAATAGGCCCAAGTCCCCAATGCTACATACCAAGTTCCATCACAAGCAGACCACTGGTTCAGGAGAAGAAGATTTTTGAAGGGTTTCTACCTTATATGGGCATTGAGGCCAGCTTGGTCATGTTACCTGGACCCTGAGAGCAAACTTTCGTTCCCCCATCCTATGAATGCTGCACTTGAAATTTTACTTTAATCGGCCCAGCAGTTTTTTTTAGAAGAAGTATTTGAAAATGCTGACGCGGACGGCGGATCACTGCCTATACTATACGCTCCCCTAGGAGCCTTCCGCTCTGGTGAGCTAAAAATATATGCTATTTTGACTTTATCCCTTATAAAAGTCTCTGTGACCAAATTTGACCTTGCCGTAAATTGGGTCAAGGTCGTCCGAGGGTCATCATTTTTGCAAATTATGATGGGCCCCGAGTCCCCAATGCCACATACCAAGTTTCATCACAATCGGCCCACTGGTTCAGGAGAAGAAGATATTTAATGGGTTTTTACCTTACATGGGCATAGTGGCCATCTTGGTCACGTGACCAAACTCAAATTAATTTAAATTTCATTTCCTTGTTCTAAAAAACTTTCAGACAAAATTTGGTTGCAAATGACCTAGTGGTTTCAGTGAAGAACAAATTGTTAATTTTCATATCTGAAAGACCTTGGGCTTAGGTCAGGGAATAGTCTTGACCTTGAAAACTAGTGTAGTTTCACTAGCACATTTTGCCCACTGCATTTACTAATTTTCAGGTCACAGGCTGTAATAGTTTAAAAAAATGATGCTGTTTTGACTATTTCCCATACAAAAGTCTATGTAACCAAATTTGACCTTGGCGTATAATGGGTCAAGGTCATCCGAGGGTCATCATTTTAGCAAATTATGATAAGCCCCAGTCCCCAATGCCACATACCAAGTTTCATCACAATCGGCCCACTGGTTCAGGAGGAGAAGATTTTTTAAAGGTTTTTACCTTATATGGGCATAGCGGCCATCTTGGTCATATGACCAAACTCAAATTACTTAAATTTCATTTCCTTGTTCTAAAAAGTTTTCAGACAAAATTTGGTTGCAAATAGCCTAGTGGTTTCAGTGAAAAACAAATTTTTAATTTTCATATCTGAATGACCTTGGACCAAGGTCAGGGAATAACCTTGACCTTGAAAACTAGTTTAGTTTCACTAGCACATTTTGCCCACTGCATTTACTAATTTTCAGGTCACAGGCTGCAACAGTTAAAAAAAAATATGCTGTTTTGACTATTTCCCATACAAAAGTCTATGTAACCAAATTTGACCTTGGCGTAAAATGGGTCAAGGTCATCTGAGGGTCATCATTTTAGCAAACTATGATGGGCCCGAGTCCCCAATGCCACATAACAGGTTTCAACACAATTGGCCCACTGGTTCAGGAGGAGAAGATTTTTTAAGGGTTTTTGGAGGAGAAGTCATTTGAAAATGTTGACGCCGACGCGGACGCGGACGCGGACACGGATGCGGACGCGGACGACAGACGACGGACGGCGGATCACTGCCTATACTATAAGCTCCCCCGGAGCCTTCGGCTCTGGTGAGCTAAAAACACTTGACCTGCCACTGAAGAACTTGGCGTCTCACATGTGGCCCAAGCAGAGGCATACCACAGGGGTGAGAGACCAAACAATTTTGTTAGCGGTTTTACCCATTAGGCCACGGAGATCTGTTATCTTGATCTTGAACATATTGTGTGTGTGTGTGTGTGTGTGTGTGTGTGTGTGTGTGTGTGTGTGTGTGTGTGTGTGTGTGTGTGTGTGTGTGTGTGTGTGTGTGTGTGCTTGCATGCCTGCTGCCGAATGAAACCAATAGGGTTTATAAGCATGGACGATCCGACTAGCACCGCTTGGCCTGGGCAGGCTTAGATCCTCTAAGAGGATAACCAGTACTTGTGTGCGGGTCCACTTCAGCTCTGCGTGGAAGCATCGTGCAGCCCAATCTATTTGTCCAAGCCCCGATGGGCGGGGGCGGCTGTGTGTGTGCCCATGTGTGTGCATGAGTGTGTGTGCATGCAAGCATTTGTGTGTTATCCTTTTTCCAAAAGGCAACCTTTACAGACTTATTTCACTTCACTGGAGCTGATTTTAAGTGGTGTGTGGTGGCCGTAAAACATCTTACCGTACTTCATCAGTATTTTCTATTCCCATTGCAATAATTTAGCACTTTCTGGGACTTGAAAATTATTATGAGGGTCATGGGATGAGATCTAATTTGCCAAAACTAGCTAGTCTTCCTCACGATACCACACCTGTGTGCTAAAATAACGTCTTTTTTATCTCTAGAACTGGCATTTTTCAGATAAAAATGCTCAATATTAGTTTTTTTAAATTATTACACCACAACCTCTTTATAACATGGATATAACACAGTTTCAAGATGGATCCCAAAAATGTATAGATTATATAGAAAAATGGCCATAAATGGTCATTTTTCTATATAATCTATACATTTTTGTTTGGATATAACACGGTTGTTTAACTAACATGGTTTCTACTTTGGACCCCATTAATAATGTTACAAAGAGGTTGTGGTGTATTTCTAGTCGAAATAAAAATTTTGGGTGCTCATTAGAACTGCCCCAATGAGGCAGTTCTAATGAGCACCCACAATTTATGTTTTTGAGCACAAAAAAGGATAATAATGATAACTGCTGTAGATCCACCTACACCCCCCTCCCCATTCACATCCACAATTTATGGTTTTTGAGCACCAAAAAAAAGATAATAATGATAACCGCTGTAGACCCCACCAAACCTTTTTCTCGATATAAAGTGGGGTTTAGAGAGGTGTTCAATATATAGACTTTTTAACCTAATGTGCCCAAATTTCTTGATTTTTGTTCCTCTGTGTGTGTGTGTGTGTGTGTGTGTGTGTGTGTGTGTGTGTGTGTGTGTGTGTGTGTGTGTGTGTGTGTGTGTGTTCTTTTTTCCAAAATCCACCCTTTATATTTATATTTCATGGCCCCAAAGCAATTTGCGCCATCAATGCTCAACAGTACTTACTAATCTCGTTTTGTTTGACTGAATTGAGGTTGAACATTCCTGTCAACACTACATCACTAAAACACACCTATATAGTTCTGACCCCCTTGAACCCCACTTTTTTATAGTAAAACTAGGGTTTTCAGGGGTAAACCTTGTTTTTCTTATTTCTACTCTAAAATATAGATTGTGGGTACTTGTTAGAACTGCTCAGGGTAAACCTTATTTTTCTTTTTCTACTCTAAAATATATAGATTGTGGGTACTTGTTAGAACCGCCTGAGCAGTTCTAACAAGTACCCACAATCTATATTTTAGAGTAGAAATAAGAAAAATAAGGTTTACCCCTGAAAACCCTATATTTTGAGCAGAAACCGGAAAAAAAAATTGCATTTTTTCATCTTAAAATTTTTCGATTTTTGGAAGAAAAATTTACCATGTATTTGCATTGGCATGTTTTCATAATAATTACGTCATTTTGGAGATGTTACATAACTTACTGAATATCGAGAACATAGTCTGGGGAGAACTCATTTTTCCGTCTCCTCCCATGCTATACCCGAGAACTCGCAGATGATAAAGGGTGTTCGGCTGTAGCTGGTGGATATGGCCATACGTTCTCTTCTCGCAGTGAATGTTCTTTGCATTTCTGATGTCATCAGAGTCACGCCAGTAACGGATCTACAACATTAAAAATGTTTCATAGTGCCTGTATAGTGGCAGTTAAACAGTTGTTTCAATACTAACTACAGTCGAACTTCGATGGCTCGAACCCTTTTGGGACCATGAAAATTTGTTCGAGACAGGGGTAGTTCGAGACACAGATGGCTACTTCCAGGAGGTAAAACTGGAATAATTTTGGGACTTTGGTTCGGTGATCTATGATATAAATGTATGCTGTGTGTACTCATTAGAATCGCCTCATTGAGGCAATTCTAATGAGTACACACAGCATACATTTGCAAGATAAAAGATAAAAATATCCTAAATTTCACCCTCCCTATTTCTTACGTAGAGAAATTCCCAAGGGACTCAAGAACGGGTTCGACTCAGCCATGGTAAACGAGCCATCCGAGTTCGGGCCAATGAAGTTCTACTGTAACTTAATGTGTCATTCTACAACTCATGAATTAAGGGATTTGCATCTATACCTCGTGTATTAAGGGCTTTGCAGTGAAGATTTGACATCAGATTTTTTTTTATTATTAGAATAAGGTAAATCTATATAGGTAACAAATATGTGTTTGAGTTTTATGTCTCACCAAAAGCTAAGGTCATTCAGAGACAGGACCGCGGTTTAAAGACTCATCCAAAAGACTTGAGAAGCCCTGGATCGATCCGTGGACCCCTGTTTTACAATGCAAGTAGCATATCCTCTTCACCATGGAGGCTTCTAGACTGGGATAGAAATTCTTATCCTACCCAGATTAACCAGTAAAATTCCTTTATTAAGACCACCTTTGGGACTGTTCAAAAGTGGTAAGACCACTTTTGAACAGTCCCAAAGGTGGTCCATGACCAGAGGACACTGTGGGCAGAGCTCACAAAGAAAAAATAAGTGAAGCCTTCAAAATAAGGTTTTTAAAGCAGAATTAGTCTTAATTTTAGGTGATCTTAATAGCAGAACTTTACTGTATTTGTTTGTTTGATTTGAGGTTTAACATCCCCGTCAACACTGTAAAGGTCATTTTGGAGATGTTGCTTCCAATTTTGTGGGACTTTTACTCAACAATGAGATGAAATTACATCTCAAGCCCTGTCGCCCAATGAAACCAATAGGGTTTATTAACATAGACGGTCCGCCTCCCACCGAGGTTCCTGGACAGGCTTAGATCCGCTAAGCGGTTTACCAGTACTAGTGTGCGGGCCGGATTCAGCTCTGCGTGGAAGCATCATGCAGCCCATATATTTCTTCAAGCCCCTATGGGCAGGGGCCAAACTAACTTGATGCTTTATTCTATAACTCATGTACCAAGACATTTACAGTGAAGATATGACATCAGAATGTGAATGTTTATGTATGTCAGAGTAATTATCTTCTTGTTCTCCTTATTGTCAGGGACTCCTGTGAAAGAATTTTTGTCTCCCATGTCAATAGGGGTCAACTCTTAAAGGAAAGAATTTGCTCCTGAGGAGCAAATTCTTTCCTTTAAGAGTTGACCCACTTTTGGGTGGGACAAGGGGGGAAAGGGCTTATAGAAAAGCGAACAGGAAGTCCCAAAGGCTGTCTCACTTTGAAAAAAGGCGGGAAATTTTGCCAGGTGTTCCCATTCCCCTTAAAAGCTTCTATCATCTCCACAAAAGAATGATGCCGACCCAGCAGGTATTGAACCTGTGAACTCCTGATCACCAGTCAAACGTGCATCTAACTGAGCTATGAAGGCTGGATATGAAACTAATAAATCTCGCCAAGGGCTCGTTCAAACCAATTCATATTAAATACCGCTGCTGTACGATTCTCTCTAAAAAACCTGTATCATTACCTTATATCCCAACAAAGGCTCCTCCCACACTCCCGTACTGACCCCTCTGAATCTGACAAGCACAGAATTCGAGGATTCTGGGTACACCTCTATGTTGATAGGATAGTTTAGTGGTGCTGGAAAAAAACAAGTGCCATATGATGAAAACATAGCTCCAGATAAAAGGGGGATAATCAGGATATTTCAGGGATAAATTTCCCTAGTCCCTTTCCGAAACCTATGTTGTGGGTACTTGTTAGAATCGCCTCATCGAGGCAACTCATCAAGGTGATTCTAACAAGTACCCACAACAAAGGTTTTTTGGAAGAAATAAGAAAAATGTTATTTGATTATTTCCCATCATATAGAGTTTGTTTGTTTGTTTGAAGTTTTTTTGTTTGTTTGTTTGAATTGAGTTTTTCTTCCCAGTCAACACTATTTAGGTAATTTTGGAGAAGTTGCTTCCAATTTTGTGGGACTTTTACCCGACACTGAGATGAAATGACATTTCAATCCTGCCAGCCAAACAAACCAAAAGGGTTAATATATAGGAATGGTCTGACTTGTATGTTTTGCCTGGGCAGGCTTAGACCCCTAAGTAGTTTACCAGGACTCATGTGCAGCCGGTTTCTGCTCTGCAAGCACAATGCAACCAAATCTATTTCTTCAAGCCCTGATGGTCTGGGGCAGGTTTGGAGTAAATTAATGGCCCAGTCAACACTATTCAGGATATACTGAGCCTGACAGCTCACCTAACCACTTTTCCTAGACAGGCTTTTTTTATTTGCTTTAGTTTGGTTTTACAGTCCTTTCATCATTATTTCACTTGTTTTGAGCCCTGGGTGAAAACTGCAGTACCCGGAGGTTCCGTTGCAGAACTTGGCATCCACATATGACCCCGGCAAGGCCAAAACCACAGCAGTGAAAGACCTATTGATAAAAAGTCAGCGCTGTTACCCATTATGCCATGGACGCCTGTACAGACTATATCGTAACCGGTTAACAAGTGGACAGGCTTATACATAAGCGGGTAACCAGTATAGTGTACATTCTTTCACAGCAACTGGCAGGGAGAGATTTCATGAACAATCTCCAGGAGCTATGCATGAGACAACTGTTTACTATTCATAAGAGATACAATGTGTGACTTGATGATTTGCGCACAATCAGCTGAATCAGCACTGTTTACACAAGACATTGTAGGGATCCCCGATGGGTTCTCATTTTTCACCCATTGCCTAAACATTCGCCATGTCCTTAAGAGCTTGTTTGAATGCAAAGCCATTTATTTAACCCTTATCCCGCTGAACACAAACACCCCTACCTTGGCAAATAGTGTAGATACAGATCAGATGGCTTCTTAAGCCATCTCATCAGGATCTACACTGTCATGCACTTTGTGAACTGAATGAATACATTATATTAAGTGGTGGATAGTCAGAAATGGGTGTGGCTATAATAATTTATTCAGCAGGATGAGGGCAGAAATGACGGTAAATTTTTTAACATTCAGTGAAGCATGGACAACATTGGCTAAGAAGCAAAGTGAACCCCTCTAAGTGAACCCCAGACAAGCAAACTAAATGAACCCCCTCTAAGTAAACCCCAGAGGGGTTCATGTAGACTTTGCTCTTGGTCCATTGTTGTGCATACTTCTATGAATTTTAACTATTATCTGGCTGAACACGACAACCCCTACCTTTGTAAACAGTGTAGAAGCCATCTGATCAGGATCTATACTGTTTGCCATACAGTTTGTGAATTTGAACAAATTTATCAAATAATTTGATTGGTCAATAGTCAGAAATGGGTGTGCTACATGCATCAGATACACTAAAATTTACCTTAAGATGGCAACTGCATTAAAATCTTAATTCTATATATATATACTATCCTTTTTGCATGAACCTGATATTTTTTTTCCTGATACTTTTTTTTTCCGATACTTTTTTTCCTGATACTTTTTTTCCGATACTTTTTTTCCTGATACTTTTTTTTTTCCGATACTTTTTTTCCTGATACTTTGTTTTCCTGATACTTTCTTTCCTACATTCGAATGCATTGGGTCGTGTGCAAAGTAAATGAGCCCCGAAGGCGTTCATGTAAACTTTGCTGCTGGCCTCGTTGGCTCAGTCGGATGCGCTTCTGACTGGTGATCAGGAGGACGCGGGTTCGACTCCCGCTGGGGTCGGCAACATTCTTTCGTGGAGATTGATCATGAAATCTTTTCTACGGTCATTCTCTCCCTTCCGCTGATTCAAGAAGGGCAGTTGTCAGTTTCTGGCGAAAGAATGTGCACTGTACTGGTTAACCGCTTACATATAAGCCTGCCCAGGAAAGTGTGGATAGGTAAACTGACCGGCTCAAAAATGACCTAAATAGTGTTGACTGGGCCGTTAAACTCCAATACAAACAAACAAACAAACATGTAAACTTTGCTAGCAACCCACAGCAAAGTAGTTTGCAAGGCTATTTGGCCCCCTAGCTGAAAAACATTTACACGCTGTTTTTCTACAAAGAGCGGAATAGCACTGACGTCACCAATGCCAGAAGAGAACCATGGTTTAGACTGACATCACTTAAAATCATGTGACTCGATGTGTTCATGGAAGTATGAACTACATTGTTTTCAATAGGTTTATATCAGATTTTGCACTGGAAATGTAAATATTAAAGTATGTTCAACATTAGGTTCCAATAGTAAAATGTAGGTTTATACTGTGAATATAAATATATCAATATGGTGTTAACCCTTAAGACCTCGAGAAAAACTACATCTGAAAATGTTGTCTGCATATAACTTCTGCTGAATCATTTTGCAAACTTTTTAGAAATAGTTTTTCATACAGGCAAACTGTGTGGACCCAGATCAGACTGCTCCTAAAGAAGCAGTCTGATCTAGGCTGACACTGTTAGCAAAAATGACTTTTAAAGTAACCAGCAGACGACAAAGCAGTCATCAATTGTCGTGATTAGGTTAACTTTAGAACGTCGTATTCAATGACTTCCTTCCAGCTGGTCATTGTTTGTTTGTTTGTTTGATTTGAGGTTTAACGTCCCCGTCAACACTGTAAAGGTCATTTTGGAGACGTTGCTTCCAATTTTGTGGGACTTTTACCCGACATTGAGATGAAATGACATCTCAAGCCCTGTCGCCCAATGAAACCAATAGGGTTTATTAGCATGGACGGTCTGCCTCGCACCGCGGTTCCTGGACAGGCTTAGCTCCTCTAAGCTGTTTACCAGTACTAGTGTGCGGGCCAGAATCAGCTCTGCGTGGAAGCATCATGCAGCCCACATATTTCTTCAAGCCCCTATGGGCGGGGGCTTTCCAGCTGGTCATACATAAAGGCCCATTTTGATGACACTTCTGTGTGACATAGTGCATTTGTTTGTTTGATTTGAGGTTTAACGTCCCCGTCAACCCTGTAAGGGTCTAAGGGTCCTTTTGGAAACTTTGCTTCCAATTCTGTGGGACTTTTACCCGACATTGAGATTAAATAACATCTCAAACCCTGTCGCCCAATGAAATCAATAGGGTTTATAATAGAGGTGTAACGATACACCTACCTCACGATACGATACGTATCGTGATACTTACCTCACTATACGATACGTATCACGATACTTTTAATCAGACAGACAGACTGACACACACACAGCCTGTCCATATTATAAGCTCATCAATGAGCCTACTATATTTGTTGCATAGTTTTGGTTACATGTTGCAAAGCTGTTACTGTCCAAGTAACCACCGTCTGCTGGCCTATAATGTGTAAAAAGAAAGCTTAAAAGATATTAGAACAATGAGCAAATTTAATTGTAGCTAAGATAATCCTAAGATAATAGAAACCTTCACTGAATAGTGAACATCCCAAATAAGAGGAGAAATTGATGTTAAACTGAGGATCTCAACCAAAATATATGTTGTGGTCTATTATAGAACCATGTTATGTAAGATATAATCATTAAAACAATATTTCTTTCACGAAAATTGAGATATTTTTATGGGGCCAAACAGTCTATTGTTGCAAGTGTTTTTAGCCGAATGGAATACTGTAGTTGTGGTAAGGCGAAAGAAGACGCTTACATAGATTATTAATGCATCAATAAAGCAAAATTAAGTAGGATTCAACATAAAAACAGCATTTAAGCAGTTTCTCTGCTATTTTTTTTTCTTAATTTTGTCTTTCGAAGAATTTTTTTGGGTGAACCGAACCGAACCGAAATTACCAAAAACGGACCGTGAACCGAAACGCCAGCTTCGTACTGCGGTGAACCGTACTTTCGTTGAATCGTTACCCTCTAGTTAATAAGCATGGACGGTCCAGCTCGCATCACTTTGCATGGGCAGACTTAGATCCTTTAAGCGGTTTACCTGCACTCATGTGCGGGTCGGTTTCAGCTCTGTGTGAAGCATAATGCAGCTCATCTATTTCTTCAAGCCCCGATGTAAATTCTTTCATATTTACATTTCCAGTGTAAAGCCTAATGTAAACTTATAGAAAACAATGTAGTTCATACAGTCATGAACTCATCGTGTCACATGATTTTCAGTAACATCTAAACCATGGTTCTCTAAGATCTGTTTATGCGTTTGTGGCGTCAAGACTGTTCCGCTCTTTATAGAAATACAGCGTGCAAATGTTTTTCAGCTTTAAAAGTTTGCCCTATAAGCATTTTTTGCCCCATGATGAGGAGAAAAGAATGTAAATATAAGAAATAAACTTAATTCTTCTGCTGTTCATGAAAAGGCTGTGGGTGCTCATTAGAACTGCCTCATTGAGGCAGTTCTGACGAGTACCCACAACCGATGTCTTGGAGCAGAAATAAGAAAGATAATGTTTACCCCTGTAAACCCCAGTTTTTCTAAATAAAAGTGGGGTTTACCATGCGGATCATTTCACGACTTGTTAACATGACACAATCTTGCAAGTCCTATGAGTAACACAGCCTACTTTGCACCCAACCATTGAGGCTTCTAGAAATAGAATGAGCTGAATGGTGCTTCCATGCAGAGCTGAAATTGACCACACATGAGTACTGGTAAACCGCTTAAAAGGACTAAGCCTGCCCAGGAAAAGTGATGTGAGTCAGACCGTCCAATGCATATAAGCCTTTTGGTTTCATTGGGTGAAAGGGCTCAAGATGTCATTTCATCTCAGTGTCGAGTAAAAGTCGCACAAAATTGGAAGCAACAACTGACCTAAATAGTGTTGACGGGGATGTTAAATCTCAATTCAAACAAGAGGGCCCACAGGGCCCTGGTTCGCTCACCTGTCTGTCACTGTCTCGAGTACATTCTATTTTTAGCTATGGTGGCCATCTTGTTCATCAGCAAATTGTGATTTTAGCTTATTTGGTAGGGAGTAACCTAGGTAACATTCCTGTGAAGTTTGAATCAAACTGGCCTTAGGGTTTAGGAGGGGTTCACGTTTGAATCAGATTTACAATATTTTTCTATTTTTAGCTCTGGGGGCCATTTTTTTTCATCAGAGCTGGATTGTTTTAGCCTGTTTGGTAGAGGGTCATCTAAGCAACATAACTTCAAAGTCTGAATGTAATTGGCCCAAGAGTACAGAAGGAATTGTCATTTGAAGATTTTTTTTATTTTTAGCTCTGGCAGCCATTGTTCATTGGAGTGGAATAAGGTTTAACTATTTTGGTACGGAGTCACCTAGGCAACATTCCTGTGAAGTTTTAAATCCAATTGGCCCAAAGGTTTAGAAGGAGTTCGCATTTGAAGCAAATTCACAATGTTTTTTCTATTTTTAGCTCTTGTGACCATTTGTTAATGGTTATGCTATTTTCCTAGAGGGTCATCTACACAACATTCCAATGAAGTTTAGAAGCCTTCATGGTGAAGTGGTCATGCTACTTGCCTTGTAAACCAGGTGTAGCAGTATCGATCCCAGTCTTCTCCAGACTTTCAGATTGGTCTTTAAACAGAGGTCTCATCACTGTATGACCTTAGCTTTTGGTGAGACTTCAACTCAAACACTCACTCCTATTAAGGAACCTTTATGTCAAATATGAAGGCTGTATCTTAAATGATCCAAAAGTTATGACAAAGTAGGTCAAAGGTCAAGGTCATGGCTCAAAAGTTTTGAATGGTTGGGAAAACTTTGTCACAGGGAACATACATGCCGAATATGAAGGCTCTATCTCATATGGTTCAAAAGTTATGATAAAGTAGGTCACAGATCAAATCTTTATATGAGTGGGAAGCCCTTGTCACAAGGAACCTACATGCCAAATATGAAGGCTCTATCTCAAACAGTTCAAAGTTATGACAACATAACCTACTGATCTACTTTTTGATTTGACATGACCCATGTTCGAACTTAAATGAGATATTGTCCAGATGATCATTCTGAGCAAGTTTTATGATGATTTGACTAAAACTGTGGCCTCTAAGGGTGTTCAAAACGTTTTTCTATGATTTGACCTGCTGACCTACTTTTTGAACCGACATGACCCATATTCAAATTTGACCAAGATATTGTCAAGATGATCATTCTGAGCAAGTTTGATGATGATCGGACCAAAACTGGGTTCTCTAGTGTGTACACAAGGTTTTTCAGCAATCTGACCTACTGACCTACTTACTGGCTAGATATGACCAACATTCAAAATTAACTGAGATATTGTCAAATGATCATTTTTAGCAAGTTTGATGATGATCAGACCAAAACTGTGGCCTCTAGTGTATTCAGAGGGTTTTCTATGATATTATCTACTGACCTACTTTTTGGACTGACATGACCAATATTTGAACATGACTCAGATATTGTCAAGATGATCATTCTGGGCATGTTTGATGATGATTGGACCTAATCTGTGGCCTCTAGTGTGTTCACAAGGTTTTTCTATGATTTGACCTACTGACCTACTTCTTGACCTGAAATCACCCATATTCGAACTTGGCCGAGATATTGTCAAGACTATCATTCCAAGCAAGTTTGATGATGATTGGACCAAAAATGTGGCCTCTAGTGTGTTCACAAGGTTTTTCTCTTATTTGACCTACTGACCTACTTTTTGACCCGACAACACCCTATTTGAACTTGACTGAGATATTGTCAAGATGATCATTCTGGGCTAGTTTGATGATGATCGGACCAAAACTGGCCTCTAGTGTCTTCACAAGGTTTTTTTTCTGATTTGACCTACTGACCTACTTTTTTACCCAACATGACCCATATTTGATCTTGACCGAGATATTTTGTGGTGGTACAAAATGTGTGCAAGTTAAGTTAAAATCAAATCATAAATGAAACAGCTATCATGCAGACAAGACCAAAATAGACAATTTTTGCCCGTTCAGGGGCCGTAACTCCGTAACACATGATGGGATATGGCTGGTTCAAGAAAGGAACCCAGATCCCATGGTGGTACAAGTTGTATGCAAGTCTGGTTAAAATCAAATCATAAATGAAGATGCTATCGTGCGATAAGACCAAAATAGGCAATTTTTGCCCTTTCAGGGGCCGTAACTCCGTAGCACATGATGGGATATGGCCGATTCAAGAAAGGAACCCAGATCTCATGGTGGTACAAGTTGTGTGCAAGACTGGTTAAAATCAAATCATAAATGAAGATGCTATTGTGCGGACAAGACCAAAATAGGCAAGTTTTGCCCGTTCAGGGGCCGTAACTCAGTAACACATGATGGGATATGGCTGGTTCAAGAAAGGAACCTAGATCTCATGGTGGTACAAGTTGTGTGCAAGTCTGGTTAAATTCAAATCATAAATGAAGATGCTATCGTGCGGACAAGACCAAAATAGGCAATTTTTGCCCGTTCAGGGGCCGTAACTCCGTAGCACATGATGGGATATGGCTGGTTCAAGAAAGGAACCCAGAACTTATGGTGGTACAAGTTGTGTGCAAGTCTGGTTAAAATCAAATCATAAAAAAAGAAGATGCTATCGTGCGGACAAGACCAAAATAGGCAATTTTTGCCCTTTCAGGGGCTGTAACTCAGTAACACATGATGGGATATGGCTGGTTCAAGAAAGGAACCTAGATCTCATGGGGTACAAGTTGTGTGCAAGTCTGGTTAAAATCAAATCATAAATGAAGATGCTATCGTGCGGACAAGAAATTGTTTACGCACGCACGCACGCACGGACGCACTCACAGACGCACGGACGTTGGACGACGGACAAAATGTGATCACAAAAGCTCACCTTGTCACTACGTGACAGGTGAGCTAACAAAGAAACAAAATCATTAGGTGGCAGAGCTTTAGATGTCATTTCATCTCAATGTCGGGTAAAAGTCCCACAGAAATGAAAGCAACATCTCCAAAATAACCTAAATAGTGTTGACTGGGATGATCAACCTCAAATCAAACAAACAAACACAGCCTACCTGATCTATCTGTTTGCTGATGGGCCACTTCGCTTTTCAGACTGTTGCCGGCGTTATTGAAGGCGATAACTATGACGGTGTACCAGGTGTCTGGGAGCAGTCCAATGATTATCGCGTGATCTGTCTGCCTGTAGATTATAAACTGTCTAGCCTCACGCTGAGTTTCTGTCAACTTCAACCAGTAATTTATCTGAAATGGACAGCATTTTGTGTCAAAACAATAACTTCAGAGTAATTTAGCAGTTCCTCCTTCTATACCGTAATGATCCTAAGAATTGGAACAGAAAGGTCAAAGCAAACAGTGCAGATCCAGATCAGAATCTGGGTCTACATTGTCTGTTTTCCATTCCATTTGCAAGTTTTGGCCTCGTTGTTGGATCGTGAAACAAATTTGTTATAGTTTTAGGAGAATGACGTTAAGTCCTCGAGGTGAATTTTTATGGGTTTGCCTTTTTTCTGTGGAAGGGAGGGGGGGGGGGGGGAGGGGGGTTAATGGCCAAGTCAACACTATTTTCAAATCAAACCCCTACCAAGGGAAGGTGGAACATTTTGTCTTTGGTGCTAATCCCATTTGCATTAGCATTGGCTGTTTACACCTTTATATCTCCTGAATCAATGGATTGGTTCTTACCAAACTTGCATTATTACATCACTAGGATGTAGAGAAAGCAGTGTCTGAGTTTTGGTGGCCTTGACCACATTTTCAAGGTCATACGCTTCCAAAGATTTCACATTTGGGCCAAAAATGGCTTATTTGCAACCTATCTCAAAATGAATGAATAGATTTGGGTCAAACTTGGTACAATATATTGTTGTTGAAATCCTAACACAAGTGTGAAACATACCTGACTGACACACTGGGTCTCCCTCCTCCTTTCTACAGGAAAATCTTCACTAGTTCAAATTCTTTACTTTTTGAGCAGCCCTTTAGGGGAATGGGAACGCCTGGCAGATTTTTCCGCCATTTTTCAAAGGGACTTTCGGAACTTTCTGTTCGCTTTTCTATTAGCCCCGTTCCACTGAAAAAGGGGTCTGCTCTTAAAGGAAAGAATTTGCTCCTCAGGAGCAAATTCTTTCTTTTAAGAGTTGACCCCCATTGATCTGGACAACAAAAATACTTTTGCAAGAGTTGCCTCCCCTGAAGGTGTATCCATTTCCCTTCAGAGAAGGGAGACTACCCAACAGAGATCACTGACTCAATGTGCAGAAGTTAAATTCAAATGAGATACTGCCATTTTAGACTGTATCCATCTACTTAAATGGGTAAATAATAGACCTGTAACAAATGCAGAAGGGTAAAATCCAGTACCTTGTAACCTTTCAGTCTGCCTCTCATATTAGCTCTATTATCAGGAACCGGTTCCCAGTGTATAGTTAAAGCTGACTCATTGAAGGGTTCTGCGTACACATTTTTTGGGATACCAATAGGCACTGAAAAAAATAATTTGGATATAGACACATCCAAAGTCTACATCACACAAGGTCAAAGGCCATTAGCTACGTTTTATCCGGTGGGCAAAAAAACTTCCTGTTCCATACTCTACTGTTGGTTTTCTTTTGCTCCAGCATTTCAGTGGTTTCTTGCTGTCGAGTCCTCATCGTTGTCTCACCTCTGTGGTTCTTTGATTATGTGTGTTCACTGAGATGTTGCACTGATGAGTTAGGAGGCCTTCATGCGGACTGAACAAATTATTTGTCTAAATCTCGACGGAAGTAAGGGCGAGGATTGTGGCCACGTAAAATCGATTTAAGCCCCCCAATGGAAATCTTTCCACTGACCGTTCCAAGGCGGTTCTTCTGTGGCGGTTTATTTATGTTGTTGTTTGTTACTTACTGTGTGTAACACTTGTCTTTTTATTTTGGATGGCCATATGGCCATTTTGTGGGAAAGTAACTGTCCTTATGGCCTTCCTTTGTTTAGGTTTCCATTATGGTCTGGTCGCTTAATGTTTGTGTTTCTTTCCCTTTGGTGTCTTTGATGGGTGGAGTAAGTTAATTGTATCGATTCCTGATCTTTGTTTTACTTCTACTCTACTATTGATGTAGCACAAATGGTTTTCTGTAATTACTACAGTAAAGCTCCAATATATCGCTGTAGTCGGGGTCCATAGCCCAAAAACCGCGATGTGGTCGGAGCGCGATATAAGTCGCGGTAGTTTGCCGAGATGCCACTACAAGTCGCGGTGATAGTTTAGTGAGACCCGTTTATCAATCCACACTAATGGCTGTCAGTAATGCTATCGGCCGTATTTCACCATTAAAGTAGGTTCAGAATTACTCGGAGACAGAACAAACAAAGGGGACTATGTCTACCAATTAACTTACATTCGAGAACAGCTGAAAATCTACGTCTGAAAACATGTGATTGCTAAAATGGCAAAACAGGACGCCATTTTGGATTTTCAGGTTCCCCTGGTTGTCTGTAACGGGTGACGCCCAAGGGGCGCAACTACCATAAGCGCTAAAGCAATTCTAGTTGTTTCCCTTGGCTTGCCAGATCTCAGAATCATTAAAAGTAGCGGTTGGAAAAAAATTATTTAACGTCTACCACGGGCCGCAAAACTATACAACAACAAAACTATCATTTTATTGTGTTTTGATTTCGGGCAAGTGTAAAAAAATCGTCTACAACTGTCAGTCTTTTTGAGTCCTTAAATACGGTAAAACTAGACCAGTAAGTAAATCGCAATAATTGCTGCACTGTCAATTGAGAGACAAACCATCTGTGTATTTATTACGGTTCAGGTATGACACTGTGGTTAATCCCTGTCATATAATTGCCACCCTGCGGTGCGTATCGATAAGGTGTGAAATATGGTCAAGTTATGTCTCTAATTGGCGTTTATCTTCCAATCATAAAATTTAATCCACAATCAATGTGAAAATGATTTAATCGCTCCTCAGACAATTAGCTACATCTAACGGTAGATGTTTGCATCATAAAAACGGACTTTTCTGCGATCTCGTGAATGGTTATGTTTTGGCGCCAAATAGCAGACGCTGGGCAGGAAATGTCAAACGCTGTTGGCGCCTGGTTTAACCTGGTTTAAATCAATTTTAACAGCTTAAAACTCTCTTTTTTTTTTTTAATTATGAATTTTTAAGGGAAAAAAATACGGGATCCACGGCGCGACCGCGATAGATTGGACATCGCGAAATATCAGAACGCGATATATTGGAGCTATACTGTATTGTTAAATCGTCGTTCTATCAAAACTGTTTGCCACAAATCATTTTGGATATTAAACTGCTTCTTTTAAGCATAAATTTGGATGGAAAATATATATGCTATAACCTTATTCCCGTTCGTTAAATAAAGCGCATCGACTATGTTTTGGTATGATGGTGGGTAGTTTTATAATGCTTTTTAGGCAACAAAATGTGCGATAAAATGTCAGAACAGACTGGTTCTATATCATTTAATACTTCAAAAACACAAAATGACAAGGATCAGTTAATTTTGGTGAGAAGAAAAGAGTTTAATTACACAATAAATATTCGAAATTCTCATTGACAGTTTACGACAAGTCATGTTTTGCAAACCAGATAGGTAATTGGTGCATGCGCACTGAAATGTAAACAAGGTCACGTGTCAAAACATTTTGATCCGTCTATACAGTCTCTCATGATAGATGGGGAAAATGGTTCTAGACAGAGACTTAGTCTGTTTCATTTTACTCTTGAATTCCTGTATATTAAAGCAAACAGTGTAGACCATGATCAGATGCTGCATTCTGCAGCATCTGATCATGGTCTATACTGTTTGCCAAATGTCAAAGCACATGAGTAAAGTCCATGTTTTACAGATAAGCCTCTTTGTTTGTTTGTATTGCAGTTTAACGGCCCAGTCAACACTATTTTAGGTCATTTTTGAGCTGGTCAGTTTACCTATCCACACTTAACCTGGGCAGGCTTATACGTAAGTGGTTAACCAGTACAGTGCACATTCCTTCGCCAGAAACTGACAACTGCCCTTCTTGAATTGGCGTAAAGGAGCAAACAGTGTAGACGCTGATCAGGAGAAGTCTGGTCTGGGTCTGCACTGTTTTCTAAGGCTTATTTGTCCCAATACTTAGGATCAATGCGATATAATTGTTACCCGGGTTACCTACAAACACCACCAGGGTGTGGGGCAGTGCTATTTACATGGTCATCAACAATATAACTTTGCTTGTAAATATAACTTTAGATGAAATGATAAACTAACTTTGGATGAAATGATAAACAATCAATCCAAAAACTATTGTTACTTTCAAGTTTTGAGATTTTACTGCAAACGGTGTTGTTAGAATGCCATGCAGTTTCTGCTTTTGTCAAATGTGTACTTTACCCTTGGACTAGAAAGAATTGGCCACCACCATCAAAACAGAACAGCCTCTGCTCCAGCAGCTAAGGAGGTTTTCAACATTTCTTCATATCAAGATTCCAGAAGTTAAATTATTTTTACAAAATCCTGGATGATAACAAGAAGTATGTCCAAGGGGCATTGATGTCCTGACCTAGTAGTTTTGACATTGATGAAAAACTTCAACGCAAAATGCTTATGCTATCTCGGAAAAACTTTAATGCATATTGCCAATGGCATGTCGGATGCTGACGGGCGGACAAGCAGGGGTCTTAGCACAATATGCATGGATCATCTTGTATATGCCAAGCGTACCAAACATGCAAGTGGCAAACAGTGCAGACCAAGATCAGATGCCACAAAATGTGGCATCTATCTGGGTCTTCATTTGCATAAAGTACAGAAATTGTTTCAAAACAAACTTACTTTCTTCGGCTGAGTAAACGGTGTCATTATATCCTGGTCGCCCTTCACCAAAATGGTTAAATGGTGTAACTCTCACATTGTAAGGCAAGTAGTAGTTATCTTTCCCTACCGTAGTGGAATACTCTCCAACATTACCTTTCACTGTTGCCTAGAAAATATCAAACATCAAATCTCCAACATGAAAACCCTTGTTCTGCTGAATAAATTAATTTTGCCACATCCATTTAGGACAATCAACCAATCAAATTTTTTTATGTTATCTATACCTACAAATTCACCAACTTACTGTTAAAACTAGAAGCCCAAGTGGGCCTGAAATTGCTAACCTGCATGCGGCTCATCATGATATGTTACATTGTGCCATTGACTCTTTGATCAGATTGCCTTTCGCAATTCTGAATTTGAATCATGTTGCCTTGATTCTTCTGATTAAATTTCCGACTTATGATTCGTAAGTTGTGATTTAAAGAATTTCAAGATGGCCATCATCTTGGACATTGCAACTTAATGATTCTGGCGATTCTGAACCTCCAAGTTGCCCCGATGATTTTAGAAATACTGAGTCTCTATTATGCCCCGATGCCTCCTATTAAGTTATGAGCTTAATCCAACTTTCAGATTTGGAGGCGATGTCTTTTACAGATTTTCAAGATGGCTGCCATGGCGGCCATCTTTGCTATCTGAACAGAATGACATAAGCAATTCTGAATCTCTATCAAGTATCAGCTCAATCTGTGTAACGGTTCTGGAGGAGATCCCCGCCCCCCCTTCCACTGAAGGCATATTCCGCTACCCTTAAACATTTAAATACAGTAGGACTTCAATGGCTCGAACACCGCTGGCTCGATTACCATGGCTGAGTCGAACCCTTTCTTGTGTCCCTAGGGAATTTCGCTACAGTAAGAAATAGTAAGGGGAAAATTTAGTTTATTTTCACTCCTTATCTTGCAAATGTATGCTGTATGTACTCATTAGAATCGCCTCAACGAGGCGATTCTAATGAGTACATGCACCATACATTTATGTTATAGAACACCGAAAAGAAGGCCCCAACTATCCCCTTTACGCCTCCTGGCAGTAACCCTCAGTGGCTCGAACTACCCCTGTCTCGAACAAAATTTCATGGTCCCAAAGATGTTTGAGTCATCGAAGTTCGACTGTATTTAGTATTCATGCAACTGCATTAAAAGTTTTTACCGTTGTCCAGCCCCTGTTTGAGGTCTGTTGTCCTGGTGGTGGTTTACTTCTCCATTCCACAGTATAACCTATACCCCACCCATTGAGGTCCTCTGGTGGTAGAGGCTGAAAACAGAGATCCAGATTAGAAAGTTTCTTTGTTTGTTAGGAGATTAACAGCCCAGTCAACACTATTGACGGCCCCCACCCATTGGGGCTGGAAGAATTGGGGCTGGAAGAAATAGATGGGCTGCATGATGCTTCCACGCAGAGCTGAAATCCGAATGCACATGCGTACTGGTTAACCCCTTAGAGGATCTAAGCCTGTCCATGCTAATAAACTCAATTGGTTTTATTGGGCGACAGGGCTTGAGATGTCATTTCATCTCAATATCGGGTAAAAGTCCCTCAAAGTTGGAAGCAACATCTCCAAAATGATGTTTACAGTGTTGACGGTGAAGTTAAACCTCAAATCAAACAAACAAAACAACACTATTCAGGGCATATCAAGGAGGTCAGTTTACCTAACCACACTTACTGGACAGGTTTATACAGTAAAATTCCTATATTAAGACCACCTGTGGGACTGTTCAGAAGTGGTTTTTAAGACCACTTTTGAACTGCCCCAAAGGTGGTCTCTGCCCAGAGGACAATGTATGCAGAAAACACAAAGAAAGAGTAATTGCAACCTACTAAATAAGCCTTTTAAATCAGAATTAGTCTCCATTTTAGGTGGTCTCAATAGCAGAATTTCAAAATTCCTATATTAAGACCACCTTTGGGACTGTTCAAAAGTTGTCTTTAAGACCACTTTTGAATGGTCCCAAAGGTGGTCTCTGACCAGAGGACAATGTGTGCAGAAAACACAAAGAATACAGTCGAACTTCGATGGCTCGAACCCCTTTGGGACCATGAAAATTTATTCGAGACAGCGGTCGTTCAAGCCACTGAAGGTTACTGCCAAGAGGCATAACGAGATGCTTTTGAATATCTTTCGATGTTATATAATGAAAATGTTTGCTATGTGTACTCATTAGAATCGCCTCACTGAGGCGATTCTAATGAGTACACACAGAATACATTTGCAAGGTAAAAAGACTAAAATCTCCTTAATCATCCCCCACCATTTCTTATCTTGAGGATTTCCCTAGGGGCTCAAGTATGAGTTCGACCCAGCCATGGTAAATGAGCCATCGATGTTCGAGCCATCGAAGTTCTACTGTAATTGCAACCTACTAAATAAGCCTTTTAAATCAGAATTAATCTCCATTTTAGGTGGTCTTAATAGCGAAATTTCACTGTACGTTTGCTGTTAACCAGTATGTCATACATCAATGTCACAAAGTAACAGTACATATTGTTTATTTTACAGTTTAACAGCCCAGTTAACACTATTAAGGTCACACAGAGCTAGTCAGTTAACCCATAATATGCCAATCACAATAATTGTTGTCTGCTTTGTCGTCTGCTGGTAACCTTTAAGGCCATTTTTGCAAACAGCATGGACCCTGATCAGACTGATGGGAACAGTCTGATCAGGGTCCACACTGTTTGCCTGTATGTAAAAATATTTTTAAAAAGTTTGTAAGAAGATGCAGCAGACAACATAAACAGACAACACTTTCAGATGTATTTAAGGGTTAACGTATCTACACTTTTCCTGGGCAGGGTACCAGTAAGTCTTTCTTATCAGTTCACCAGTAAAAGAGCACATTCTTGCACCTTAGGTGTTCTTGGACCTGTAGCTGACAATTGTTTTGTTTGTTTCGAGACGAATGGCCGAGTCAACACTATTTAGGTCATACTGAGTTGGTCAGTTTACCTAGCCACACTTTTCCTGGACAGGCTTATATATAACCAGTGCAGTGTACATTCTTTCGTCCGAAACTGACAACTGCCCTTCATGAATCAGCAGTAGGGAGAGAACATCACGAAAACACGCCTATATAATTTTGACCCCCTTGAACCCCACTTTTATATAGTAAAACTGGGGTTTCCGGGGGTATACCTTATTTTTCTTCTTTCTGCTCTAAAATATAGATTGTGGGTACTCGTTAGAACCGCCTCGTTGAGGTGGTTCTAACGAGTGCCCACAATCTATATTTTGAGCAGAAATAAGAAAAATATCACAATTTTTCATCATAAAGTTTTCATTTTTTCGGTGATACAGGTGGCAATGTATTTATTTGTATAGGCGTGTTTGCGTAATGATGACCAATTATTTATGTCAAAATTACCATTGCAATACCGTAAAAAGCCTAAAAATTCGGACACCTTCAGGACTTGATGTAATTCTCCTAAAAGGGGGTCTTTCATTTGTGCCCATGCATGTTTTTTCTTTAAACTTTGTATATTAATAACTCAGCATATACAACCTATAAAAATGTATTTAATAAATTATATAAATCAAAGTAGGACTCAGGAGGCCACTCTTACTGACTCCCTCCATGAGCTGGTGTCTGTCTCTAAATAAGTGCGTCTTAAATCATATGTTTTATTTAGTTTCAAGATCTGTGAACTGGATTGAATGCAGAACTCCATAGGCATTCCTTTGATACTAAAAAACCTTTTGAATTAATTAAAGTTTACATTTTCTGATAAAATAATTATCAAAAATCTCATTTTTTAATTAAAATTTTAAAAAATTATCAAAATTCAATCCCTAAGATAAATATTTTCTAGTCTTTGTCAAGATTTCATTTTGCTAGGAAAACTTGCCATATGTATCTTCTTTAGCTATGCCAAATTTCATGAAAATCCGAAACCGGTAACACTGTAGTTTTACACCTTTAATGGATGTAAGTCGTTTCTGCAAAATTTACTATTTTATTGAAATCATCCAAGAACCTTACAAGAAGGCAATTCGTAACACTTACGTAATAAAAATGAGATTATACAAATCAAAATAAATACATATTGAGCTGATCTAGCTTAGAAACTATTAAAATATCATGGGTTTCTGATATTTTCCTTTCATTTATACACTATGATCTATCTAAAATAGTAGATAGTAAAACACTAAATCAAAAGGTATTCTAACCAACAAATTAGGCTAAACAACATATATTGCTTTTTTTATTAGCAGAAAAATTATTGTGAACATGTGCAACTTTATTTAATGACTTTGCATAAGTCATGCTACTCAAATAGGTGTAAGGCAAGGGGATCCATTATTTTCATTTCCATACCAAGCTGGTATGCAAGGACGCAATGGTCAGTGGTTTGTTGTTACTAGTAAAAAAAGTTCTGTTGATAAATCCATGGCTAGATTAAGTCTGGCCATGGAGTAAAATCGATTTAAGCCCCCCAGTGGAAATCATCCACTGACCGTTCCAAGGCGGCTCTTCTGTGGCGATTTATTTATGTTGTTGTTTGTTACTTACTGTGTGTATCACTTGTGTCTTTTAATTTTGGATGGCCATATGGCCATTTTGTGGGAAAGTAACTGTCCTTATGGCCTTCCTTTGTTTAGATTTCCATTATGGTCTGGTCGCTTAATGTTTGTATTTCTTTCCCTTTGGTGTCTTTTATGGGTGGAGTAAGTTAATTGTATCAATTCCTGATCTTTGTTTTGCTTCTACTTTAGACATACTCTGTCTTTATGAACGCTGGATTATTATCCTAACAAAAAAGTTACAGTAACTAGAGCTGTCAGTGAAACTGACTAGGGCCCCGGCAGCGCTATCAGAGGAGTAGGAAAATGTTGATGTTAAAAAAGACGTTTTTTTTTTTCCTTTCACCTCTAAGTATGACCTTGACCTTTGAGGTACGGACCTGGGTCTTGCGCGTGACACACTGTCACATTATGGTTAATATTTCTGCTAAGTAATATTTAAATCCATCCAGGTATAAGAAAGTTATAGATTGGACACAATGAAAAAGACGCTTTTTTGACCTTTTATCTCTAAGTATGACCTTGACCTTTGAGGTACGGCTGTGGGTCTTGCGTGTGACACTTCGTCACATTATGGTTAAAATTTCTGCCAAGTAATATTTAAATCCATCCAGGAATAATAACAAAGTTATTAATTGGACACAGGAAAGACCCTTTTTTGACCTTTAACCTCTAAGTATGACCTTGACCTTTGAGGTACGGACCTGAGTCTTGCGCGCAACACTCCATCACATTATGGTTCACATTATGGTTAAAATTTCTGCCAAGTAATATTTAAATCCATCCAGGAATAATAACAAAGTTATTAATTGGACACAGGAAAGACCCTTTTTTGACCTTTAACCTCTAAGTATGACCTTGACCTTTGCGCGCAACACTCCATCACATTATGGTTAACATTTCTGCCAAGTAATATTTAAATCCATCCAGGAATAAGAAAGTTATGGAGGATAAAAAAATTTGTGGACGGACAGACGGACAGACGGACAGACAGACAGACAGACAGACGGACGGACAGAATGATGCCAAGTAATATTTAAATCCATCCAG
Organism: Lucinisca nassula; assembly: GCA_963580285.1. NCBI lineage: Eukaryota > Metazoa > Mollusca > Bivalvia > Lucinida > Lucinidae > Lucinisca > Lucinisca nassula. Next base: position 43,692,379 of record OY757016.1, read on the forward strand.
GAATAATAAAAAGTTATGGAGGATAAAAAAATTTGTGGACGGACAGACGGACGGACAGACAGACAGACAGACGGACGGACAGAGTGATTACTATAGGGCAACTATATAGTGTAATTGTTGACATTTCTTTAGTTTCTCATTTTTTCTATTTACTTTGTCAATGTAGTGGTTAATTTATCGGAAGCGAGCTTTTAGTATTTTTTTCTGGTCGTAAAACTTTCAACCACTTCTTGAATGTTTCTGCTGAATGCAAGTTCACTGTTGTTTTTATTTTAAAGCACTGTTCTTGCTTGCTTTTTGTTCATTAATAATTACCAGTACATTTCTATGCAATGTATCCCTCAGCTTAGAAAGAGCATTGCAGTGTTTGGACAGAAAAAGGATCACAATGTATGTACTGAAAATAGTTTAAAATCCGATGAGTAATGCGATAACTACTCACAGATTGAATAAGTATTATCAACAGTTTAAATGATTCTTGATATCTTACATAATGTGCTTTGTAATTACTGCAACAACTGCTGAGATAGGTTAATGAAGTGAAAGACCTATACAAATATATAGCCAACACAATCATGATCATATAAGTTTTGAAACACTGACAAATGTACGACCATGTGAATTCTAAAAGCAAATTCAAATGGCTTTGGATTACAGCTCCAGGAAGCCTTTTGATTTCGTTCATAGGGGCTATACAAAAAGATAGATTGGCTAGTGCCTATGCAGATACAAATTCTGAAAACTTAATGTCCAGGAAAAGTAATCTCAGGTGTTATTGATTTTCCCTAGAGTAAACCTTTCTTTTTAAATAGACAGTTAGGGTTAAATAAACAAACAACAGTTTGACTTGAGAGTCATTTATCTCGAGTCAGATAACAAATCTCACAAAATCTGAAGCAACATCTAAGGTGACTGGTATGTTGTTGATTTGAATGTTAAATCTAAACATCACCTTAGCGCCATTACCAAATTAGACAATGAAGACAGAAAGAAAACTGTGCACATGATTACATGGGTGCGTTTGATGACGTTTGTCATCAAAACCTTTGCGGTATAGTGTTGTATACAAAATAGTTTGTTCCATAGGGGGCAAATTTACTGAAATGGATGTTTCGAAATTATACTTATAATTATGCTATGAACTACTTACACAAACCATACTATACTGTAGCCATCCAAATTGAAAGCAATAGTAAAGTATTATTAAACAGCATGACCAAAACATGATAATCATATAATTTCACATTTTGCTGAATCAGGACTATCAGTAGTCAGTCTGTTGAAACACAATGTTACCGGTCCTCAATTTCCATCAAAATTCATCAACATGTTCCAAAGATATGTGGGTAGTTTTTATGCTAAAATGGTGTCTTGACAAAAACTGGAACATGGTAAAAATGCATATAAAATTTTAATGAATACGAAAATAGGAGCTGAAATATGGGGACACCATCAAAGAAAACTGAGTGCCCAGCCACTATTACTAGACATATGAGGTCATTCATAGTATCAACTAACTCACCAATTATGGCTTTAATTCATAAAACATAGCAGCATTAGATATATGAAACTCTGAATACTATAGACAAGTTTATATGAGAGTACTCTCTATTGTGATAGAGACTTCATAAAATAAGTAATAAATTTACTACGGAAATAAAATTTAAAAGTGAATGCATCGTAATTATAATGGTTATACCCAAGGCAATTATTGTGCATAATTTCATCAAAATCCAAGCGTGGGCAGAAACCAATGCAAATTTCCTATACCTTGAAAGACCCCCTTTTAACAAATTTGTTTCATGGTCCAGCAAGGAGTCCAAAAGGTGCAGACGAAATGGCAAACAGTGTAGACCCTGATCAGACTGCTCCTACAAGAAGCAATCTGATCAGGATCTGCATAGGTTTGCTTAGACCTGTCTGTCCAAATACTTATGATCATTACGGTATATGCATAAAAATACAATGTAAAATGGACAGAAAAATAAATGATGCAGGTGTCAGAAATGACAATTTTCCATCATTTATTTTTCTTTTTGTACATCCTGTTGAGCTGTCCCCAATAATAACTGATTTTTATCTGTCTATATCAATACATTCATCATCTCGGACATTATCCTCGGTTGACCAGCCACCTTCCTTAAGCAGCCAGTTTTTGAGTTTTCATAAGGTGGCTGCTTAAAGGCGATTACACTGCACTATGCCCTGGCTCAAATAAGATTTCAAGGCCTACTCACATCCCATGTAATTTTGAGAGTTCCCACACTGCCTCCTCCACCGCCAATATTCCTGGGAGAAGCATCAGGTGCAGCGCCGGGGATAACTATTTCACCTGGAAAATATCATTACAGACCATTTAACCCTTGTGCTGCTGAATATTTATATATGCCACACCCACTACTCAATATCAACCAATCAGATTGCTTGATGCAAATTATTGAAACAAACTAGAATTTGTTTTTCTACAAAAACACTGATGTCTCCCCCGTTTTTGACTGCTAAGTATAACCTTGACATTGGCGGTATTGAGCACATCATCTAATGACCGGCCCCGATAGCTCAGTTGGTAGAGTGTCCGCTCTGGGGAACGGGAGGTCTCGGGTCGCGACATACCAAAGTCGTTAAAAATGGTACTAGCTGCTCCTTGCTTGGCACTCAGATTTACGGGGTAGAGCTGGGACTGGTCGATCCAGTGTCAGGATAATGTGACTGGGTGTGGTATCATGTAATGTGTCTGGGACATGATACTTCAGTGAGGCAGCACTATAAAAGTGAGCATTGAGCTCCCTGTCGCAACCAGAAAATGTCGTGATATGACTGAAAAATTGTTGAAAGCGATGTTTAACCAGAATTCACACACACACATCATCTAATGCAGATGAACATTTCTGCATAGTAACTTTAAAAATGTTCATAGAAAAATAAAAAAGTTATTGGCCGTAAACAAAAAAAGCACTTTTTTACCTTTGACCTCTAAGTATGGCATTGACCTTTGAGGTACAACACATCGTCTCAGCTAATTTTCCATGAGGAATCCATATATGAAATTTCAAAACCCTAGCATACACGATTGTAAAGTTATGCTATGCATCACTTTTAGCATACATTACAATGGGCACAAATTACCAAAATGACAAAGGGCCATAACTCACAAAGTATTTTTCGGAATTTTGTCATAAGTTAATCAGTTCATCTACTCATCACAACCAATCTATTCACCAACTTTCAAGGCTCTAGCTCCAATAGTTTTTGAGATATCTTGCTGACAAGATTTTATTAAAAAAAATTTCAAAAGGCAATAACTCTTGAAAGGGGCATAATCAAGACGAGAAAAAAAATACGCGTCAGCTAATTTTCCATGAGGAATCCATATATGAAATTTCAAAACCCTAGCATACACGGTTCTAAAGTTATGCTATGCATCACTTTTAGCATACATTACAATGGGCACAAATTACCAAAATGACAAAGGGCCATAACTCACAAAGTATTTTTCGGAATTCTGTCAAAAGTTAATCAGTTCATATACTCATCGCCACCAATATACTCAACAACTTTCAAGGCTCTAGCTCCAATAGTGTTTTAGATATTTTGCTGACAAGATTTCATTAAAAAAAACTTTCAAAGGGCAATAACTCTTGAAAGGGGCATAATCCGGATGAGAAAAAAATACGCGTCAGCTGATTTTCCATGAGGAATCCATATATGAAATTTCAAAACCCTAGCATACACGGTTCTAAAGTTATGCTATGCATCACTTTTAGAAACATTACAATGGGCACAAATTACCAAAATGACAAAGGGCCATAACTCACAAAGTATTTTTCGGAATTTTGTCATAAGTTAATCAGTTCTTCTACTCATCACAACCAATCTATTCACCAACTTTCAAGGCTCTAGCTCCAATAGTTTTTGAGATATCTTGCTGACAAGATTTTATTAAAAAAATTTCAAAGGGCAATAACTCTTGAAAGGGGCATAATCCGGACGAGAAAAAAAATATGCGTCAGCTAATTTTCCATGAGGAATCCATATATGAAATTTCAAAACCCTAGCATACACGGTTCTAAAGTTATGCTATGCATCACTTTTAGCATACATTACAATTGGCACAAATTACCAAAATGACAAAGGGCCATAACTCACAAAGTATTTTTCGGAATTTTGTCAAAAGTTAATCAGTTCATCTACTCATCAACACCAATATATTCACTAACTTTCAAGGCTCTAGCTCCAATAGTTTTTGAGATATCTTGCTGACAAGATTTTATTAAAAAAATTTCAAAGGGCAATAACTCTTGAAGGGAGCATAATCTGGACGAGAAAAAAAATACGGGTCAGCTAATTTTCCATGAGGAATATATATATATGAAATTTCAAAACCCTAGCATACACGGTTCTTTAGTTATGCTATGCATCAAAAGCGTAACGGACGGGCGATCGAACCAAAACTAATATGCCCCTACAACTTTTTCAAAGTTGGAGGCATAATAAGAAAGTTATTGACAGAACACAAAAAAAAGGCTCTATTTTTACCTTTAACCTCTATTTATGACCTTGACCTTTCAGGTACCAAACTGGGTCATGCGTGCAACACATCATCTCATGGTGGTTAACATTTCTGCCTAGCAATTTCAAAATCCATCTAAAAATAAGAAAGTTATTGACCAAACACGAAAAAAAGGCCCCTTTTTACCTTTGACCTCTATGTATGACCTTAACATTTTAGGTACCAAACTGAATCATGCATGCAACACATCGTCCCATGATAGTTAACATGTTTGCCAAGTAACTTCAAATTCTATTTAAAAATAAGCAAGTTATTGACAAAACCCGACAAAAGGCCCCTTTTTTTACCTTTGACCTCTAAGTGTGACCTTGACCTTTGAGGTACCAACCTGGGTCATGCACGCAACACATCGCCTTATATTGGTTAACATTTCTGCCAAGTGATTTCAAAATCCATCTCAAAATAAGAAAGTTATTGACCAAATACGAAAAAAAGGCCCCTTTTTTGACCTTTGACCTCTAAGTATGACCTTGACCTTTGAGGTACCGACCTGCCTCATGTGCACCACACATCGTCTCATGGTTGTTAATAATTATGCCAAGTAATTTTAAAATCCATCTCAAAATTAGAAAGTTATTGACCAAATACGAAAAAAAGGCCCCTTTTTTGACCTTTGACCTCTAAGTATGACCTTGACCTTTGAGGTACAGACCTGCCTCATGCGCACCACACATTGTCTTATGGTTGACAATATTTCTGCCAAGTAATTTTATAATCCATCAAAAAATAAGAAAGTTATTGACCGGACACGATTTGCCCATACATATATATACATACATGTACCAACAAACTTCTAAGGGAGATAATTCAAAAAGTATAAATGCGAGAGTTATAGTTCTTGCGCACTGCACGTCGTCTAATGCTGATTAATATTTATACGAAGTTTCGTGAAGATAGCTCTAACGGTTTTCAAGTTACAGAGCGGACACGAATGTGTGACAGACGGACAGATGGACAGACATACAGACAGACAGACGCCCGGGGGAAAAACAATATGTCTCTCCGCAAAAAAAAATTTCGGGGGAGACATAATTCATGAAATGAATGACAAACAATGAAGATCCTGATCAGATGGCTTCTGAATCTGATCTGGATCTTCTTTGTTTGAAAGCGAAGACATATCCGGGCTCAGCAGGACAGGGGTTAACCATTGAAGAAGTATGGACATTCTACAGCAGATGACAAATTTACTTTTTCAGGGAATAATGAGCTTGACATTTCATGCAAATTGTCTCCCAAATGGACCTTCAGGAGCTGTGAAAAAAATCTAGAAAGAACAAAGTTTTTTTGATTCTTATTTTTCAGAGAACTAGGAATAGACCTTTCTTAATATTATAGCTCATTAATATTAATATATATCCAGAACGAGGCTAAGCTGGCAAGCATACTTATAAGCTGGCTGAGATTACTAGCAATAAATGTAATGAAAGAGGTAATAACCCTAACATTTTTTTTTTTCTTTAAATCCAAAACCTCATCTTCAGGAGAAAGTCATATAAGATAAAGGGACAAGTGTTTCAGCTTAGGGTACAGAGGCTGGTTCTCTTACTTTTTTTTCTAAGTTCCTACTTTTGCTTACCGGTAAGTGTTTTGACACAAAGCCCATTTATTTTGCTATTTTGAATTTTTAAACAAATTCATGGAAAATAATCATGTTAAGATAAGAAATGTAAACAACTATATATCACATTTCCTATGCAGAGTGTACTGTACTTCTTCCAATTAAGGCCGCTATCTAAAACAGACAATGGGAGGGTGCTCTCAACTCTAACATCACATTGTATACCCGTATTATATGAACTGTGCATCACAAACCTACTTCAAAACATGCGACCAGTGAAGACTCATTTCAGACTGCACATCCACACAGTCTGGTCAGGACCTTCAATGATGATAGGATAGCCAATTGTCCATTCTGTGGAAAAGTGACTGTCCAGTTGGCTTTCCACTAGTGATGAGTCCATTATTGTCTATTTACTTTAATTCATTTCATTCTCTTTGAGGCGTGGCTTAATTGTTCTATAGCCTCTATACTATGGGAAAGGAGGTAAACAACAATTCTTGCAAAAATATCTATGCGCATGGCTGTTTGAAGCCACTGTCAAATGGACCGAAAGCCGTGCTCAAACAGCAACAACCATGTTCAAATCATGAAATTCACGGGCCGTTTGAACATGGATTGTGAGCTTTTGATATCACAAGACGGGCCTTGCTTTGTTACCCGATGTTGAGCGACCTTACATTAATACCCTGAACGTAGCGTTTTAGGGTTGTATGATGATATTCAAGATTTTATAAAGGCAAACATTATTGGCAAGTTTCATGAAGCTTGAACCAAAAATGCAGTCTCAAGTACGATTTGACCAATTCTGTTTGTTTGATTTGAGGTTTATACTATTTAGGTCATTTTGGAGACGTTGCTTCCAATTTTGTGGGACTTTTACCCGACATTGAGATGAAAGCTCTGCCCCTTCATGTCTGACAGCATTTTTATTTCTGCAGGTTGATGGTTGATTTCAATCATTTCTAATCTGTAGCATGCTTATGGTGGGGAAATTATGAAATAAAAGTAGGTCGAGTGATGACAATGTTTTTTCTAAAAATAGCCAAAAGAACTTTGACCATGATCCAAACACCCTGAAAGTCTGAATTGCTTGAGATACTGTATTATCCTACAGAATATTTGTTTAAAGTTATAATAACCCCTAAAAGGCGGGAAAACCCTGAAGGGGTAGCCTGGCAAACAGCATAGGCCCAGATCATACGCCGCAGAATGTGGCATCTGATCAGGGTCTGCACTGTTTGCTAACATCATTTCCTGTCAAATAAAATACCCCTCCTGACCAAGGTATTACAAAAAGAGGACAATTCTGAGCAAGTCTGATGATGACTGGACGAAAACTGTGGCCTCTAGAGTGTTAACAAGGTTTTTCTATGATTTAACCTCTGACCTACTTTTTGACCCCACATGACATATTTGAATTTGACCTAGATATTGTCAAGATGATCATTCTGAGTAAGTTTGATGACAATAAGACTAAAATTGCAGTCTCTAGAGTGTAAACAAGGTTTTTCTATGATTTGACCTACTTTTGACCCCACATGACCCATATTTAAATTTGACCTAAATATTGTAGAGATGATCATTCTGAGCAAGTTTGAAGAAGATTTGACCAAAACTGTGGCCTCTAGAGTGTTAACAAAGTTTTTCTATGATTTGACCTACTGACCTATTTTTTGGCCGACATGACCCAAAATCAAACTTGCCCGAGATATTGTCAGGATGATCATTCTGAGCAAGTTTGGGGATGATTGGACCAAAACTGTGGCCTCTAGAGTGTTAACAAGGTTTTTCTATGATTTGACCTACTTTTGACCCCACAAGACCCATATTCGAATTTGACCTAGATATTGTAAAGATGATCATTCTGAGCAAGTTTGCTGATGATTTGACCAAAACTGTGGCCTCTAAGAGTGTTAACAAGGTTTTTCTATGATTTGACCTACTGACCTACTTTTTGACCCAACATGACACATATTGGAACTTGACCGAGATATTGTCAGGATGATCATTTTGAGCATGTTTGAGGATGATTGGACTAAAACTGTGGCCTCTAGAGTGTTAACAAGGTTTTTCTATGATTTGACCTACTGACCTATTTTTTTTGGCAGACATGACCCAAAATCATACTTGACCGAGATATTGTCAGGATGATCGTTCTGAGCAAGTTTGGGGATGATTGGACCAAAACTGTGGCCTCTAGAGTACAAACGAGGTTTTTCTGTGGTTTGACCTACTTTTTGACCCAAAATGACACATATTCGAACTTGACCGAGATATTGTCAGGATGATCATTCTGAGCAAGTTTGAGGATGACTGGACCAAAACTGTGGCCTCTAGAATGTTAACTAGGTTTTTCTATGATCTGACCTACTGACCTACTTTTTGATCTGAAATGACACATATTCAAACTTGGCCGAGATATTGTCAGGATGAACATTCTGACCAAGTTTGAGGAAGATTGGACAAAAACTTTGGCCTCTAGAGTGTTAACAAGGTTTTTCTATGATATGACCTACTGACCTACTTTTTGACCCGACATGACCCATATTCAAACCTGACCGAGATATTGTCAGGATGATCATTCTGAGCAAGTTTGAGGATGATTGGACCAAAACTGTGGCCTCTAGAGTGCTAACAAGGGTTTTCTGTGGTTTGACCTACTGACCTACTTTTTGACCCGACATGACCCATATTCGATCTTGACCAAGATATTATCAAGATGATCATCCTGAGCAAGCTTGAGGATGATTGGACCAAAATTGTGGCCTCTAGAGTGTCAACAAGGTTTTCCTTTGATTTGACCTGGTTACCTACTTTTTGACCCGACATGACCCATATTCAAACTTGACCGACATATTGTCATGATGACCATTCTGACCAAGTTTGATGATGATTGGATCAAAACTGTGGCCTCTAGAGTGTTAACAAGAAAAGTTTACGCACGCACAATGAACGACGACGCCGGACATCTCACAGTTACAAAAGCTCAACATGACCTTCAGTCAGGTGAGCTAAAAAAATACGGGTCAACAATTTTTTCATGAGGAATCCATACATTAAATTTCAAAACACAAGCATGCATGGTTCTTAAGTTATGCTATGCACTTGTAAGCGACAGGATTTAATGGCCAAAAATTGCAAAGGGCAATAACTCCCAACAGAATTGCATTTTTTTTTTAAATTTAATCAGGTGATCTCCTCCTCAGTCCAGATTAGTACACATAGTGTCAAGGCTCTAGCTCATATACTTTTTCAGATATTTTGCTAACGAGATTCCCATGTTATCTAATTAAAATGGAAATAACTCAACAAGAGGGCCCAGAGGGCCCTGGTTCGCTCACCTGATCCAAAGCATAACAAGGGGGCCCCGGGCAGGGTCAATTTTGGTCCCAGAGCTAAAATTTGAACAATCTTGGTAGAGGTCCACAAGATGAAGCTTCATATCGAATATGAAAGACCTGGGCTTTCTGGTTTCAGAGAAGAAGATTTTAAAGGTTTACCCTGCATATAGAAGTCTATGTAAAACAAGATTTTCCCTATATAAGTCTATGTTAAACCAAAGGGCCCCGGAGCGGGGGCATTTTTGGCCCCAGGGCTATAATTTGAACCATCTTGGTAGAGGTCCACTAGCTGAAGCTTCATAACAAATATCAAAGACCAAGTAGCTCATATCTAATGAGCTCTTGCAAAGACCTAAGCCTTGTGTTTCAGAGAAGATGATTTTTAAAGATTTTCCCTATATAAGTCTATGTAAAACCAAAGGGCCACATGGCGGGGGCATTTTTGGTCTCAGGGCTATAATTTGAACAATCTTTATAGAGGTCCACTAGCTGAAGCTTCATAACAAATATCGAAGACCTAAGCCTTGTGGTTTCAGAGAAGAAGATTTTTCAAGATTTTCCCTATACAAGTCTATGTAAAACCAAAGGGCCCCTGAGCGGGGGCATTTTTGGCCCCAGGGCTATAATTTGAACAATCTTGGTAGAGGTCCACAAGATGAAGCTTCATACCAAATATCAAAGACCTGGGCCTTGCAGTTTCAGAGAAGAAGATTTTTCAAGATTTTCCCTATATAAGCCTATGTAAAACAAAGGGGCTCTGTTGCGGGGGCATTTTTGGCCCCAGCACTATAATTTGAACAATCTTGGTAGGGGTCTACTAGATGAAGCTTCATACCAAATATCTAAGACCTGGGCCTTGCGGTTTCAGAGAAGAAGATTTTTCAAGATTTTCCCTATATAAGCCCATGTAAAATCAAAGGGCCCCCATGGGGGGAGGGGGGGGGGGCATTTTTAGCTCCAGCACTATAATTTGAACAATCTTGGTAGGGGTCCACTAGATGAAGCTTCATACCAAATATCAAAGACCTGGGCCCTGCAGTTTCAGAGAAGAAGATTTTTAAAGATTTTCCCTATATAAGCCTATGTAAAACAAAAGGGCCCTGGTGCGGGGGCATTTTTGGCCACAGCACTATAACTTGAACAATCTTGGTAGGGGTCCACTAGATGAAGCTTCATACCAAATATCAAAGACCTGGGCCTTGCGGTTTCACAGAAGAAGATTTTTCAAGATTTTCCCTATATAAGCCAATGTAAAACCAAAGGGCCCCCGTGCGGGGGCATTTTTAGCTTCAGCACTATAATTTGAACAATCTTGGTAGGGGTCCACTAGATAAAGCTTCATACCAAATATCAAAGACCTGGGCCTTGCGGTTTCAGAGAAGAAGATTTTTATAGATTTTCCCTATATAAGCCCATGTAAAACCAAAGGGCCCCGGTGCGGGGGCATTTTTGGCCCCAGCACTATTATTTGAACAATCTTGGTAGGGGTCCACTAGATGAAGCTTCATACCAAATATCAAAGACCTGGGCCTTGCGGTTTCAGAGAAGAAGATTTTTCAAGATTTTCCCTATATAAGCCTATGTAAAACAAAGGGGCTCTGTTGCGGGGGCATTTTTGGCCCCAGCACTATAATTTGAACAATCTTGGTAGGGGTCTACTAGATGAAGCTTCATACCAAATATCTAAGACCTGGGCCTTGCGGTTTCAGAGAAGAAGATTTTTCAAGATTTTCCCTATATAAGCCCATGTAAAATCAAAGGGCCCCCATGGGGGGGAGGGGGGGGGGGGGCATTTTTAGCTCCAGCACTATAATTTGAACAATCTTGGTAGGGGTCCACTAGATGAAGCTTCATACCAAATATCAAAGACCTGGGCCCTGCAGTTTCAGAGAAGAAGATTTTTAAAGATTTTCCCTATATAAGCCTATGTAAAACAAAAGGGCCCTGGTGCGGGGGCATTTTTGGCCACAGCACTATAACTTGAACAATCTTGGTAGGGGTCCACTAGATGAAGCTTCATACCAAATATCAAAGACCTGGGCCTTGCGGTTTCACAGAAGAAGATTTTTCAAGATTTTCCCTATATAAGCCAATGTAAAACCAAAGGGCCCCCGTGCGGGGGCATTTTTAGCTTCAGCACTATAATTTGAACAATCTTGGTAGGGGTCCACTAGATAAAGCTTCATACCAAATATCAAAGACCTGGGCCTTGCGGTTTCAGAGAAGAAGATTTTTATAGATTTTCCCTATATAAGCCTATGTAAAACCAAAGGGCCCCGGTGCGGGGGCATTTTTGGCCCCAGCACTATTATTTGAACAATCTTGGTAGGGGTCCACTAGATGAAGCTTCATACCAAATATCAAAGACCTGGGCCTTGCGGTTTCAGAGAAGAAGATTTTTCAAGATTTTCCCTATATAAGCCCATGTAAAACCAAAGGGGCCCCATGCGGGGGCATTTTTAGCTCCAGCACTATAATTTGAACAATCTTGGTAGGGGTCCACTAGATGAAGCTTCATACCAAATATCAAAGTTCTGGGCCTTGCGGTTTCAGAGAAGAAGATTTTTAAAGATTTTCCCTATATAAGCCCATGTAAAACCAAAGGGCCTCCGTGCGGGGGCAATTTTGGCCCCAGCACTATAATTTGAACAATCTTGGTAGGGGTCCACTAGATGAAGCTTCATACCAAATATCAAAGACCTGGGCCTTGCGGTTTCAGAGAAGAAGATTTTTAAAGATTTTCCCTATATAAGCCCATGTAAAACCAAAGGGGCCCCGTGCGGGGGCATTTTTAGCTCCAGCACTATAATTTGAACAATCTTGGTAGGGGTCCACTAGATGAAGCTTCATACCAAATATCAAAGTTCTGGGCCTTGCGGTTTCAGAGAAGAAGATTTTTAAAGATTTTCCCTATATAGGCCCATGTAAAACCAAAGGGCCCCCGTGCGGGGGCAATTTTGGCCCCAGCACTATAATTTGAACAATCTTGGTAGGGGTCCACTAGATGAAGCTTCATACCAAATATCAAAGACCTGGGCCTTGCGGTTTCAGAGAAGAAGATTTTTTAAGTATTCGGTGAAAAAAATCTATTTTTAGCTACTGTGACCTATATGTGCAACGGACCGGAACCATTTGAACAACTTTGAAAGGGGACCACCTAAGGATCATTCCTGTGAAGTTTGGTCAAAATGCCATCAGTGGTTTTGGAGGAGATGTCGTTTGAAGAAAAGTTTACGGACGCACGGACGCACGCACGGACGCACGCACGCACGACGGACGACGGACAAAAAGTGATCCCAAAAGCTCACCTTGTCACTACGTGACAGGTGAGCTAAAAAGGGGAGATAATTCAGATAAGAAAAAAAAAACAGGTCAACTCTTTTTTTCATGAGTAATCCATATATGAAATTTCAAAACACTAGCATACATGGTTGTTAAGTTATGAGATGCACTTGTAAGCAACAGGATCAAATGGCCAGAAATTGCTAAGAGCAATAACTCCAACAAAATTGCATATTATTTTTTTTTAATTTAATCAGGTGATCTCCTTCTCAGTCAAAATCAGTATTACAAATTTCAAGGCTCTAGCTCAATCACTTTTTCATATATCTTGCTAACACGATTCCTATGTTATCTAATTAAAATGGAAATAGCTCAAAAAGGGGAGATAATTCAGATAAGAAAAAATACGAGTCAACTATTTTTTCATGAGGAACCCATATATGAAATTTCAAAACACTGGCATACATGGTTCTTAAATTATGCAATGCACAAGAAAGTGTGACGAACGAACGAACAAATGAGCAAAGGAACGAACGGACAAGCTAGAAGCAATATGCCCCCCAACTTTTCCAAAGTTGGGGGCATAAAAACTAAGGAAAATAGCCATATGATACAGAATTTCACACTTATGAAGTACTAAGAAACTAGTCATATGACAAAAACAATTTCACACTCCTGGCCATTTCATATGAAATACTAAGGAAAATGGTCATATGACAAAAACAATTTCACACTTTTGCCCACTTCATATGAAAATTTATGAAACAAGCTTGGTTAGTAATGTCATATCAAATGACCACCTTTTTAACCATTAAGACATCAAGAAAAACTACATCTGTAAATGTCGTCTGCTTATGTCGTCTGCTAAATTATTTTGCAAACTTTTTAAAAATATATTTTTGCGTACAGGCAAACAGTGTGGATCCAAATCAGACTGCTCCTCTGATTTGGGTCCACGCTGTTTGCAAAAATGACTTTTAAAGTAACCAGCAGACGTCAAAGCAGACAACAATTGCCTTGATTGGCATTTTATGGGTTAAGGTATTGACTGACTACTTACTGGTTGGTTTACTCATCAAGCCTACACCGTAGCGGTTGACAGCTCTTAATCTAAACCGATATGATACGCCAGCCTTCAACCCAGGAATGACAAACTGTCGCCGCTGTCCATCATTAAGACCAGGTATCACTGTATCAATATGGCGCACATCTGAAAGACAAACAAAAATTTCTCGTGATAATGGCAAGGTCATGTGGCAAGCTCCAGCAACAGCAGAATACAACAAGATGTGTTTGTGAAACACTGATGCCCCCAGACAGCGCATGTTAAATATGAAAGCAGTATCACTAAGCAATCAAAAGGTATGGCCAATGTTCAAGTCTTAAAAAAGAAGGTCAAGGTAACAAGGTAAAAAATTATGGGATTGTTGAAAAGGTCTTGTGACATAGTATGCACATGTGAAATATGAAAGCCCTATCACTTACCAATTGAAAGTTATGGCCAATGTTAAAGTTTTTAAAAAGTAGGTCAAACGTCAAGGTCACAAGTCAAACAAGAGGCCCATGGGCCACTATGCTCACCAGAGCTCAGGTGGGCACTGCCCATCCTGCCCAATGGCAGCCATGTATTTTAACATGATATCATTTTAATCCACCAAATGAACCCCCATGTCCAAATGAGCACCCTTGTGGACTCAGCATCTGAAAAGTTAGGCCTTTTATGAAGTAGAGGGGGTGGGGCATGGACCCAATGGAGCCCTGGTTGGTATCACTAAATGCGTCTTATCATAAGAAACAAAAATATATATGGTTTAGCAGTGGGGATCTGTAAGGCCTCTTTAACAGTTGAGGGGTTGGGGCATGCCCTGTTGATCCCAGGAAAGCCCAAACTGTTGTCCCTAAATGTGTCTTATCATAACGACCAAGTATATATATGGTTCAGTGCTGGGAATCTGACCAGTTTCAGAGATTTGAGGCCCTTTTATGAAATAGGAATGGCCCCTGCGGACCCCGCTACAGTAGGTGTGCTAATAATAAGGAACAAGAACATATATGATTATGGGGTGGGGATTTGAATGGTTTCTGAAATATAAAGCCTTTTATGAAATGGAAGGGCGGGGCACATTGCCTCAGCACAAAGAGACCTCCAGGTTGGTGTGATTGAACGAGTCTTATCATAAGGAACAAGTATATGGTTTAGGGGTGGGGATCTGAACTATTTCTGATATATATGGCTTTTAATGAAGTAAAGCGGTGTGGCATGGCCTGGGCGTGCCCCGGGGACTCCCAAGCTGGTGTCACTGAATGCGTCTTATCATAAGAAAGATGAATATATATGGTTTAGGGTGGGGCTAAGAACATTCTCTGAGATATAAGGCCTTATGTGAAGTGGAGGGGTGGGGCAAGGCCCAGGGAGACTCCCAGGTTGGTGTCAATGAATGTGTCTTATCATAAGGAACAAGACTATATATGGTTAAGGGGTGGCCATCTGTAGGGTTTCCGAGATATTGTGATATTATGAAATGGAGGGGGTGGGGCATGGCCCCAGCATATCCCTGGGAACCCCCAGGTTGGTGTTACTGAATGCGTCTTATCATAATGAACAAGAATATATATGGTTTAGGGGTGGGGATCTGAACAGTTTCTGAAATATATGGCCTTTTTTGAAGTGGAGGGGTGGGGCAAGGCCCCAGCGCGTCTTTGAGGACCCCCAGGTTGGTGTCAATGAATGTGTCTTATCATAAGAAGCAAGCATATATATGGTTTATGGGCGGAGATCTGTAAGGTTTCTTTTATCAAATGGAGGGGGTGGGGCATGGCCCCGGTGCATCCAGGGGACTCCCAGGTTGATGTCAGTGAATGGGTCTTATCAAAAGGAACAAGAATATATATGGTTTAGGGGTGGGAATCTGAATGGTTTCCGAGATATTGGGCCTTTTATAAAGTTGAGGGGGTGGGGCCTGACCTGTGCGCATTCCTGACGACCCCCAGGTTGGTGTTACTGAATGCGTCTTATCAATAGGAACAAGAATATATATGGTTTAGGGGTGGGGATCTGAACAGTTTCTGAGATATATGGCCTTTTGTGAAGTAGAGGGGTGGGGCAAGGCCCCAGCGCATCTCTGAGGACCCCCAGGTTGGTGTCAATGAATGTGTCTTATCATAAGAAGCACGCATATATATGGTTTAGGGGCGGGGATCTGTAAGGTTTACGAGATATTGGGCCTTTTATGAAATGGAGGGGGTGGGGCATGGCCCCGGCGCATCCAGGGGACTCCCAGGTTGATGTCACCGAATGGGTCTTATCATAAGGAACAAGAATATATATGGTTTAGGGGTGGGGATCTGAATGGTTTCCGAGATATTGGGCCTTTTATTAAGTGGAGGGGGTGGGGCATGACCTCGGCACATCCCTGAGGACCCCAAGGTTGGTGTTACTAAATGCGTCTTATCAATAGGAACAAGAATATATATGGTTTAGGGGTCGGGATCTGAATGGTTTCTGAGATATATGGCCTTTTATGAAGTGGAGGGGGTGGGGCATGGCCCCGGCACAACCTGGGGGACCCTCAGGTTGGCATAAAAGCATATGGCTGAAAGAATTTTACTCAAGAAACATTTCTATAAAAGTTTTGTCCAAATATCTGCAATGACTTGGCAGTAAATGCCATTTTTCAATTTTCCCCATTATAAGTCTATGGAAACTCTAAGTTGCCATAGCAACCAAACTAATGGGCCGATTTTCATAAAAAACACAAACTTTCAATCCCCCTGCCCAAGGATGCTACAGATAAAATTTGGGCTGAATCGGTCCAGTGGCTTCAGAGAAGAAGATGTTTGAAAGTGTTGACGTCAGACGACGACGACGACAACGACAACGACGACAACGACGACGACGACGACGCCGGACAACTGCCTATCCTATAAGCTCCCCCGGAGCCTTCGGCTCTGGTGAGCTAAAAACAGAGCACCCAGAGTTGTAATTCTTGAGCATGACACACCTGCTTAACCTCATGTACATCTGCATCAAGTGAGATATAAGGCCTTTTGTAAAGTGGAGGGGTGGGGCAAGGCCCCAGGGGACTCCCAGGTTGGTTTCAATGAGTATGTCTTATCATAAGAAACAAGAATATATATGGTTTAGGGGGTAGTCATTTGTAGGGTTTCCGAGATATTGTGAGATTATGAAATGGAGAAGGTGGGGCATGGCCCCAGCACATCCCTGGGGACCCCCAGGCTGGTATCACTGAATGCGTCTTATCATAATGAACAAGAATATATATGGTTTAGAGGTGAGAATCTGAACGGTTTCTGAGATATATGGCCTTTTGTGAAGTGAAGGGGTGAGGCAAGGTCCCGGCCCATCCCTGAGGACCCCCAGGTTGGTGTCAATGAATGTGTCTTATCATAAGGATCAAGAATATATATGGTTTAGGGGCGGGGATCTGTAAGGTTTCTGAGATATTGGGCCTTTTATGAAATGGAGGGGGTGGGGCATGGCCCCGGAGCATCCCGTGGACTCCCAGGTTGATGTCACTGAATGGGTCTTATCATAAGGAACAAGAATATATATGGTTTAGGGGTGGGGATCATAATAGTTTCCAAGATATTGGGCCTTTTATTAAGTGGAGGGGGTGGGGCATGGCCTCGGCGCATCCCTGAGGACCCCTAGGTTGGTGTCACTGAATACGTCTTATCAATAGGAACAAGAATATATATGGTTTAGGGGTCGGGATCTGAATGGTTTCTGTGATATATGGCCTTTTATGAAGTGGAGGGGGTGGGGCATGGCCCCGGCACAACCTGGGGGACCTTCAGGTTGGTATAAAAGCATACGGCTGAGAGAAGTTTACTCAAGAAACATTTCTGTAAAAGTTTTGTCAAAATATCTGCAATGATTTGGCAGTAAATGCCATTTTTCAATTTTCCCCATTATAAGTCTATGGAAACTCTAAGTTGCCATAGCAACCAAACTAATGAGCAGATTTTCATAAAAAACACAAACTTTCAATCCCCCAGCCCAAGGATGCTACAGATAAAATTTGGGCCCAATCGGCTCAGTGGCTTCAGAGGAGAAGATGTTTAAAAGTGTTGACGTCACACGACGACGCAGACGCAGACGCAGACGACACAGACGCAGACGCCGACGGACAACTGCCTATCCTATAAGCTCCCCCGGAGCCTTCGGCTCTGGTGAGCTAAAAATATGGTACCACTGGAAAGGTCTTGTGAAAAAGAATGCACATGTGAAATATGAAAGCCCAATCCCTTACTACTCAAAAGTTATGGACTATGTTAAAGTTTTTAACTAGAAATGGTGTTTGTAAAACACTATGCCCCCAACCATATGCTTGTCCATAAATGCCCAAATTTTCAAAAGGCCATTATCGCAAAAAAAAACAAGAGCACCGCATGCGGGTGCCAATGCGGGGCTGCAGTTTCTTTTAGAAAACAAAAATTCTAAGTCGAAAAGGGGCGTAACTGTGCCAAAAATATTTTGAGGGTTACCTCACCTATTGGTATGAGTTCCCCTTTTCATAATGAACAACTAGTCTGAGTTTCAAGTAAATATGTTCAGTAATGACAGAGATACCGTAATTCCCTGTGTAAACCACGCACTTTTTTCACCCAGAAAACGGTGAAAAAAATCCCCTGCGTGTAATACAATGGCATAGAAAAATGACATTGTTTTTCTCGAAAAGTCGGCAGGTCACGAAAACCCATTACAAATGCAATGTGACACTTTGAGACCCTCATAAAGTTCGTTTGACTTATTAATTCATTGAATCATTCATACCATTAAAAATGCAATCAATATTCCTATCTCAGACATCAACCTTTCATCCATATTACCACATATGCCCGCGGCCCTTTTTTGGGACATCGGCAAACAGTGCAGTCCCAGATCAGACGCCTCAGAAAGACTCCGCAGACGTTTCTTTTTTGGGACATCGGCAAACAGTGCAGTCCCAGATCAGACACCTCAGAAAGACGCCGCAGATGTCTGATTTGGATTTTCATTGTTATTGATTTATAACGGTTCAATTATGACACTATTGTTAATCCCTGTCATATAATTGCCACCCTGCGGTGCGTGTCGATAAGGTGTGAAAATATGGTCAAGTTATGCCTCTAATTTGCGTTTATTCCCCAATCATAAAATTTAATCCGCAATCAGTGTGAAAATTATTTAATTGCTCCTAAGACGAGTTGCTACGACTATTCTGCTATCTCGTGAATGGTTATGTTTTGGCGCCAAATAGCAGACGCTTGGCGAGAAAAGTTGAACTCTTTGTGTTAACACATCTGTATTCTGTTGTTGGTTATTGACACGGAGCTTATGGAAAGCGCTGTTTTGCTAGCGAGAATACTTTTACCGTTTCCAAACATTTTTTAGCTCACCTGAGCCGAAGGCTCATGTGAGGTATTAGTATACCATGAGCCGGCGTCCGTCGTCCGTCGTCGTCCGTCGTCGTCGTCCGTCGTCGTCGTCCACACTTTCAAAGAAGTATATCTCCGGAACCAGTGGGCCAATCTTGATCAAATTTCATGTGAAGCATTATCAGGTAGGGGGAAAGGCTGCATACTGTTTTCGGGCAGATCGGATTGGAACTCTGGTTGCCATGGCAACAAATAGCTCCCATAGACTTAACATAGGAAAAAGTTTGTCATCACTCTAGCTCCGTCAACTTTTTTCTGATTGTCTTCATTCTTGCAGATAACGAGGACAGGCATGAAATCTCGATCAAGTTCGATTTTGGGCTGATTCGGATTATTCACTCAGAAGTTACTTGCCCTTGAGCGTTCTTAACATAGGAAAAAGCTTGTCATCACTCTAGCTCCGTCAATTTTTTTCTGATCAACTTCATTCTTGCAGATAACGAGGACAGGCATGAAATCTCGATCAAGTTCGATTTTGGGCTGAATCGGATTATTCACTCAGGAGTTATGTGCCCTTGAGCGTTGAAAAAATTGCCTATTGACTTAACATGGGGAGAATGTTGTCATCACCGTAGCTGCTTCAATTATTTTCAGATTGGCTTTATTCTTGCAGATAACCAGCACAGCCATGAAATCTCGGTCAAGTTCGATAACTGGCAGAATCGGATCATTCACTTAGGAGTTACCTGCCCTTGTGTGTTTTTGCATTAGGGTTAATGGGAATTTCAAAAATGTATATCTTAAAGACTACTTGGCCAACTTTGATCAAATTTCATGTGTCGCATTATTGGGCAAGTGGAAAGGCTTCATTAGGTTTTCAGGCAGATCTGAGTGGAACTCTGGTTGCCATGGCAACATCTAGCTCCCATAGACTTCACATAGGAAAAAGCTTGTCATCACTCTAGCTCCGTCAATTTTTTTCTGATCGACTTCATTCTTGCAGATAACCAGTACAGGCATAAAATCTCGGTCAAGTTCGATTTTGGGCCGAATCGGATTATTTGCCTTGGAGTTACCTGCCCTTGAGCATAAAAAAATATGTTGTGACCACGATAGCAACTTTATTTTTATTCAGATCAGCTTCAAACTTGCAGGTAACGTGGACAGGCATAAAATCTCAGTTAAGTTCGAATCGGAATATTGACCTCGGAGTTACATGACCTTGAGCGACAAAAAATTTGCCCATAGACTTTACATAGGGAAAATGTTGTGACTACGATAGCGACTTAAATTTTTTTCAGATCAGCTTCAAACTTGCAGGTAACGAGGACAGACATAAAATCTCGGTTAAGTTCGATTTTGGGCCGAATTGGATTATTTGCCTTGGAGTTACCTGCCCTTGAGCATAAAAAAATACGTTGTGACCACGATAGCAACTTTATTTTTATTCATATCAGCTTCAAACTTGCAGGTAACGAGGACAGGCATAAAATCTCGGTTAAGTTCAATTTTGGGCCGAATCGGAATATTGACCTCGGAGTTACGTGACCTTGAGCGACAAAAAATTTGCCCATATACTTAATTAGGGAAAACGTTGCGACTACGATAGCGACTTGAATTTTTTTCAGATCAGCTTCAAACTTGCAGGTAACGAGGACAGACATAAAATCTCGGTTAAGTTCGATTTTGGGCCGAATCGGAATATTTGCCTTGGAGTTACCTGCCCTTGAGCATAAAAAATACGTTGTGACCACGATAGCAACTTTATTTTTATTCATATCAGCTTCAAACTTGCAGGTAACGAGGACAGGCATAAAATCTCCGTTAAGTTCGATTTTGGGCCGAATCGGAATATTGACCTCGGAGTTACGTGACCTTGAGAGACAAAAAAATTTGCCCATAGACTTAACGTAGGGAAAATGTTGTGACAGAAATAGCGTCTTGAATTTTTAGCTCACCTGAGCCGAAGGCTCATATGAGGTATTAGTATACCACGAGCCGGCGTCCGTCGTCTGTCGTCCGTCCATCCGTCGTCCACACTTTAAATGAAGCATATCTCAGAAGGCAGTCGACCAATCTTGTTTAAATTTTATGTGTAGCACCATTGGGCAAGGGGAAAGGCTGCATTAGGTTTTGGAGCTAGTCTGGTTCATTTGTTCCTTCATTCTTCTTTCTCTCCATATAGAGATAATAGACCAATGTTAAATTTTTAATCAAAGATTTCTCAGGAACTATAAAAGCTAGAAGCATCAAATTTGGTATTCAATAGAATAATGATGACTTATTTTGTGTAAGAGACATTGGGCTTTCTCAGCTTATTTGTTCATCTGTTCTTTCATTCTTCTTTCTCTCCATTTTGACCAATGTTAAATTTTCGTCAAAGATTTCTCAGGAACTATAGAAGCTAGAAGTCTCAAACTTGGAATGCAATGCAATAATGATGACTTATATCCTGTAAGGGTCAATGGGCTGGATTCTATTAGCAGATTTAGTAGTCAAGTCTGTGAATTGTTAAAACTTAAGTTCCTCAGGTGAGCGGTTTAGGCTCATTGAGCCTCTTGTTTATGAGACAGATACGCCCCGTTAAGATAAAACAATAGACACGTGTGGGGTTGCTGGGGTACGATGACGTCATTTACTGATCGCGTGCAGAAAAAAACTAGCGGTGATTTGTGGGCGGCAGTTTGGATGCCGGAAAACTTTGATGTTCGCATTGAACTTGCTTGTTTATTTTGTTTAAAATCAGAGTTTTAGGAATAATTTGTTAACAGTAAATGGGCTTCTTTAATTGAGTGAGATGTTTGACTCACGCTGAGAAGATGTTAATTTTGGGATTAGCATAGAGAACTTGTGAATAACCAGAGGTGTCAAAATACTCAATCTACCTGTAGAAATTTCTGTCAATAACGCTATGGAGCACCTGCCTTGGAGGCATGTTGTCACAATTTTATCTTTGGAAAGAAACCTGTTTCTATCTTTCCTTGTGAAAGAAAACTGGGAAAACGCATTGTCATCTTTCATAACAAATGAATAACCGCACTCTTAAAATGTCACCTTGTCACACACCACCGTTATGGGTAAACGGAGAACTGCCTATGCTGCAAGAGAGAAACTAACCACTATTCTATTCTATAACTACTGGGAAATATACCTATAAGTTATAACCAGTCAGGCTATTTTGATAGTAGCCAATCAAAATTCGTGTACTTTCATTTTCAATCAAAATGGCGTCTGAGAAAAGCATTCTGTGATACTGGGGAAAAGCATGTGCGTGTTTTAGACTGGAATATTTTTTTTCTTACATATCTTGGACTCAGAATTGAGGTGCGTGTTATAGATGAGTGCGTGGTATACACAGGGAATTACGGTATTACAAAATGTCCAAGTTTTGGCACGATGATGCATATGACGCAAGAGCAATGACAATACCGGTACCTCGTCATTTTCTTTGAAAACAGCCGTGCTAAAAAATCAGATTTTTTTTTCAAATGTTAATCAAGTGATATACTAGTAATTCCAAATCAGCATGCCAAGTTATTAGGCAACAATTTAATATTTTTTTTTTTAAATATCTTGCTACAAGAAAGAAACAATTAAATGACCTGAAAATGCAAAGGGCAATCACTCCAACAAAATTTCATTAAATTGATTGAAAATTTAATCAGGTGATCTCCTCCTCAGCCCAAATCAGTATACCAAATTTCAAGGCTTTAGCTCAAATACTTTTTAGATATCTTGCTAAAGAGATGTTATTTAATTAAAAAGAAAATAATGCAAAAAGGGGAGATAAGTCAGATAAGAAACAAGAGGGCCCAGGGGGCCCTGATTTGCTCATCTGAATGTCACTGTCTCTAGTACATTCTATTTTTAGCTCTGATGGCCATCTTGTTCATCATAGTGGAACGATCTTAGCTAGGTAGGGTATCACCTAGGCAACATTCCTATGACGTTTGAATCAAACTAACCCAAGTGTTTAGGAAGAGTTCGCATTTGAAGCTACAATGTTTTTCTATTTTTAGCTCTGGTGGCCATATTGTTCATCGGAGCAGGATCGTTTTAGCTATTTTGGTAGAGGGTCATCTAAGCAAAATTCCTATGAAGTTTGAATGAAAATGGCCCAAGGGTACAGGAGGAGTTGTTGTTTGAAGATTTTTTCTGTTTTTAGCTCTGGTGGCCATCTTGTTTATCAGAGCAGAATGAGTTTAACTACTATGGTAGGGAGTCACCTGGGCAATATTCCTGTGAAGTTTAAATCAAATTGGCCCAAGGGTTTAGGAGGAGTCGGCGTTTGACGCAAATTTACAATGTTTTTCTATTTTTTGCTATGGCGGCCATTTTGCTCATCAGAGCGAAATTGTTTTAGCTAGTTTCGTAGAGGGTCATCTAAGCAACATTTCTATGAAGTTTGAATGAAATTGGCCCAAGGATACAGGAGGAGTTACAGGAGGAGTTGTCATTTGAAGATTTTTTTCTATTTTTAGCTCTGGCGGCCATCTTGTTAGTCAGAGCTGAACGATTTTAATTAGTTTGGTAGGGAGTCACCAACAAAACATTCCTGTGAAGTTTGAATCAAATTGGCCCAAGGGTTAAGGAGGAGTTCGCGTTTGAAGCAAATTTACGATGTTTTTTCAATTTTTAGCTGTGGTGGTCATTTCGCTCATCAGAGCATAACCTTTTCAGCTATTCTGGTAGAGGGTCACCTAAGCAATATTCCTGTGAAGTTTGAATGAAATTGGCCCAAGGGTACAGGAGGAGTTGTCGTTGAAAGATTTTTTCTATTTTTAGCTCTGGTGGCCATCTTGTTTGTCAGAGCGGAAAGATTTTAGCTATTTTGGTAGGGAGTCACCTAGGCAACATTCCCGTGTAACATGAATCAAATTGGCCCAAGGATACAGGAGGAGTTTGTGTTTGAAGCAAATTTACATTTTTTTATTTTTAGCTCTGGTGGCCATTTCACCCATTTAGCTCATGGGAGCGGAACCGTTTTAGCTATTTTGGTAGAGGGTCACCTAAGCAACATTCCTATAAAGTTTGAATGAAATTGACCTAAAGGTACAGAAGGAGTTATAGTTTAAAGATTTGTCTATTTTTAGCTCTGGAGTAGAACGATTTTAGCTATTTTTGTAGAGGGTCACCAAAGCAATATTCCTATGAAGTTTTATTGAAATTGGCTCAAGGGTTTAGGAGGAGTTAGCATTTAAAGCAAATTGTTGACACTGCACAACACACTACACACAACTGACATTGACAGATAACAATAGCTCACCATGAGCACTTCGTGCTCCGGTGAGCTAAAAATCCTAACAAGAGGACCATGATGGCCCTGGATCGCTCACCTGATCCATAGTGTAACAAGTGGGCCCCAGTGAGAGCCATTATTGGCCCCAGTGAGAGCCATTATTGGCCCCAGGGCTTAAATGTGCATAATGTTGAGGGAGGTCTTAAAGGTGAAGCTTCATACCAAACATCAACAAAGGCTATAATTTGAACAATCTTGGCAAAGGTCCACTAGATGAAGCTACACATCAAATATCAAAGACCTGGGCCTTGTGGTTTCAGAGAAGAAGATTTTTTTTTAAGATTTTCCCTACATAAGCCTATGCAAAACCAAATGGCCCCGGGGCTATATAAATCTATGTAAAACCAAAGGGCCCCGGGGTGGGGGCATTTGTGGCCCCAGGGCTATAATCTGAACAATCTTGGTAGAGGTCCATTAGATGAAGCTTCATACCAAATTTCAAAGTCCTGGGCCTTGTGGTTTCAGAGAAGAAGATTTTTAAAGATTATCCCTATATAAGCCTATGTGAAACCAAAGGGCCCCGGGGCGGGGGCATTTTTTGTTCCAGCACTATAATTTGAACAATCTTGGTAGGGGTCCACTCGATGAAGCTTCATACCAAATATCAAAGTCCTGGGCCTTGTAGTTTCAGAGAAGAAGATTTTTAAAGATTTTCCCTATATAAGCCTGTGTAAAACCAAAGGGCCCCGGGGCGGGGGCATTTTTGGCCCCAGCACTATAATTTGAACAATCTTGGTAGGGGTCCACTAGATGAAGCTTCATACCAAATATCAAAGACCTGGGCCTTGTGGTTTCAGAGAAGAAGATTTTTTAAGTTTTTGGTGAAAAAAATCTATTTTTGGCTCCTGTGACCTAGATGTGCAACGGACCGGAACCATTTGAACAACTTTGAAAGGGGACCACCTAAGGATCATTCCTGTGAAGTTTGGTCAAAATCCGATCAGTGGTTTAGGAGGAGATGTCGTTTAAAGAAATTGTTTACGCACGGACGCCAGCCGCACGCACGCACGGACGCACGCACAACGGACGACGGACAAAAAGTGATCCCAAAAGCTCACCTCATCACTACGTGACGGTGAGCTAAAAATTTGGACACCTTGTGGACTTGCTACAATTCTCTTAAATTTTAACAATTTGTTTAATGACCCAGCAACAAGTCCAAAAGGTGCATACAGATTGGCACACAGTGTAGACTCTCAGAATGGCAAACGAAGCAGACCCTGGAGCAGTCTGATCTGAGTCTGCACTGTTTGCTTACGCCTATCTGTCCCAATACTTAGGCTCATTACAATGACAGAAGGCTTGATTTTGACAATACTTACAAATGACACAGAACATACTTTAATGATATGTCAAGGGACTACAATGTGTGCAGTTCTCTAGAATTGAGTCTAGAGATTATAAACACTTTACATGCTCAACATTGCAGAGCATGTAATGTCAGCTGTTTAATTTATACTTGCAAGTCAAATATATATTTTTCTAGGTTTTTGCTGGAAGATGCAAGTAGCTTTTGCAAAAGCTGCTCACATATTTCCAGCAAAAATGTTATTGTACTTGCCATATTGAATGGCCAATGTTTTAATATGTTAATTAACGACATTGTTAGTTTTCAACAACTGGACCCATAGCTTCAAGGTTGCAGTAATGGTACAGGCCCTACAAAAATAATTCCAGCCTTACTAGGTAACACGTATGAATGATTTTCACTGAAACGTATTACAAACGAATGATAGGAGAACATATAACTTCTGGTCCCAGAATATTCATGCTAAAACATCACTAACATACAATAATATTCCTGTATTAAGACCAACTTTGGGACTGTTCAAAAGTGGTCTTTAAGACCGCTTTTGAACAGTCCCAAAGGTGGTCCCTGACCAAATGACATTGTGTGCAGAATTTACGAAGTAAGATTAAGTGCACCATTGTTAATAAGATTTTTAATTCAGAATTTGTCTCAATTTTAGGTGGTCTTAATAGCGGAATTTCACTGCATTTATAGTGAAATTTGGCTACATCTATTAGGACCAGCTAAAATTAAGATTTAAGGGGAATGGAAACACCTGGCAGATTCTTCCTCCATTTTTCAAAGGGAGACAACTTTCGGGGCTTCCTGTTCACTTTTCTATAAGCCCTGTCCCACTGAAAAAGGGGTCTACTCTTAAAGGAAAGAATTTGCTCCTCAAGAGCAAATTCTTTCCTTTAAGAGTTGAACCCTATTGACATGCAAGACCCCCTATTGACATGGGAGACAAAAATACTTTTGCAGGAGTTGCCTCCCCTGAAGGTGTTCCCATTCCCCTTAACACTTCTTCGAAAACACACTTGAAAGGCTTCAGTTATCCTCTCTTTCTTTCTTTCTTTCTTTCTTCTACATCGAATACCCTCTTGTAAAAAAAAACACCTTTGGGACTGTTCAAAACCCTTGTCTTGCTGAAAAAAACTCATTTTGCGACACCTATTTTTGACTATCAGTCAATCAAATTACTTGAAAAATTTGGGGTGGGTGAGAAAAATGTTTGGTTAGATATAGTACAAGATGAGATGCTATGACATGGGAATCTCACGAAGAAATTCAATACTTGAACATTTAATTAAATTTATTATGCAGGTGATTGGGTGGGGTATTTCATCAGAGTTCTAAAATCTTCACATGACAAACAAGAGGACCAAGCTAGCTTGGTCCTGTATCGCTCACCTGAGCTAACAGATTCAAAGTTTAAGGAAGTGCCAACCTTTACTGAAGGCTTTATGGGAGGACATGGTGATGACAGGGTAAGCATTTTCTGAAAATCAAGTAGAATTTAACTCTATGATAAACAGGCTGACCTCACCGGTTTTCAAACTCATTCAAGCTTTTATTCCGGAATGCTAAGAAGATCCGATCTAAACTGAGGTGGCTATGGTGATGACAAGTTCAAAAACAAGAGTTTTCAAACTCCTCCAAGCTTTCTGCCTGACTTCCTTGTTTGTGAGTTTCATGAAGATCCGTTCAAAACTAAAGGGGCAGCAGTGATAACAATGTCGAAAATAGGCATTTTCAGCAATCAAAGGCACGTCACTCTATGATAAATGTGCCGACTTGGCCGGTATTAGAACTCACCTGAGGTTTTATTCCCAGCCACCTTACATGTAAGTTTCAGAAAGATCCGATCAGACTTGGCCAGTATTCAAACTCATCCAAGATTTTATTCCCAGCCACCTCACGTATAAGTTTCAGAAAGATCCGATTAAAACTGAAGGGGCTACGGTGATGACAAGGTCAAAATTTGGCATTTTTAGCAATCAAAGGGATGTTACTCTAAAATAAATGTGCCGACTTGGCCAGTTTTCGAACTCATCCGAGGTTTCATCCCCAGCCACCTTACATATAAGTTTCAGAAAAATCTGATCAAAACTGAAGGGGCTACGGTAATGACAAGGTCAAAAATCAACATTTTCAGCCATCAAAGGGACAGAACTCTATGATAAATGGGCTGACTTGGCCTGTTTTCGAACTCATCCAAGATTTTATCCCCAGCCACCTTACATATAAGTTTCAGAAAGATCCGATCAAAACTGAAGGGGCTGTGGTGATGACAAGGTCAAAAATCGGCATTTTCAGCAATCAAAGGGACGTAAATCAATGACAAATGGGCCAACTTGGCCGGTATTCAAACTCATCCTAGGTTTTATCTCCAGTCACCTTACATATGGGTTTCAGAAAGATTCGATCAAAACTGAAGGGGCTACGGTGATGACAAGGTCAACAAGAGGACCAAGCTAGCTTGGTCCTGTATCGCTCACCTGAGCTAACAAATTCAAAGTTTAAGGAAGTGCCAACCTTTCCTGAAGGCTTTATTGGAGGACATGGTGATGACAGGGTAAGCATTTTCTGCAAATCAAGTAGAATGTAACTCTATGATAAACAGGCTGACCTCACTGGTTTTCAAACTCATTCAAGCTTTTATTCCTGACTTGCTAAGAAGATCCGATCTAAACTGAAGTGGCTATGGTGATGACAAGTTCAAAAACAAGAGTTTTCAAACTCCACCAAGCTTTCTGCCTGACTTTCTTGTTTATAAGTTTCATGAAGATCCGTTCAAAACTGAAGGGGCAGCAGTGATGACAAAGTTGAAAATAGGCATTTTCAGCAATCAAAGGCACTCTATGATAAATGGGCCGACTTGGCCGGTATTCAAACTCATCTGAGGTTTTATCCCCAGCCACCTTACATATAAGTTTCAGAAAGATCCGATCAAAACTGAAGGGGCTACAGTGATGACAAGGTCAAAAATCGGCATTTTCAGCAATCAAAGGGATGTAACTGTATGATAAATGGGTCGACTTGGCCGGTTTTCGAACTCTTCCAAGGTTTTATCCCCAGCCACCTTACATATAAGTTTCAGAAAGATCGGATCACAACTGAAGGGGCTACCGTGATAACAAGGTCAAAAATCGGCATTTTGAGCAATTAAAGGGGCGTAACTCTATGATAAATGGGCTGACTTGCCAATTTTTCGAACTCATCCGAGGTTTTATCCCCAGCCACCTTACATATAAGTTTCAGAAAGATCCGATCAAAACTGAAGGGGCTACCGTGATGACAAGGTCGAAAGTTGGCGTTTTTCAGCAATCAAAAGGACGTGACTCTATGATAAATGGGCCGACTTGGCCGGTATTCAAACTTATCCGAGTTTTAATCCTCAGCCACCCTACATATAAGTTTCAAAAAGATCCGATCAAAACCGAAGGGGCTACAGTGATGACAAGGTAAAAAATCGGCATTTTCAGCAATCAAAAGGACGTAACTCTATGATAAATGGGCCTACTTGGCCGGTTTTCGAATTCTTCCAAGGTTTTAGCCCCAGCCACCTTACATATAAGTTTCAGAAAGATCCGATCAAAACTGAAGGGGCTACCGTGATGACAAGGTCAAAAATCGGCATTTTCAGCAATCAAAGGGACGTAAGTCTATGAAAAATGGGCTGACTTGGCTGGTTTTCGAACTCATCCGAGGTTTTATCCCCAGCCACCATAAGTTTCAGAAAGATACGATCAAAACTGAAGGGGCTACCGTGATGACAAGGTCAAAAATCAGCATTTTCAGCAATCAAAGGGATGTAACTCTATGATAAATGGGCCGACTTGGCCGGTTTTCGAACTCATCCGAGTTTTTATCCCCAGCCACCTTACATATAAGTTTCAGAAAGATACGATCAAAACTGAAGGGGCTACAGTGATGACAAGGTCAAAAATCGGCATTTTCAGCAATCAAAGGGATGTAACAGTATGATAAATGGGTCGACTTGGCCGGTTTTCGAACTCTTCCAAGGTTTTATCCCCAGCCACCTTACATATAAGTTTCAGAAAGATCGGATCACAACTGAAGGGGCTACCGTGATAACAAGGTCAAAAATCGGCATTTTCAGCAATTAAAGGGGCGTAACTCTATGATAAATAGCCGACTTGCCAATTTTTTGAACTCATCCTAGGTTTTATCCCCAGCCACCTTACATATAAGTTTCAGAAAGATCTGATCAAAACTGAAGGGGCTCCCGTGATGACAAGGTCGAAAGTCGGCGTTTTTCAGCAATCAAAGGGACATTACTCTATGATAAATGGGCCGACTTGGCCGGTATTCAAACTAAAACGAGTTTTTATCCTCAGCCACCTTACATATAAGTTTCAAAAAGATCCGATCAAAACCGAAGGGGCTACAGTGATGACAAGGTAAAAAATCGGCATTTTCAGCAATCAAAGGGACGTAACTCTATGATAAATGGGCCTACTTGGCCGGTTTTCGAACTCATCCAAGGTTTTATCCCCAGCCACTTTACATATAAGTTTCAGAAAGATCCGATCAAAACTGAAGGGGCTACCGTGATGACAAGGTCAAAAATCGGCACTCAGCAATCAAAGGGACGTAAGTCTATGAAAAATGGGCTGACTTGGCCGGTTTTCGAACTCATCCGAGGTTTTATCCCCAGCCACCTTACATATAAGTTTCAGAAAGATCCGATCAAAACTGAAGGGGCCACCGTGATGACAAGGTCAAAAATCGACATTTTCAGCAATCAAAGGGATGTAACTCTATGATAAATGGGCCGACTTGGCCGGTTTTCGAACTCATCCGAGTTTTTATCCCCAGCCACCTTACATATAAGTTTCAGGAAGATCTGATCAAAACTGAAGGCGCTACGGTGATGACAAGCATTTTCCCATAGTAAGTCTATGGGACCTTGTGGTTGCCATAGGAACCAAAGTTTTAGAGCGATTTCGAAAAAAAGTTTATGTCATCAATGCCCCACCAGAGGCATGCTACAGATGAGAAATGATTGAGATCAGCCTGCAGGATACAGAGATATAGCTGCTCAAAAGTGTGGACGGACGACGGACGACGGACGGACGGACGACGGACGGACGGACGGACGACGGAGGACCCACTATACTATAAGCTCCCCAAGAGCCTTCGGCCCAGGTGAGCTAAAAATACGGGTCAACTATTTTTTCATGAGGAAACCATATATAAAATTTCAATACACTAGCATACATTGTTCTTGAGTAATACTATGCACAGGAAATCAACACAATTAAATGGCCAGATATTGTAAAGGGCCATAACTCTGACAAAATTTCATTAAATTGGTTGAAAATTTAATCAGGCAATCTCCTCCTCAGTCTTAATCAGTATACTAGATATCAAGGCTCTAGCTCAAATACTTTTTGAGATATCTTGCTAACAAGCTTTCTATGTTATTTAATTAAAAGGGAAATAACACGAAAAGGGGAGATAATTCAGATAAGCAAAAAAACAAAGGTCAACTATTTTTTAGTGGGGAAACTATATATGACATTTCAAAACACTAGCATACACAGTTATAAAGTTATGTTATGCACCAGAAAGCAACACAAATAAATAGCCAGAAATTGCAAAGGGCCATAACTTTAACAAAATTTCATTAAATTGGTTGAAAATTTAATCAGGTAATCTCCTCCTTAGTTCAAATCAGTATAACAAATATCAAGGCTCTAGCTAAAATACTTTCTGAGATATCTTGCTAACGAGATTTCTAGGTTATTTAATTAAAGGGACAATAACTCAAAAAGGGGAGATAATTCGGAAAAGAAAAAAATATGGGTCAACTATTTTTTCATAAGAAATCCATATATGAAGTTTCAAAACACTAGCATACACAGTTATAAAGTTATGCTATGCACTAGAAAGCAACACAATTAAATGGCCAGAAATTGCAAAGGGCCATTACTCTGACAAAATTTCATTAAATTTGTTGAAGATTTAATCAGGTGATCTCCTCCTCAGTCCCAAGCAGTATACCAAATATCAAGGCTCTAGCTCAAATACTTTTTGAGATATCTTGCTAAAAAGATTTCTATGTTATTTAATTAAAAGGGAAATAATGCAAAAAGGGGAGATAATTCGGATAAGAAAAAAAAATACGGGTCAATTATTTTTTCATGAGGAAACTATATATGAAATTTCAAAACACTAGCATACATGGTTCTTAAGCTATACTATGCAGAAGAAAGCGTGACAAATGTAAGAACCAACCAACAAACAAACAAACGAAAGAACGAATGAATGGACAAGCCAGAAGCAATATGCCCCCGGCCCCCCCCCCCAACTTTTTCAAAGTTGGGGGCATAAATAGAGGACCATAATGGTCCTATATCCCTCACCTGAGCTGAGAGATTAACATGTAGGTCCCAGGTCTATAAATTGAACAATCTAAGCAGAGGTCCACTGAATGTGAAGCTTAACATCAAATATCAAAGGCATGGGCCTTCTGGTTTCGGACAAGAAGATTTTTAAAAGTTTTCTCCATATAGGTCTATGTAAAACCAGTGGGAGGGGCCTCCGTGGCCTAATGGATAAGAGCGCTGACTCTTAGTCATTAGGTCTCTCACCGCCGTGGGTTCGAGCCTCGCTCGGGTCACGTGTGAGACGCCAAGTTCTGCAACGGAAGGTCAGGTGGTTTTTCTCCGGGTACTCCGGTTTTCGCCCACCTATGATTAACAATCGGCTCGATATGAGTGAAATAATCTTGAAAGGGCCATAAAACCCAAACCAAAGAAAGAAAGAAAACCAGTGGGACCCAGGGCAGGGATATTTTTTGCCCATATGCTATGATTTGAAGGATCATGGTAGAGCTCTATAAGTTGAAGCTTCATACCAAAAATCAAAGACCTGGGCCTCCTGGTATCAGACAAGAAGATTTTTATATATTTACCCCATATAAGCCCATATAAAACCGTTTTTGGCCCCAGGGCTATAATTTGAACAAATTTGGAAGAGGTCCACTAGATGAAGCTTCAAACCAAATATCAAAGACCTGGGCCTTCTGGTTTCAGACAAGAAGATTTTTAAAGGTTTTCACTCTATAAGCCTATCTAAAACCAGTGGGCCCCGGCGCAGGAGCATTTTTGGCCCCAGGGCTATAATTTGAACAATCTTGGTAGAGATTTACTAAACGAAGCTTCATACCAAATATCAAAGACCTGGGCCTTCTGGTTTCAGAGAAGAAGATTTTTAAAGTTTTCCCTATATTAGCCTATGTAAAACCAGTGGGCCCCAGCGCGGGGGTATTATTGACCCCAGGGCTATAATTTGAATAATCTTGGTTTAGGTCAATTAGATGAAGCTTCATACCAAATATCAAAGACCTGGGCCTTCTTGTTTCAGAGACGAAGAGTTTTTAAAGGTTTTCCCTATAAAAGCCTAGGTAAAACCAGTTAGCCTGGGGTGGGGTCGTTTTTGGCCCCAGGGCTATAATTTGATCAATCTCGGTA
The DNA here is from genome assembly GCA_963580285.1 of Lucinisca nassula. Lineage (NCBI taxonomy): Eukaryota > Metazoa > Mollusca > Bivalvia > Lucinida > Lucinidae > Lucinisca > Lucinisca nassula. The sequence continues at coordinate 43,725,609 of OY757016.1, forward strand.
GAGGTCCCCTAGATGAAGCTTCACACCAAATATCAAAGAACTGGGTCTTCTGGTTTCAGAGAAGTAGATTTTTAAATGTTTTCTCTAATATAAGCCTATGTAAAACCAGTGGGCCCCGGCACAGGGTCGTTTTTGGCCCCAGGGCTATAATTTGAACAATCATGGTAGAAGTTCACTAGATGAAGCTTCATACCAAATATAAAAGACCTGGGCCTTCTTGTGTCAGACAAGAAGATTTTTATATGTTTTCCCTATATAAGCCATGTAAAATCACTGGGCCCCCGCGCAGGGGCGTTTTTGGCCCCAGGGTTTTAATTTGAAAAATCTTGGTAGAAGCTTCTTACTAAATATCAACGACCTGGGCCTTCTGGTTTCAGACAAGAAGATTTTTAAAGGTTTTCCTAATGTAAGCCTATGTAAAACCAGTGGGCACCGAGGCGGGAGTATTTTTGGCCCCAGGGCTATAATTTGAACAATCTTGGTAGAGGTCCACTAGATGAAGTGTCATACCAAATAACAAAGACCTGGGCCTTCTGGTTTCAGACAAGAAGATTTTTAAAGGTTTTCCCTATATACTCCTATGTGAAACAAGACCTAGGCCTTCTGGTTTCAGAGAAGGAGATTTTTAAAGGTTTTTTCTTATTTTCCCCTTTTCGTTGCCATGGCAACCAGAGTTCTGCATGGAATTGAATTCTTTGAACAACTTCGAGAGAGGACCACCTAAGGATCATTTCTGCCAAGTTTGGTCAGAGTCTGTTCTGTGGTTTAGGAGGAGATGTTGTTAAAAGAAATTGTGAATGGACAGACATAGGGACAGACGACAACGATGGACGGTGACTGATCACAATAGCTCCCCCAGAGCCTTCGGCTCAGGTGAGCTAAAAAGTAGGTCAAACCTCATGGTCAAGGTCACAAGATCAAAAATGATGGTACCACTAGAAAGGTCTTGTTATAGGAAATGCACATGTGAAATATGAAAGCCCTATCACTTACCTATCGAAAGTTATGGCCAATGTTAATGTTTTCAAAAATTTTGATAAAAGTAGATCAAAAGTCAAGGTCACGAGATCAAAAATTACGGTACCACTGGAAAGGTCTTGTGATAAGGTATATACATGTGAAATATGAAAGCTCTATCTATTACCATTCAAAAGTTATGCCCAATGTTAAGGTTTTTGTAGACAGACAAACGGACAAACAGGCAGACAGACCAAAAACTATATGCCTCCCCGAATCTAGATTCCGGGGGCATAAAAATAATGTTGAATAAGATACTGTGGTATCAATAAGACCTGTCGCCGGACAGGATAGCTCACCGGAAGGCGCGCTTTTACTCAGTCGTGCAAAGGCAAATTTTCAGACCCATAACAGAAACAAGGTTACAAAGAAAGAATCCAGTGCTATATCAATATAGTTATATTAAAATATATCAACAAGAATTCAGCCGATGGCTATGTCGCTCCTGTGGGGGTGCAAAGTCATCGAACCATGATATCTAGGTCAAACTTGCTGGAGATATTATCATTAGCAACATTTGTGTGAAGTTATATTAAAATCTGTCAATAAATGTAGGCGCTACAGCAATGACAGTGTTTTTCTTAAAGATAGCCACACTGACCTTAACCTTGAGGTCATGACCTTAAAAGTCAAACTCACTAGAGAAACTTAAAGCAGTATCTATCACCATTGCAAGTCTCAAGTAAATTCGTCTAAAGGCAACCAAGTAATAATCTTAAATCTTCAGTGCAAAAACATAAAAGTCCTTAGTCTGTGACCTTGACCCAAAGGTCACGGTCATGTATGATGATGCTGCTAATAAAAACTTTTGACTAGTACCTATCACCAGCCAAAGTATGAACTAAATCTATCAAAAGGTAAATAAGTAATGAGCTCCTAAAAACTATAACACAAAAACTTTAACACAAAAACTTTAACATCAGAATTCAAAGTCAGTGACCTTGACCACAAGGTTATGGTCATGAGCGCTGATGCTGCTGCTAAATATTTGAGACAAGTATCTGTAACCATACCGAGTATAAACTAAATCCATCCAAAGATAAAGAAGAAATGAGCTCCTAAAAACCTTAACACAAAAACTTTAACATTTAAATTCTAAGTTTGTGACCTTGACCTTAAGGTCACGGTCATGGATGCTGATACTGCAGATAAAAACTAATCCCAGTATCTATCACAATACCAAATATGAACTTAATCCATGTTCACATAAAGAAGTTATGAGCAACTAAAAAACTTTTAACGCAAAAACTTTTAACATTTGTGGACGCCGACACCGATGCCGAAGCCGACACTGACGCTGGGGGTAGTAGAATAGCTCACCGCAACTTAGTTCCGTGAGCTAAAAAGGGCACATCCAAAAGATCAGGAAATTGCTCATAAAATGCTGTACAACCTCACAGGGAAAAGTCAAAAACTGACCACTTAAAGCAGGTGGCTGTACATCAGAAGGATATGTCTGAGATGATGTATGATCTGATATAGACCAATAAAAATGAGTGATAGCTGATGCGAGGTCAACAAGGATGTAGCCCGGTATAACATATTCTTACGATAACTTTTCTTTAAAAACCGGGGCCAGTTGTTCAAAACTAACGACATTATTTAACAAATAGTTAAAACTTCTATCATTTAATATGGTAAGCATACTATTTTTGCTGAAAAAATGTGAGTAGCTTCTACATGTGCAAAAGCTGCTCACATTTTTTCAGGAAAAATAACAAAATTTTGGACATTGTACTTGCTAGAACAGTTAACAAGCTGACCACTGACCAATCTGAGCTCGATAAGCTAACAAGGCTTTGTGGCCACATAAAATCGATTTAAGCCCCCCAGTGGAAATCTTCCACTGACCGTTCCAAGGCGGCTCTTCTGTGGCGATTTATTTATGTTGTTGTTTGTTACTTACTGTGTGTATCACTTGTGTCTTTTAATTTTGGATGGCCATATGGCCATTTTGTGGGAAAGTAACTGTCCATATGGCCTTCCTTTGTTTAGGTTTCCATTATGGTCTGGTCGCTTAATGTTTGTATTTCTTTCCCTTTGGTGTCTTTTATGGATGGAGTAAGTTAATTGTATCAATTCCTGATCTTTGTTTTACTTCTACTTTGAACAACTGGACCCTGTTGCTTACTTCAGTGTACTTACTTGCGAACAGTACATGCCATGTCTGACTGAAGTTGGTCTGGCCGGAGAGCATGTAACTCTCAATAGGAGCACCGTGTGTGTTCACAGGATCTGACCAGCGTAGAACGACGTCTCTCATGCTGAGATCAACCCCAGTATCCATTATAGTGTCAGTCACATCAGTATGCTTGTATGCGGCTAGGCCTGCAGGCTCAGGAGGGGGGCCTGAAACAAAGTACAGTACAGTCCATTAAAAAATCTACCACAGTAAGTGATGCAAATGAGACTGTGCTATTTTTTTATAATTAAGAGCTAGTGCACCGTTTGATACGGAGTTTAAAAGCCCAGTCACCACTATTCGGTTAGGTCACATCAACCAGTCAGTTTACTTAACCACACTTCCTGGACAGGCTTATTCACAAGTTGTTAACCAGCACAGTGCACATATATTTCATCAGAAACTGAATCAGCCAGACACACACACCAAGGCCTGCTATATTGCACTGATATTGATGAATATTGTCCCTTCTTGGGAAGTTGAAGGACACTCGCAAACTCGACTTCCCAAGAAGGGACAATATTTATAGGTTATTGACTTTATATTGTGAAATATTCAGCACTCGTTCATATGGCGAAGGACGCACGAGTTTGGGTGTGTGTCCCCCATATAAACGAGTGCCGAATATTTCACAATATAAAGTCAATAACCTTTCTATTATATACCCAAAACTTCAACTGTCTACTAGAATTCAGGATTGCCTGGTATAGAAATCTGAACGTAAAATCAGACTATATATCTTTAAGTGGTTTGAAATGGAAAATAATGAGGGTCGTTAAGTGTCTCACTATATATTGGAAAACCACACCCAACGGCACCAAAGTGAAGACGACATTAACTAGAGCTAGAGCTGATCTATTTCTTTAATTTAACACTATAAGGTATGACAAGGATCATAGCTCCAGATAAGGAAGTGTGATATTGGGCTATTTTTTCTTATTTCCTTACAAAAATGAATGTTGTGGGTACATGTTAGAATCACCTCGATGTTGTGGGTACTTGTAAGAATCACCTTATCGAGGCAATTCTAACAAGTCCCACAAAATACATTTTTGAAGAGAATTAAGGAAAATTATCGTTGATACTCTCCCTATCTAAAGCTTTGAGGAGTGGCAAGGGTGATTTTGGGCTATTTTTCTTATTTCCTAACAAAAATGAATGTTGTGGGTACTTGTTAGAATTGCCTCATCGAGGCAATTCTAACATGTACCCACAACATGTTTCTAAAGAGGGTTAAGGAAAATTATTCTTTATATTCTCCCTATATGGATCTCTGAGGCATGAAAAGGATGATTTGGAGTTATTTTTCTTCTTTCCTAACAAACATGAATGCTGTGGGTACTTGTTACAATGTGGCCCCCACCCATCGGGGCTTGAAGAAATAGATGAGCTGCATGATTCATCCACTCAGAGCTGAAACCGACTGCACACGACAACTGGTAAGCCGTTTGGAGGATCTAAGCATGCCCAGGCAAAGCGGTGAGAGTCGGACCATCCGTGCTTATAAACCCTATTGGTTTCATTGGGTGACAGGGCTTGAGATGTCATTATATCTCATTGTCGGGTAAAAGTCACACAAAATTGGAAGCAACGTCTCCAAAATGACCTATACAGTGTTGACGGGGACGATAAACCTCAAATCAAGCAAACAAAACTTGTTACAATGGCCTCATTGAGGCCAAATGAGGCCATCTAACATGTACCCACAACATGTTTCTAAAGAGGATTATGGAACATTAGCCTTTAACCCTTATCTTGTGGTTCACGACAACAGCTATCGTTGCAAACAGTGTAGATCCAGATCAGATGGCTTCTAGAGCCAGCCATCTGATCAGGATCTACACTGTTTGGCATTCAGTTTATGAATTTGTAGCAATAAATTACATCAAGTAATTTGATTGGTTGATAGACAGAAATGGGTGTGGCTTAAATGAATATTCAGCAAGAGAAGGGTTAATTATCCTTGATACTCTGCCTATCTAAAGAGGATGATTTTGGGCTATTTTTCTTATTTCCTAATAAAAACAGATGTGGGTACTTCTTGGAATTGCCTCTATAAGGCAATTCTTACAAGAACCCACGGCATATGTTTCTTACAAGAAGGAAGGAAAATTATTCCAAAATTATCCTCATTACATCTTCTTATCTATAAGGATCCTACTGGTCTAGCCGTGTTCAAATAAAGTATACCTAAAACCTGAAGACTTGCTGAAGCGTTAGCAGAATCAACCTGTGTCCTTGCTATACATGTATACATCCCTGAATGATCAAACTGGATGGTTCGTATGTACAGCCCTCCCTGGTTCTCTGGTGGGTCACCCTACAACAAAAATAAATATTTGTCTATCAATAAATGACACACAGTTTACATTCAACAGCTTTGGACAGAACGCTTAGCAATTTTAGTATGGATACCAGGGGCCAGTTGTTAAAAACTAACATCGTTAGTTAACATATGGTTAAAATTTTGAACCTTTGATATGGCAAATATGCCAATATGTTTGCTGAAAAAATCTGAGCAGCTTTTGCAAATGCAAATGCTGCTCTCATTTTTTCAGCAAAAACAACACTATACATGTATTAGATATTGTTCTTGCTAGAACAGTTAACAATTTGACCACTAACAAGCTTGTTAAGCTAACAATGCTCTGAACCACTGGGTCCAGATTCGTTGGACACTGTAACCTCTGTTATACAGCTATCAAGGGAACACTCTGAAACCGACTGCTTAAAGGAGATGGCTGTTCAGCAGAGGGAAATGTCTTGACTTCATGTTTGACCAGATATACCCCCCAAAAAAAAAATCGGACACCTTTAGGACTTGCTGCAATTCTCCTAAAATTTTAACAAATCTCTTTCATGATCCAGCAAGGAGTCCAAAAGCTGCAGACGGAATGGCAAACACTGTAGACCCTGATCAGACTGCTCCTTCAGGAGCAATCTGGGTCTGCACTGTTTGCTTAGGCCTATCTGTCCCAATGCTTAGGATCATCACGGTTGGCAGACAAAAATGAGTATGACAACTCAGTATGGATGTATGACAAGAAATATAAAAGAGGTGTCATCTGACAAACGGAAGGACAAATGTGTCTTTTTATTTTGGATGGCCATATGGCCATTTTGTGGGAAAGTAAATGTCCTTATGGCCTTCCTTTGTTTAGGTTTCCATTATGGTCTGGTCGCTTGATGTTTGTGTTTCTTTCCCTTTGGTGTCTTTGATGGGTGGAGTAAGTTAATTGTATCGATTCCTGATCTTTGTTTTACTTCTACCTTAAACAACAAATGAACAGAAAACTGAACTCCTATACTGCAACATACTTAAAGCAGGTACCAAAACAAAAGCTAACTAGAATTGTTTTCTAAGAAAACAGATGTCCCCCCACCACACTCATTATTTTTTTAACCAAATCCATCCACTGGTTCAGGAGATAGAGTGCAGACAAGGCAATTTTCAACAGTCTAAGTCCCGTGGTGACCTTGAAAATTAGGTCAAGGTCACCAACATCTAATCAGTTCTTAAGATCAGCCCACTGATATAATGTACCAAGTTTGATCAAAATTCATCCACTGGTTCAGGAGAAAGAGTGCAGACAAGCCAATTTTTAAAAGTCTAACTCCCGTTGTGACCTTGAAAATTAGGTCAAGGTCACCAAAAGCTAATCAGTTCTTAAGACCATCCCACTGATATAATGTATCAAGTATGAACCAAATCCTTCCATTGGTTCAGGAGAAAGAGTGCAGACAAGCCAATTTTTAAAAGTTTAACTCCCGTTGTGACCTTGAAAATTAGGTCAAGGTCACCAAAAGCTAATCAGTTCTTAAGACCATCCCACTGATATAATGTATCAAGTATGAACCAAATCCTTCCATTGGTTCAGGAGTTAGAGTGCAGACAAGCTTTTTTGGTCTAAAATTTGACAATGGTTTCAGCCCTGTGACCTTGAAAATTAGGTCATGGTCACCAAAATCTAATCAGTACTTTTCCCCCTCCCAATGGTGTATCTGTGTAAGTTTAATCAAAATCCATCCATCCATTCAGGAGATAGAGTGCAGACAAGAGGCAACGCCAACGCCGACGCTGACGCCGACAGGATCCGCACCAAAACCAATATGTCCCCCTCCCTTTCGGGTGGGGGGACATAATAATAATAACAGCTTACCCGTCTATAATGCTCATGGTTGTTCAGGTTAATGAGGCGGCCATTAAAGGCCCACTGGTAGGCAAGGTCAAGGCTGTAGTGGTAAGAAGCTTTACAGTAGAGAAAGGCTGTTCTGTTTACTTGTATGGACTCTGCACGAGGCCCTTGATAAATAGTTGTTCTCCCTGAAAAATTAACAAGCTACCATACTAGTGATCACTACTTTTTCTATCAACTTATTTTGGCTTGATACAGCATACCGTAATGATCCTAAGTATTGGGACAGATAGGCCTAAACAAACAATGCTGAGCCAGATCAGACTGCTCCTGTTTGCTTGATTGGTGTTCAACATCACGTTAAAAAGCCCGTGAAATGAACACCCCCTTAAACCCCACTTTATATAGAGAAAACTGGGGTTTAAGGGGGTAAACATTATTTTTCTTATTTCTGCTCCAAGACATAGGTTGTGGGTACTCGTTAGATCCGCCTCAATGAGGCGGTTCTAACGAATACGCACAACCTATGTTTAAAGTACAAATAAGAAAAATATAACAAATTTTCATCGGAAAAGTTGCCATTTTGGAGATATGAAAGAATGCACTATGTCGCACGGGTGTGTTATCGTAATGAGGACCCAGTCAACACTATTAGGTCATATCGAGCCAATCAGTTTACCTCACCACACTTTTCATTGGCAGGCTTATACATAAGCAGTTAAACAGTGCACATTCTTTCACCTAACACTGACAACAGCCCTTCTTAAAACAGCAGAAGGGAGTGAATGATCTGGATTGCACTGTTTAGATATCTGTACCTGTCCACAAGGTTGAAAGGGTTAAAATGTTGCGAATGCCACTGAGACACTGCAAAAGCTACTCATATTTATTTAGCAAAAAATACAGTTAAACCTGTCATAGTAGCCACCTCTAAAGCAAGCAACCTGCCTGAAGCAAGCATGCATTTGGTTCCCCAAAAAGTAACTGTATTAAAATTCACCTGTATTCAGCAAACACCTGTCTTCAGCAAGCACATTTTGGTAATCCCTTAGGCCCATGCTTAATACAGGTTGGATGGTATTTCATATTCAGAACATATTCAAGCTTCCTTCAATAACCATGTGTTAAGCTAACGATGAAGCTATGCGCAACTCGCTACCGGTTTTCTGTCAATGATTACTTACCAACAAGGCTAAGGTTAGTCTCATTCTTGGCTTCTCCATGTACATTAGAAACCCTGCACTCGTATACTCCTCTGTCAGCCTGGGTTAACTCGCTCATCTCAAGGTCACCAGTAAGTGTCATATGCTGTCTTGCCTGGTAATCTAAGCCGACATTCATGTTGGCTCCATTGTGGAACCACATGATCTCAGGGAAGGGTGCAGCCTCTGGCTGACACGGTATAGTTATGTTACCTCCAATCGCTCCAGACATTGTTCTTGGCATAGGATACTTGTCGAAACTGGGTGCTAGACCTGAAATATTGTCAAAACTGGTTGTTTACTTCGGTATATTGTCAAAAACAGCGTTATGTTACATGACACTGTCAAAACTGGGTATTTGACTTGATATATTGCCAAAACTTTGTTTTAGACAAATACTATAAACCTGATCTGAAATACTGCAAAAACTGAGTCTGATATTTGATATACTGTCAAAATTGGATTTTAGAACTGAAATACTGTCAAAATTGGGTTTTAAATCTGAAATACTGTCAAAACTGGGTTTTATATCTGAAATACCATCAAAATTGGGTTTTAGATCTGAAATATTGTCAAAACTGGGTTTTAGATCTGAAATATTGTCAAAACGGGGATTTAGATATGAAATACCTTCGAAATTGGGTTTTAGATCTGAAATATTGTCAAAACTGGGTTTTAGATCTGAAATATTCTCAAAACTGGGTTTTAGATCTGAAATATTGTCAAAACCAGGCTTTTCATGCCAAATGAACAAATTATTTATCTAAATCGTGACGGAATCAAGGGCGAGGGTTGAGGCCGCATAAAACAGATTTAAGCACCCCAGTGAAATTCTTTTCACTGACCGTTCCAAGGCAGTTTTTCTGTTGTGGTTATTTTTGATATGGTTTGCCTTTGAGTGTGTGTATCCCTTCTATTTCTTTGTTTTGGATAGCCAATTGGCCATTTTGTGAGAAAGTAACTGTCCTTTTGGTTTTCCGCTATTGATGTTTCCATTAGGGTCTAGTTATTTCATGTTTGTGGTGTCTCTGATGGGAGATGCGGGTTAATTGTATTGATTCCTGATCATTGCATCACTTCTATTTTTAGATCTGAAATATTGTCAAAAATTGAAAATACCCCCACACCTGAACCATCAACAATGCTTAACCCTTAACCCTTATTTTGCTGTTCGCGACAACCCCTATCTTTGCAAACAGTGTAGATCCAGATCAGATGGCTTCTGAAGAAGCCATCTGATCAGGATCTACACTGTTTGGCATTCAGTTTATGATTTTGTAGCAATAAATTACATCAAGTAATTTGATTGGTTGATAGACAGAAATGGGTGTGGCTTAAATGAATATTCAGCAAGATAAGGGTTAAGACACCAAGAAAATCTGCATCTGAAAATATTGTCTGTTTATGCCGTCTGCTGCATCTTCTTGCAACCTTTTCAAACCTAATTTAGCATGCCGGAAAACAGTGTGGAACCAGATCAGACTGCTCCTTACAACAATGACTTTAAAAGTAACCAGCGAACAACAAAGCAGACGACAATTGTTATGATTAGCATCTTGAAAGTCAAATAAGTTCAGGTGAGCTTAAGTGTAAACAAAGTAAAGTAGATTTCACAGTCAATGGTATGCCATGGCAAATACCCGCTTTTTCTATGAATAACACAAATGACTATGTATTACCTAGCCAAACTACATGTAAGTTAAAAAAAAAAGTTGCAAAGAACATTCTAACTGATAAGCAAAGTTTCAGAAGTGTAACTCTTATAGTCTAGAAGATATGGGAAAGTCATTGTTTTTTACCTTTGACCTTGGGGTTATGTTGAGGTCCACCAAAAGTATCCCAATTTATTCTATATTCCAACGGCCATCCAATAACAAAGTTTCAGAAGTGTAACTCCAATAGTTTAGAAGATATGGCAAAAATCACACATTTTGACCTTTGAACTGCGAGTCATGTTGAGGTCAAGGGCATGCCAAAATTATCCCAATTTATTCTATATTCCAAGGGCCATCCAATAACCAAAGTTTCAGAAGGTAACTCCAATAGATTGGAAAATATGGCAAAATCATACTTTTTGACCTTTGACCTTGGGGACATGTTGAGGTATAGGTCACACCAAAAGTAGCCCAATATATTCTATATTCCAAGGGTCATCCAATAACCAATAGTTTAGGAGACATGGCAAAATCATACTTTTTGATCTTTGACCATGGGGTCATGTTGAGGTCAAGGTCACGCCAAAAGTAGCCCTTTTTTCTATATGTCAAGGGCCATAGAATAACTAAAGATTCAGAAATGTAATTCCAATAGTTTAGAAGATATGGCAAAGCCATACTTTTTGACCTTTGACCTTGGGGTCATGTTGAGGTCAAGGTCATGCCAAAAGTTGCCAAATTTATTCTATATTTCAAGGGCCATCATAAATAAACAAAGTTTCAGAAGTGTAACTCCAATAGTTTAGAAGATAAGGCAAAGCCATACCTTTTGACCTTGGGGTCATGTTGAGGTTTTGACCTTTGACCTTGGGGTCATGTTAAGGTCATGGTCATACCAAAAGTAGCCCAATTTATTCTATATTTCAAAGGCCATCCAATAACCAAAGTTCCAGAAGTGTAACTGCAATAGTTTAGAACATATGGCAAAATCATACTTTTTGACCTTTGACCTTGGGGTCATGCTGAGGTCAAGGTCATGCCAAAAGTAGCCCAGTGTCCTCTACATCCCATGTACTATCCACAGGCAAAGTTGATACATACATACATACATACATACATACATACATACATACATACATACATACATACATACATACATACATACATTACATTACATTACATTACATTACATTACATTACATACACACACACACACACGCACACACGCACACACACACACATGTACATTCAGACCCACGGACTGACAGACACTTGACTCTGACACGAAAACAATATACCCTGCACTGTTTGCCAAGTACACATTTGGGGTTTCTGGTACAAAATGGGTTAAAAGAGTCCTATTCCTGCTGCTAAGTTGAACCTGTGATGGCCAACTTTGACTTGAACACCAGGGTCAACACTCGGGTTGTTTTGTTTGTTTGATTTGAGGTTTAACGTCCCCGTCAACACTATTTAGGTCATTTTGGAGACATTGCTTCCAATTTAGTGGGACTTTTACCCGACATTGAGATGAAATGACATCTCAATCCCTGCCGCCCAATGAAACCAATAGGGTTTAACAGCATGGTCGGGCCGACTCGCAGCAATTTTCCTGGGCAGGCTTAAACGTTCAAAGCGGATTACCAGTACTCATGTGCGGTCGGTATCAGCTCTGCGTGGAAGCATCGTGCAGCCCAATCTATTTCTCCAAGCCTCGATGGGCGGGGGCAGACACTCGGGTTGACGCAAATGTTCACAACTAGACGAACATATGAATATGAAAAGAAACGGGTGGAAAACCGGATTGAAATATCATTTCATGCTTAAAGCAGCCACTAAATATATTTGAACATACAGGAAACAAATTCTTCCCAGTTTCCTTTCAGAGAAGCTTTCCTTTAACCCTTTAGGAGAATGGGAACATCTTCAGGGGAGGCAACTCTTGCAAAAGTATTTTTGTCTCCCATCTCAATAGGGGTCAACTCTTAAAGGAAAGAATTTGCTCCTAAGGAGCAAATTCTTTCCTTTAAGAGTAGACCCCTCTTTCAGTGGGACAGGGCTTATAGAGAAGCGAACAGGAAGTCCCGAGAGTTGTCTCCCTTTGAAAATTGGCGGAAAAATTTGCAAGATGTTCCCATTCCCCTTAAAGCATGACAGAACTTACTAAAGCAGAATGATGACAATTTTACTTTTTGAGTTATCTTCAGTGAAAATAAGCCTTGACATTACCTGTGAATCATCTCACATGTAATGTTGTGTCTGCAAGATTCACATTTAATATCGCTTCTGCCAAGCATTGGCAGACTATTCACATGTAATGTTGCATCTGCCAAGCAGATGATTCACATGTAATATTGTGTCTGCCAAGCAGACGATTCACATGTAATGTCGCATCTTCCAAGCAGATGATTAACATGTAATGTCGCATCTGCCAAGTAGACAATTCACATGTAAAGTTGCATCTGCTAAGCAGATGATTCACATGTAATGTTGTGTCTGCCAAGCAGATGATTCACATGTAATGTTGTGTCTACCAAGCAGATGATTCGCATGTAATGTTGTGTCTGCCAAGCAGATGATTCACATGTAATGTTGTGTCTGCCAAGCAGATGATTCACATGAAATGTTGTGTATGCCAAGCAGATGATTCACATGTAATGTTGCATCTGCCAAGCAGATGATTCACATGTAATGTAACATCTGCCAAGCACATGATTCACATGTAATATTGTGTCTGCCAAACAGATGATTCATATGTAATGTTGTGTCTGCCAAGCAGATGATTCACATGTAATATTGCTTCTGCCAAGCAGACGATACACATGTAATGTGTCTGCCAAGCAGATGATTCACATGTAATGTTGTGACTGCCAAGCAGATGATTCACATGTAATGTTGTGTTTGCCAAGCAGATGATTCACATGTTATGTTGTGTCTGCCAAGCAGACGATTCACATGTAATGTTGCATCTGCCAAGCAGACAATTCACATGTAATGTCGTAACTGCCAAGCCTATGATTCACATGTAATGTAGTGTCTGCCAAGCAGATGATTCACATGTAATGTTGTGTCTGCCAAGCAGATGATTCACATGCAATATTGCTTCTGCCAAGCAGACGATTCACATGTAATGTTACATCTGCCAAGCAGACGATTCACATGTAATGTTGCATCTGCCAAGCAGACGATTCACATGTAATGTCGTAACTGCCAAGCACATGATTCACATGTAATATAGTGTCTGCCAAGCAGATGATTCACATGTAATGTTGTGTCTGCCAAGCAGATAATTCACATGTAATATCGCTTCTGCCAAGCAGATGATTCACATGTAATGTTACATCTGCCAAGCAGACGATTCACATGTAATGTGGTGTCTGCCAAGCAGACTATTCACATGTAATGTTGTACTGCCAAGCAGACAATTCACATGTAATGTCGCATCTGCCAAGCAGACAATTCTCATGTAATGTTGTGTTTGCCAAGCAGACTATTCACATGTAATGTCACATCTGCCAAGCAGAGGATTCACATGTCGCATCTGCCAAGCAGACGATTCACATGTAATGTTGTGTCTGCCAAGCAGACAATTCACATGAAATTGCTCTGGCCAAACAGAGGATTCACATGTAATTTCACATCTGCCAAGCAGGCAATTCACATGTAATGTCGCATCTGCCAAGCAGACAATTAACATGTACTGTCAAGCCTTAATTTGTCTAAAAAGTAAGTAAAAAATATTTGAAAATGACGCCTGCAAATGTTGTGAAAACTTACTCAGTATCTTCAATCGTGCCGAGCTAAAAGCAGAACCATGGGTGTTCATGGCCGTACACTGATACATCCCTATCATGTTCTCGTTCAAATTTGTCAGCAGCAACGTGTTACGGAACACTTTGATATCTCCGCTGCTGCTGTTCAGAATTATCTCCCCATCCTTATACCAGGTGTATGTTGGGAACGGAATCGAGCGGGCTTCACATCGCCATGTCAGTTGCTGCGTTCCCTCGTCCAAATATTTATCCTGTAGCTCCATAACGAATCTTGGTTCGGCTGAAGCATGAAAGAAACAAGAGGATCATGATGGTCCTATATCGCTCACCTGAGCTAAGAGATTAGCATGTAGGTCCCAGGGCGATGCAAGTTTTGGACCCAGGTCTATAATTTGAACAATCTAAGCAGAGGTCTACTGAATGAAGCTTAACATCGAATATCAAAGGAACGGGCCTTCTGGTTTCGGACAAGTTTTCTCTATATAAGTCTATGTAAAACCAGTGGACCCAAGGGCGGGGCCATTTTTAGCCCCCATGCTAAGATTTGAAAGATCATGGTAGAGGTCCACTAGATGAAGCTTCATACCAAATATCAAAGACCTGGGCCTTCTGGTTTCAGACAAGAAGATTTTTATATGGTTTTCCTATATAAGCCTATATAAAACCGATTTTGGCCCCAGGGATATAATTTGAAACCATGGTAGAGGTCCCCTAGATGAAGCTTCAAACCATTTATCAAAGACCTGGGCCTTCTGGTTTCAGACAAGTAGTCTTTTAAAGGTTTTCCAAATATAAGCCTATGTAAAACCAGTGGGCCCCGGGGTAGGAGCATTTTTGGCCCCAGGGCTATAATTTGACAATCTTGGTAGAGGTTCACTAGATGAAGCTTCATACCAAATATCAAAGACCTGGGCCTTCTGGTTTCAGAGATGAAGATTTTTAAAGGTATTCCCTATATAAGCCTATGTAAAACCAGTGGGCCCTGGCGCCAGGGCGTTTTTGACCCCAGGGCTATAATTTGAACAATCTTGGTAGAGGTCCACTAGCTGAAGCTTCATACCAAATATCAAAGACCTGGGCCTTCTGGTTTCAGACAAGAAGATTTTTAGTGGGTTTTGCCTATATAAGCCTATGTAAAACCTGTGGGCCCCTGAGCAGGGGCATTATTGGCCCCAGGGTTATAATTTGAACAATCTTGGTATTGGTCCATTAGATGAAGCTTCAGTACAAATATAAAAAAAGACCTTGGCCTTCTGGTTTCGGAGAAGAAGATTGTTTAAAGATTTTCCATATACAAGCCTATGTAAAACCAGTTGGCCCCAGGGCTATAATTTGAACAATCTAGGTAGAGGTCCACTAGATGAGCCTTCATACCAAATATCAAAGACCTGGGCCTTCTGGTTTCAAAGAAGAATATTTTAAAAGGTTTTTCAAAGACCTGGGCCTTCTGGTTTCAGACAAGAAGATTTTTATATGTTTTCCCTATATAAGCCTATGTAAAACCAGTGGGCACCGGCGCGGGGGCGTTTTTGGACCCAGGGCTATAATTTGAACAATCTTGGTAGAGGTTCCCTAGAAGATGCTTCACGCCAAATATCAAAGACCTGGGCCTTCTGGTTTCAGACAAGAAGATTTGTATATGTTTTCCCCATATAATCCTATATAAAACCAGTGGGCCCCTGGGCGGGGCCATTTTTTGGTCCCAGGGCTATAATTTGAACAATCTTAGTAAAGGTCCACTAGATGAAGCTTCATACGAAATATCAAAGACCTGGGCTTTCTGGTTTCAGACAAGAAGGTTTTTGAAGGTTTTCCCTGTAAGCCTATCTGAAACCAGAGGGCCCCAGGGCTGGGCCATTTTTGGCCCCAGGGCTATAATTTGAACAATCTTGGTAGAGGTCCACGAGATAAAGTTTCATACCAGATAGCGAAGACCTAGACCCTCTGGTTTCAGACAAGAAGATTTTTAAAGGTTTTCCCTATATAAGCCTATATAAAACCAGTGGGCCCCGGGGGCGGGGCCATTTTTGGCCCCAGGGCTATAATTTGGACAATCTTGGTACAGGTCCACTAGATGAACCTCATACCAAATATCAAAGACCTAGGCCCTCTAATTTCAGAGAAGAAGAAGTTTTAATGTTTTTTTCTCTTTTGGTTGCCATGGCAGCCAGAGTTCTGCACGGAATTGAATACTTTGAACAACTTTGAGAGAGGACCACCTAAGGATCATTTCTGCCAAGTTTGGTTAGTGGTTTAGGAGGAGATGTCGTTTGAAGAAATTGTTTATGCACGGACGCACGCATGCACGCACGTCGGACAAAAATTGATCCCAAAAGCTCACCTCGTCCCTACGTGACGGTGAGCTAATAAAAACAACTGAAGAGCATACAAAGATGCTACCTGCAGCTCTATAATAAATCTTGGTTTTGCAGAAGCATGTAAGGAAAGCATTATTGAAGCTTAACAGAAACACTTTCTAGAGCTAGTTTTCTGATTAAAACAATGTCTAAGTGCACTGTTCTCATATTACAGTGAATATGGCGTCCAATAAGGGCCTTTGCTGTTTCCAAAAAGTAGAGCCATTTTCTGTAACAAACTCTATAGATAACTCAACAACATGACTCTTTAATTTCAAAATGGACCACTACTATATATACGATATATGACATTTTGCTTGTTTTGATTTACATCTCACCAACAACAAAAATAGCCATCGGAAGAGATGGCAAATCCCCCGACCAAAAGCCAATATGGCCTTCAGAAGATTGTTCACCAAAAGAAAGTGCACCAGAATTAAACCAGCAATATATCACAAAAGTATTGCAGTTATGGCCATCACAGGATTATACTGTCAGGGCAGATAACTAAACAAGAGGGCCCACAGGGCCCTGGTTCGCTCACCTGTGTGACACTGTCTCGGGTACATTCTATTTTAGCTATGGTTGCCATCTTGTTCATCAGCAGAGTGATTTTAGCTTATTTGGTAGGGAGTTACCTAGGCAACATTCCTGTTAAGTTTGAATCAAATTGTCCTTAGGGTTTAGGAGGGGTTCACGTTTGAATCAGATTTACAATATTTTTCTATTTTTAGCTCCGGTGGCCATTTTTTCTTCAGTGCGGGATTGTTTTAGCCTTTTTGGTAGAGGGTCATCTAAGCAACATTACTTCAAAGTTTGAATGAAATTGGCCCAAGGGTACAGAAGGAATTATCGTTTGAAGAATTTTTTATTTTTAGCTCTGGAAGCCATCTTGTTCATTGGAGTGGAATGAGTATTAACTATTTTGGTAGGGAGTCACCTAGGCAACATTCCTGTGAAGTTTTAAATCCAATTGGCCCAAAGGTTTAGAAGGAGTTAGCATTTGAAGCAAATTTACAATGTTTTCTATTTTAGCTCTTGTGACCATTTGTTAATCGTTATGCTATTTTCCTAGAGGGTCATCTACACAACATTCCAATGAAGTTTAGAAGCCTTCATGGTGAAGTGGTCATGCTACTTGCCTTGTAAACCAGGGTAGCAGGATCGATGCCAGGCTTCTCCAGACTTTCAGATTGGTCTTTAAACAGAGGTCCCATAACTGTTTGACCTTAGCTGTTGGTGAGACTTCAAACTCAAACACTCACCCCTATGAAGGAATCTATATGCCAAATATGAAGGCCGTATCTTAAATGCTCCAAAAGTTATGACAAAGTAGGTCAAAGGTCAAGGTCATGGCTCAAAAGTTTTGAATGGTTGAGAAAACCTTGTCACAAGGAACATACATGCCAAATATGAAGGCTCTATCTCATATGGTTCAAAAGTTATGATAAAGTAGGTCACAGGTCAACGTCACAGGTCAAATCTTTATATGAGTGGAAAGCCCTTGTCACAAGGAACCTATATGCTAAATATGAAGGCTCTATCTCAAACAGTTCAAAAGTTATGACAAAATAACCTACTGGTCTACTTTTTGATTTGACATGACCCATATTCGAACTTAACTGAGATATTGTCCAAATGATCATTCTGAGCAAGTTTTATGATGATTTGACTAAAACTGTGGCCTCTTAGAGTGTTCAAAATGTTTTTTCTATGATTTGACCTGCTGACCTACTTTTTGACCCGACATGACCCATATTCAAACTTGACCCTGATATTGTCAAGATGATCATTCTGAGCAAGTTTGATGATGATCAGACCAAAACTGGGGTCTCTAGTGTGTCCACAAGGTTTTTCAACAATCTGACCTACTGACCTACTTACTGGCCAGATATGACCCATATTCGAAATTAATTGAGATATTGTCAAATGATCATTTTTAGCAAGTTTGATGATGATCAGACCAAAACTGTGGCCTCTTGTGTGTACACAAGGTTTTTCTCTGATTTGAACTACTGACCTACTTTTTGAACCGACATGACCCATATTCAAACTTGACTCAGATATTGTCAAGATGATCTTTCTGGGCACGTTTGATGATGATCGGACCTAATCTGTGGCCTCTAGTGTGTTAACAAGGTTTTTATATGATTTGACCTACTGACCTACTTTTTGACCTGAAATTACCCATATTCGAACTTGACTGAGAAATTGTCAAGACTATCAATCTGAGCAAGATTGATGATGATTGGACCAAAAATGTGGCCTCTAGTGTGTTCACAAGGTTTTTCTCTGATTTGACCTACTGACCTACTTTCTGACCTGCCATGACCCATATTCGAACGTGACTAAGATATTATCAAGATGATCATTCTGAGCAAGTTTGATGATGATTGGACCAGAAATGTGGCCTCTAGTGTGTACACAAGATTTTTCTCTGATTTGAACTACTGACCTACATTTTAGACCGACATGACCCATATTCAAACTTGACTCAGATATTGTCAAGATGATCATTCTGGGCAAGTTTGATGATGATTGGACCAAAACTGTGGCCTCTAGTGTGTTCACAAGGTTTTTCTGTGATTTGACCTACTGACCTACTTTTTGAACCGACATGACCCATATTCGAATGTGACCAAGATATTATTAAGATGATCATTCTGAGCAAGTTTGATGATGATTGGACATAAATTGTGGCCTCTAGTGTGTTCAGAAGATTTTTCTATGATTTGACCTACTGACCTACTTTTTGACCCGACAACACCCATATTCGAACTTGACTGAGATATTGTCAAGATGATCATTCTGGGCTAGTTTGATGATGATCGGACCAAAACTGTGGCCTCTAGTGTCTTCACAAGGTTTTTTTTCTGATTTGACCTACTGACCTACTTTTTGACCCAACATGACCCATATTCGAACTTGACCGAGATATTTTGTGGTGGTACAAAATGTGTGCAAGTTTAGTTAAAATCAAATGATAAATGAAACAGCTATCATGCAGACAAGACCAAAATAGGCAATTTTTGCCCTTTCAGGGGCCGTAACTCCGTAACACATGATGGAATATGGCTGGTTCAAGAAAGGAACCCAGATCTCATGGTGGTACAAGTTGTGTGCAAGTCTGGTTAAAATCAAATCATAAATGAAGATGCTATCGTGCGGACAAGACCAAAATAGGCAATTTTTGCCATTTCAGGGGCCGTAACTCCGTAACACATGATGGGATATGGCTGGTTCAAGAAAGGAACCCAGATCTCCTGGTGGTATAAGTTGTGTGCAAGTCTGGTTAAAATCAAATCATACATAAAGCTGCTATTGTGCGGACAAGACCAAAAAAGGCAATTTTTGCCGTTTCAGGGGCCGTAACTCCGTAACACATGATGGGATATGGCTGGTTCAAGAAAGGAACCTAGATGGCATGGTGGTACAAGTTGTGTGCAAGTCTGGTTAAAATCAAATCATAAATGAAGATGCTATCCTGCGGACAAGACCAAAATAGGCAATTTTTGCCCTTTCAGGGGCCGTAACTCCGTAACACATGATGGGATATGGCCGGTTCAAGAAAGGAACCCAGACCTCATGGTGGTTCAAGTTGTGTGCAAGTCTGGTTAAAATCAAATCATAAATGGAGATGCTATCGTGCGGACAAGACCAAAATAGGCAATTTTTGCCATTTCAGGGGCCGTAACTCCGTAACACATGATGGGATATGGCTGGTTCAAGAAAGGCACCCAGATCTCATGGTGGTACAAGTTGTGTGCAAGTCTGGTTAAAATCAAATCATAAATGAAGATGCTATCATGCGGACAAGAAATTGTTTACGCACGCACGGACGGACGGACGCACGCACGCACGCACGGACGACGGACGACGGACAAAATGTGATCACAAAAGCTCACCTTGTCACTACGTGACAGGTGAGCTAAAAACAAGGGCACTCAGAAATGTGGTTCTTGCGCATGACATGCCTGCTGAAGCTCATGTATTTCTGTACAAAGTACCATCGATATGTCTCAAAAGGTATTGGAGATATGGTGATCACAAGCTGGTCATACTGTTATATTGGAAGGGTAGGTAACTCAAATACCACAGCACCATCACTTGTGGTTCTTGCACATGACATCCCTTCTGTACCTTGTATACAATTGTGCCAAGTTTCTTCAATATATCTCATAGGGTGTTGGAGTTAAGGCCATCACAAGGTTATATTGCCAGGGGAGATAACTAAAAAACCAGAGCACCCAGAGTTGTAATTCTTGAGCATGACACACCTGCTTAACCTCATGTACATCTGCATCAAGTACCACAAATATGTCTCAAAGGGTATTGTAGGTACGATGATCACAAGGTTGTCATACTGTTATATTGGAAGGGGAGATAACTCAAATATCATGGCACCCAGAGTTGTGGTTCTTAGGCATGAAGCGCCGTCTCAATGTTGTATACAATTGTGCCAAGTACCATCAATATATCTCAAAGGGTATTGGAGTTATGGCCAACACAAGGTTATATTGTTAGGGGAGATAATTAAAAAAACCAGGGCACTCAGAGTTGTGGTTCTTGCACGTGACATACCTGCTTAACCTCATGTACAACTGTACCAAGTATCATCAATATATCTCAAAGAGTGTTGGAGATGTGGCCATCACAAGGTAGTGATTCTATATTATTGGAAGGGGAGATAACTAAAAAACCATGGCACCCAGAGTTGTGGTTCTTGTGCATGACACACCGTCTCAGCCTTGTGAACAACTGTGCCAGGTATCATCAATATATCTTAAAGGGTATTGGAATTATGGCCATCACAAGGTTGTCACTCTATTTTATTGGAAGGGGAGATAACTCCAAAACCATGGCAACCAGAGTTGTGGTTCTTGTGCACGACACGCCGTCTCAGCCTTGTGAACAACTGTGCCAGGTACCATCAATATATCTCAAAGGGTACTGGAGTTATGGCCATCACAAAGTAGTCATTCTATTTTATTAAAAGGGGAGATAACTAAAAAAGTATGGCATCCAGAGTTCTGGTTCTTGCGCATGACACGCCGTCTCAGCCTTGTGAACAATTGTGCCAAGAATCATCAATGAATCTCAAAGGGTATAGGAGTTATGGCCATCACAAGGTTGTCACTCTATTTTATTGGAAGGGGAGATAACTCCAAAACCATGGCAACCAGAGTTGTGGTTCTTGTGCATGACACGCCGTCTCAGCCTTGTGAACAACTGTGCCAGGTACCATCAATATATCTCAAAGGGTATTGGAGTTATGGCCATCACAAAGTAGTCATTCTATTTTATTAAAAGGAGAGATAACTAAAAAAGTACAGTATCGAGAGTTCTGGTTCTTGCGCATGACACACCGTCTCGGCCTTGTGAACAATTGTGCCAATAACCATCAATGAATCTCAAAGGGTATAGGAGTTATGGCCATCACAAGGTTGCGTCTACAGACGGACGGACGGACGGACGGACGGCAGGCTGATCGCTATATCCCCCGAACCTATTCGGTCGGGGGATAAAAAGGAGACAGGATCTTGGTTAAAAGACTCATCAGACAGTCTAAAGAAGTTAGTATCAAACTCACTACCACTGGTTTAGAGGACCAGTAGCTTAACCACTATACCACAGAGGATTTTACATTCAAATGGCAGCTGCCATATTTCTGTCAGAACAAACTGGGTCAAATTCTTACATTCCACATTCAGTGTTAGCTCTGTTGAGTCCGAGTTGCCATCTTTCCCCTGTACAGTGCATGAGTATGTTCCAGAATCATCCAACTGCAGGTCTATGATTTTCAATATACGTTCACTGTCCTCTAGTATATAACGCATTCCGTCCCACTTATGTGGCACTCTCCACATGTATCTTAATGGCAGTCTGTAAGTAAAATTTACAAGAATGGAAACCCCTTCAGGAGGTGATTCCATATAAGAATCTTATATGGGTGTGAGGGGTGGATTGAAAAATCCGTCCCGAGGGTCACTGTCCGGCATCACGAGGCTTGCCAAGTGATGCCGCACAGTGATCCCGAGGGACGGATTTTTCTATCCACCCATATAAGATTCAGCCGAGTGATGCCGGACAGTGATCCCGAGGGACTGATTTTTCTATCCACCCCTCACACCCATATAGGATTCTTTTTCTTGCATACCTTCCATTTCTATTACGAATTTTTAATGCTGCTGTCACTTCGGTTACTGACGTCCGCCATTTTGTGATGACACAACAGGAATGTTTAGTGACGTCACGCATGAAGACGCCGCGTATGAGGTTGTAATCAACCAGTGCATTTATCAAACACGCGATTATATTCGATTTGGGGTCGGAACACCAGGGTCAGAACATAAATTTCTATCCCAGGGTAAAATCGCGGACTTTCTTGTCTGGTGTGCTAGAAAATACATTTTATCATTCAAAGAACATCACATTGAATCTGCGGGCCTCGGTAGCTCAGCCGGATGCGCGTCTGACTGGTGATCAGGAGAACGGGGGTTTGATACCTGCCTGGGTTGGCAACATTCTTTCGTGGAGATTGATCATGAAATCTTTTCTAGGGTCATTCTCTCCCTTCCTCTGATTCAAGAATGGCAGTTGTCAGTTTCTGGCGAAAGAATGTGCACTGTACTGTTTATCAGCTTACGTATAAACCTGCCCAGGAAAAGTGTGGATAAGTAAACTGACTGGCTCAAAAATTACCTAAAATAGCATTGACTGGGCCTTAAAACTCTAATACAAACAAAACTCTCTTCCACTGATTCAAGAAGGGCAGTTGACAGATTCTGGCGAATGACTGTGCACTGTACTGGTTAACCGCTTACATATAAGCCTGCCCAGGATAAATGTGGATAGGTAATTTAACTGACCAGCTCAAAAATGACCTAAATACTGTTGAATGGGCCATTAAACATATCAAATTACACCATAACCTCTTTATTAAACTGTTGGTGTTATCCAAAGCTGAAACCCGGGTCATAATCTATTCATTTTGTTGTAGATTATATGAGCCCCGTCAAGCGAATTTGTGTCTTCGAGTATTCAGTCATGATAAATTTTAACTGTGCCCAGCCATTCAGAGGGGCCAGGGATATGGCTTTCTGTCTGAAGGTTCCTCTTGATTCACTGCTTGTATGAGTGAGCAGCGAAGGTTCCGGATAGACTGCGCGAATGTGCAGGCTCGCCTGAACCTTCGCTGCTCGCATAGACAATAAGTACCAAAATTGTTTGACGGGGCCCATATAGAAAATTTCACTGATATAGATACTGAGTATTCCTCTCTCTTTTTTTTTTACATGGGTTTTACAACGCTTTGCAAGAATATTTCACCTGAACTTGAGACAAACACTTTTCTGGCTGGGCAAATACCAATATATCTGAAGAGAAACCACCTAACCTTTTTCCATTGCAGTATTTGTGATCTGACAAAAGGATCATTTGTGATTAACAATTCTGCATGTAACATGATTTTGACACCATCTATGACAACTCTGTGTTTTGGGGATTTTTTTTGTTTTTTTTTTTAACTTCTTTGGCAATAAAATCCAATAATTAACCCCTTTTGTACCAAATGGAATCTTCCTCCTTATATATAGCAGAGCAGGAGTCCATTTCAAAATTTAGGGGTGTCTTCAAAATTTGTTCGGAAAATGGTTGAAATTTTTGCAAACAGTGTAGGCCCTGATCAGACGCCGCGTTCTGCGGCGTCTGATCTGGGCCTGCACTGTTTACCAGCTACCCCTTTTGGGGTTTCTGATTTAAAATCGTTAAATGATAAACAGAATGTAACACACATTGTCATTTTGTTTGAAAACACCTGTATGAGTGGCAAACAGTGTACGCCCTGATGAGACGACATGTTTTGGTGTACACTATTTGCTCAGGCATATCTGCCTGAATACTTATGGTAAAAATGAAGCACTGTTTGTTTGTTTGAGTCGAGATTTAACGTCCCTGTCAACACTGTATAAGTCATTTTGGAGACGTTGCTTCAAATTTTGAGGGACTTTTACCCAACACTGAGATGAAATGATATCTCAATCCCTGCCGCCCAATGAAACCAATGGGGTTTATAGGCATGGACATTCTGACTCACACCGCTTTGCCTGTGCAGGCTTAGATCCTCTAAGGCCAAAAAAAAAAATAGGTGTGTTTCAGGTTTCAGCTTGAAAAAAATTAGGTGGGGAAGGTCGATTTAATTTTTTTTTTATCTTAATTTTTTATTTTGTTTATACACTGTATAGAGCATTTCTGCGGAAATAGTAGTAGTAAACACCGAAACGCTCGGAAACTGACCGAATTAGAACAAATAAACCGCACGCAACCGCTCGCGTAGTTCCGAGTCGTTTCGCCCCGCGATTTTTTTTACGAGTCATTTCGCCCCGCGATTTTTTTTTTTTTTGGCAATAAAAAATTTAGGGTCGGGCCTAAAACTTAGGTAGGGTCGGGAAACCTGAAACACACATATTTTTTTTTTTGGCCTAAGCGGTTTACCAGTATTCGTGAGCGGTCGGTTTCAGCTCTGCGTGGAAGCATCATGCAGACCATCTATTTCTTCAAGCCCAAATGGACGGGGGCCGTATGAATTAAGCACTGTTCAATCTACTATAAATAAGGCTTTTAGACTCTCAAATGCGCTACTTTTGCCCCAATTGTGTATCGTACAAGTGCCTACTTTACAACTCCTTATCAGAAACATCATCTTTATTACAGCAAATCTGGCAACTGCATGACTATGTAATATCAGGACTTACGTTCCATAAGCAAAACATTCCAGTCTGATAGTTTTTCCCTCTAGTGGTGAACTAGGCACTACGTTGATAAAACCGTTCTGTATGTTAGGAGCAAATTCTCCTCCAGCTGTAAAAAATACCATACAGTGTAACTTTGATGGCTGAAAACCTACCTAATGAATAATTAACAAGTGTAATCTCTGACCTGCTGATTAAATTAATTCTG
Organism: Lucinisca nassula; assembly: GCA_963580285.1. NCBI lineage: Eukaryota > Metazoa > Mollusca > Bivalvia > Lucinida > Lucinidae > Lucinisca > Lucinisca nassula. The sequence goes on from OY757016.1 coordinate 43,750,889, forward strand.
CCATGCCCATTTCACACTATCAACCAATAAAAAGACTTGGAGTAATTCTCAAACTGAATAAAGAAGCCCTCTGATATACAGTCCAACCTGTATTAAGCAAGCACCTATGGGATATTCTAAAAGTGCTTGCTTAAGACAGGTGCTTGCTTAACACAGTTGAATTTTAATGCATTTTCCTTTTTCAGGAACTGAATGCCTGCTTGCTTAAAACAGGTTGCTTGCTTAATAGAGGTGGCCACTAAGGCAGGTTTAACTGTAGTTCTACATTATCTGCAATGGTATTTTTACTTTGGTTTAATGACACTGATTCTGAGCTGATTGTTAATCAGGAGGGTGAAAAATGTAGTAATCGGAGAAAAACCACCAGACCTTCCGCTGCAAACTTTAAATCTTAAATGTGATCCGAGCTAAGCTCAAACCCACAGCTGTGACTGTCTCCAAACCATCAGGCCATCGAGCCGTACAAAGGTGGTTTGTGTCTAGGAGCAGGACAAGGTTTAACCCATAAAATGTTAATCACGACAACTGTCATCGGCTTTGTCGTCTGCCCGTTGCTTTAAGTCATTTTTTGCAAACAGTGTAGAGCCAGATCAGACTGCTCCTGTAGGAGAGTGCACACTGTTTGCCTGTATGCAAAAATATTTTTTAAAAGTTTGCAAACAACATTAACAGACGACATTTTCAGATGTAGTTTTTCTCAGCGTCTTAAGGGTTAACTACAAATTTACAAGTTCATGGAGGTTATTCACATTGTAATTTCTCCTGGTTAGATAGCTAACCCACTCTTAACTCTTAGAAGCTGAGAAAACTACATCTGAAAATGTCGTCTGCCTATGTCGTCTGCTGAATATTCTTGCAAACTTTTTAAAAATATTTTTGCACACAGGCAAACAGTGTGGACCCTGATCAGTCTGCTCCTACAGGAGCAGTCTGATCTGGGTCCACACTGTTTGCAAAAAAAAAATACTTTTGAAGTAACCGGCAGATGACAAAGCAGACCACAATAGTCGTGATTGGCATTTTAAAGGTTAAGTGCACCTACATGTGCATGTCTGAAAGCCTGCTTCTGAAACCATATCAGCACTACCTCGCCAGAGCTTTTGCTGCTCGCAGACATATAGAGGACACCTTTGCATGTAGCCCCATAAGCAGGCATCGCATGCAATAGGGCTTATCCGGAAAATACAAAAATTAAAACTTGTTCACCTAGCCCTCGGAAATTTCATACATTTTTTAGCTCTATAAAACTAAGAAATTCTGAAAATTTTAAGTTGATATCTTTACAAATTCTGGAGTTACAGCCACTCAAAAATATATTAAATATATAACAAAATGCAAGGCTTGTACCTAGGTACGTACAAATGCGCAATTTTATCATACTTGATCCCAGGGGCTTCCCTGTATTAAAAATGCATTACATTATTATTTCTTAACTAAATTTGTTGATATTTGGCAGACACGTGCCTAGATAATATACCTATACAATGATGCTGTTACATTTACAATTTAATTGTTGTTAAAGAATACTAGCATTTTTCTCTGAAATGACCATATTTGGAAATATCCAAATTTAAACCGCCATATCTCCAAAACACATGTAGATATTTTATTCTAATTTTCAGGATTCCCTAAATGATAAAGATTACAAGTTTTGCCTTTTCCAAATCATAAATCTAAGACTGATAAAGGACATCTTCTTATGGGTCAGCACAATTAGTCTACAGTTTTGTTTGTTTGATTTGAGGTTTCATGTCATTTTGGAGATGATGCTCCCAATTTTGTGGGACTTTTACCCAACATTGAGATGAAATGACATCTCAAGCCCTAAAGCCCAATAGGGTTTATATGCATTGGTCTACAGTATTTAGCTAAAAAATGATTTTAGGGACACCAAAGGTAAGAAGGAAATTGACATAGCTCTAAGTAAGGGGAGGTAACATAGATGATAAAAGAATATTTTTTCTTTCTTTCTTCTTCATAAACACCTGTGTTGCGAGTCCTTTATAGAACCTATGTTGTGGGTACTTGTTAGAATCACCTCACCCAACACAGGTTTATGAAGAGAAGTAAGAATAATCATCCCTTAATCATCATTATCATTCCTCATTTGGAGCCAGCCTCGGTAGCTCAGTTTGTGCGTCAGCCCCCGCCCATCGGGGCTTGAAGAAATATATGGGCTGCATGATGCTTCAATGCAGAGCTAAAACTGACCGCACAAGACTACTGGTAAACCACTTAGAGGACCTAAGCCTGTCGAGGACCGTCCATGATTATAAACCCTATTGGTTTCATTGGACGACAGGGCTCGAGATGTCCTTTCATCTCAATGTTGGGTAAAAGTCCCACAAAATTGGAAGCAATGTCTCCAAAATGACCTATACAGTGTTGACGGGGACATTAAACCTCAAATCAAACAAACAAACTAGCAACAGATAAGGTTGGTATTTTGTGATAAATGAAGGATAGTTTTTATCACTTCTCCATGTGGGTATTCATTAGAACCGCCTCAGTGAGGCGGTTCTAATGAATACCCACAACATAGGTTTATATGGAGAATTCTAACACAGCGCGCCTATATAGGCAATGGAAAGGAACTGTGAATTATTATGCAACAAATCACAGCTCAGAAGAGCATGATAAGTGACATCATTAAAAACTCCAAATTTATTACGTCACTAGTCGATTTTCTTGATGTTAGAAGGTGTAACGTCATTTTCTCGCATCGAAAACGTTAGAAAAGGATATAAATGCATGTGTTCCAGTCGACAATTTTAGCGGGATTTCTTCTAACAATGGCGAAAAGTTGTGAGATTTTGAAGGCAACAACATTATTGCCGATTTTCAGCCTGATAGAATCGAAAAAGATCAGCTCTAGCCAGTGATTTGATGGGTAATAAATCACAGATTGTCGGTCAGTTGTAAGTAGACAAATCATGCGCGCTACATGCACGTGATTTGTCTACTTTACAACTGACCTCCAAACTGTGATTTATTAAACAACAAATCACAGCTAGAGCTGATCTATTTCTTAAATAAAGAAAACTATTCTTCAATTATCACAAAAATACCCATCTAATCTGTTGCTATAGAGATTGAATATGAAACCTTTTGTACAGTCATTCTCTCCATACCTCTGATTCAAGAAGGACAGTTGTCAGTTTTCTGGCGAAAGAATTTGCACTGTACTGGTTAACCGCTTACGTATAAGGCTGCGCAGGAAAGTGTGGATAGGTACAGTCGAACTTCAATGGCTCAACACCTTTGGGACCTCGAAAATCTGTTCGAGACAGGGGTAGTTCGAGCCACTGAGGTGACTGCCAGGAGGCATAACGAGATACTTTTAGACATCTTTTGGGCGTTCTATAATGAAAATGTATGCTGTATGTACACATTAGAATCTCCTCATCGAGGCGATTCTAATGAGTACACACAGCATACATTTGCAAGATAAAAGATTAAAATCTCCTTAATCATCCCCCACTATTTCTTATGTAGAGGATTTCGCTAGGGGCTCAAGAATGAGTTCTACACATCCATGGTAAACGAGCCATTGGTGTTCGAGCCATCGAAGTTCTACTGTATATTGACCGGCTCAAAAATGACCTAAAATAGTGTTGACTGGGCCACTAAACTCCAATACAAACAATACAAACTGTACTGGTTAACAGCTAATGTATAAGCCAGCCCACGAAGTGTGGTTAGGCAAAAGGACCAGCTCAAAATGACCTAAATATTGTTGACTTGGCCATAAAACATGATGCTTCCACGCAGAGCTGAATCCGGCCTGCACACTAGTACTGGTAAACCGCTTAGAGAATCTAAACCTGTCCAGGAACCGCGGTGCGAGGCAGACCGTCCATGCTAATAAACCCTATTGGTTTCATTGGGCGACAGGGCTTGAGATGTCATTTCATCTCAATGTCGGGTAAAAGTCCCACAAAATTGGAAGCAATGTCTCCAAAATGACCTTTACAGTGTTGATGGGGATGTTAAACCTCAAATCAAACAAACCATAAAACTCCGAAACAAATGAAAATCCCTCTTGCATATGATGTTAAGGAAGCTCTGATACTTACAACTGCGTGTGACATTGAGTAGAATTCCTCGGCTGGTTCTTATCGGAGGCTGCCTCGCTCCTTCATAGTTATCGTTCTCGTTAATGTTGGTGAGAGTAGCCACACAGTAGTAGTAACCGTTGTCTGCTGTGGTAACTTCCGAGAAATACAGTTTACCATTGCCCGAGTTGAAAATGTATGTATTCAGGTCAGGTCTAATAAATATTTTACTTTTACCGCCAATAATGCACTCGTGATCATCAATGGCACACTTTGTCCACTGGTACCGCAGATCTACAAGTAAAGTAAAATAATTATCTAAAATTATATTAATCTTTTTCACATGGAACATTACGTTAACACTTATTTATGACAAAGTGCGTTCTTTCACATCTCCAAAATGGTAACTTTTCTGATGAAATATGTGATATTTTTCTAATAAACAGTGAAATTTCGCTATTAAGACCACCTAAAATTAAGATTATTTCTGGTTTAAAAAGCTTATTTAGTAGGCTGTAGTTATTCTTTGTGTTTTTGGCTTTTCAGTATACAGTGTCCTCTGGTCAGAGACCGCCTATGGACTGTTCAAAAGTGGTCTTAAAGACCACTTTTGAACAGCCCCAAAGGTAGTCTTAATATACTAATTTTACTGTATATCCCAAACATGTAGGCAGTTGAGGCAGTTGTAATGAGTACCCACAAGCTATGTCTTGGAACAAAAATAACAAAAGAAATTTGTACCCCTGTAAACCTCAGTTTTCTCTGTATAAAGTGAGGTCAAGAGGGGTATTCATTACACCTACCTATCAACGTGATGATTTGTATATGTCAATTCTTGTCAATAGGGGAATCAGTCAATAATCATATTCAGGATAGCATGCAGTATGGATCCTGATCAGATGGCTCATTTTTGAGGATCTACACTGCTTGCATAGGCACCTATACCAGTCTACAGGGTTTAAAGGGTTAACCCTGAGGAGTACTTTACTTGGACCTGCCTCCATTTCAATCAACTCTAAAGAAATAGAGGATCTTACATGAGTGTTCATGTATTATTGAATTTATTAAACGAGTTGAGGAAAAGGGATAAAATGCGAGGCCTGGCCGAGCATTTTATCCCTTTTCCTCAACGAGTTTAATAAATTCAATAATACATGAGCACGAATGCAAGATTCTATTTATCATATGACATTTAAAACGCATTTTATTCTCGATTGTTTACAAAAATATCAATATTCTGCCATTAGTAAACGCGACGTCATTAAGGACGTCGTACATGTAGCGTTACGGGACGTATCTAGCTAATTTGCATATTTAATCCACTAGTGGATTATCGAAAATATTACATGGTGTTATTACACTCTCAGACGCGACGTCATATGATAAAATAGCAAATGACAAAGATATACATGTAGTAAATACATGGTTAGTGTCTTTAATAACAAGAATTCCACCGAAGGCTATGTCGCGCCTGTGGGGGGCGCAAAGTCACCGAACCATGACATCCAGGCCAAGATCAAACATAGATGCTTGCATAAAAGGCTTGTACTAAGTATCATTAATGAAGTTCAAATAATTCTAGAAATAAGAACTTAACCATTAGGGTGAACACTAGGGTGGTGGCAATATTTTACAAAGTCAGTGAACCATGAAATATAGGTCAAGGTCAAATATGGATGCTTGCATTTAAGTTGCCATCCCGAGATATAAGTTTGTACAAAGTAACACTAATAAAACTCTTATGGTTTTTGAGAAATTAACTTGACCAGTAGGGTGAATGCTAGGGTGGTCGCAATATTTTACAAAGTCAGTGACCGGCCCCGATAGCTCAGTTGGTAGAGTGTCCGCTCCGGGGAACGGGAGGTCTGGGGTTCGATCCCGGGCCGCGACATACCAAAGTCGTTAAAAATGGTACTAGCTGCTCCTCGCTTGGCACTCAGGTTTACGGGGAAGAGCTAGGACTGGTCGATCCAGTGTCAGGATAATGTGACTGGGTGTGGTATCATGTAATGTGTCTGGGACATGATACTTCAGTGAGGCAGCACTATAAACGTGAGCATTGAGCTCCCTGTCGCAACCAGACACCGTCGCGATATGACTGAAAAATTGTTGAAAGCGACGTTAAACCCGAATTCACACACACACACACACACAAAGTCAGTGAACCATGAAATTTAGGTCAAGCTCAAATATGGATGCTTGCATTGAAGTTGCCATCCACAGATTCAAGTTTGTATCAAATATCATTAAAGAAGCTCTTATAGTTCTTGAGAAATAAACTTGACCATTAGGGTGAACGCTAGGGTAGTCGACATATTTTACAAAGTCAGTGAAGCATGAAATGTAGGTCAAGATGAAATATGGATGCTTGCATGTAAGTTGCCATCCCCAGACACAAGTTTGTATGAAGTATCATTAATGAAGCTCTAATAGTTCTTGAGAAATAAACTTGACCACTAGGGTGAACGCTAGGGTGGTCGCAATATTTTACAAAGTCAGTGAACCATGAAATGTAGGTCAAGGTCAAATATGGATGCTTGCATGTAAGTTGTCATCCCCTGACACAAGTTGGTACCAAGTATAATTAATGAAGCTCTTATTGTTCTTGAGAAATAAACTTGACCATTAGGGTGAAAGCTAGGGTGGTCGCAAATGTTGACGCCTTGACGAACGGACGGACGAACGAACGGACGGAAAACAGGGCGCCTAAGTCCCTCCATGCTAATAGCAGGCGCGACAATAAAATATAATCGGTGAGCCTTAGACAATTTTATAGGGGCGAACTTTAGTGAGCCCCTATAAAATTGTTGGGGCGGACCGATTATATTTTATTATTATTAAAGACACTATCAATGTATTTAGTTTATACCGCAATTCAAAACAATCACTGGGTTTTACAATAATTTCGCAAATTAAGCAAAGTTTCTGACGTCACCGTGCCACAAAGGCGTAGGGTACAACATGGACGCTCGAATAAAAGTTTCTCAGCGCTTTACTTTCTGTATGAAAATCTGCAAATAAATAGTTTATTTTAGCTTTGAAAATTATTTTCGAGGTTGAGACACAACTGCAGTAGCAGTGCACAGTTATTCCAACAGGTCATTCAAACCAGGAAAAGCTGAGAAGGTAAGAATTTAGTTGAAATTTCTGAAAATCTGTTTTAATAAATATTGCAAAGATTTTAACTTGCAGTTTCTTTGTTTTCCCGTGTATGAAAGGTTGCATGTTATTGTTGTTATTGTTTATACTTGTAAAATAGGGACCTGAAAAGTAGGTCACTAGACGTATTATAGGTCAGTAGAAGGTATTATAGGTTACTACCGATTATAGCGTGCAGTTATTTGACCCCCTTTATTAGGTTACTAGAATGCCTGATTGCGGTATAAAGCATAATACATAATATATACTGGTTCCAAAAACTTGTCTGATCATAGTCTACTATTCCACTGGGTCGGAGTCTGAGCAAGACCTGTTTCTGAACAGGTTAACATACACACTCCCGGCTTTTCTTTAACTCATTGTATACTGGTGGACTCTTCCATTACTATATATTGGACAAGTCCATTTGTCACATAAGGGATGTCAGGCCTATTTTTTTTCATTTTTGTTCTATTTTTGACGGAAAATTCTGTTGGCAAACAGTGTAGGCCCAGATCAGAGGCCGCAGAATGCGGCATCTGATCTGGGCCTGCACTGTTTGCCATTCTGCGGCGTCTGATCTGGGCCTGCACTGTTTGCCAAGGTACCCCTTTAGGGGTTTCCCCGCATACAATGGATTAAAACAGTAAACTTCTAAGTCTGTGAACTTGATCTAAAAGTCACAGACAGAGGAAGTTGTGTTCAATAAAACTGTGGAATAATATCTATCATCGTGGTGAATATAAATTTATCCTGCCCTGTGGAAGACCACCTATCCTTAGTTGCAGAACTTGTCAACTCACAAGTGACTTGACAGGGGCTCACACCCATAGTGCCCGGAGAGACTGTCAGTGCTTTTTTATCACGAGGTATTTTTTATTGAGAGAAACTCAAGCTTGAGATTTCATGTGCACTGCCCTGATTTTCTCTGATAAAAAAAAGAACATCTGAACCAGTCATTAGCTATGATTTGTGTTTGGTTACTTTTCTAGAACATATTTAAAGTCCCTACAGCTGTTGTCTGGGAATGTGTGGCGGCCGTAAAAAGTCTCCCTGCCCTACATCATAGTGTAGTTTATATTTTCTTGTCCTTTGGGATCATTGATTCGATTGTGGAATTTTGAAAAATATTTGAGCGTCACTGATAAGGCCAAAATGGCCGAAACTAGCTAGTCTGGCCCAGAAAACAAGTACACTCCATATTTTCATGGTCTGTGGTGTATTCCTTGCTTCCAAAGGATAACCCTATCTAGAACATATTTTAGTGTTAACCTACCTTGAGCAAGTTTTGTTGGGAGGTCCGGACACAGAATGACAGCCCCTTCTAGAGATTTGGGCTCCACTGGAGAAGCTGGGACATTAGGGAACTCTCCAAGAGCTGAAAATATCAAAACACTGGTGTCATCACGAAAACGTGCCTATATAATTCTGACCCTCTTGAACCCCACTTTTATACAGTAAAACTGGGGTTTGCAGGGTAAACCTTATTTTTCTTATTTCTGTTCTAAAATACAGATTGTGGGAATACGTTAGAACCGCCTCATTGAGGTAGTTCTAACGTGTTTCATGATCCAGTAAGGTGTCCAATAGGTGCAGACAGAATGGCAAACGGTGTAGACCCTGATCAGACTGCTCCTTCAGGAGCAGTCTGATCTGGGTCTGCACTGTTTGCTTAGGCCAATCTGTCCCAATACTTAGGATCATTTCATTCAAGTTTTTCTCATATGCCTCATGTTTGTTTTGGAGTTTACTTGCCCAGTCAACACTATTTAGGGAATATTGAACCAGTCAGCTTAACTGACCACAATTCCTGGGCAGGCTTATACATAAGTTTGTTTGTTTGATTTGAGGTTTAACATCCCCTTCAACACTGTAAAGGTCATTTTGGAGACGTTGCTTCCAATTTTGTTGGACTTTTACCCAGCATTGAGATGAAATGACATCTCAAGCCCTGTCGCCCAATGAAACCAAAAGTGATTAACCTGTACAGTGCACATTCTTTCTCGAGAAACTGACAACTGCCCTTCTAGAATCAGGGCAAAGGAGTGAATGACCGTGAAAAAGATGTCATGATCAATCATGACCACTAAAGAATGTTGTCGACCTACCAAGTATCGAACCCGCAACCTCCTAATTACTAGACAAAAGTGCCCAGTGGGGCACGTATACCCCCGGCCAGTGCCGAACTACAAAGGGAAATAACTCTAAAAGGCCTGATCCCTTGGCCCTTATTTTCTTTCCCACAGTACAAGTAGTCGTACTGATCATGTGTACAAAATTTCAAGTTTCTATGTGAAGCAGTTCCTGAGATATCTTTGACACAAAATAAGTGTTTACGGACAGACAGACAGACGGAAAAGACAAAAACTATATACCCCCATGGCATACGCCGGGGGTATAACTAGTCAGATGTGCATCAGACTGTCTGGCTCATGTAACTGCATACAGTGAGTGAGTGACTGAGTGTTTGAGTTTTACATCCCACCAACAGCTAAGGTCATATGGAGACAGGACCTCGGTTTAAAGACTCTTCCGAAAGTCCGGAGAAGCCCTGGATCGATCCTGCGATCCCTGGTTTACAAGGCGAGTAGCGTAACCACTGCACCACGGGGGCTTCTAACTGCATACAGTAGAACTTCGATTGCTCGAACACCGATGGCTCATTTACCATGGCTGATCCGAACCCATTCTTGAGTCCCTAGGAAATTTCTCTACATAAGAAATAGTGAGGGGAAAATTTAGGATATTTTCGTCTTTTATCTTGCAAATGTATGCTGTGTGTACTCATTAGAATCGCCTCAACGAGGCGATTCTAATGAGTACATACAGCATACATTTATATTAAAAACACCAAAAAGAAGTCCCAAAATTATCCCTCTTATGCCTCTCGGCAGTAGCCCTCAGTGGCTCGAACTACACCTGTCTCTACCAAATTTCGTGGTCCCAAAGGTATTCGAGCCATTGAAGTTCGACTGTATGTATTTGTTATTGTTGTGTTGCAGTTAGACAACATGTCAACCCTTGTGTGTTGTTTTCCATCGTTTACCAGAGAGATTATAACTTGAAGCTAGTCAAGGCATCTCACCTGCAAAATCTAGTTGCAAAGGGGCCCCAAGAATAGTTCCAACAGCATTGAAGACCCCACACTGGTACATGCCGGCATCCTTGAACTCCCCAGGGTCCTCAATAGTCAGCCTTCCATTTGTCACTGTGTAACGACTATCCATACCGGAAGTGATCCGTTCTGTTGCACCACTGATGGAAGTTCTCGTCCAGTAATAAGATGGTATTGGCATGCCTCTAGCAACACAGTCCAGATAAACTTGTGTTGTTTTGCCAATGATCGTGGTATCACCAGTCTGTGAGATGATCTCTGGTCCTCGCGGAACTGTTTGTAAATCAGTGTATTTTACACCATAATCTGAAATAGAAGGCTTATAAATATAACCTCAACCTCAATAAAACCTATGTAATACGTACGTACCTGCCCAGGCAAAACGGTGCGAGTCGGAACCGTCCATGCTTATAAACCCTATTGGTTTCATTGGGCAGCAGGGCTTGAGATGCCTGCCCAGGCAAAACGGTGCGAGTCGGACCATCCATGCTTATAAACCCTGTTGGTTTCATTGGGCAGCAGGGCTTGAGATGTCATTTCATCTCAATGTCGGGTAAAAATCCCACAAAACTGGGAGCAACGTCTCCAAAATGACCTTTACAATGTTGACGGGGACGTTAAACCTCAAATCAAACAACACAAATCCACTTTCACAGGCACCTATTGTCTGAGGACTAGAGGTACGTATTCAGAATTTTGATGTGACCCCCAAGCAGGGGATAGGGCCATACACAGCCCAAGGGATCAAAATGCCATCTTTTATCATATGACGTCGCGTCTGAGAGTGTAATAACGCCATGTAATTTTTCGATAATCCACTGGTGGATTAAATATGCAAATGAGCTAGACACGTCCCGTAAAGTTACATGTAAGACGTCCTTAACGACGTCGCGTTTACTAATGGCGGAATATTGATATTTTTTGTTAACAATCGTGAAAAAAATGCGTTTTAAATGTCATATGATAAACAGAATCTTGCATTCGTGCTCATGTATTATTGAATTTATTAAACTCGTTGAAGAAAAGGAATAAAATGCTCGGCAAGCCTCGCATTTTATCCCTTTTCCTCAACTCGTTTAATAAATTCAATAATACATGAGCACGAATGTAAGATCCTCTATATTTTCATTGTCGGATACCAGATCAAAGGTAATGAAGAGTAGAATACAGTGGTGCAAAAATTTAGCTCCAAGGGCATGTCTTGGGGTCACAAGAGGTCAACAAGAGTTGTCAGAAGACAACATAGCTCGCCTTTGGGGGCCTAAGATGGATGAGGGCAAGTTATCAAAATTTTTTCTTCTGTAAAAAAGCCCAACAGACTGCAGCAAATGAAAGAGAGCCAAAAAGTACCCGTAATCATCCTGTTTTCAAGCCTTTCCACTGTAAAAAAAGATGAAAAAGAAATCTATATAAAATAAAAAAAAATTCTACAAACTTCCAAGTAATAACAAGGCATCACAGACGATACAAATCCCCAAAACAAATTAAATAAAGCCTAGCCTAGCATTTGTGTAAAATTACATTATATCCATCATTAAATGTAGGTACTCAAGAGTGATGACAAAGTTTTTCTAAAAATTGCCACAGTGACATTGACTTTGAGCCCAAGGCCCTAAAAGTTGAACTGACTCGAGATGATTATCATACCCAACATTTGTATGAAGTTATCTTAAAATCCATCAATAAATGTGGACACTAGAGCAATGATCAAGTTTTTCTAAAAAATAGCCACAGTGACCTTGACCTTCAGCCCCTGGCCCGGAAACTCAAAGTCACTCAAGATATCATCATACCCAACATTTGTGTAAAGTTATATTAAAATCCATCCATAAATGTAGGCACTAGAGCGATCACAAAGTTTTTCGAAAAATAGCCACAGTGACCTTGACCTTCAGCCCCTGACCCTGAAAGTCGAACTCGCTCGAGATATCATCATACCCAATATTTGTGTAAAGTTGTATTAAAATCCATCCATAAATGTAGGCAATAGAGCGATCACAATCTTTTTTTCTAAAAATAGCCACAGTGACCTTGACCTTCAGCCCCGGAACCTGAAAGTCAAAGTCACTCGAGATCATACCCAATATTTGTGTGAAGTTATATTAAAATCCATCCATAAATAAAGGTGCAAGAGCGATGAAAAAGATTTTCTAAAAATAGCCAGTGACCTTGACCTTTAGCCCCAGACCCTGAAAGTCGTATCCGCTCGAGATATCATCATACCCAACATTTGTGTGAAGTTATATTAAAATCCATCCAAAAATGTAGGCACTAGAGTGATCACAAAGTTTTTTCGAAAAATAGCCACAATGACCTTGACCTTCAGCCCCAGACCCTGAAAGTCGAACTTGCTAGAGAAATTATCATACCCAACATTTGTGTGAAGTTATATTAAAATCCATCGATAAATTAAGGTGCAAGAGCGATGACAATGTTTTTTCTAAAAAATAGCCAGTGACCTTGACCCCGTGACCCTGAAAGTAGTGACCTTGACCTTAAGCCCCGGTCCCTGAAAGTCAAAGTCACTCGAGATATCATTATACCCAAGTAATATTAAAATCCATCAATAAATGGAGGCGCTAGAGCGATGACAATGTTTTTCTAAAAATAGCCACCTTGACCGTGACCCGCTATGTTCTTAAAAAGAAAAAAACAAAAAAAAAACATGCCATCCCCGGGATTTGAACTCACGCAGCTTGCAGGTAAACTTTAACACAGGATTTCAAGGGAGGTAATACAGAGGAAAATATTAACTTCTCAAAAAGTCCAATTTAAGCCAAAAAACCTGAAAAATGAAGTACAATGATAATGTTTAATATTTTTTTTTACCAATTGTAAATTATATATTCAAAATAAACTTGTAAAACATCACAAATAATAGCTTGCAGGTAAACTTTAACCAAATGCGGACGCCGACGCTGACGCCGACGACGGACGCCCAGGGGTATGGCAATAGCTCCCCCTTACTTTCGTAAGGCGAGCTAAAAAGTAGGATTTTGGATCCTTTTTGTCCAATTGTCACACAACTCCTGCTAGGTTTTTTCAGCTGCAATCATTAAACTTTAACAGGTATAAGCCTTATAGATGAGGACTGGAGGAACATATTCAGAATTTTAATCTGACGCCCCAGGGGGTGGGGCCCATCTCTGCCCAAATGGGTCAAAAATCTATTTTGTACAAGGTCACGTCGCCATTAACCCTTATCTTGCTGTTCATGACAACCCTATCTTTGGAAACAGTGTAGATCCAGATCAGATGGCTTCTGAAGAAGCCATCTGATCAGGATCTACACTGTTTGGCATTTAGTTTATGAAGTTCTAGCAATAAATTACATCAAGTAATTTGATTGGTTGATAGAGAGAAATGGGTGTGGCTTAAATGAATATTCAGCAAGATAAGGGTTAAATTGAAGCATACGAAGAGAAGAATACAGTTGTGCAAACAGTTAACCCCAGGAACATGATGGGAATCACAAGAGATCAAAAAGTAGGATTCTTCTCCTTCTTCCTATGCTTTCTGAGCTGGAATCGTAAAATTTTCGCAGGTCCTATAGATGAGGACTGGAGCAACATATTTAGAATTTTGATGTCACATATTCCTGGTGGATGGGGCCGAATCCTGCCCAAGGGCTCAAAAATCCATTTTGCACAAACATAGTCATGTTGCATATCAAATTGAAGTTAATGAACAGTAGAAGAAAGTGGTCCAAAATTTAGCCCCAGGGGCAGGCAACAAACTGGGTCCTTTGTTTTCAACTGTCACTCAACCCACCTAGGCTTTATGATCTGAAATTGAAACTTTTACAGGTCCTACATGTATAGATGAGGACTGGAGGAAAGTATTCAGAATTTTGGTGTCAGGCCCCTAGTGGATGGTGCCGACACTGCCCGGGGGATCAAAAAATGCATTTTGTATATTCAAAATGAAGATAATGATGAGTAAAATACAGTTGTGTAAAAAAAGCCCCAGGGGTATCTCTAGAATCTTGAAACTGTCACAGGAATCTGAGGATGTATGGATGAGGACTGGTGGAACCTACGAGGACTGCAGGAAAATATTTGAAATGATATGACCCTCTGTGGGTGGGGCCTGACCCTTTCAATGGTTCAGAATTCATTTTGTACAAGCAGTCATGTTGCATTTGATTTGCTTGTTTGACTTGAGGTTTAACATCCCCATAAACACTATTTAGGTCATTTTGGTGATGTTGCTTCCGATTTTGTGGGACTTCTACCCAACATTAAGCTGAAATAACGTCTCAAGCCTTGCTGCCCAATGCATACCAAATCAAAGGTGAATAAGAGTTGAATAAAGTGATGCAAAAAATTCTGCCCGAGGGGCATGTCTAGGGGTCACTAGAGGCCAAAAGAAGTATTTTAGGTTCCTCTTGTTGTGACATGATTTTCAGAGCGTGGGGATATGCAATGGAGTGCCATTTACTTGCTCTAGTTATAAATTCGACCAGCAACAGCTCTTTAAGCTAATGATGTTTTAAACAACTGGACCTGTTGTCCTTCATAAAAAAATCATTGCACTGAAGTCTATTAACCCTCATCCTGCTGAATAAATTAATTTAGACACACCCATTTCTGATTATCCACCAATCAAATTACATTGTATACTAAATTCATTCAATTCACAAACTGCATAACAAACAGTGCAGATCCAGATCAGATGGCTTCTTCAGAACCATCTGATCTGGATCTACACTGTTTCCAAAGATAAGGTTCATAATAGGATTAAAGAGTTGTCCGTTTGTATAAACATTTT
The DNA here is from genome assembly GCA_963580285.1 of Lucinisca nassula. Lineage (NCBI taxonomy): Eukaryota > Metazoa > Mollusca > Bivalvia > Lucinida > Lucinidae > Lucinisca > Lucinisca nassula. The sequence goes on from OY757016.1 coordinate 43,765,967, forward strand.
GTAGGTTACAATGTCATACATACCAAAACCTCTACTCTGTATATTTATCCTATATACTTCCTTTCTACTGATCTCACAGACGTAAGGCCTTGGCTCATTTCTCCCCCTCGCTAGTCCAAGACCATATCTTGACCATTCTGAAATAGATGGGAAAATTGGTAACAATTTTATAACTATACAAGACAATAAGATTTCTGCTAACATTTTTTTAAATATTATAGATCGGATGATCCAGATATTAACTTTTATTTACCTATTTGAGAGACTAGGAGGACAATATTATTTATCCTTTATTCATTTTCATTACAAATAAGATTGGCCCACAACTGTAAGAAGCTATGCCCACAAGCTTGAGCTCAAATAGAGGATATTTGATTATTTTAAGTGTAAGATCAACTTAAATTTCACCGAATGAAGACCAAAAGATTTATTTTCACGAGTGGCAAATCTAGGGGGGGGGGGGGGGGGGGGGGGGGGGGAAACAAGGTTTAAAAGAAAATTTAACAAGTGGAGGGGAGGGAGGGGGGAAACAAGGTTTTAAAGAAATTTGAACAAGTGACCTAGTTTCTGAATCAACATAACACATATTCAAACCTGATCCAGATATTGTCAAAATAAACATTCTTCTAAAAATTCATGAAAATTGCAGCAAAACTGTGGCCTCTAGAGGGTGAACAAGGTTTTCTGATGTAGTGACCTAGTTTTTAATCCTACATGACCCATATTCGAACCTGACCCGGATATCATTAAGGCAAACATTATGGTAAAGTTTCGTGAAGATTGAGGCAAAATTGTGGCCTCTAGAGGGCGAACAAGGTTTTAAAAAAATTTGACCTAGTGACCCAGTTTTTGAACTGGCATGACCCATATTTGGACTTGACCCAGATATTGTCAAGACAAACATTCTGGTTAAGTTTCATGAAGATTGAAGTAAAATCATGGCCTCCAGAGGGTGAACAACATAAAAGATGATAACAAATGATGCACAATGGATGTACAACGACAAAGAGTGACAAAATAGCTGACCTTGAGCACTTCATGCTCAGGTGGGCTAAAAGGTAATGCGACTCTTGCACTGTCATGACTTTGACCACGATTGTTTACGACTGTCCACGACCAATGGGGACTATGAAAATCATGGCAAATCAGGGCATACACGGTTCCCAATTTCACTACCCTACGAATACTCACGACATTGCTACGACACTTCAACGAACAATCACGATTGCTGTACGCTAATGGAGCCGATTTACAACGATCCTCCACGATCGTCCACAATGTCTTACGATCCTCTAGGATTCTTCTATTACTGCACCACGATTGCCTTAAGATATCAGACAATCATACACGATCCCTGCAAAACTGCTCTACGACCAACGCCGAATTGGCACGATGATCAAAAACTCAGTACGATCATGGAGGATTCAATATGATTTATTCACGATTAACCAAGACTTCTCCCGATTTGTCAGGATTTATAATGATCTGGGTATATAAAAGTGTTCGTCGGGATAAATCGTGATAGCGTCGTCATCAATCGTAGTGTATTCCTGGTGAATCTTGCATTGTCGTATGCAGTCGTCGTGATATCATAGTAGATCGTACGGCAGTCGAAACTGAATCGTAGAGGCGTCGTAGATGATCTTGTCTCGCCGTAGCCCAATCGTGGTAGAATTCAGTCACGATTATTCACGATTGGCCACGATTACCACGACGACCGCTCTACGATTTGAAAAATGATGCAGACTCATCACGAATGTTTTGAACATGTCCAAAACAGTCGTGGTCACTCCCAAACTATCACGCTCAACCACAATTCCTCAAGATCTCTGCCGACTTCTCTAAGACGTTGTTCACGATTTAAAAAATCGTGGTGAGTCATGGCCAAAATCGTGACAGTGTAAGAGCCCCTTTACCTAAAAATTTGCTATAAATTTCAAATGTCAGAAATTGACAGTTATTGACATTTTAAATTCAAAAAGCTATTATAAAACTAGAATTGTTTTCTAAGAAAACAGATGTCCCCCCACCACACTCATTAATTTTTTAACCAAATCCATCCACTGGTTCAGGAGATAGAGTGCAGACAAGGCAATTTTCAACAGTCTAAGTCCCGTGGTGACCTTGAAAATTAGGTCAAGGTCACCAACATCTAATCAGTTCTTAAGACCAGCCCACTGATATAATGTACCAAGTTTGATCAAAATTCATCCACTGGTTCAGGAGAAAGAGTGCAGACAAGCCAATTTTTAAAAGTCTAACTCCCGTTGTGACCTTGAAAATTAGGTCAAGGTCACCAAAAGCTAATCAGTTCTTAAGACTATCCCACTGATATAATGTATCAAGTATGAACCAAATCCTGCCATTGGTTCAGGAGTTAGAGTGCAGACAAGCTTTTTTGGTCTAAAATTTGACAATGGTTTCAGCCCTGTGACCTTGAAAATTAGGTCAAGGTCACCAAAATCTAATCAGTACTTTTCCCCCTCCTAATGGTGTATCTGTGTAAGTTTAATCAAAATCCATCCATCCATTCAGGGGATAGAGTGCAGACAAGAGGCAATGCCGACGCTGACGCCGACAGGATCCACACAAAAACCAATATGTCCCCCTCCCTTTCAGGTGGGGGGACATAATTCATGACCTACAGCCTACTGTGAAAAAAGTAAGCCTTTTTCTTAATAACTATACACACTTAAAACCTCTCTTTGTGGTGACAGCAAAGAACATTTTCAAAACACGATGCACTCTGCAATGGCCACTTTGAGAACTAATAAACCAAAATATGTGCCACCATTTTAAGCAAGAGAGACAACTTTTGTGGCTCCCTGTATTCTGATCCCTCCAAAAAATCAGGAGTCTACTCTTAAAGGAAAGATTTTGCCCCAGAGGAGAAAATTCTTTCCTTCAAGAGAAGACTCCCTATTTTCTTGAGCAAATTCCTTCTGAGAAAACTCCCTAGTTTCTGGAGCAAATTCTTTCCTAGAAAACTCCCTAGTTTCTGGGGCAAATTCTTTCCTCTAAGAGAAGACACCCTAGTTTCTGGAGCAAATTCTTTCCTTAAAAGACGACTCCCTAGTTTCTCGAGAAAATTCATTTCTTTAGAGTAGACTCCCTTGTTTCAGGAGCAAATTCTTTCCTTTAAGAGAAGACTCCCTATTTTCTGGAGCACATTCTTTCATTTAAGAGAAGACTCCCTATTATCTAAACCAAATTCTTTCCTTTAAGAGAAAACACCCTATTTTCTGGAGCAAATTTTCCATGAAGAGAAGACTCCCTATTTTCTGGCGCAAATTCTTTCCAAGAAAACTCCCTAGTTTCTGGAGCAAATTCTATTCTTTAGGAGAAGACACCCTAGTTTATGGAGCAAATTCTTTCCTTTAAAAGAAGACACCATAGTTTCTGGAGCAAATTCTTTCAGAGAAAACTCCTTAAGTCCTGGAGCAAATTCTATTCTTTAAGAGAAGACACCCTAGTTTGTGGAGCAAATTCTTTCCTTTAAAAGAAGACACAATATTTTCTGCAGCAAATTCTTTCCTTTAAAAGAAGACACCCTAGTTTCTGGAGCAAATTCTATTCTTTAAGAGAAGTCTCCTTAGTTTCTGGAGCAAATTCCTTCTTCAAGAGAAGACTCCTTAGTTTCTTGAGCAGATTCTAAGAGAATTCTCCCTTTTATAAAGGAGGCAAAAACATTTTTGAAAGAACTGCTTCTCCAAAATCTGTAGTCCTTCCACTTGAACATTTTTTAAGTTTGAATTGAGGTTGTCCCCATCAACACTATTTAGGTCATTCTGTGGGACTTTTACCCGACATTAAGAAGGAATGATATCTCAAGACCTACCATCCAAAAAACCAATAGGGTTTATATGCAGGGACGGTCCAACTCACATCATTTTGCCTTGGGAGGCTTAGACCTTCTATATGGTATACCAGTACTATTGTGTGATAGGTTTCAGCTCTGTGTGGAAGCACTATGCAGCCCAATCTTTTTCTCGAAGGCCCAATGCATGGGCCTGTTCCACTTGAAACTAAGAAACAAACACAAATACTCACCAAAGTCAAATGTATAAGTTACAAGGTTCAATGTTTTATCAAGGTTTATTGGTGTCTGTGGTGTGACCCAGAAAGGTGAAAATAGTGGCAGCACGACACCTGTCGACGTCCAAACATAGCGAGGATCATCAGCCTTGGTATCTCTCTCGGCACTTGTATACCAATCTTGTCTGTGAAAACAATTGAAATTCCTTACACAACTAGTCATTAAAAAACAGTTTTGGATATACCATATTCGCTCTAATTACTGCACCTTGCCCTTAGTTTTTTCAAAATTGTGTCAAAAAATCATGGTGAAAAATCTACCTAATTAGCGCACACTTGATACGAAAAAAACTAGCTTCTGAGATGATGCATACTGATATTTAATGGGATGGAAAAGGATACTTAAGTATTGCCTCACTGTTGAAGAAATAACAGCAGGTTTTTTATAGATTTATTGTTAGAGCTTCAAGGGGAGGTTACTGTAAAGTGTACACTTATGCATTTCCTTTTCAAAAATAGCTTTGGTGTGCGCTTATAGGAGCATGTGCGGTAATTATGGGGAATAAGTTAACTAAATACTGAAAACTCCTATATTAAGACCACCTTTGGGACTGTTCAATATTGCAGCCACGTGTCCGGAAAATGACGTCATATGGTTTCCTTTTACACAATACCCATTAATGCAGGCAAGGACGTAACACACGCACACACCTGTTTTATGTCATTGATTTTAAGAGCTTATTTCTAAAAAAAAATTGAACGGGTTAAAAAAATCGTAAACAACATTTATTTACTCTCGAACCAAAACATTGCCAAACGAGAGTCATTGAAAATCTTACATGGCCGAACCGAGTTCTAAAGAATATAAATACATATTTCAGGATTACACAAGCCTGAAACAAATCGCTTTGTCTACAAATGGCGGCCAATATTGAAGCCACGGGATCGGAAAATGACGTCATGCGTTTCATTTTAATTCATTCAAGGGCGTAATATGCACGTGGTTAATGTTAGTTTCAGTGGAGCGTATTTCTTATAAAATAAAAATATCATTTAGAATGGGTGAACAAGAGGGCCCAGAGGGCCCTGGTTCGCTCACCTGATCCAATGTATAATAAGTGGGCCCTGGGGGGGGGGGTCAATTTTGGCCCCAGGGCTATAATTTGAACAATCTCGGTAGAGGTCCACACAATGAAGCTTCATATCGAATATGGAAGACCTGGGCTTTGTGGTTTCAGAGAAGAAGATTTTAAAGGTTTACCCTGCATAAAGAAGTCTATGTAAAACAAGATTTTCCCAAAATAAGTCTATGTAAAACCAAAGGGCCCCGGAGCGGGGGCATTTTTGGCCCCAGGGCTATAATTTGAACAATCTTGGTAGAGGTCCACTAGCTGAAGCTTCATAACAAATATAAAAGACCTAAGCCTTGTGGTTTCAGAGAAGAAGATTTTTAAAGATTTTCCCTATAAGTCTATGTAAAACCAAAGGGCCACATGGCAGGGGCATTTTTGGTCTCAGGGCTATAATTTGAACAATCTTGGTAGAGGTCCACTAGCTGAAGCTTCATAACAAATATCAAAGACCTAAGCCTTGTGGTTTCAGAGAAGAAGATTTTTCAAGATTTTCCCTAGTTAAGACTATGTAAATCCAAAGGGCCCCGGAGCGGGGGCATTTTTGGCCCCTGGGCTATAATTTGAACAATCTTCATAGAGGTCCACAAGATGAAGCATCATATCAAATATCAAAGACATGGGCCTTGCAGTTTCAGAGAAGAAGATTTTTAAAGATTTTCCCTATATAAGCCCATGTAAAACAAAAGGGCCCCCGGGTGGGGACATTTTTGGCCCCAGCACTATAATTTGTACAATCTTGGTAGGGGTCCACTAGATGAAGCTTCATACCAATTATCAAAGACCTGGGCCTTGTGGTTTCAGAGAAGAAGATTTTTAAAGATTTTCCCTATATAAGCCCATGTAAAACCAAAGGGCCCCGGTGCGGGGGCATTTTTAGCTCCAGCACTATAATTTGAACAATCTTGGTAGGGGTCCACTAGATGAAGCTCCATACCAAATATCAAAGACCTGGGCCTTGCGGTTTCAGAGAAGAAGATTTTTAAAGATTCTCCCTATATAAGCCCATGTAAAACTAGAGCCAGTGTTTATGAAACACAATGCCCCCAACTGCTTGACCCTAACACTGCTTGTCCCTAACAGTAATTGAGATATCTTGTTTTTATGTGGCTGTAATGCTGAAATTACACAAGAAAAGCTGTAGTTAATCATCTACTCATCATCCCTGACCAGTCTGTGAAGTTTCGGGGAAAAACCTAAAATAGTTTTTTAGATATCTTGCTTACAAACTTAAAACGCGAAAAATTTCAAAGGGCCATAACTCAAGAAAAAAATTTCGGATTTTTTTCAAAAGTTAATCAGTTCATCTACTCATCATCCCCAACCAGCCTGTAAAGTTTCAGGGCAATAGCTCAAACAATTTTTGAGATATCTTGCTTACAAGCTGAAAACACGAAAAAAATCAAAGGGCCATAACTCAAGAAAAAAAAATTGGATTTTTTTCAAAAGTTAATCAGTTCATCTACTCATCATACCCAACCAGTCTGTGAAGTTTTGGGGAAAAACCTCATATAGTTTTTGAGATATCTTGCTTACAAACTTAAAACGCGAAAAATTTCAAAGGGCCATAACTCAAGAAAAAAATATAGGATTTTTTTTCAACAGTTAATCAGTTCATCTACACATCATCCCAAACCAGCTTGTAAAGTTGCAGGGCAATCGCTCAAACAATTATTGAGATATCTTGCTTACAAGCTGAAAACACGAAAAAAATCTAAGGGCCATAACTCAAGAAAAAAAAATCGGATTTTTTTCAAAAGTTGATCAGTTCATCTACTCATCATCCCCGACAAGTCTGTGAAGTTTCGGGGAAAAACCTCAAATAGTTTTTTTAGATATCTTGCTTACAAACTTAAAACGCGAAAAATTTCAAAGGGCCATAACTCAAGAAAAAAATTTCGGATTTTTTTCAAAAGTTAATCAGTTCATCTACTCATCATCCCCAACCAGCATGTAAAGTTTCAGGGCAATAGCTCAAACAGTTTTTGAGATATCTTGCTTACAAGATTTCATAGTATTTTTTGCAAAGGGGCATAACTCAAAAAAGGGGCATAATCCTGACGAGAAAAAAAACACGGGTCAATTATTTTTTCATGAGGAATCCATATATGAAATTTCAAAAACCTAGCACCCATGGTTCTAAAGTTATGCTATGCAGTAAAAAGTGGGACGGACGTAAGGACGGAAGGACGGAAGGACGGAAGGACGGACGGACGAACAGGGCAAAACCAATATGCCCCCACAACTTCTTCGAAGTTGGGGGCATAACCAAAGGGCCCCGGTGAGGGGGCATTTTCGGCCCCAGCACAATAATTTGACCAATCTTGGTAGGGGCCCACTAGATGAAGCTTCATACCAAATATCAAAGACCTGGGCCTTGCGGTTTCAGAGAAGAAGATTTTTAAATATTTTCCCTATATAAGCCCATGTAAAACCAAAGGGCCCCGGTGCGGGGGCATTTTTAGCTCCAGCACTATAATTTGAACAATCTTGGTAGGGGTCCACTAGATGAAGCTTCATACCAAATATCAAAGACATGGGCCTTGCGGTTTCAGAGAAGAAGATTTTTAAAGATTTTCCCTATATAAGCCCATGTAAAACCAAAGGGCCCCGGTGCGGGGGCATTTTCGGCACCAGCACAATAATTTGAACAATTTTGGTAGGGGTCCACTAGATGAAGCTTCATACCAAATATCAATGTCCTGGGCTTTGCGGTTTCAGAGAAGAAGATTTTTTAAGTTTTCGATGAAAAAAATCTTTTTTTGGCTCCTGTGACCTATATGTGCAACGGACCGGAACCATTTGAACAACTTTGAAATGGGACCACCTAAGGATCATTCCTGTGAAGCTTGGTCAAAATCTGATCAGTGGTTTAGGAGGAGATGTTGTTTGAAGAAAAAGTTTACGGACGCACGCACGCACGGACGGACGCACGACGGACGACGGACAAAAAGTGATCCCAAAAGCTCACCTTGTCACTACGTGACAGGTGAGCTAAAAAAAGGCATTTTCTCTCGAAGGCTTAACATTCGGACATAACAGGTGTGTATTGAAAATTGCGCCCTGTGAAAAAAAAAAATTATATATGCAAATACCTGTTCTATAGTAAGCCATAAACTAATGACTTGTGTAAACAAACTAGCGTACGTCCTGCATGGATTGACCCAATTTTCTCACCCTGCCAGCTTGCCGATAACGCCTGAGGCAAGGCTTGAAGGTTTAATAACTTTGACACACGGGTCAAATTTCGCTGCAATAAGATCAAAGACCCCGACGTGGACTTGTCCGATTTTCACCTAGTTAGATAATGAACCGTTCTAACACCTTGTGTTGCAAGCGTTTTGTGTATACATGCTTGGATTATCAGTGGCAAACGGTCAGCTTGTTTTTACAACAATGATTTAGTGAAAATTTTGAACATTTTTTTTAAAATGTTATTGAATTATGGACCGATTTTTTAATCTTCTTCTGAAGTCAAAATGGGTTTAGGGAAGCCAAAATCCGTCAGGAACCAAACCAACATTTCCTCGAGCCCTGGCATACACTTATATTATAGAACACCAAAAACGAAGTCCCAAAACTATTTCTGTTATGCCTCCTGACAGTAACCCTCAGTGGCTCGACTGTTATTGTGCTTGCTAGAACAGTTAACTATATGACCACTAACTAGCTCGTTAATGTAATGAGGCTTTGAACAACTGGCCCCTCGACCCTGCAGCTTAATATACATCATACTGAGCTACTTGGTGGCTCTAAAATGACAGTGCTGACAGCCTACCTGTACAGTAAAACCTGTCTTAGTGGCCACCTCTATTAAGCAAGCAACCTGTCTAAAGCAAGCATGGGTTTGGTTCCCAAAAAAGGCAAATGCATTAAATTTCACCTGTCTTAAGCAAGCACCTGTCTTAATTGTTTGATTTGAGGTTTAACATCCCCCTCAACACTGTTAAGGTCATTCTGGAGACGTTGCTTCCAATATTGTGGGACTTTTACCCGACATTGAGATGAAATGACATCTCAAGCCCTGCCGCCCAATGAAACAAATAGGGTTTATAAGTATGGATGGGCCGACTCGCACCGCTTTGCCTGGGCAGACTTAGACCCTCTAAGATCATCTATTTCTTCAAGCCCCGACGGGCGGGTGATCTAAAATGACAGTGCTGACAGCCTACATGTACAGTAAAACCCGTCTTAGCGGCCACCTCTATTAAGCAAGCAACCTGTCTAAAGCAAGCATAGGTTTGGTTCCCCAAAAAGGCAAATGCATTAAATTTCACCTGTCTTAAGCAAGCATATTTGGTCATCCCTTTGGTGCTTGCTTAACCCTTGTCCTGCTAATCCCTGATATGCCTTATCTTTGAAACAATGTAGATCCAGATCAGATGGCTTCTGGCGAAGCCATCTGATCAGGATCTACATTGTTTGCCATTCAGATTATGAATTTGTTGCAATAATTTGCATCAAGTAATCTGATTGGTTGATAATCGGCAGTGGGTGTGGCTTATATGAATATTCAGCAGGACAAGGGTTAATACAGGTTGGACTGTATATAGTAAAGTAACAAACTAAAGATAAAACTTTCAGCCCTTACCTATGGAAGTCAGCAGATATCAAGCCACTGATTACAAAGTTATGTTCTTCCTGAGTCTCTATAGTCATTAATATTGCTCCATTTCTCTGAAAAAATGAAACAAAAAGATGCTAAACTTTTGTGTTCACCGACATCTACATGAAGTTCCCAGCTTGGCAGGAAGGAATCTCCTGAGAATTTAAAGTTATGAGTATACACTGATTTATCCTACGAGAGTGTAATAACGCCATGTTATAAATTCTGTGGACTAAATATGCAAATTATGCTAGAAACACCCCTTAATGTTATATGTACGACGTCATTAACAACATGGTGTTTACAAATGATGGAATATTGACATTTTGTCAACAAATCGTGAATAAAATGTGTTTTTAATGTCATATGATAAATAGAATCTTGCATTGGTGCTCATGTATTGTTGAATTTATTAAACTAGTTGGGTTGCCTCTGTTGTGTAGTGGTAATGCTACTCGCCTTGTCAACCAGGGGTCACAGGATCGATCCCGGGCTTCTCCAGGCTTCTCCAGGCTTTCGGATGAGTCTTTAAACCAAGATCCCCTCTCCATATGACCTGAGTTGTTGGTGAGACATAAAACTCAAACACTCACTCACACTCACCTGACATTCTCTAGCTGCCTCATCATATGGTAATGGTGGGTAAAATACAAACTTATAACATCTGTCAGCATTACTCTGCCATTCAGGTGGACAAACTGAAATTCACAAATAACATTAAATTTAAAATTCTGATGCTCTCAAAACCCTAATAATTCTGCCTAATATGGCTGTTCTTATGAGCACTCACAATCTAAGTATCCAATATACTAATCTTTTCAAAAGGTATCATACGGAAACTGTTTCTTGTAGAAAATTCCTGGAGCAAATGACAATTTGATTTTTTCAAACAGTTTTCATAGTACCGGTAAATAAGGCTTTCCTAGCAGACAATTAACCCTTAAGATGCTGAGAAAAACTACATCTGAAAATGCCGTCTGCTTATGCCATCTGCTGAATTTTTTGGCAAACTTTTTAAAAATATTTTCCCATACAGGCAAACAGTTTGGGCCCAGATCAGACTGCTCCTACAGGAGCGTCTGATCTGGGTCCACAATGTTTGCAAAAAATTACTTTTAAGGTAAAGCAGACGACAATTGTCGTGATTGGCATTTTATGGGTTAACATGTAATGTCAGGCCATATTTTCACTGAAATTATAAAATTCTGTTTAAAAATGTCGTCTGCTAAGTTGTGTAAGCAGTCGAATGTTAAAGTTTGAAAGAAACAAAGCCTCCTGTCAACAGAAGCAAAACTTTCAAAGTAAGCCTTACTTCCATTAGCAGATCAGTTTTAAGCCTTTCACGCGCGAGTCCCCTGAAAGGATGCTGGCCAAGATCAGATGCTATGGATCAGGGCTTTTGAGGTCTGAAAAAGTACAGCCATATTCCAAATAAGGTTCTGAGAACCTCACACCCTTATATTTCACAAGAATTCCGCCGAAGGCTATATCGCGCCTGTGCAGGCGCAAAGTCACTGAACCATGAAATCTATGCCTAGGTCAAATATTTATGCTTCCATAAAAGTTGCCAGCTTGTATCAAATAATCATTAACGAAGCTCTAATAGCTCTTGAGAAATGAACTTAAACATTAGGTTGAACACTAGGGTTGATGCAATAGTTCACTAAGTCAGTGAACCATGAAATTTAGGTCAAGGTCAAATATGGATGCTTGTATTAGAATTGCCATCCCTAGGTTCTAGTTTGTACCAAGTATCAATAATAAAGCTCTTATAGTTCTTGAGAAATTAACTTGACCATTAGGGTGAATGCTAGGGTGGTTGCAATATTTTACAAAGTCAGTTAACCATAAAATGTAGGTCCAGGTCAAATATGGATGCTTGCATTTAAGTAACCAACCCCAAATACAAGTTTGTACTAAGTATCATTAACAAAGCTCTTATAGTTCTTGAGAAATTAACTTGACCATTAGGGTGAACGCTAGGGTGGTCGCAATATTTTACAAAGTCAGTGAACGATGAAGTGTTGGTCAAGGTCAAATATGGATGCTTGCATTTAAATTGCGATCCACAGATACAAGTTTGTACCAAGTATCATTAATGAAGCTCTTATACTGCGATTCGAACCCACGCACAGATGTGGCGACGTCGCCTAGCACTGCTCTTATAGTTCTTGAGAAATAACTTGACCATTTGGGTGAATGCTAGGGTGGTCGCAAATGTTGACGCCGTGACTAACGGATGAACGGACAAAGGAACGGAAAACCTGGCGCCTATATCACGCCATGCTAATAGCAGGTGTGACAAAAATGGACTCCTTCCACTGTATACAGAAATCTGACACAGCTGTGACCTCTAGTTCTTGAGGAATGGAAATCAACATTTATGTTGCTGCAAATATTGACAGAATGACAAATGGACAGATGAACAATCAAACACCTACATGTATATCACCAAGTTTTACCCTTATCCTACTGAATAATTTAGCCACACTCATTTCTGACTTTGAACCAATCAAATTACTTGATGTAATTTATTCCTACAAATTCATAAACTGAATGTCAAACAGTGTAGATCCTGATCAGATGGCTTCTTCAGAAGCCATCTGATCTGGATCTACACTGTTTGTAAACAAGAGGGCCCAATGGCCCTATATCGCTCACCTGTGTATCAGAAAATCATAAGTGTAGGAGACCACTTGACATTGCTAAATACTAAATATCTAAGCTCAGGCAAAGCGGTGTCCATGCTTATAAACCCTACTGGTTTCATTGGGTGACAGGGCTTGAGATGTAATTTCATCTCGTTGACGCGTCGTTAAACACGAAATCATCATCAATTTCATCTCAATGTCTGGTAAAAGTCCCACAAAATTGGAAGAGACATCTCCAAAATGACCTATACAGTGTTTACGGGGATGTAAAACCTCAAATCAAACAAAATCTGTGCCTTATGGTTTTGGAGAAAAAGATTTTTTGAAGTTTTTTCCAGTATAAGTCTAAAGGAGCTAATGAGCCCTGGGGCTTGGCCAATTTTGACCCAAAGGGCACAATTGGCAGGATTTATGTAGGTGACCATTTTGTGTTGCTATATACTAAATATCTAAGGTCTGTACGTAACTTCATGGTTTCAAAGAAGATGTTTGAAGCTTTTTCCATTATAAGTTTGTTGGAGTGTAGGGGCCACAGGATTTGGACCCCAGGGGCATGATTGGCAGGATTCATGTAGGCGACCACTTGACATTGCTACATGCTAAATACCTAAGCTCTGGGACTTATGGTTTCAGAGAAGAAGATTTTTAAGCTTTTTTCCAAAATGAGTCAATGGGAGCAAAGGGGCCCCGGCGCGTGGCCAATTTGGAACCTAGGGGCATGTTTGGCAGGAATTATGTAGGTGACCAATTGCCGTTGCTACATGCTAAATATCTAAGCTCTGGGCCCTGTGGTTTCAGAGAAGAAGATTTTTGAAGCTTTTTTTTTCCATTATGAGTCTATGGGAGCTAAGGGGCCCCGGGGAATCGCCCATTTGGACCCCAGGGGCATGATTGGCAGGAATTATGTAGGTGACCACTTGCAGTTGCTACATGCCAAATACCTCAGCTCTGGGCCCTGTGGTTTCAGAGAAGAAGATTTTTGAAGCTTTTTTCCATTATGAGTCTAAAGGAGCTAAAGGGCCCCAGGGCGTGGCCCGTTTGGACCCCAGGGGCATGATTGGCAGGAATTATGTAGGTGACCACTTGCCATTCCTACACGCTAAATATCTAAGCTCTGGGCCCTGTGGTTTCAGAGAAGAAGATTTTTGAAGCTTTTTTTTTCCATTATGAGTCTATGGGAGCTAAGGGGCCCGGGGGCGTGGCCCATTTGGACCCTAGGGGCATGATTGGCAGGATTTATGTAGGTGACCACATGCCGTTGCTACATGCCAAATACCTCAGCTCTGGGCCCTGTGGTTTCAGAGAAGAAGATTTTTGAAGCTTTTTTTCCATTATGAGTCTATAGGAGCTAAAGGGCCCCGGGGCGTGGCCCGTTTGGACCCTAGGGGCATGATTGGCAGGATTTATGTAGGTGACCACTTACCGTTGCTACATGCTAAATATCTAAGCTCTGGGCCCTGTGGTTTCCGAGAAGAAGATTTTTGAAGGTTTTTGTTCCATTATGAGTCTATGGGAGCGAAGGGGCCCCGGGGAATCGCCCATTTGGACCCCAGGGGCATGATTGGCAGGAATCATGTAGGTGACCACTTGCCGTTGCTACATGCCAAATATCTCAGCTCTGGGCCCTGTGGTTTCAGAGAAGAAGATTTTTGAAGCTTTTTTCCATTATGAGTCTATTGGAGCTAAAGGGCCCCGGGGCGTGGATTGTTTGGAACCCATTGGCATGATTGGCAGGAATTATGTAGGTGACCACTTGCCCTTGCTATATGCTAAATATCTAAGCTCTGGGTCCTGTGGTTTCCGAGAAGAAGATTTTTGAAGCTTTTTGTTCCATTATGAGTCTATGGGAGCGAAGGGGCCCCAGGGCGTCGCCCATTTGGAACCCAGGGGCATGATTGGCAGGAATTATGTAGGTGGCCACTGGCAGTTGCTACATGCTTATTATCTAAGCTCTGGGCCCTGTGGTTTCAGAGAAGAAGATTTTTGAAGCTTTTTTTCCATTATGAGTCTATGGGAGCTAAGGGGCCCCGGGGTCTGGCCAATTTGGACCCCAGGGGCATGATTGGCAGGAATTATGTAGGTGACCACTTGCCGTTGCTACATGCCAAATATCTCAGCTCTGGGCCCTGTGGTTTCAGAGAAGAAGTTTTTTGAAGCTTTTTTCCATTATGAGTCTAAAGGAGCTAAAGGGCCCCAGGGCGTGGCCGGTTTGGAACCCAGGGGCATGATTGGCAGGAATTATGTAGGTGACCACTTGCCCTTGCTATATGCTAAATATCTAAGCTCTGGGTCCTGTGATTTCCGAGAAGAAGATTTTTGAAGCTTTTTGTTCCATTGTGAGTCTATGGGAGCGAAGGGGCCCCGGGGCGTGGCCAATGTGGACCCCAGGGAGATGATTGGCAGGAATTATGTAGGTGACCACTGGCTGTTGCTACATGCTAAATATCTAAGCTCTGGGCCTTGTGGTTTCAGAGAAGAAGATATTTTAATTTTTTCCCATTGTAAGTCTATGGGAGCTGTATGTTGCCATAGCAACCAGAGTTCCAATCTGATCAGCCCAAAAACCTTATGCAGCCTTTCCCCCTACCTGGTGATGCTTCTCATGAAATTTGATCAAGATTGACCATGGGGTATTAGAGATATACTTATTTGAAATGGTTTACGGACGCACGCACGGACGGACGCACGCACGCACGACGGACAAAAAGTGATCACAAAAGCTCACCTTGTCACTACGTGACAGGTGAGCTAAAAAAGGGGTCATCATGATCAGCAGGATAAGGGTAAAAGCAGACATGACAACAAGACAAAAGATTCCTTTCTGTTCAAAAAGGACTAATAGTCTACTTACTTGATGGTACCTGTCCAAGTACCCTACCCAGTAAACTCAGCAATAGGAGAGCTTTCATCATCTCATTCCTGCAAAAAAAAGGAAATAAAAACACTGTTTGTTTGATTTGAGGTTTAACGCCCCCATCAACACTGTATAGGTCATTTTGGAGATGTTGCTTCCAATTTGGTGGGACTTTTACCCGACATTAGGATGAAATGACATCTCAAGCCCTGTCGCCCCATTAAACCACATGGACCGGCTGACTCGCACCGCTTTGCCTGGGCAGGCTTAGATTCTCTAAGCGGTTAACCAGTACTCGTGTGCAGCCGACTTAAGCTCTCCATGGAAGCATCATGCAGCCCATCTATTTCTTCAAGCCCCATCGGCCGATAGAAATACTGTAAGCACTGGCATATCAATTGTCTCTGAATGTACCATAATGATCCTAAGTATTTCGGACAGATAGGCCTAAGCTAACAGTGAAGACCCACATCAGACTGCTCCCTGAAAAAACATTGGGAGACAGAATGACAAATAGTGTAGAACCTGATCAGACTGATCCTTCTGGATGCAGGAGCAGTCTGATCTCGGTCTGCACTGTTTACTTTGGCCTGTGACGTAGCTAGCTGTCCCAATACTTACAATCATTATGGTAATTACATTTGATGGAATCATGATACATTGTACCATGAATGCTTGATCCAAAAAATCTGTTTCCTTTCACTTTAAAGAAGAAAGAGTTCCTTTTCTTTTTTTCGAAAAAAAAAAAAGAGCTGAGAATTCTTTCCTCCTTGTAGTACACCTCTTCACACTTCCTACAAAAACTAGTGTAAAAATATAAAAAATCGGACATTTTAAGGATTTGCTGTAATTCTCCAAAATTTTTATTTTGTTTAACAATCCAACAAGGAGTCCAACAGGTACAGACCGAATGGCAATCAGTGTAGACCCTTTTTGCTTAGGCCTATCTGTCCCAATACTTAGGATCATTAAGGTTAATACTCAAAATAAAACACATTACCCCATTTTGCACTGAATGCAATTCCCCACACCCACCCAGTTTATAGAGTAGGGGTCCACTTCAAACAACCCTTATCCTGCTGTTCACTACAACAACTACCTTTGCAAACAGTGTAGATCTAGATCAGATGGCTTCTGAAGAAGCCATCTGATCAGGATCAACACTGTGTGTCATTCAGTTTGTGAATTGAATGAATAAATTACATCAAGTAATTTGATTGGTTGAAATGTAAATGGGTGTTGCTAAATTAATTTATGCAGCAGGATAAGGGTTGTCAGGTTGAGATGTTTGTAGGAATTGATTTTTTACATGTATTTACTTGGTGTTGAGGTTTTTCATCTCCATCAACAAACACTATTTAGGTCATTTTAGAGATGTTGCTTCCAATTTTGCCAGTGTCCCGTTTTGGGGTTCCCCGTCTAAAATGGGTAAACACAGCCACTTTACTAATTTACAATCACAAAATATGAGACTATATAAATATTGAAACACCCCGAGGTTTCACATAAAAACCTATTTGAACATTTTACAACCTGATTGTGCTCCAGTAAACACACATTTAAGTTTAAAATTGTATCCCTTCAACTGCTTAACTCTTTACCACTCAGGGATTTTATGAATTTCGCCGATTTTCACAGTGTTGCACCTGACAGCAACTTCAACTAGCCATTGTTTCATAATGGATGGTCTGTTTTACACCAAACTCGGTATGAATGTTCATTGGGCAGTAGCCTTTCAAATGCAACCTTTCATGACTTGATCATAGTTGTCATGGTAAAGAGGGGGCATCTCAATCTTTAATCTTTAATCAATTTTAATCTTCACACAGCTGTTCAGGCAACAATTAAGGTGTTTGGCACTGGCCATAATATTATCCCAAGTGACCCTGCGCTCAATGTGACTCAAGTTTATTATAAGTACTGGGGAATAGAGAGTGAAAACTTGAATCACAGAATGCAAAATCAAACATGCATATTTAATGTGCTACTTATTTTTTATTTTTTTTTTATTATTATTTTTTTTAAATGCCAATTCATAATCTGAACTGTCACCGGCGACACGCCAAACAACATCCACACACCAGGATCCGCGACAAGGGAAGCCAGCCGCCCAAACACCCGCCAAAGAGGGAAACCAAGCCACACACTCCTCAGCACCCCCAGCCGCGGAAACGATCAAACAGGGAAGGGCACTCCAACTGCCAATTGCCTACGGGAAAAACGGACACCCACAAATGGCTGTCCTTTCTACGGGGTCTAAAACGCACGATAAGGGTACCAAACAACAAATAACAATGACGTGCTCTTAAACACCTCCTAACCTGTACTAGGTGGATGCGACTCGAATGATTAAATATCGTCACATCACGCGAGACTCACTTGAGATATAATATTATCCCAAGTGACCCTGCGCTCAATGTGACTCAAGTTTATTATAAGTACTGGGGAATAGAGAACGAACAACTTCCTCTCAGCTGCTAAATACTCATCTCCCCACGAAGACCCTACAAAACACCCAACACTCCAAACACTCCTTTTTTCAGCCATGAATAGCATACCATAAAAGATCTGTGTGTATATGAACCTGCTCCGATAAAACATATAAGCTCTACTACCTTGATTACAAATGTTAAATATTGAAGTAGACCTGTAATTAGCAAACTTCCAGTCCTAACTGTTTCAAGCAAACACCTATGAAATAGCCAAAACGTACTTGTAAAAGAGGTGCTTGCTTAATACATGTAGATTCTCACTACATTACATTTACTGGGATCCGAATTATGCGCGCTTCCAGACAAGTAATTACTCAATACAGGCGGCCTAAATACCGACTCAAATGTTTATAGTCGGTTTAGGAAAAACCGAGTCCAAACATCCTCCGCTGAAGGCATGCGAGTTGAGGCCAGGTCGTCTCTCCGCGAAAAATTAACCCAATGTTCCCCTTGACTACAGACTACTTAACACAGAACTTGGGTCAAAAACTCTTCCCCAAATAAGGAATTACTAGAAAAACCTTATTTCCATGAACCTAAAGATGACCAAAACAAATCAGAGAAACACCCAGCCCCAACCCGCGTGAAAAATTTCACTGGGAGATTAGTACTCCTGGGTAAGGACAAGGGTCGTCCCTGTTAAAAACCACCAAAATTAAAAACCTGACAAATTAGACTTTTGCCTGCCTGTCACTCCCTATAATAGGCATATTTGGTCCAAAATTACCAGTAGACACCCGAAACCATGGACTAGGACAAGTTCATGGGAGGGTGTAAAGGTTAAACAGTGAAAATTACTTGCCCTAAAACACCTAGCAAGACAAGCACAAGATGTTTTATCGTAATTACCGGTCCGAAGCAGGCTCAAACAGCCAAAATAACAGCTGAACCACAACACAAACCTAGCACCTAAAACGTCCCAATAAAGAAAATACTCCGCCGTAGTCATATGTAAACACCTGTGACCTGAATGAACACTGGTTGAGCATGAAAACTCTCGCCACCTATAACTCAAGCTACCCGTGTAAAACCAATACACACATATCAGCCAAAATATATGTAACTTCAAGGGGAAAGTCAAATCCGCTGTTCAATCCCTTGTGTTTCAAATAGAAACAAAACAAACAGCTCCCTAAAATGTTCTCTCACAAATGAACATTACACCGAAAACATTTTGCTCCAGCTATCCAACAAACTTTCGGCCAACAAACCGTGGCAATCTGCACAATAAAACATTCCGCCAAAAATACATTTAACTACAAGCGGGTTCAACACTCAATAAGTCAAATCAGCTGTTCTATACCCTGTGTTTCACATACGAACAAAACAAACAGCTCTCTAAAATGTTCTCTCAAACATGAACATTATACCGAAAACATTTTGCTCCAGCCTGCCAGCTAACTAACAAACTTTCCGGCTAAACACGTAAAATCTTCGACCGCATCTACTGATTGCACAAATAAACATTCCGGCAAAAATACATGTAACTTCAAGCGGCTCCATAACTCTACAATTCAAAACAGCTGCTCAATTCCTTCTGAACATACTGTTACACCGAAAAAAATTTGCTGGACTTATCCAACAAATTTCCGCCTGAAATTTTGCAATCTTCGACCGTATCTACTGATTGCACAATTAAACATTCCGCCAAAAATACATGTATTTCAAGCGGCTCCATATCTCTACAATTTAAAACAGCTGCTCAATTCCTTCTGAACATACTGTTACACCAACACCAAAAAGTTTTACTCGACCTAACGAACCAATTTCCGCCTGAAGTTTTGCAAAAAAACAGTGGCAGTCTTCAACCGTATCTACTGACTGCATAAATAAACATGCTAAGATAAACTTGCCTACAATTTCAAAATCCAAAACTTACATCTCGACCACGTGCTCCACTAAACGTAAGACTTCGAAAAAACACGTCCTTTCAGTCTGGTGGTTGCAACTCGAATGATTAAATATCGTCACATCACGCGAGACTCACTTGAGATATTTTCACTGTTTGCAGCATGTTTTATCAGCATCAATTTTCAGGCATTTTTGACCCCAGACACCCTCAGATATAAATTTTACCAGCCGGTTGGGCCACACACTCAAAATTTTTCGGGATGTGAGGGGGGCGTCCCCCCCCCCTTTCAATCCCCACCAGAATATTTTACTGGGGAGGCGCGCGAAAAAACAGGTCACTTTTTTGCCCAACAAATCCTAAAGCAAACAAACTATCCAGGGGTAGAAATGCAGATTTTAGGTGGTTCTGGGGCTTAAAATGGGGGGGGGAGGTGCAGACACATAAAAACATGTATTTGAGTGGTAAAGGGTTAAAACGACTAGCAGACGGCATTTTCAAATTTCTTTTTTTTAACGAAAAAAAAAAGGTTGCCATTACATGCGAATTGTCTGCTTGGCAGACAATTCAAATGAAATGTCAAGTCTTTTTTTCTCTGAAAATAAGGACAACATTTAGATTGTCATCGGCTCCAGAAATGTTTGTACCGGTAGTACATGAAGTGTTAACGTTTGCACTTAGCAAGACTTCAGCAGACAACATTCTAAAACGTAATTTTGAGCTTGACATTTCATGCTTGGCAGATGATACTCATTGTTTTGTTTGTTTGCTTTGAGGTTTAACGTCCCCGTTAACACTGTAAAGGTCATTTTGGAGATGTTGCTTCCAATTTTGTGGGACTTTTACCTGTCATTGAGATGAAATGACATCTCAAGCCCTGCCACCCAATGAAACCAATAGGGTTAATAAGCATAGACGGTCCGACACGCACCGCTTTGCCTGGACAGGCTTAGAAACTCTAAGCGGTTTACCAGTACTCATGTGTGGGTCGGATTCAGCTCTGCGTGGAAGCATCTTACAGCCCATCTATTTCTTCAAGCCACGACGGGCGGGGGCCGGATACTCATGGTATATCAAGCCTGATTTTCTCACAACAATAAGACAAAACTTAACCCTTGTCCTTCTAATCCCGGATATGCCTTATCTTTGAAACAATGTAGATCCAGATCAGATGGCTTCTGATAAAGCCATCTGATCAGGATCTACATTGTTTGCCATTCAGATTGTGAATTTGTTGCAATAATTTGCATCAAGTAATCTGATTGGTTGATAATCAGTAGTGGGTGTGGCATATATATATATTCAGCAGGACAAGGGTTAAGAATGTGATCGATAGCACACCATCGCAAATTCCCACCCTTCTCCACAGGGGCTAAATACCAATAACAACATATTTCAAAAGTACACATCTCCCACCCATCACCACCCCCCTCTAAGTCCTACCCCATATGTTTTACATATTTCATTACATATTATTTTTATGTATTTTATCCCTTATCTCGCTGATTATTCATTTAAGCCACACCCATTTCTGTCTTTCAACCAATCAAATTACTTGATGTAATTTATTGCTACACATTCATAAACTGAATGCTAAACAGTGTAGATCCTGATCAGATGGCTTCTTCAGAAGCCATCTGATCTGGATCTACACTGTTTGAAAAGATAGGGTTTGTTGTGAACAGCAAGATAAGGGTTATTACCCAATTTACTTCCGCAATGTTTGACATCAAAATCTATAAAACTGACTTTGTAATTGAATTTTATTGATATTTGACTTTTTGACCCCTCCCCAGGGCTCTGCGGGGTTGGGCCAAAAATGAATGTGCTCTTGCACTACCCCTTCATCTAAGCAACCTCCACACCAAATTTGGTTGGATTCCGCTTAAATTAGTTCAGGAGGAGATAGCATATAAATTATGGGATGGATGGACGGACTGACAGAGGTGATTTTAATATCCCCTTTGCTTTTTTTTTATAAAAGTGTGGGGATAAAAATACCACAACTTTTCATCAGAAAAATAATGTTTTTGAGATATGAAAGAATGCACTTCTTCACATGGATCATCCGATGTGTTAACTTTACAGTCAAGTACAAAGGTATAGACACTGGTTCAAGGAATCGAAGTGTGAAAACGGAATCAAACTACTGTAGAAATCTTAAGGACTGAGCATAATTCTCCTAAAATCTTAACATCCAGCAAGGAGTCCAAAAGGTGTAGACGGAATGGCAAGCAGTGCAGACCCTGATCAGACTGCTCCTTTAGGAGCAGTCTGATCTGGGTCTGCACTGTTTGCTTAGGCCTACATGTATCTGTACGGCCCACGCCCATAGGGGCTAGAAGAAATATATGGGCTGCACGATGCTTCCACGCAGAGCTGAATCCGGCCCGCACACTAGTAGTGGTAAACCGCTTAGAGGATCTAAGCCTGTCCAGGAACCGCTGTGCGAGGCGGACCGTCTATGCTAATAAACCCTACTGATTTCATTGGGCGACAGGGCTTGAGATGTCATTTCATCTCAATTTCGGGTAAAAGTCCCACAAAATTGAAAGCAACGTCTCCAAAATGACCTTTACAGTGTTGACGGGGACGTTAAACCTCAAATCAAACAAACAAACAAACATGTATCTGTCCTAATATTTAGGAGCATTACAGTATCTTTATCAGTCTTTGAGATATTACAATTTGAAGTTTCTGTGGAAAATATTAAGGTTGTGATTACTATATGTATTTAACATCTCCCCAGCAGCAGCAGGCACACAACATTATGCAACATCTATTTGTCATGTGCCCACTGGTCTGGTGAACATGGAGAATTTGCCCACTTCTGGGGGTGCGTAGATTTTGTGCAGTATATATCTATGGAGAATGAAAAATTAATGTAGATTTATGACTGAAAGGAAAATTTGTTTGTTTGTTTGATTTGAGATTTTACATCCCGTCAACACTGTACAGGTCATTTTGGAGACGTTGCTTTCATTTTTTGGAGGACTTTTACCCGACTGAAAGAAAAACAACCAAGTGTATCAGTCATATAGATGCTCACTCTGCTAAGCTATCATAGGCTAGCAGGTTTCCTTTCTGTGTTGTCTGAATAACAGAAATCTCACATTGCTCTTCCAATTACTTGGCTCCTCTAAACTACAGGGAGGTAGGGCTGACTTATTGAAATCAATAATCGATTAGGTCGATTATGTCGATAAAATTCTGTCATAATTTTACCTGTCTGGCTTTCAGCCTGAGCAAGACTCTTAACCCTTGTCCTGCTGAATATTTATATATGCCACACCCACTACTGATTATCAACCAATCGGATTACTTGGTGCAAATTATTGAAACACATTCATGAGCTGAATGACCTGATCAGATGGCTTCTTAGGAAGCCATCTGATCTGGATCTTCATTGTTTGAAAGATAAGACATATCCGGGCTCATCAGGACAAGGGTTAACCATATGCTGTACCTTACCATATATATATTTGAACAGCCAGGCCTGAGCAAACAGTGTAGACCCAAATGAGATGCCGCAGAATGCTCATCAGGGTCTGCACTTTTTGCCACTCATTCAACTATTTTGGGCATAACTTTGGGTAGTAAAGTTGTAAGTCTGGAACTAGTTCTAGAATTTTTCTTGAACATTAAATGGCCATTCTAAAACAAAGTTCTAGAACATATTCTAGAATTTGTTCTGGAACAGTTCTAGAATTTGTTCTAGATTATGCATGTGCAGCCTCTGTGAAATTATCAAGAACAAATCAAGAACTGTTCAAGAACTTCTTGAACCCATTCTAGAACTCCCAAGTTCTTGAACTAGTTCTTTGCAGTTCGAGAACTTCAATTAATGAAACTTTTAAAGAAAAATATTTTGAACTGGTTCATGAACTAAGGGAGTTCTAGAACCAGCCATTTAGAGGCCATGGACAGTTCAAGAACTTGTTCTAGAACAGTTCTGAACCAAATAAAAAATCTTGGCAATCTCCTAGACTACTTATCTGTAACATAATCTCTACCTGTTCCATGAGCAGTCAGAAGGAATTGTTTCTTGTACATGTTGTATGTGCATGCATTTAAACAATTATTTCCATTTTAGCTGTACAATAACAGAAAATCATAATAAAGTTTAACCCAGAAAATCATTAATATCAGCAAACAAATGAACATTATT
Source organism: Lucinisca nassula (assembly GCA_963580285.1). Classification (NCBI taxonomy): domain Eukaryota; kingdom Metazoa; phylum Mollusca; class Bivalvia; order Lucinida; family Lucinidae; genus Lucinisca; species Lucinisca nassula. Next base: position 43,789,752 of record OY757016.1, read on the forward strand.
AAAAACTTACAGGTCAGTTTGGTTTTCCAAAATAATGCATAGTACATTTAATTTACTAGAAAAAATGATGATTTTACCTCTAAATCCTGACACATTCCATTACACAATAAATAGTCCATGTTTTTCGGACTTTAGCATGCTTCAGTGTTTTTAGTGGTAGATAATAAGTCTTGTAAGGTGCAGTGTATCTCATAATGCAATGTATTTCAAGACATTAAAATGCATAAAAAATCCTGATTTAGCTCTATTTTCCCACTTTTTCTGATGTCTGAATGTTCTATATATAACATGGCTACAGTTTATGTAAAGCTAAACAACTAAAGTTTAGTAATTAAAATGTTATGTAAAGCTAAACGATAGAAGTTTCGTACTTAAATATCTAGAATGCAAGTTCAAGAACTTTGCAAGTTCAAGAACCCTGGTTCTAGAACTTCATCTCTTCAAGAGCAATAGTTTAAGAACCAAAAAAGATCCATGGACTTTGTTCAAAAAGTTCAAGAACAGTTCTTGAATTGCTTGAAGTGTTCAATAACAAATTTCAAGTCCTTGAACTTTTTTCACAATTTAAAATGCAAGTTCAAGAACTTTTCAAGTTCAAGAACCCAGGTTCTAGAAGTTCATCTCTTCAAGAACAATAGTTCAAGAATTGAAAAAGATCAATGAACTACATTCAATAAGTTCAATAACAGTTCTTGAAGTTCTTGAAGAGTTCAAGAACAAACTTCAAGTTCTTGAACTTTTTTCACAGGGGAAGGACTAAGCCTGCCCAGCAGGGCCTGACAAATCCAAAAAAAATTTCACTTGCGCACCGGGCAAGTAAAATGATTTTGCACTTGCCCAGCTCAAAATCCTACTTGCCCAGGATTTTGGAACTCAAAAGTAGGGATGGGGTAATGGTGACGATCTTACTTATTTAAAAATTGATACACCTCGTTACAGCACGATTCATTAAGCAAGAATTCGGATATAGCATGGTTTGGGTTTGGATCCCAAATTTTCCATAACCAACATTTATAAATATAATCCATGGTTTCTATCAGGTTTCAAGCACAACAACTTTCCATAAGGGTCTAGTTTTTTCATGTTTCTTTCCCTTTGGTGTCTCTGATGGGAGCTGTAGGTCAATCATATTGATTCCTGATCATTGCCTTCACTTCTTTATCACATGATGTCGCGCCTGAGAGTGTAATAATGCCATGTAAATCAGTAATAAATTCGATAATCCACTTGTGGATTAAATATGTAAATTAGAAAGATACACTCTGTAACGTTACATGTACGGCATCATAAATGACGTCACATTTACTAATGAGGGAATACAGAGCTCTCACTAGGATTTTGAAAACAGGATTCCAGGAATCCTTCCTTGAAAAAAGTTGGATTCACAGATAAAAAGTTGGATTCCCACATAAAAAAGTGAGTTCTGATCTTGATTGCGCATAGAACATAGACAAAAACTTCTTATTATCAGGCTACACGTCCGTATGAAAAACTGTATACTTTCATGGCTACCAAACTCTTTTTTTTTTTTTTTGATAAATGCATTTAATAACTTCGTTCCAAACATGTCGATTGTGGGTACTAGTTAGAAATATTTCACTGATGTGTCTATTCCCTCCCCCCCCCCCACAATGCAGTTGCTCAGATTTATTCTCACACTTCTAGTCAAATAATGCCACATAAAAATAAGGTAGTATTAGGATAACAGCAGATATAATGTAAACCCAGATCAGAAAACCAGCATTCTATTTAGCTATATGTGTGCTTTCAAATTCGGACGTATATGTACGTGACAGTAGCTCAATTATTTTTAATTGGTGAAAACAAATACGTAGGGGGAGCATCCTAACCACGTCTGACTTCCTGTAATTGTTAACAAGAGCTGTTGCCAGACAGCATAGCGCGCCTGTTTCGCGACTTCAAGATATAAGGAAAAATTTATGAACCATGAAATATAGGTCACACTCACCTTGATATATTTGAGATCAATAATCAGGTCACATGGAACATATATTCCAGATATTACATTTCAGGATCAAATTGTATCTGAATTATAAGGCAAAATCATTGAACCATGAAAATAGGTCACAAGGACCTAGATATATTTCCATGTCAATCATCGGGTCACATGGAACTAATTATCCAGGTAAGACATTTCTCCATCAAATACTAGTATTCAAGATAATATGAAAAATCACTGAACCATGAAATATAGGACACACTGACCTAGATATTAATTCAAGCTCAATCATGGGGTCACATGGAATAAATAATCCAGGTATGACATTTCTCCATCAAATAGTGTTCAAGATAATAGGCAAAATCACTGAACCATGAAATATAGGTCACACTGACCTGGATATATTTTGCGGTCAATTATAGAGTCACATGGAACTAATAATCCAGGTATGACGTTTCTCTATCAAATTGTATTCAAGATAATAGGCAAAATCACTGAACCATGAAATATAGGTCATACTGACCTAGATATATTTTGAGGTCAATAATGGGGTCACATGCAACTAATAACCCAGGTATAACATTTCTCCATCAAATAGTATTCAAGATAATAGACAGAATCAATGGACCATGAAATGTAGATCACCATGACCTAGATATATTTTGCGGTCAATTATTAGGTCATATGGAACTAATAATCCAGGTATGACATTTCTCTATCAAATAGTATTCTAGATAATAGGCAAAATCGCTGAACCATAAAATATAGGTCACAGTGACCTAGATATATTTTGAGGTCAATAATGGGGTCACCTGCATTTAATAACCCAGGTATAACATTTCCCCATCAAATAGTATTCAAGGTAATAGACAAAATCACTGGACCGTGAATTGTTTGTTTGATTTGATGTTTAACGTCCCCGTCAACACTGTAAAGGTCATTTTGGAGACGTTGCTTCCAATTTTGTGGGACTTTTACCCGACACTGAGATGAAAGGACATTTCAAGCCCTGTCGCCCAATGAAACCAATAGGGTTTATTAGCATGGACGGTCCGCCTCGCACCGCGGTTCCTGGACAGGCTTAGATCCTCTAAACGGTTTACCAGTACTAGTGTGCGGGCCGGATTCAGCTCTGCGGGGAAGCATCATGCAGCCCATATATTTCTTCAAGCCCCTATGGGCAGGGGCTGACTGGACCGTGAAATGTAGGTCACGATGACCTAGATATATTTTGCGGTCAATTATTGGGTCATATGGAACTTATTATCCAGGTATGACATTTCTCCATCAAATAGTATTCGAGATAATAGGCAAAATCGCTGAACCATGAAATATAGGTCACAGTGACCTAGATATATTTTGAGGTCAATCGTGGAGTCACATGGAACTAATATCCCAGGTATGACATTTCTCCAACAAATAGACTTCAAGATATAAGGCAAAATCACTGGACCGTGAAATTTAGGTCACCATGACCTTCAACCTTTTACACTTGAACCAATGTCACTTGATTGGCTGATGCATAACCAATTGTGTCTATAACTCATTAGTATAATGGAAAGGTATACAACAAATTACAAAGGTGTCCTAGATTTTGACCCCCAGCCCCACCCCATCCCCAATCCCAGGCATGAACCCAGGGGTGTGTTGTCTTGGAATCTCAGAAGAAGTTCCCAGGTATCCAAGTTGTAAATATGAATGCTTTGTGATGAGTGACTGTTGAGATATAAGCATTTCAAAAACTTTAACACAGAATTACAAAGGTGTTCTAGATTTTGACCCCTAGCCCCACCCCGGGGCATGAACCCAGGGGTCTGTTCTCTTTGAACATCAGAGGACCCTCCCAGGTACTTAAGTTCCAAATATGAGTGGTCTGTGATGAGTGACTGTTGAGATATAAGCATTTTAAAAAACTTTAACGCAGTGTGACGGGAACGCAAACGCACACGCGCACGCCATCTGAGGTGACAACAATAGCTCTCCTTGTACTTCGTACAGGCGAGCTAAAAATGATTGTATTTTGAAAAATTACATACATTTTTGTCACCAGTAAACGTCGAAACACACTTTGACCGAGCGATTAAAGTTCGATCGTGTAGTCGCGAAAATACATGACATTGGTAATTCGTCAATTATATCGTCTTCGCCGTAACCCTGGTTTAACTAAACGTGATATTTAACCGACTCATGTTAATCCGTTGATGATATGAGCTTACATCAATTAGTAAACTAATTAATTGTAATCCGTAATAACACATTGATTAGCGCGGCGAGATTAAACAGGTACAATCATTTTTAACACGTGCTGCAAACCGACCACTTTCCAATATCGTCTCTCCCACTGACAGGTGCAAAAATACCTGTCAAAATAGGTCACGCCTACTGATTTGTGGCACATGCGCTTTCAACATAAAAAGCGGCGCCGCATTTGATCTTTTATTGGTATTGCATAAGCGGCCTAAATTAGCTTCTGAATTTACCGCTTCTGTAATTTTGGACGCGTGTCGCAATAAAAACATGCGTACACAAGAATCGCTGGTTGTGAATTTTACGCGTACAACGGCAAAAGTTGGCGTAAAATACGCAGAATCCTGCGTTTCCGAGAGCTCTGGGAATATTGACAGCTTGGTTAAAATCGTGAATAAAATGTGTTTTTATTATCATATGATAAATAGAATCTTGCATTCGTGTTCATATTTTATACAGAAGGGTTCTTTAATCTGCACAGGGGATGGTCTCCCTGCACTGGGGGCTGCCAGATAGCACATCACGATCGGAAGGATGTGCACTTGTTGCATTCATCCCTGCAAATGATGCCAATGGAGCATGTACCGACACCGAAATTTAATCACTACTGCCATGACAGCTCAGTGACTAGAGCACTTGCCTCTGATACCAGAGGTACCGGGTTCGATCCCCGGCAGCGGCGATAAAATTTTGGTGTCCGAACACGCTCCGTTGGCATCATGTGCATGGATGAATGTCATAAAGTGCACAGTCGTTCAGATTGGAACGTTAACTGGAGGTCCCCTGTGCAGGTTTAAGATCCCTACCGTAATTACATGACTACTGTGTAGGCTTTCATCCTGCATTTAATTAAACCAGTGGAGTATATTGTAATGTACACCTGCGGTAATGGTCAAATGTGACAGACGCAGTATCAGTAGAAAGAAAGTGCACTAGCCACTGAGCTATCACACAAGTACACTGACCACCGAGATATTTCACGTTTTTACACATACCTAAAGTTATTCGGGCAGATCAACGGGGTTCCGGGTCGTTTCGCCTGTGGGTCGTTTCGCCCGTGGGTCGTTTCGCCCTGATTTTGGGGGTGGGTCGTTTCGCCCTTACCTGGTGGGGCGTTTCGCCCCTGAGTCGTTTCGTCCGTGGGTCGTTTCGCCGCAATTCTATTTGAAGGGAGTGACAGACGGAATGGATGAGTAAATGGACAAATGGATCAATAAATAAATGAATAAATGGGTGAATGGGGTGGTGCGTTGGTAGATGGACGGGTGAACGGACGGTATTTTGAATATACGGAGATAGATAAGTTAATGAATGAAAGAATGAAGAATATTGATAGATGGACAATTGGAAATGAATGAATGAATGAATGAGGTGATGCTTGTGTCGATGGAGGGACGGACGAACGGATCTGAACTGTTCATGGTGACACGTCAAATGACAACTACGGATGGGTGATGTATGGACGGGATAAAAAGTGAAAAAAAAAAAAAAAAGCATTATAAACTGTGTATGTGATCTTCACAAATCCAAACAACAGTGTCAAGATGTGTTAAGTATGTGATATATGGGTACTCGTTAGAATCGCTTTGCCGAGGTGGTTCTATGTGATTAGAGCGTAAAAAAGACTGTATTTTTTCCAAGTTTTATTAGATAAATCTGATATAAAGTTTCAAACGTTCGCTTCTTTTCAAGAGCGTAGTACTGAAATGACATTACTCGCCCGCCTCAGTACTTTGATCTTCATATAAGGTGGGGTTTAGGGGGTGTCCATTTCACGGACTTGTTCATGTGATGCTATGATTTCAATGTTGTGCTTTGTTATATATTTATAATGCAAAACACGTGTTTTGTTATGCATAAAATTATGGGGAAAAATGAAAAGAAAGTATAAAACGTTATGTTTCTATTCCTACCCAGGTTGAGCTACAGTATAAAAGTTAAACCAACTTTTTACACTTGGCACTTAAGGTATAATATTGATTATTACTCTTTAAGTGACATTTTTGTAAACTTTTATTCAGACACCACTGTTTAAAATATTTTGTTTGTTGGAATTGAGGTTTAACGTTCCCGTCAACACATTTAACGTTATTATGTAACCAGTTATATCACGCCACTATTTGTGCAGAAAGAACAACTGATCAGTAAATAAAACATCATGTTAGCAAGTCTATGCAATAACGTCCCCTCTAAATCCAACTTTATACAGTTAAAAATGGGTTTTAGCATATACTTTATTTCTCTTATTTCTGATTCTAGAGCATAGACAATTAGACTGTTCTAATCCAAAATCTATGTTTTGAGCAGAAAGAAAAATATGTCACATTTTAAAATATAGACAGTCATATTCACACAGCCATAAATCCCATTTTATTGCAAAGACTTGTTAACCTTATGTGAGCTCAAATATCTTTCTCAAAAAGATGGAAGCTCAGTTGCTCAAACCTGACGTAGAATCCGTTAGTAGGTCGTCCAGCTGCACCACACGAGGTCGGGTATAAAAGCCAAGGCCGCGCCGGGCCGAGCCGCCGAGCCAAAAATTGCCGATCCGAAGATTTTATTTTTCCGAATTTTAACCGAAAATGAAATGTTAGTGGTAAATTTTGATATGATAATGTTAATTATATCAAATCTGATACTCAGCATAAATTTTGTTCTTTTTGGTGCCCTAATTTTTGTTTTATAGCAAATTTGCCAAATTTTGGGGGTATAAAAGCCAAGGCGGTTTTTTCGTACGTTTTGATCGAATTTGAATGAAATAGACATGAATGTGTGAAAACATGTACATGACAAACCCCAAAAAGTATTTTCTAAACCTTTTATTGTAAAAATTCCAGTCAATTCCTTTTAGTATTTGTAATAACTGTATTTTTGGTGGATTTATGTAGGCCACGTCGTAATGAGCCGCAACGGACGGCAATGTCAAATAAATGATAATGTCATTTAAATATAATATCTGAATGGTAGGAAATAAAGATAGAGCTTTATGAAACTCATCATATTTCTAAATCATGTTTCAGACATATTAATTATGTTTTGATACTTACCTATTGTATTATTATTTCCTGTTAATATGCATCAGTCAGTAAGTGATTAGTGCATTAATTTACTCATGTAATTGTTTTAATTAGTGAGATCTTGTCAATTAAGGTTCTTAAAGCATTCGATTCTTTAAGTTAACTGAGCCGCGATCATCATGATACTCGTTAGAACCGCTTCGACAAGGCAGTTCTGATGAGTACCCACAATCTATGTGTTCATAGATTGTGTATACTCGTTAGAACAACCTCGACAAGGCAGTTCTAACGAGTGCCCACATTCTATGTGTCCGAAATAATGTTTAATGTAAATAATGTATACACTATAAAAATTGGGGTTTGATGGATTCTAAATTAAATAGACATAAACTGCTTAGCAGTAATGATCTTTATTATTAGTATCATTATGCATCTATACATTCGAATAAAAAAGAAAAAAAAAAGATTTTTAATTCTTTATTGTTTTGTTTGAATTTGGATCATTGCCTTCATTTCTATTTTTAACGGCCAAGCCAACACTATTTAAGTCATTTTGAGCCAGTCAGTTTACCTATCCACACTTTTCCAGAGCAGACTGACAACTGCCCTTCTTGAATCAATGGAACAGAGAGAATGACCGTAGAAAATATTACATGTTCAATCTCCACGAAAGAATGCTGCCGACCTCAGCAGGTATCGAACCCGCGTACTCCTTGTTACCAGTCAGTAAACAGCTCCTACTGGCAGTAAACAGAACCCTACAGGCACACCACGTTGAATCCACGTTGTTTCAACGTTGATTCAACGTGGAGTGCCTGCTGGGAACATCTATTTACACTTTTTTATTAAAAAAAGTTTGGTGGACAAGAGTATTGATTTCCCTTTAACGACGTCGAATCAACGTCATAAAACCCTGGAGTCCTTGGACAATCATTTAAACAACGTCGCATATACAAATTTTGATCACTGGGATAACAGTCTGATGTCACTGAACAGCATGGGTCGTCGTTCGATTCGGATCATTCCGATCGTTGTGTGCCTTTCCTTTCGGTCCTTTTCGGTCGTTTCCTGTAATAAGGTAAATCTAAAAATAGAAACAAAAATAAAATAAGTAATTCGATCATTAAGGTGATTCTGGTGAATATATTTAATTTTATCAAGAACACATAATAAGTATAATCAATTTCAAATATCATAAGGCCAAAAAGAAGTAATTTAACCGATGAATTTGAAAGAAATTCGGAATTGTCAATACTTTTTCGCCGCCTTGGCTTTTATACCCCTGGATTTAGGAAAACAGCTATTAAAAGATAAATAAGCCATGTAGATACGTAAAACTACTTCTAGTTATAACATATCTAATATATAATAATCTAATCCCACATTCACCCAAATATATATCTAACTTGTAACTAGAGACTAAAAATAAAATTTTCGGTAGGCTCGGCGGCTCGGCCCGGCCCGGCGCGGATGGCTTTTATACCCGACCACCACACGAGGGCAAAACATTGTTTTCCGGAACTCCCAAAAACCCCATCAATCCCTTTACATACCAAAACAAACATAACCTCAACCAATAGGGCTTGAAAAAATAAGGGCGAAACGACCCACCTAATCAGGGCGAAACGACCCACCTAATCAGGGCGAAACGACCCACGGGCGAAACGACTCAGGGCGAAACAACCCACGGGCGAAACGACTCACGGGCGAAACGACCCGAGACCGATCAACAGGCCAAGCGCATGTGATCGCAGCTCGATATAGCGTAGGCATTATATATACTCGATCTAGACTATTGAAAGAGACAGATGACAATCCTTTTTATCCCGGAAATGACTCAGTTGAGTTGACTCACTAAAGAGCTGAAGAGTAATGCCGTTTTCAATTCTTTTCGATGACAAAATAGAAAAAAAGAGAGACATCTAGATCTAGCAATGTGGTAAGTACTTCAGATAGAAATAAGGATAACCTGAATTCATTCAAACTGAAAAACAACAAAAGCTTACCGAAATCGTTCAATTTTCTTGTCTTCAGGTAATAAATTTTATGATCGATAATGGCGGGTTTTATTTACCTGTCGAAAATGACACACCTGAGGTCTAACTGAATGCCGAAATAAGAACAAGACAGTTTACCGACAAGACAGTTCACCCACAAACTTTGTATTCATGACTTGAAACCAGTGCTTCAGCTGCAGTGCACGACCCGCCGGATGCTTTTAGCTTTATGAGTGTTACCATATATGGGTATGGCGGCCATTTTGGTCATGTGACCTGGACCTAAAACGGTTCCCCCAATAAATGTACCTTATCGTAAGGAGCAAAAATATATCTTATACTTTAGTACTGTATTCTGAATCGTTTGCAGGATAAAATGCATTCTCACTTTTCCAATACAAAAGCATATGTGTCAAAGTTTGACCTAGGCACAAAGAAGGTCAAGGTCAACCCAGGATCACCATTTTAGCAATTAATGATGGGCCTACGTCCCAGATGCTATTTATCAAGTTTTGTGGAAATGTGCCCAGTGGTTCTGGAGAAGACTATTTTGAAGGGTTTTTACCATATATGGCTTGGCGGCCATTTTGGTCATGTGACCTGGACCCCATGAGCAAATTTTGGTTTCCCCCATCCCATAGAGGCTCCATATGAAATTTGACTTCAATCGGCCCAACGGTTTCCGAGGAGAAGCAGTTCGAAAATTTTCACATTTTTCGCCTCGGCGAGGCTATACTAAATGGAATGTAATATTTCGCAAGTTCATTGGTTAGATCTCATTGATATCTATCAGTATGCCAAAAATAGTTTAAATATTCCAAGCGGTTAAGTCACTATCACCAATTTCACAAACGGGTTACGGACGGACAGACAGACAGACAGAATGACAGTATGACACGGTGATTTTAGGGCACTCTTAGAAAATCAACCGACTTCAGTCAGTCGCTATTTCTGCGGGTCGTGCAATATTGCTAGATGTACAAATGAAAGTTGCATGTTTATAATAATTGAAAAAAAAAACCTCATGTTTAAACAACTAATTATTTAGACTTTAAGCCCATTGAAGTAAAACGGTTCATTGACAAAAGTTTTTACACTATTCATGATCGCCCCCCCCCCCCCCCCCACAACTTTCCATATCACACGTCCTGGTGTATGAATGTCATTTGTGTCACCAGTAAAAATTCTGATTCCGATTCTGATTGAAGAAATAGACGGGCCGCATGATGCTCCCACGCAGAGCTGAAACCGACTGCACACGAGTACTGGTAAATCGCATAGAGGATCTAAGCCTGCCCAGACAAAGCGATGCGAGTCGGACAGTCCATGCTTTATTGGTTTCATTGGGCGCCAGGGCTTGAGATGTCATTTCATCTCAATGTCGGGTAAAAGTCCCACAAAATTGGAAGCAACATCTCCAAAATGACTTATACAGTGTTGACGGGGACGTTAAACCTCATATCAAACAGAGGGTAAAGAAACGAAAAATCAGTAAAACAGATATATCTAGTTATTCACATTGGAGGCGCACCTTAACCTTATGAAATAAGGAAATCATAACATGTTTTATAACATGCTATAAACTGAAACTTAAAAATGTAGCTGCACTGAAAGTGAAAATTATGCAAACTGCAATTACGTTTTTCATCCAATATATTGATAAATGCATAATTCTGCAAAACTACACATTCAAACATGTTTCTTACGTTACATTAATTCTTTTGTAAACTTTCGATTTTTGTCTGTTTACTGATGTTTGATTTGGGTCCTACCAAATACTGCAAAGACATCAAAAGACATCAAAAGTCATCAAAAGACATCAAAAGTAAAGTCATCAAAAGACACCAAAAGTTTAAGACACCAAAAGACACCAAAAGTCATCAAAAGACATCAAAAGACGTCAAAAGACGTCAAAATTCTAGTATCCAATTGGTGTCATGGTGGAGGTTGGGGTGGGTTGATATATTTGTGTTGCTGTTACAGAAGAGGAGAATCACTCATTAGGTTTAGGAGATATAGTGCTTCCAACAGAATGCATGATATAAATGGCTATGTTTAATGTTCAAGGGGCAATAACACCAAAAGTAGGAAATTCAGAGTTACGGCTCATATGTTCTGCACGTCGTCTCAGGGTGCTCTACATATCTGTGAAGTTTCGCAAGAATATCTCAAATGGTATCAGAGTTATCGAGCGGACACGAAACTGATAGCAACAGCTATATTCAAAGTTCAAAGGGCAATGACTCCAAAATTAGGAAAATCAGAGTTACGGGTCATAGGTTCTGCACGTCGTCTCATAGTGCTCTACATATCTGTGAAGTTTCGTGAAAATATCTCAAATGGTATCAGAGTTATGGAGCAGACACGAAACTATGAGGCGCTGTCGGACGGATGGACGGATGGACGGACACGCAAAACTTAGGTGGGGGTGGGGGTATAACATAATACATATATAAAATGGGTTGCTCATCTCACGGACTTGTTAACGTTAGGGATAAGTACGAGTAAGTAACTCGCCAAATGTATAAGAATCAACTCTGCATAGATGGGTAAAATTATTAGATCAGGTTCCCCCACATGACATCACGACATCACTTGGATACTTAAATTTTGACGTCTTTTGGTATCTTTTGGTGTCTTTTGATGACTTGTGGTGTCTTTTGGTGACTTTTTGTGTCTTTTGATGTCTTTTGATGACTTTTGGTGTCTTTGCAGTATTTAGTATTTAGTTTTGATAAAGTAAACAGTTTAAGATAAATTACTTCTTTTGAAAATTCGAAACATCGAATGGCATGCAATAAAACCACCACTGAATAGATATCTACAAACATTTCATGCTTAACTTTGCAGAACTGCTTTCCTAAATTTTGAAACCTTTGATGGGAGCTGTGTGTTAATTTTATCGATTCCTCATTATTACCTTTACTTCTTTTTCTTATTTATGTAAGTATAAAGAGTGTAATGATTTTCTCATAGACTCTGTCATTCCAGTGCCTATGGGGCTTTGATTAAATTTGAGGCAAGACTGATTACTGGGTCAGCGATCCCCAAAACCTACATGATGAGTTGTGCGACCGGCGAAGACTCAGAGCAGCCTTGGCATCTGCGCAGTCTCGTAGTGCACAAAGTATTATAGTCGTTACGGTCATAATTTCATTAGTCATTAGTCTGCCAGTCACAACAATCGTCATCTGCTTTATTGTGTGTTCGTTACTTTACAAGTTATTGTTGCAAACAGTGTTGAATCAGACTGCTCCTCTTCTGATCAGAGCCAGTCTGAAATCATTGAAGATTTTACCTCGGCTTCTGGATGATTTATTAAACATTGACAATACCTATTTTGATGGTTTGATCAGTCAAATTTACCCCCCCCCCCCCACCCCCACCCCCACCCCAGAACTTCAGTTAAATAAAGCAAGTTCTTCTGATACCGAGGCCCCGTTTTTGGATTTACATCTATCTATTGTGGATGGGTTTGTTTCTTGCGAAATTTATGATAAACGCGATGATTTTGATTTTGAGATTGTAAATTTTCCTTTTTTGAGCGGTGATGTTCCTCGTGCGCCATCCTATGGCGTTTATATTTCGCAATTAATTCGATTTGCCGGGGTATGTGGTCATGTAACTGACTTCGGCGCTCGTGGGGAATTGTTAACTGCTAACTTCTTAATCAGGGTTACCGATGCTATAAACTACGCAAAGCCTTTTCAAAATTTGGGGGCGTCATTCTGATTTAATTTCAAAATTCAATGTTGGACTTCTTCTGCAGCGAGGTCCGTCCGAACCCGAATTTTATGGTGAATTAGTATATAAATTCAGAAAAAAATATATAACCGCAATAACTTCAGCACCCAATTTCGTAAAATCAGTCTTTGATATAAAAAGATTGGGTACAACATAAGTGTTGTGCGGCAGGATGCGTGCGTGGTGGTTGGCCCGATCACGGTTGGCGGCTTTGCTTCCCTCTTTAATTGAACGCCGGTGGGTCAGGCCTCAGATTCTATGACGGTTCCAAAGTAATTAGAGAGAATCTAATTCTTTGTAATGTTGGTTGGTACCTGATGCTCTGTCTCTGGTCCGGCCCATCGGAGTCTAACTGTTGGTTTTCTTTTGCTCCAGCATTTCAGTGGTTTCTTGCTGTTGAGTCCTCACCGTTGTTTCATCTCTGTGGTTGTTTGATTTTTCGTGTTCACGGAGATGTTGCACTGATGAGTTAGGAGGTCTTCATGTGGACTGAACAAATTATTTGTCTCAATCGCGACGGAAGTAAGTTTGGTGTCTCTAATGGGAGCTGCGGGTTAGTTGTTTCGATTCCTGATAATTGCCTTCACTTTTATTTCGCACTGTTTGCCTGTATTCAGAACTTGCAAGATGATGCAGCAGACGACATAAAGATACGGCATTTTCAGATGCAGTTTTTCTTGGCTTCTGGCGGGTTAAAAGACTGCAAGCTGAGCCAACGCACATCGAAATCTTCAACAGGACTTGTAACACCAGCAAACCTCAAGAAGTTTCCGGCAAGCATGCGCATCCGCGCAGTTCCGACATACAGACAGTAAGTATCGAAGGTCAATGGCTCGAGCACCTTAAGTTTGTGACCATGAAAATTTGTTTGAGTGTGGGGTAGTTAGATCCACTAAGGGATAACAATAGCACCTGGTCAGGAGACATAGTATTGGTTTCTTTCGATTTTCTTTAAAATGAGGGTATGTCGTGTGCACTCATAAGAATCGCCTCATCGAGGCGATTCTATTGAGTACACACAACATAAGTTACAAAGATATATAAGAAGGAAACTTCTCCCTAAAATTCTGACAAATATATTGATATATGCAGTCATGGGATTTTTTTTTTCTGAGGACTGAAAAGTTGGTTAGAAACACTCGAGGTAAACGAGCCATCGGTGTTCGAACCATTGAAGTTTCACATCCTCATCATCATCATCATCATCATCATCATCATCATCATCATCATCACGGACATATCGGAGCCAACACAAATAGGACCGGTGCAACCGGGGAACTTCAAGATTCAGATCAGCCTGCGCAACTGTGCAGTCTCGTAGTACACAAAATGTCATCGTCACCACAGACATCGCTGAGCCACTACATGTTAAGACCTAGGACAACACTTGTGCAACCGGCGAACTACAAATCAGAGTAGCGTGTGTATCCACGCCCTGTCGCAGCACACAAAGTATCATCGTCGTCACGGACATGCTTGAACCGCTAGTTTCAAGACTTTTGTTGAGCCAAAGTATACCACATGCTGCTATTGTACTTGTGCAACCAAAGATCAGCCTTTGCATACAAGCAGTCTCGTAATACAAACAGTGAGGCCGCCTTCGGTAGCTCAGTTGGATGCGCGTATGACTGGTGATCAGGAGGACGCGGGTTCGATACCTGCCGGGTCGACAACATTCTTTCGCGGAGATTGATCATAAAATCTTTTCTACGGTCATTCTCTCCGTTCCGCTGATTCAAGAAGGGCAGTTGTCAGTTTCTGGCGAAAGAATGTGCACTCTTACGTATAAGCTTGCCCAGGAAAAGTCTGGATAGGTAAAGTGACCGGCTCGAAAATGACCTAAAATAATGTTGACTGGGCCGTTAAACTCCCAAAAAACAAACCAAAAAAGCAAACAAATACAAAAAGTGATATCTTCATCATTGACACTAATATTTATTTGGGGTCACACATCAAAATCTACAAGAGGAATTAAGAGACCAGCTTCATCATTTAAACAAGTCCGTGCAATGAATACCCCCGTTAACCCCACGTTACATAGAGAAAACTGGGGTTTATTGGGGTATACATTATTTTTCATATTCCTGCTCCAAGATAAAGGTTGTGGGTACTCATTAGCACCGCCTCAATGAGGCGGTTCTAATGAGCATCCACAATCTATGTTTGGAGCATTATTAAGAAAATTATAAAATTTTCATCAGAAGAAAATAACCGTTTTGGAGATACGAAAGAATGCACTATGTCACACGGATGTAATTCAGATTTGTCTTGTAGAACACAAAGTATCGTTGTAAGCATAAATATAGTGTCAAAACCAACAATATCGTCGTAATCATAGATACAGTTGAGCCATCGCATGTCAAAACCAATAATATCAATAATACAACAATATCGACTAACAATATCGTCGTTCGTTCGTTTTAGGTTTAACGTCCCCGTCATGTAATTTTGGAGACGTTGCTCCCAATTTTGTGAGACCTTTACACGACATTGAGATGAAATGACATCCCAAGCCCTGTCGTCCAATTTTTATGTATGGACGATCCAACCTGCATCACTCCTGGGCATGCTTAGAACCTTTATGCGGTTTACCACTACTCATTTGGTTTCAGCTCTGCGCGGAAGCATCGTGCAGCGCAGTCTATTTCTTCTAGCCCCGATGGGCGGGGGCCGCAGTTGAGCCACCGTATGTCAAAACCAACAACGTCGTAATCACAGATACTTTTAAGCCGCCGTATGTCACAGCCGACAATAAGACACTGTTTGAATTGAGGTTTAACGTCCCCGTCAACACTATTAAGGCAATTTTGGAGACGTTGCTTCCAATTTTGTGGGACTTTTACCCGACATTGAGATGAAATGACTTCTCAAGCCCTGCCACCCAATGAAACCAAAAGGCTTATATGCATTGGATTCACACCACTTTTCCTGGACATGCTTAGTCCTTCTAATCGGTTTAGCAGTACTCATGTGTGGCCAGTTTCAGCTCCCTTGGAAAGTGCAATCGTCATTGTGGACTTTCATTTTGGTTTATGGATCTTTTAGTCAGCGCACGATAAAAGCTACAAAAGGACTTATATGGTCATTGAGTACCCAGATCAACCTGCATCTCTGAGTAGTTACGGACCTGTCAAGATTGATATTTGAGCAAACTACAGACCTGACAAGACTGTTATTTGACAAAACCTACCACAGGCCCCGTGGGCCTCCGCCCATCGTGACTTGAAAAAATATAGATTGGGCTACATGGTGCTTCCAAGCAGAGCTGAACCTGACCGCACACGCGTACTGGTTAATCGCTTGAAAAGATTAAGCCTGCCGAGGCAAAGTGGTGTGGGTCGGAACGTCCAGTGCACATAAGCATTTTGGTTTCATTGGGCGGCAGGGCTTGAGATGTCATTTCATCTCAGTGTCGGGAAAAAGTCCCACAAAATTGGAAGCGACGCCTCCAGAAATGACCTAAATAGTATTGACAGGGACGTTAAACCTCAAAGCCCAGAGGTAATAAAAGAATTTCATCCTCAACTAACTTGAGCATGAACTTTATCCAGCTCATAAACTTTAAAATGCCAACGAATGTTGGCATTTTAAAATTTATGAGCAGGATAAATGGCATTTTGCGCTGATCTGAGCAGGAAAACAGTCTGATTTGTTTGTAATTTAATAGTTATGAGCATAACAAATTACATGTTCAGCTGAGTTTACACCAATCCAATATTCAATAGGAGGACCACATAGGGACGGTCGGCTGAAAGATTACTCCAGAGATACGAACATTCAATCATCGCCCCCAGTTCCAATAACGATCCATGCAAAAATAACAAACTGATCTGTATTGATGAATCGCAGCTAAAATTCCCGTCATATAGCACGTACAGTAACGATAAACTGAATGAATATTATGCTCATTTTATATTCGAGTTATTTCCCATGCATATATATTCAGACACCGTGTAATTTGTTTGACTTAAGGTTTAACATAACCGTCAACACTGTAAAACTGTTTGTATTTTAACGGCCTGTTCAGCACTACATTGTATTTGTGTCATATCCAGCCGGTCAGTTTACCTAACAACACTTTTCCCGAGGAACGGGCTTATACAAACATTCTTTCGCTGCCCTTCCTAAATGAGCGGAAGGAGAAAATTGTTTGTTGGTTTGATTTGAGGTTTAACGTTCCCGTCAATACTGTATAGGTCATTTTGGATACGCTGCTTCCAATTTTGTGGGACTATTACCCGACATTGAGATGAAATGACATCTCAAGTCCTGTCGATCAATTAAACCAATAGGGTTTATAAGCATGGACGGTTTAACTCGCACCGCTTTGCCTGAGCAGGCTTAGATCCCCTAAGCGGTTTACCAGTACTCGTGTGCGGTTGTTTCAGCTCTGCGTGGAAGCATCGTGCCGTAGAAGATTTCATGTTCAATCCCTAAGAAAGATTGTTGTCGACCCGCAGGTATCGAACCCGCGACATCACGTGCATCCGACCGAGCCCTTAACCAATGTCGTACCAGAAACTCCAAAACCAGTGCAGGCCCAGATCAGACGCCGCAGAACGCGGCGTCTGATCAGGGCCTACATTGTTTGCAAAATTTTCAGCCAATTTCCAAATAGTGTTTTAAGAAAACACAACCTGACACCCTAAATTTCGATATACTCCGGCTATATATAAGGAGGAAGATTCCATTTGGTTCAAAAAGGGTTAATAAATACCCTTGTGACCCCTCTTTATATATATGAAAAGTGGGGTTTTCAGGGGTATGCATTATTTTCCTTATTTTTTTTCTATACCCATAGCATAAGATTACGATAACATATCCGTGTTACAAAGTGGATTCTTTCACATCTCCAAAATGGTTACTTTTCTGATGAAAATTCGAGACAATTTTCTTATTTCTGCTCCAAACAAAGGTTGTGGGTACTCGTTAGAACCGCCTCATTGAGGCGGTTCTAACGAGTACCCACAACCTGTGTCCTATCCTGCACAACATTACAGACCGTAAGCCTATTTTATTGTACTTTTAACATAGCCTATAACAAGAAATATCTTTAAAAAAGATATGCGGCGTAGATTTAATTGGAAGGTTCGCAAGTTCATTGGTTAGACCTCATTGATACTATCAGTATGCCAAAAATTGTTTAAATATTCCAAGCGGTTAAGTCACTATCACCAATTTTCACAAACGGGTTACGGACGGACAGACAGACAGACCATATATGGCTTGGCGGCCATTTGGGTCATGTGACCTGGACCCCATGAGCAAATTTTGGTTTCCCCCATCCCATAGAGGCTCCATATGAAATTTGACTTCAATCGGCCCAACGGTTTCCGAGGAGAAGCAGTTCGAAAATTTTCACATTTTTCGCCTCGGCGAGGCTATACTAAATGGAATGTAATATTTCGTAAGTTCATTGGTTAGATCTCATTGATATCTATCAGTATGCCAAAAATTGTTTAAATATTCCAAGCGGTTAAGTCACTATCACCAATTTTCACAAACGGGTTACGGACGGACAGACAGACTGAGAGAATGACACGGTGATTTTAGGGCACTCTTAGAAAATCAACCGACTTCAGTCGGTCGCTTTTTCTGCGGGTCGTGCAATATGAGCTACAATAGTGACAGCAACAATTGTCTAGCTATGAACTGGTCTACTGTATTCAAACAATTCAGATGTCATGCGAGGAAAAATAGCTTTGCAGAGGGCGGTGTCCCGCCTGTTTGAGCTAAGGTCAATGTAAAAGGTCAAGGTTAAAAACATGACCTCATTTCAAGAGCATATGATCTCAAGTATATGCACAACAAATAAGAAAACGTTATCATTTACTGTTTTTGAACAAAAATTCTAGGGTTAACATTTAGGGTTGTCGCTATGGTGAACGTAAACGCATAGGCGGACGAACAAACGGACGAGCAGACAAACGGACGGAAACTTGATCTTATGTGCACCTAATTAAAACTCAAATTACACTTATTCCTTTTCAGAATTTATATAACATTAATGATATTCGAAAATGTCCATTTTGTGTTAAAATGGAGGACATAAAGTATGCTGAAGACAAATGATACAGTGCAACTTTTATTTAGCATATATTGTAAATTAAACATCTGTCAATTTGTAATGCGATTATTACATGTTTTTGTCATGTTATATCTCTTTATTGGTTTCATTGGGCAACAGGGCTTGGGGTGTCATTTCATCTCAATGTCGGGTAAAAGTCCCACAAACTTGGAAGCAACGTCTCCAAAAAGACCTACACAGTGTTGATGGGGACGTTAAACCTCAAATCAAACAAACAATTCCTTTCGCAGAAAATTCTTCCTTCCGCGAAAGGAACCTTCCTTTCGCGAAATGGTTCCTTTCGCTATATAGACCAACCACGTGAAATAAGGTCAAAATAGCTATTCACCACAGCAGTTACAGAATTCACTAGAAACACAATTATACATATGACGTATGGTCATCAAAGGACAAGACGGTGAGCAAGCCGAAACTGTATATATTTTTCATTTATGTCTCACATAAAAAACGAAACATTTCCTAGGTTAAAACTTCAGTAAACTGTCGTATTTTTGAGTAGATTTATTTATGCAAATCATTGACCAATGAAATGGTCATCTCCTTGGACATGTGGTTTTATTGACCAATGGAATAACGAAAAATGTAGGACAAAAGCAAAACCATACCGGCTACGCCGTAAAAACGGCCGATCTTTCACTTTCAATGACAACGACTCATGCTAACAGAAAGATTAATAGATCTACCTCTGTTTACGTTTTCTTTCATTTCGCATTTAAGGGTAACCTTATGGAAAAAAGATAGCCGCCTAACCATCTTTTTATAAACTGGGAAACGAACTAGCTATAGATATTCTGTATTATATAGGCACAAAAGACAACACCATGTAAATCCAAAATATAGCTTATATTTTTATAAGTATATGAAAGCCAAGCAGTGTATAAACTTAGATACCGGGTTTTCAAGTAAATAATAATTATTGTCTACGTCCACGGGCGTAGACAATTTTAAGGATGACTTTTGCTCCGGAAGCATTTAAGAAAAGGTTATGACTAGTTATGGAGCGTGATAGCTCGGTGGTTAGTGCACTTGCCTCTGATGCTAGAGGTCCCGGGTTCGATCCCCGATAGCGGCGATAAAATTTCGGTGTCCGAACACGCTCCATTGGCATCATTTGCAGGGATGAATGTCATAAAGTGCACCGTCCTTCGGAACGGGACGTAAACTGGAGGCCCCCTGTGCAGGGAGAACCATCCCATGTGCAGGTTAAAGAACCCTACCATAATTACATGATTACTGTGTAGGATTTCATCCTGCAAAAACTGCAGTGTATTTAATATACACCTGTCTAGAATGCCCGCGAGGGCGTATGGCAGTATATATAGAAAGAAAAGAAAAGAAATAGTTGAATGTTATTTTCTATTAGCATGTCATCCGTGTTATTGAATACGCCTGTGGGTGTAGACTAACCAACGTTTACTTTTGCTCCAGAAGCATTAAAGAAAAGGTCATTACTGACTGAATGCTATATTCTATTGACTGGTCATCATTGTGAATTGTTATTCGGACCCATCAATACCGGTAAGTTAAAAAGGGAAAATTTTCTAAAATGCTTCCGGGGCAAAAGTCAAGCTTAGATAGAGAGAGATAATCAACCGTGGTTAGCCGTTGAAACAAAATCATCGTATATTGATCAACAAAAGCATTTTCCAGCCTTCCAAAACATAAAAAAGAATCATGTTTGTCAATTCGAGGCATCTATGACCTGTAAATTCACAGGGACTGCGTTTCAGCTACAACCGCCATCTTGAATACTCTTCAGTACCTTAGCAACTCTACCCCAGTGGTAGGTTGAACCATGGTAAACCGATGACTTCATTTTGGTAGCTACCTTGGACACGCCTACGGAACGATAGAATGCGTAACCATTGGTTAAGAACGTGAAGCAATTAGAGCGACATCCGGTTAGGAATTAAATCGCTAAAAAAGGTAAAGAAACTGTGCAGTTTCTGTGTTTCATAAGTTATATAATTTTTACGAGGAAGTTATTTAAACAAGAGGGCCATGATGGCCCTGGATCGCTCACCTGATCCATAGTGTAACAAGTGGGCCCCAGAGAGGGCCATTATTGGCCCCAGGGTTTTAATGTGCATAATGTTGAGGGAGGTCTTAAAGGTGAAGCTTCATACCAAACATCAACAAAGGCTATAATTAGAACAATCTTGGCAAAGGTCCACTAGATAAAGCTACACATCAAATTTCAAAGACCTGGGCCTTGCAGTTTCAGAGAAGAAGATTTTTTTTAAAGATATTCCCTACATAAGCCTATGCAAAACCAAATGGCCCCAGGGCTATATAAATCTATGTAAAAACAAAGGGCCCCGGCCCGGGGTGGGGGCATTTGTGGCCCCAGGGCTATAATTTGAACAATCTTGGTAGAGGTCCACTAGATAAAGCTCCATACTAAATATCAAAGGCCTTGGCCTTGCAGTTTCAGAGAAGATTTTTAAAGATTTCCCTATATAAGTCTATGCAAAACCAAAGGGCCCCGGAGCGGGGACATTTTTGGTACCAGGGCTATAATTTAAATAATTTTGATAGAGGTCCACTAGATGCAGCTTCATACCAAATATCAAAGACCCAGGCCTTGTGGTTTCAGAGAAGAAGATTTTTGAAGATTTTCCCCATGTAAGTCTATGTAAAACCATAGGGCCCCAGAGTGGGGGCATTTTTGGCCCCAGGGCTATAATTTTAACAATCTTGGTAGAGGTCCATTAGATGCAACTTCATACCAAATTTCAAAGTCCTGGGCCTTGTGGTTTCAGAGAAGATTTTTAAAGATTATCCCTATATAAGTCTATGTAAAACCAAAGGGCCCCGGGACGGGGCCACTTTTGGCCCCAGCACTATAATTTGAATCATCTTGGTAGGGGTCCTTTAGAAGAAGCTTCATACCAAATATAAAAGACCTAGGCCTTGTGGTTTCAGAGAAGAAGATTTTTAAAGATTTTCCCTATATAAGTCTATGTAAAACCAAAGGGCCCCTGAGCGGGGGCATTTTTGGCCCAAGGGCTATAATTTGAACAATCTTGGTAGGGGTCCACTAGATGAAGCTTCATACAAAATATCAAAGTCCTGGGCCTTGCGGTTTCAGAGAAGAAGATTTTTAAAGATTTTCCCTATATAAGGCCATGTAAAACCAAAGGGTCCCAGTCGGAGGCTTTTTTTGCCCCAGCACTATAATTTGAACAATCTTGGTAGGGGTCCACTAGATAAAGCTTAATTCCAAATATCAAAGTCCTGGGCCTTGCAGTTTCAGAGCAGAAGATTTTTAAAGATTTTCCCTATATAAGCCTATGTAAAACCAAAGGGCCCGGCGGCGGGGACATTTTTGGCCTCAGCACTATCATTTGAATAATCTTGTTAGGGGTCTTTTAGATGAAGCTTCATACCAAATATAAAAGACCTAGGCCTTGTGGTTTCAGAGAAAAGGATTTTTAAAGATTTTCCCTATATAAGTCTATGTAAAAACAAAGGGCCCCTGAGCGGGGGCATTTTTGGCCCAAGGGCGATAGTTTGAACAATCTTGGTAGAGGTCCATTGGATGAAGCTTCATTCTAAATATCAAAGTCCTGGACCTTGCGGTTTCAGAGAAGAAGATTTTTAAAGATTTTCCCTATATAAGTCTATGTAAAACCAAAGGGCCCCTGAGCAGGGGGATTTTTGGCCCAAGGGCTATAATTTGAACAATCTTGGTAGGGGTCCACTAGATGAAGCTTCATACAAAATATCAAAGTCCTGGGCCTTGCGGTTTCAGAGAAGAAGATTTTTAAAGATTTTCCCTATATAAGCCTATGTAAAACCAAAGGGCCCCAGGTGGAGGCTTTTTTTGCCCCAGCACTATAATTTGAACAATCTTGGTAGGGGTCCACTAGATAAAGCTTAATACCAAATATCAAAGTCCTGGGCCTTGCAGTTTCAGAGCAGAAGATTTTTAAAGATTTTCCCTATATAAGCCTATGTAAAACCAAAGGGCCCGGGGGTGGGGACATTTTTGGCCTCAGCACTATCATTTGAATAATCTTGTTAGGGGTCTTTTAGATGAAGCTTCATACCAAATATAAAAGACCTAGGCCTTGTGGTTTCAGAGAAAAGGATTTTTAAAGATTTTCCCTATATAAGTCTATGTAAAAACAAAGGGCCCCTGAGCGGGGGCATTTTTGGCCCAAGGGCGATAATTTGAACAATCTTGGTAGAGGTCCAATGGATGAAGCTTCATTCTAAATATCAAAGTCCTGGACCTTGCGGTTTCAGAGAAGAAGATTTTTAAAGATTTTCCCTATATAAGGCCATGTAAAACCAAAGGGCCCCGGAACGGGGGCATTTTTTGCCCCAGCACTATAATTTGAACAATCTTGGTAGGGGTCCACTAGATAAAGCTTAATACCAAATATCAAAGTCCTGGGCCTTGCAGCTTCAGAGCAGAAGATTTTTAAAGATTTTCCCTATATAAGCCTATGTAAAACCAAAGGGCCCGGGGGCGGGGACATTTTTGGCCTCAGCACTATCATTTGAATAATCTTGTTAGGGGTCTTTTAGATGAAGCTTCATACCAAATATAAAAGACCTAGGCCTTGTGGTTTCAGAGAAAAGGATTTTTAAAGATTTTCCCTATATAAGTCTATGTAAAACTAGAGTGTTCACAAGTTTTTTCTTTAATTTGACCTACTGACCTACTTTTTGACCCGAAAAGACCTTTATTCAAACTTAGCCAAGATATTGTCACAATGACCATTCTGAGCAAGATTAATGATTTAACCAAACTTGTGGCCTCCTGAGTATTCACAAGGTTTTTCTATGATTTGACCTACTGACCTACTTTTCAACCGGACATGACCCATATTCAAACTTGACCGAGATATTGTCATGATGATCATTCTGAGCAAGTTTGATTATGATTGGACCAAAATTGTGGCCCCTAGGGTGTTCACAAGGTTTTTATATGATTTGACCCGCTGACCTACTTTTTAACCCGATATGACCCATATTCGAACTGGACTGAAATATTGTCACAATGGTCATTCTGAGCAAGTTTCATGATAATTGGACCAAAACAGTGGCCTTCAGAGTGTTCACAAGGTTTTTCTATGATTTGACCTACTGACCTACTTTTTGACCGGACATGACCCATATTCGAACTTGACCAAGATATTGTCATGATGATCATTCTGAGCAAGTTTGATTATGATTGGACCAAAATTGTGGCCTCTAGGGTGTTCACAAGGTTTTTCTATGATTTGACCCGCTGACCTACTTTTTAAGCCGACATGATCCATATTCAAACTTCACTAAAATATTGTCACAATGATCATTCTGAGCAAGTTTGATGATGATTGGACCAAAATTGTGGCCTCTCGAGTGTTCACAAGGTTTTTCTATGATTTGACCTACTGACCTACTTTTTTACCCGACATGACCCAAATTCGAACTTGACCGAGATATTGTCATGATTATCATTCTGAGCAAGTTTGATGATAATTGGACCAAAACTGTGGCCTCTAGTGTGTTCACAAGAAAAAGTTTACGCACGACGGACGACGGACGACGGACGACGCACGACGACGCCGGACATCTTACTGTCACAAAAGCTCACCATGACCTTCGGTCAGGTGAGCTAAAAACGGGGAATTACATTCAGGAGCCCATTGATATCGACATCTTTGGAGTAAATACCAAATCCCGTACTTCACACATTTTGGCTAAATTTAGTTTCTCCTGCTGAAGGTGAACTCAAGCCTTAGAAAACGAGTGGTTTTTCGAGGTGTTTGTTGCCTTTTATTTATTACTGCGCTTTGCTACAAGTTCAGCGTATTAACATGCACACACAATAAACATATATGGTTATATGTGTTGTGGATATTTTGCTTGTCAATGCAGAACTAGCGAGAAATCACCACGGAAAAGGTCGAAAATGGTTGGTTACGCATTAGATCTATAGAAATGATAACAAAACTTGCAACTATAAAGCAGATCTGTTTTCATCTCCACGGCCCCAGAAGCACCCGCACCTCGTTCTACGGAACCATTTTAAGCCAACCTGGTAAGCAGTGCGCTATTGATTCGATAATGACATAGTATTTTATGGAAACATTTTCAGTCTCCAGAATCATAGTACCGAATGATTTTCACTGACTTTTACGCTGTGTTTGTTTTATCAATGGTCCGGTAATTGCCTGAAATGAAATTAAACAGGTTTTGGAGTTTTAATTTCTGCGAAGAACTCCTCATCTGCCAAAATTTGCTGGTTAAGCATTAGATCGTCTGGTTAAGCATTCGATAGCCAGAGGAGAAAATCTCACCAGTTGCTGCCTAAGTAAATGCCAGCAGCTTACTACAATAAAAGGTGGTCTACATATGATTTCTAAATTATGTTAAAATCACCAGAGAAAGAAAGCCGTGATGAAAAATACTTTTCTGGACAAGACCATTAAATGTCTGGGTATCATGCTTATCTGACCGAATGACGCACAGATTCATAAATAAGAGGTCATTACCTGCTTTTGTAGAAAACAAAATGGCCAGCTTACGCTTTTTAATGGCGATTAAATGTATATCGTGTTTCTATGGTCAAGCATTAGAGAGCCAGGTTGAGCATAAGACACTCATGATTATAAACTTGGTGCTTATAAAAAATAGAAGTAAAGCAATGATCAGGAATCAATACCAGCTGGCTATCCAAAATGCGATACATACAATCAGTGACAAACAATAACATAAATAAACCGCCAAAGAAGAACCGCCTTGTAACAGTCAGTGAAAAGAATTCCACTGGGAATTGTTTTTCAATCGATCCAAAGGTGCTCAGAAGAAAAGCTGTTCTATGCTTAAGTGCACGTGAATATCATTGACTTGTCGGGAAAACTATTAGAATGAAACTAGTCGCAGTGAGGTCAGAGTGTTGTGAAAAACTAAAGAGGGTTATCTTGGAAACACAGGATGGGCTTGGCAAAGAGTGTAGACCCTGATCAGACGCTGCAGAATCCGGCGTCTGGTGAAGATCTACATTATTTGATTGGACACTGGAATTTAAGAGATTAATGAAACAGTTTAAGACTATTTCTCCTTCCTACACTCGGAGGCAATAAACCAACCAGTCCTTTGTTGCTGTTATTTTAAATCACATTATATTTTGTGCAGAAATGAGAAAAATATCACAATCTTTCATCTTAAAATTTTCGTTTTTTTGGCGATAAAGGTTACATTGTATTTTTATAGGCGTGTTTTCGTAATGATTATTCAAAGAAACAAAATGATGTGGAGAAAACAAATGTCTACAACCTTTTTAGTACTAAATACAATATTATCAACAGTCGGTCGATAGTGAACAAAAAACTGGACTTTTGGCTTAATGTAAACTGCCTAATCATTGCCTAGATACATCCGTGAGAAAATATTGCTCCATATTCAAAACGGTTTCAAAAGTTCCTCATATCTAAACATGATACTGCAGATGGAAGAAAATATTATAACTTGTATGTTCTATCAATTTATTATATCTATATTTTTTCCTCATATCTAAAAATGACACTGCCGATGAAACAAAATATTATAGCGTGTATGTTTTATTAAGAAGGAAGATTAGATCATGGAAGATTAGCTGAGGGCCTCGTGGAAGATTAGCTATTACATGTATTTTTGTATGTGCTAAATGTTGCATCCTTCACTAAATAAAGTCCTTACTTACTTACTGACTGACTGACTTACTTACTTCTCTCAATTTATTTAATGAACGCACCTGTCCTCCTGTTTACTTAAAATTTATAAATTTTACAAATGGATTCTAGTTCGTCTTGATTAACATGATTAAGAATACATGGAGTGTCATTCTTGCGCTGTTTGTATTAATAAGAAGTTGGTTTTAGACAATATCTTTATCTTATCGTTTTGACAGTTAGCATAGAACTCACGGGATCTCCGATCTGGGTTATCGATCATGATACAGACATATATTTTGGGGGCATGCGCAGTCCCAGGAGTAGGATATTCCGGCTACCTATTTGCTTTGCAGAGGCGAGCTAAAACAAATACGCCTTTCTTTTGCGTTACTATGCCTTTTTTCGCATTACTACGCCTTTTGATTCGCGTAAAAACGCCTTTGATTCGCATCACTGCGCCTTTCTTTTGCGTTACTACGTCTTTCTTTTGCATTAGTATGCACTTTTTCGCGTTACTACGCCTTGTTTTTGCGCTACTACGCCTTTTTTGCGTAGCTTCGCCTTCTGTTTGGCGTTACTGCGTCTTTTGTTTTGCGTTTCTACGCCTTTTTTGCGTTATTACGTCTTTTGTGTCGCGTTACTACGCCTTTACGGTATTTTATTTTCTCCTACATAAGCCAAATAGGCTTTCGTATCTGCAGTGTTAACGATCTTACCCTTAGCCTTTCACGCCGGAGTTTCTTAAACGGGTTCTCTCCATTTTTTTTATTTTGGGCAATTCTTGTTAATAGGGGATTTAGTCAAATTCATTTACAGGATGGCGAACAGCTTTCATTCTCGGATGAGACGGGTTATTAATGGCCGTCCCATCCGGATATAGATTTAATCGCCATTACAAAGCGTAAGCTGGCCATTTTGTTTTCTACAAAAGCAAGTAATGACCTCTTATTTATGAATCGGCGCGTCATTCGGTCAGATATGCATGATACCCAGACAGTTAATGGTCTTGTCCAGAAAAGTATTTTTCATCACAGCTTTCTTTCTCTGGTGATTTTAACACAATTTAGAAATCATATGTAGACCACCTTTTATTGTTGTAAGCTGCTGGCATTTACTTAGGCAGCAACTGGTTTGATTTTCTCCTCTGGTTATCGAATGCTCAACCAGACGATCTAATGCTTAACCAGCAAGTTTTGGCAGCTGAGGAGTTCTTCGCAGAAATTAAAACTCCAAAACCTGTTTTATTTCATTTCAGTCAATTACCGTACCATTGATAGAACAAACACAGCTTAAAAGTCCGTGAAAATCATTCGGTACTATGATTCTGGAGACTGAAAATGTTTCCATAAAATACTATGTCATTATCGAATCAATAGCGCACTGCTTATCAGGTTGGCTAAAAATGGTTCCGTAGAACAAGGTGCGGGTGATTCTGGGGCCGTGGAGATGAAAACAGATCCGCTTTATAGTTGTAAGTTTTGTTATCATTTCTATAGATCTAATGCGTAACCAACCATTTTCGACCTTTTCCGTGGTGATTTCTCGCTAGTGCTGCATTGACAAGCAAAATATCCACAACATATATAACCATATATGTTTATTGTGTGTGCATGTTAATACGCTGAACTTGTAGCAAAGCGTAGTAATAAATAAAAGGCAACAAACACCTCGAAAAACCACTCGTTTTCTAAGGCTTGAGTTCACCTTCAGCAGGAGAAACTAAATTTAGCCAAAATGTGTGAAGTATGGGATTTGGTATTTACTCCAAAGATGCCGATATCAATGGGCTCCTGGATGTAATTCCCCGTTTTTTAAATAACTTCCTCGTAAAAATTATATAACTTATGAAACACAGAAACTGCACAGTTTCTTTACCTTTTTTAGCGATCTAATTCCTAACCGGATGTCGCTCTAATTGCTTCACGTTCTTAACCAATGGTTACGCATTCTATTGTTCCGTAGGCGTGTTGGATGTTTTACAAAGGTAGCTACCTTAATTCCAACCGAAGTCGCTCAAAAGCGTTGGTTTTTCTGGTACAAGGGTTCAAGATTGCAGCGAAAAGTATGAAAAACTGTTGGCCCAAGGGAAGATAAACATTTTAAGTGTTATTAAAGCATGTTTATTTGTAAAAAGATATAACGTGCACAATATGAAAGACAGAATCGGGACTGCTATTTCTGCAGTGCTCAAAATGGTGATCTTCCTTGTTCCGTGTCTTCCCAAAGAATGGCTCCTAGCGAACATCGGTCCACTTTTCAAAAAAGGAGACAGGGCTCTTGCTCGCAATTATAGCCCTGTGTAACTGACATGTGTTCTATGTAAATTGCTTGAACACATAGTCTGTTCAAACATCATGGCCCACTTTGATGAACATAAACTTTTGTCAGACAGACAAAATGCATTTAGGAAAAGGCATAGTTGCGAAACTCAGTTGAGCACGGTTATTAATGATTGGGCAAAACTCTTTTGGACAAAGGAGGGAGGGGGGTGGGGTGGGGTGGGGTGGGGCAGGTGGACACATTTATTCTGGACTTCGAGAAGGATTTTGTCACCCCTCCTCATGAACTACTTAAATCCAAATTATTTGGTTATGGAATTGGAGGGAAGACTCAAATGGATACATGTAGATTCCTTCCTTTGCTACAGAAAACAGCGTGTTGTTGTTAATGGTGAATCTTCAGTATGGGCGCCAGTATTATCTGGGGTCCCCCAGCGGACTGTTCTTGCTCCGCTGCTGTATATCAATGATATTTTCACTGACATTGACTCGGAAATAAGAATGTTCGCAGACGACTGTGTTTGCTATCGAGAAATCAGAGATACTGAGGACTCAATGAAACTTCAGAAGAATATAGATAGATTACAGTAGGATGTTGGGCACGAAAATGGGCATGAGATTTCAACCCGTTAACCCGTAATATTATGCAGATAACTAGGAGTAGGAAAAGAATAAATAAAATTGAGGCTTCTTACACCTTAGAGGGAACGGTCCTCGAAAATGTGAATTTCAATTAAATACCTTGGTGTGAAAATCACTCACGATTTGAGATGGAATACACACATTAGCAACATATGTACAAAGGCGAATAGGACACTTGGTTTCCTGAGGCGAAATCTTCAACAGTGTCCTCATGATATGAAAGGACTTGTTCGCCCAGTCTTGGAATATGGTTGTTGCATCTGGGACCCAAGCGGACAGGTCCTTAATGCAGAAATCGAAAAAGTTCAGAATAGTGCTGCTAGATTTGAACAGGAAATTACTGCTTTGAAACTGGGAGCATGACTGGAATTCTAGGAAAATTAAGATGGTAGTCTTTCAAGAAAAGGAGAAGAGACAGTAGGCTCATACTCTAATACAAAGGTCTAAAGGGTGCTGCCAGCATTCCAACAGATGACCTTGTTCCCCCAGCCAGGCACTGTAGAAAGCACCACTCAATGACGTTTCAGAGCCTTACTGCAAGAACTGACATTTATTAAGAATCGTTCTTCCCCCGAACCATTAGAGATTGGAATGCCCTTCCCGATTCGATTATTTGGAAGGCTGAAGGTGCTGAGGATTGTGGGACTAACTTTCCATATCACAGGTCCTGTTGTATGAAACTCAATTGTCAGTAATAATTATCCCCACGTTTTTAAAAAAAAGTGGGGATATTGTTATCGCCTCCGTCCGTCTGTCTGTCTGTCTGTCTGTCCGTCTGTCCGTCTGTCTGTCCGGCTATCTCCTCCTAAACCGTTAGCCGGAATTCAACCAAATTTGGTATGCGAGTTGCTTACATGAATGGCTTGCGCAAGAGCACATTTTTTTTGTCCCCGCCCCCAGGGGCCCTGGGGAGGGGTCAAAAGGTCAAATATCAATAAAATTCAATTACAAAGTCAATTTTGAAGATTTTGATGCCAAACTTTGCACATGTACTTAGTTATGAAAAAAGTAAAACATATTGAACGGGATTTTGGCTGTGACCCCTAGGTCACGCCCTGGGGGTCGGACTTGGGGGGGTCGGGGGTCAAAATTAAAGTTTTTCAGAACATAGTCATGTTGCATATCTATGCGAAGGGGATAATGGGTAGAATAAACTACAAGTAAAATTTTGACCCTGGGGTCAGATTGGGGCCCTGGGAGAGGGGTCAAAGGGTCAAAATTTAAGTTTTTTGGAACATAGTCATGTGGCATATGAAATTGAAGGGCATGATTAGTAGAATATAATACAGGTAATATTTTGACCATTGAGTCAAATTAGGGCCCAGGGTGAGGGGTTTTCGGTACTTGTCCCCTCTGTAGAAAACGTGGGGATTTGCGATGGCGCGCCATCGACAGTATTCTAGTTCTGATTCTGATTCTGATTCTGATTCCAATCGTGCAACGGGGGCTGCCATGTTTGTTTACCACATATCTACCAGAGAGGTTGTTCGATCACACATGTGAAGGAATATGCGCCGTTTGGCTTCCCGTACCAAAGGCCGGTTGATGATCGAACTTCCTCATAGTGTAAGCCTTGGGCGTGGACAAGCATTGGGCGTAGACACACATGAAGGTATCCCCAACAATAGGTTATGGTAGCAAACCATAAGATAAGCGAAACAATCATGTCTTCATTGTGGATCAAAGCCGAATATTCAACAGCAATCTGACACCCAGAACTGAAAGATTACGGATGAACACGGATGCTCTAGTCATCACACATGTTGGAGAATTTGACATGAACCAGCCCACCGTTATGCATGTAAAGGCCGAAGCAAAGCTGCCAATAGTAAAAGGGTCAATAACAAAGCATGCAGCATGTGAACTTTTGGACCCTTTATTGTCTACGTCCATGGGCGTAGACTATCTGAGGGCTATTTTTTGCTCTTGAAGCATTTATTTAAGAATAGGCCAGCATGACTGGTTAAATGTTATTTCCTATTGATTGGTCATCATTGTTATTTGTCGCAAATAATTAAAATCCGGAAACGACCGGAACGTTTTCTTAAGATTATCACTTGGAAGCACTATGCAGTTATACTGTATAAAAGTGGGGTTTAAGGGGGTTAAACTTATATAGGCGTGGTTTCGTGATGAGCTGCAATTCAGAAATAATGTGGGTACTCTTTAGAAGAGTCTAATTGAGGCGATTCTTACGAGCACCAACAATTTAAACTTGGAGGAGAAATAAGAACTGTATGACAATTATTCATCATAAAAATATCAATGCATTACGCAAACACACCTGTACAAATACATTGCCACCTTTATCGCCGAAAAAAATGAAAAATTTAAGATGAAACATTCTGATATTTTTCTTATTTCTGCTCAAAAGATAGATTGTGGCCACTCGTTAGAACCGCCTCATCGAGGCGGTTCTAACGAGTACCCGCAATCTATATTTTAGAGCAGAAATAAGAAAAATAAGGTTTACCCCTGTAAGCCCCAGTTTTACTATATAAAAGTGGAGTTCAAGGGGGTCAGAATTATATAGGCGGGTTTTCATGATGGTAAATGCACCATGTCTTATGGGTAAGTTATCCTATTGCATACAAAAATACTACCAAACATTTTTCTTCGGAAAAAAATGAAAGAAAGAAAAAGATGAATGACAATGACATTGTTTGATTCCACTGTTTGATTATAATTAATCAAACTGACAGTACAACTTTCATAGCCAATTTGAGGAAAATAATGAAAATGGCATAATTCTTTTGTAACATTTGCAATAACTATTCGCGCCTTTTTTGCAATAATTGTGAACAAGAAGGCCCTTTCGTTTCATAGGTTCTAAATCGCTTCCGTGACAATAAGGTCAATACAATTTTTCATATTCTGACAGATTCCCTGTCGAAACCGCTCAAAAATTGCGCCATCTATTGTATAAGATGATTCCCATGACTAATATTAATGAACATGTTAATTTCTTGAGAAAGTTTTGTTTGATTTCACTTTAGGTCTTGAATATATTTGTGGAACCATCTGTCTCCAAAAGAAAAGAGCTTTATTAGTGGTTCTGGAAAACGGGTGAGCTTTTGTTTCTCACCGCATGCTGCCCGCCGCTAATTTCAAGCAGCACCATTTTTATCAGAACACTGAGAAAGTCTTTCGTTTCTTTTTAGATTGGTATGATATTAATGGCTATTTAAAAGGAGGAAGACACGTCGATGTTTTCGACACCTCGGGTAAAACTTTCATGGCTCTTAAGCTTCAGGGGAGACAACTGCTTCAAAAGTAATTTGTCTCTCATGTCAATAGGGGTCAACGCTTAAAGGAAAGAACTTCTGCTCCTGAGGAGCAAAATAGAATAAACCTTTGTTTCAGTCGGACAGGGCTTATAGAAAAGTGAACAGGAAAGCCCGAAAGTTGTCTCCCTTTGAAAAAAGGCGGAACATCTGCCAGATGTTCCCTTTCCTCTTAAATGACATTCTCGCATGAAAAGACGATATTTATCGTCTCTGTGCTTTAAACATAGATTTTTTGGTACTGGGTAGAACCGCTCCAGCGAGACCCCCCCCCCCCCCCCCCCACTGCAGTCTTTATTTCAGATACACTGAAACTTCAATGGTTCGAACACTGATGGCTCATTTACCATTGTTGTTTCGAACTCGTTTGTTTGTTTGATTTGAGGTTTAACGTCCCCGTCAACACTATATAAGTCATTTTGGAGACAATGCTTCCAATTTTGTGGGATTTTTTACCCGACATTGATTTGGTTTTTGGTTTTATGGCCAAGTCAAGATTATTTCACTCGTATCGAGCCGATCGTTAATCAGAGGTGGGCGAAAACCGGAGTACCCGGAGAAAAACCACCTGACCTTACGTTGCAGAATTTGGCGTCTCACATGTGACCCGAGCCAGGCTCGAACCTACAGCGGTGAGAGACCTAATGATTAAGAGTAAGCGCTCTTATCCACAAGGCCACGGAGGCCCGTGATATGAAATGACATGTCAAGCCATGTCGCCCAATTAAACCAATAGGGTTTGTATGCACGGGCGGTCCGACTCGCACTACTTTGTCGTGGGTGAAGTAACATCTCAAGTCCTGCCGCCCAATGAAACCAATAGGGTTTATATGCATGGGCAGTACGTCTCTCACTACTTTGCCTGGGCAGACTTAGACCCTCTAAGTCGTTTACCAGTGCTCATGTGCGGTCGGTTTTAGCTCAGCATGGAAGCACTATGCAACCCAATCTATTTCTCCAAGCCCCGATGGGCGGGGGTCCCTGTTTCAAATTCGTATGAAATTTCCCCATAACTCCAGATTACAAACATTTAGCGATGATTTGGGCCTGTTTTCTTATTTTATCTTGGAAAGGTATGTTTTGTGTACTCCTTAGAACAGCGCCAGCAAAGGTTTGTTAAGTGAGACGCCAAGTTCTGCAACGGAAGGTCAGGTGTTTTTTTCTCCTGGTACTCCGGGTTTCGCCGACCCCTGATTAACGATCGGCTCGATATGAGTGAAATAATCTTGAAAGGGTCGTAAAACCAAAACAAACAAAGGTATGTTGAATGCACTCATTAGAATCGCCTCATCTAGGCGATTCTAATGAGTACATACAACATACCTTTACTTAATAAAACATCAAAAAGATTTTACCTAAATCATTCCCTTTATTCCCCCATGTCAGGCCCCGTCCACCGGGGCTAGGAGAAATAGACTGGACTGCATGATGCTTCCGCGCAGAGCTGAAACCGAATGTACATGAGTACTGGTAAACCGCTTAGAGAGAAATAGCCTGCCCAGGCAAAGTGGTGCAAGTCGGACCGTCTCTACATATAAAACATGTTGCTGTGTTCAGACGGCAGGGCTTTAGATGTCATTTCATCCATCGGCTAAAAGTCCCACAAAATTGGAAGCAACGCCTCCATGGCGAATCACCTAAATAGTGTTGACGGGGACGTAAAACCTCAATCCAAACAAACGAAGAACCCCCATATCTGTGGATCGAACTACCCTAGTCTCGAACAGATTACTGATAGTCCGCCATTGAAGTTAACCTATTTCTGCAAACCCCACTTTCATACTATGTGAACTTGATGCTACACGATAGAACAAGCTATATAGAACTTTCTTGTTTCATACATTTCTCAGGGTTACACAGTGCTTGTCGCCAAACTGCCAAACGCCAAACGCAAATGAAATACCGGAGCGACTTTAGAATCTGCCCGCCATTTCATATCCTTACCACAACACTAACCCTATATGATGACCTGACGTAATCCAACACTAACCCGAACCTAACCTTAACCAACAGTGATCTGCTCCTTACATACGAAAGTCAGTAAACAATGGCGGACAGATTCTAAACTCTAGAAAATTCCTTTATGTATTGTACTTTGTGCCAAACATCTTACATTGTACCACTGAATATATTGCTTTATCGCATGACGTCGCGTCTGAGAATGTAATAAATAGAGGATCTTGCACGAGTGTCCATGTATTAAATTCGGCCATATATTACATTGGGTAATCCACTAGTGGATAAAAATATGCAAATTAGTTTGATACACCCCGTAACGTTACACGTACGACGTCATTAATGACGTTGCGTTTACTGATAGCAGAATGTAGACATGTTTGTTAAAATCGTGAATAAAATGCGTTTTAAATGTCATATGAATCATGTATTCGTGTTCATGTATTATTCAATAATACATGAACACTCATGTAAGATCCTCTATGTCAACAATTTATTAAACTCGTTGAGGAAAAGGGCTAAAATGCTCGTCAAAGCCTCATATTGTATCCTTTCAATAAATTCAATAATAGATGAACACTCATGTAAGAGCCTCTATGGTTTCGAGATCGTTTTCAGAACATGGGCACATTCTCGTACAAATGTATTAAATTTGCAACCCCTTCTCTCTTCTGCTGATTTTTTACATTATTTTCAGAGATGTTTACAAATGTGCTGACCAATGATCCCATGGCCTGTAGTATCATTGGCCAAGAGATCGCCTCGGAAAATGTTGTATCTACTAAGTTCATCCTCAAAGCCTACCTCAAGGACTTCAAAATACCAACAGAGCAAAGTGGCGAGGCCTCATCGGAAGGATTGCTAGTGAATATGAGGCAAACAGAACCAGAGAAGCCGAGCAGAAACTTGCACAACGCAAAGCCAGAGCTGGGAGAAGAACTATATAAGTACTTGTGCTTTCGTTCTAATCCAAAACTGAATCTACTTGTCTCAAATTGTAATGATGTTACTACTATAATAAATATGTTTAAACAAAAGCCAGAGCTGTCTTCCTCTAGCCTCTGTTGCTCTATTTGCAACAGGCAGTTCAGAGCTACAATCGGTCTCATCAGTAATCTTAGATCACACAAACAGTAGCATTTCTCGCATTCACCTTTTTTGCATTACCTGTTGGTTCCTAGTCTGAAGATTATAAGTGTTGGAAAAACAGCTGGTAACCAGACCCCCCTGACCTTGAAAGGTCAGGGGGGGGGGGGGTCTGGTTACCTGTTTTTTTCCAATATTGACAATGTGCAAGCTGAGAGCCAGCAAATAATGCAACTATGGCGAACTATTACTGCTGGGACATTCCAATATGTGTTGATTCAATCTCAAAAACAAATGTTCTACCTTAAAAGTTATAGTGCACGTGTGCTTCCTAACCTATCATGATAAATCTTTCAAGTTTAAACAGTGTATACTTAGATAGATAGATGACTAGCAGGTGCCATTTTTGTTATAGGAGGTTTTAGGAATTCCGTTTATGACGTCATTCTTGCGCATGTGTAAAGTACTGGCCGTCAATTGAAATGGCCATCGCTATTCAAATGTATTGGCGGAACTTAAAATGCTTACAATATTCAGACATTTTGAGAGAAAATATACCCGTTTTCATTGAAATAATGCCTCGAGAAGGAGAGAATGATATTTTACTTTCATTATTACCAAAATTCATTTATCCTAAATCCGTTTTTAATTGACGAAAATCTTTTCTTGAATGACCCATGTCAATGGCTTGAGATACCGTTATTCACGAAATAAGATTTTACGTAACTTTCGTTTTATTCGCTATCTATCTATCTATCTATCTATCTATCTATCTATCTATCTCTCTCTCTCTCTCTCTCTCTCTCTCTCTCTCTCTCTCTCTCTCTATCTATCTATCTTTCTTTCTTGATAAATCTGTCCAACGATCTGTCTACATGTGAAATTTAAATGTCCATACTGACAGTCGAAATAAACTAATGAGTGGACTGACGGAGGACCGTTGAATCAATGTTGGTTCGACGTCATGCCGTCGACACTCACTCCAACTCACTTCATTGTCACATGACCGTTGGCAAGAGAGAGAGAGAGAGAGAGAGAGACAGAGAGTGAGACAGAGAGGTTTGAAAGACAAACAGTAGACAGACAGACGACACACAGACCGACTGACTGACTAACAGACGAACGGACGGACTGTTAGACAGACAACAACATACTGACAGTCGAAAAAAAAACCAAAACAACAAAAAAAAAAAAAAAAAAAAAACAATGAGTGGACTTACAGACAGGCGTCGAGTCAACGTTGGCTCGACGTCATGCAGTCGACAACCACTCCAACTCACTTCACTGGCAAGTGACCGTTGAGATGGTTTGACTGATCCCTGTATCCAAGAAGCCCATAACCCTTTTTGCACCAAATGGAATCTTCCTCCTTATATATAGCAGGAGTCATTTTCAAAATTTAGGGGTGTCAGGTTGTGTTTTCTTCAAAATTTATTTGGACAATGGCCGAACTTTTTGCAAACAGTGTAGGCCCTGATCAGACGCCGCGTTCTGCGGCGTCTGATCTGGGCCTGCACTGTTTGTCACTTTCCGATTTTGGGGTTTCCAGTCTGAAATGGGTTAATGTTGAACCAATCTACAAATCTACCAGATTTTACTGCAAAATCTTGCACTTGCGAAGGAGTGTTTAACATTCTTATGCTCTGAAAGGGTGTTCTACGTTTGTTTTGAATTTAATGTTCCAATCCCACTGAGTCTTGATGGGTCCGAGCACTGGGCAAATGACATTTTATTAAGCAACGCCGTATTATCGCCAACGAAACGTTGTGACGTTTCATCGACGTTGCGACGTTTCACGACGTTGTTGACACGCTAGATGTCGGTTGACGTAGCGTCATTTAACGACATTTAATGACAAATTGTAATTTACATCTGCTGTGCTCACTAAGAGAGAGAGAGAGAGAGAGAGAGAGAGAGAGAGAGAGAGAGAGAGAGAGAGAGGACCCTGTTGGGTCGTATGTAAAATATATCATTTTCGTAATGCGAAATTTCACATCTGGCAGCATATCGGTGTTTCTCCCATTATCTTACATTAGAATTCCCCAAAAGTTTAAAAGAATTCCACTGTTTTACGCTGTAATTAACACTTTATCTGTCGCACTGCCTTTGAAGCAATACGACAGATGACGGCCAGGGCTTTTCCCGTTCTATTTTTAGAACCGGAAGTACGTCACGAAAAAAGCTCCTATACCTTGTACAAATAAGGTCAAATCGACAGACCACCAGAACCCGTTTAGACTTATACAAGTGCAGATTCAAACAAATTCCACTTAACAGATACACTACAAAGTTCAACGAGATATTAAAAGTGGGTATCTAATTGTATGCACTATATATTTATATTATTAATTGCTATATATTTTCGATTATCTAATACTTTTAACACCTTTCTTTATTATCACCCATTTCCTAACTCTACGTCAAATATTGTCAGAAAGCTTACCAAAATGCCTTTATCACCGGGCCAATATTGACCATTATCAACTTCAAAGAGACCGACATCTGGCCAACACGCGAGACCAAGATATGAATGTAAGTATATCATAAATGGTTCAAAATGGTTTAAATTGATAAACTCTCATCTGTCACTTAATTCTTCAACTCTTTGTTTACCAAATCACGGACCCTGCATATTGGGTCCGAGACCAAACAGAATCTTCCACCTTATATAGCAGGAGCCCATTTCGAAATTTAGGGGTGTCAGGTTGTGTTTTCTTCAAAAAACTATTTGGAACTTGGTTGAAAGGTTTGCAAACAGTGTAGGCCCTAACCAGACGCCGCGTTCTGTGGCGTCTGATCTGGAACTGCACTGTTTGCCAGGGTACCCGTTTTGGGATGGGTTAAGAAATAGATCAGCTACAGCAGTGACTTATTTAGTAATAAATCACTTTTTGGAGGGCAGTTGTAAAGAAGATCAAGTCACGAGCGCGTAGCGCGAGTGATTTGTTTACTTACAACTGGCCGACAAACTGTTATTTATTACTCAACATTTAATGCACTAGAGCTGACCAATTTCGATTCTTACACAAAAGCTGCTCACATTTTTTTCTGCC
Organism: Lucinisca nassula; assembly: GCA_963580285.1. Lineage (NCBI taxonomy): Eukaryota > Metazoa > Mollusca > Bivalvia > Lucinida > Lucinidae > Lucinisca > Lucinisca nassula. The sequence continues at coordinate 43,828,757 of OY757016.1, forward strand.
AAAATACCAGGGGCCAGTTGTTCAAAACTAACGACGTCGTTAATTAACGTATCGTTAAAATTTTGATCATTAAATATGGCAAATATGCTAAATTTTTTGCTGAAAAGATGTGAACAGCTTTTGCAGATGCAAAAGCTGCTCACATTTTTTCAGCAAAAATACCAAAATTTTCGATATTGTACTTGCTAGAAGAGTTAACAATATGACCACTTACGAGCTCGTTAAGCTAACGATGCTTTGAACAACTGGCCCCAGGTATATTTTGCTTACCAGAACAGTTAACATTGTGACCACTAACGAGCTCGTTGAGCTAACAATGCTTTGAACAACTGGGCCCTGAACTTTAAGCAAGAAGTGAGACCCTGATTAGACGCCTCGTTCTCTGATCTATGTCTACATTGTTTATTAATGTCCCAGCACATGAGACAGGTGGTCTTTTACAGATATTCCTCTTTACACAGAACTGCCGTCATAATGGCAAGAATAACGGGCTATAAATAACCGTCTCCTGGATTTCCCACATATATAAGCAACGTAAAGTTACTGCACTTTGTAACTTTTGATCGATCAAAACAGTGGATTCCGGTGAGGCCATAAATGGGTTTTTAATGAATCACATGAACTGAAGGATTGAACCATTGTTCTTCTAAGCCAAAGTTGGGCTCTCTGCACCTTTCTGCTTGTGCTCTGCATCACGAAAACACGCCTATATAATTTTGACCCACTTGAACCCCACTTTTATATAGTAAAACTGGATTTTCCGGGGGTATACCTTATTTTTCTTATTTCTGCTCTAAAATATAGTTTGTTTGATTTGAGGTTAACGTCCCCATCAACACTCTGAAGGTCATTTTGGAGACGTTGCTTCCAATTTTGTGGGACTTTTACATTGTGGCTACTCGTTAGAACCGCCTCATCGAGGCGGTTCTAACGAGTACCCACAATCTATATTTCGAGCAGATATAAGAAAAATATCACAAATTTTCATCGAAAAATTTCGTTTTTTTTCGGCGAAAAGATTTACATTGTATTTTGTATAGGCGTGTTTTCGTAAGGGTGTGTTCTTGCGTGTGTGCGAATTTCAACAGTTGGAAAGGCAAACAGACGAAGAGTATTCGTCTGTTTGCCTTCCTTTCTGGTGCTAACGAATGTCTGTGGTCTTTGGTTATGCTTCTTATAATATTTTTTTTTGTGATGAGGGTTTACAGTCTATTGTCCTTTTTCATCACGAAACCAAGTCTATATAAATTATATAATTTTGACCCCTTAAACCCCACTTTTATGTACTAAAACTGGGATTTACAGTGGTTTGCATTATTTTTTTATTTCTGTTCAAATATATAAATTGTGGGTTCTCGTTAGAACAGCCTCTGTTCTAACAAATACGTACAATCTTATGTTTCCAGCAGAAATAATAAAACATGAGACTTTTATCTGACAATATTCCGTTCATTACGAAAACACGCCTATACAAATACAATGTAAACTTTACATCCGAAAAATCGAAATTTTTAGATGAAAAATAATGATATTTTTCTTATTTCTGCTCAAAATATAGATTGTGGATACTCGTTAGAACCGCCTCGATGAGGCGGTTCTAACGAATACCTCAATCTATATTTTAAGGCAATAATAAGAAAAATAAGGTTTACCCCTGTAAACTCCAGTTTACTATATAAAAGTGGGGTTCAAAGGGTCAAATCTATATTGGCGTGTTTTCGTAATGTTTGGTGATATGTATTTTTTTTTTTTTTGGTTTTGTTTTGTTTTGTTTTTTTGTTGTTGTTTTTTTTTTTGCGTTATGATTGCGATCGCTCGTGTGTTACATATCACTTGCATGAAGCAGCTTATTTCGTTCGCACGTTCGCCACGCTGTTTTGTTCATAGCATAACTTAAGAACAATGCATCCTAGTGTTTTGAAATTTCATATATGGATCCCTCATGTAAAAATAGATGCCCCATATATTTTTCTTATCCAAATTATCTCCCCTTTTTTGGGTTATTTCCCTTTTAATTAAATAATATAGAAATTTCTTTAGCAAGATATCTCAAAAAGTATTTGAGCTAGAGCCTAATATGTAGAATACTGATTGGGACTGAGGAGGAGATCACTTGATTAAATTTCCAACCATTTTAATGGAATTTTGTAAGCGTTAAGGCCCTTTGCAATTCCTGACCATTTAATTGTGTTGCTTTCTGTTGCATATCATAACTTTATAACCATGTAATTTTGAAATTTCATATATATGGATTTTTCATGAAAAAATAGTTGAACTGTATTGTTTTCTTATCCGATTTATCTCCCCTTTTCGAGTTGTTTCCCTTTTAATTAAATATTATAGAAATCTCGTTAGCAAGATATCTCAAAAAGTATTTGAGCTAGCGCCTTGATATTTGGTATACTGACTGGGACTGAGGAGGAGATCACCCGATTTAATTTTCAACCGATTTAATGAAATTTTGTTAGATTTATGGCCCTTTGCAATTTTGGGACATTTAATTGTGTTGCTTTCTTTTCCATAGCATAACTTCAGAATCATGTATACTAGTGTTTTGAAATTTCATATATGGATTTCTCATGAAAAAAATAGTTGACCCTTATTTATTTTCTTATCCGAATTATCTCCCCTTTTTGAGTCATTTATCAATTAATTAAATGACATAGAAATCTCATTAACAAGATATCTCAAAAAGTATTTGAGCTAGAGCCATGTTATTTGGCTTACTGATTAAGACTGAGGAGGAAATCACATACTTAAATTTTCAACCAATTAATGAAATTTTATTAGAGTTCTGGCCCTTTGCAATTTCTGTCCTTTTAATTGTGTTGCTTTCTTGAGCATAGCATAACTTTAGAACTATGTACGCTAGTGTTTTGAAATTTCACATATGGCTTCCTTATCAAAAAATAGTTGGCCTGTGTTTTTTTTATCCGAATTATCTCCCCTTTTCTAGTTATTTCCCTTTAAATTAAATAACATAGAAATTTCGCTGGCAAGATATCTCAAAAGTATTTGAGCTAGAGCCTTGATATATGGTATACTGATTGAGACTGAGTAGGAGATCACCTGATTAAATTTTCAACCAATTTAATGAAAATTTGTTACAGTTAATGGCCCTTTACAATTTCTGGTCATTTAATTGATTTGCTTCCTTGTGTATAATATTACTTAAGAACTATGTAGGCTAGTGTTTTGAAATTCCGTATATGGTTTCCTCATGAAAAAAAAAACAGTTGATCCGTATTTTTTTTCTTATCTGACTTGTCTCCCCTTTTTGTATTATTTCCTTTTTACGATCAAAGATACCTTACATGAAATATATCAATAACCTGAAAAGTATAATAAATAGTACTAGAATCGCGCAGTCGATGGCACGCCATCGCATATCCCCACGCTTTTTTTAAAGATACGCCACTATATAAGTTCTCAATTGCAACTCCCACCCAATCTTAAGATCAAAATTCCGAAAGTGTCATGCACTCCTCAGACCAAAGACCTATCAGTTCCCAAAGTTTCATGTTTCTAACTGAAACGGCGTAGGAGGAGTTATCTGGTAATCGTTAAAAAGGGGGTTATGGGGGTGAAAATCCAAGTTTTTGACCTCTGGTGACCTCAAACCTGACCCTAGGGGTCAAATTTTGATTGTTATGTATTCTACTCATTATGCCGTTCGATTTGATATGTCACACGACCAGGTTCTGAAAACTTTGATTTTTTACCCCCGGGGCACCCCACCCCCTGGCCTAGCCCCTAGGGGTAGGATCAAAATTCCGAAAGTGTCATGCACTCCTCAGACCAAAGACCTATCAGTTCCCAAAGTTTCATGTTTCTATCTGAAACGGCGTAGGAGAAGTTATCCGGTAATCGTTAAAAAGGGGGTTATAGGGTGAAAATCCAAGTTTTTGACCTCTGGTGACCTCAAACCTGACCCTAGGGGTCAAATTTTGATTGTTATGTATTCTACTCATTATGCCGTTTGATTTGATATGTCACACGACCAGGTTCTGAAAACTTTGATTTTTTACCCCCCGGGCACCCCACCCCTGGCCTGGCCCCTAGGGGTAGGATCAAAATTCCGAAAGTGTCATGCACTCCTCAGACCAAGGACCCATCAGTTCCCAAAGTTTTAAGTTTCTAGCAGTACAAGTGTGGGAGGAGTTGTCTGGTAAGACGGACGGACGGACGTACGGACGTACGGACGACGAAGACAATTACAATATCCCCACTTTTTCTTCGAAAAGCGTGGGGATAAAAATGGCTTGTCGTAATACATATGCGGAGATATCGCTTATTGAATAGTAAAGTGTCTGTGTGTGCGTGTGCGTGTGTGTGTGTGGGCATGTGCAAAAGTAAAGTTATTCTTTTTTTTAAGCCTCCGGGATTCAAAAGTTTAGTTCATTGACTTCAGACATTGATAGTCGTTTTATCTGCACTGCGATACTAATTGAGACATTATATATAATCAAATATTTACATAGTTTCACCTGTATAATACTTGTCTTTTAATTCTAATCCCAGCAGGGGTTAATAGTAAGATAAGACCAGTGCTAAAATGGTAAAGAAAACGTCTGGTTAATCGTTATTATCATTATAAATACGGGTACATAGTTTTAATCAGTTCTGGGAGGATGCCCATTTTCAGAGTTAATTGGCATTTTACCGAAACAAAATCGAAAAAAGAATTTTTATAGAAGAGGCATTACGATACATCCGTGCGGCGAAGTATTTTATTTCATATTTCTAAAAGGTTTAGTAGTTGTAGTAGTAGTAGTAGTAGTAGTAGTAGTAATAGTAGTAGTAGTAGTAGTAGTAGTAGTAGTAGTAGTAGGAGTAGTAGTATAGCTAGTGCAATTTGACATGAGAGTGACGACTCAAATTTCACGCGGATATTTACATCTCAAGCCCTGCCTCTAAAGAAACAGCTATGGTTCATATCAAGGGCCTCACATCACTTTGCACCGAAGCACAATACAGCCCAGTCTATTTCTCCAAGCCCCCATGGGCGGGGGCAGGTCCCGTTCTTTGTGTTGGCTTATTCATTTATTTATTGTTTATTTATTACTTTAGAATGTCGCCTACAAGCAAATCTGGAAGATGTTTTCGTCTGTTTACCCCTATTTAACCACATAAATTAAGTCTCAAACGACATTTATTGAGATTTTGTTCAAATAAAATAATAAAAGTTGTTTTAATCTGTACAGAAGTCATCATTACGGTTGACCTATCAAGTCACGTCACTTTTAATACATAAAGAGTGTGCCTGTTGAAATACAGAGACTATCTGCAGGCAAAGTTTTAAATATTGAAATGGATCAAAGATATATAATCGCCGGTATTTGACGGCTATGCAAACTTGTAACACCTGTACAACTGCGCTCTACAGTGCAATCCGGCGTTTCCGCATCACAAGAGAAGGTCATGACAAATTCACTCCACGTATTCCTGATACAGTAAAACTCCTATGTAAAGACCACCTTTGGGACTGTTCAAAAAATGGTCTTTAAGACCACTTTTGAACAATCCAAAAGGTGGTCTCTGACCCGAGGATACTATATGCAGAAAACACAAGAAAGAAAAACTGAATCCTACTAAATAATGTTTCCAAAGCAGAATTAGTCTTCATTTTAGGTGGTCTTGATAGCGGAATTTCACTGTATTATGTCGACACGTACATAGAATAAATATCTTGGAATACCTCACATTGTTCAAAAATGTATTTCATATTTTCATGCCCCCACCCCCACTCCCTCCAACAGAATCGTAGAATCGGGGTATGTAGTTTTGGGGCCTGTTTTGGGGATTTTTTCCCATAAATTCTTAAAAATACCTGTTAGCTATGTTTTGTATGATTTGATGTTTAACGTCCCCGTCAACTATATATAAGTCATTTTGGAGTCGTTGCTTCCAATTTTGTGGGACTTTTACCCGACATTGAGATGAAATGTAATCTCAAGCCCTGTCGGCCAATGAAACCAATCATCTGAGGGTTTCTATAAGCATGGACAGGCCGACTCGCACCGCTTTGCCTCTAAGCGGTTTACCAGTACTCGTGTGCGGTCGGTTTCAGCTATGCGTGGTAGCATCATGCAGCCATTTATTTCTTCAAGCCCCGATGGGCGGGGGCTCGTCCCCCCCCCCCCCCCCCGAGTCGTAGAATCGGGGTATGTAGTTTTTGGCCTGTTTTTTTTTTTTTTTGGGGGGGGGGGGTTCTCCAGAAATCCTAATAAATACATGTTAGTTATGTAATATAACAACTTCCATCGATTCCCTTTTGTTTCCCTGAAAACAAATGGACAGGTCTCGGTAGCTCTGTCGGTTGCGGGTCTGAGTGGTAATCAGGTCGCGGCTTCGATACCTACAGGGTCGGCAACATTCTTTTGTGACGATCTTTTCTACTGCCATTCACCGTGACTCCCTTCCTCTGGTTCAAGAAGGGCAGTTGTCAGTTTCTGTTGAAAGAATGTGCATTGTATTGGACAACTGCTTATGTATTAGCATGTCCAGAAAAGGTGTGGTTAGTTAACGACTCGACATAACCTAAAGAGTGTTAATCACGACACTTGTCGTCTGCGTTGCCGTCTGCTGGTATCTAAAAAAAGTCATTTTTGCAAACAGTGCGGACCAAGATCAGACTGTTTTCCTGCATGCAAAACTTTGTTTTAAAGTTCACAAGAAGAAGCAGTAGACGACATAAAAAGACGACATTCTCAGAAGCCGTTTTTTCATGCCATCTTAAGGGTTATTTAAATTGGTCATTGACCTCCAAGCAAACAGTACAAACAAACCCAAAAATTGATCTGCTAGATGATTGGTAAGGGAAACACTTACCTCCCCTGTAGGTGTATCTGTTCCACTTAAGAACCAGCAATTTGTTTGTAATGTAACCTTCAACACTATATATATATCATTTTGGGGACGTTGTTTCCATTTTTGTGGGACTTTTACACGATATTGAGATGAATTGACATCTCAAGCTAGCTCTACCACCCAAAGATACCGCTAGGGTTTATTACTAGGGTCGCTCTGACTCGCACGACTTTTCCCGGGCAGGCTTATACCTTCTAAGAGGTTTGCCAGTACTCATGTTCGGTCGGTTTCAACTCGCGCCCCACCCATCATGACTTGGAGAAATATATTGGACAGCATGGTGCTCCCACGCAGAGCTGAAAGCTGGAACTGGTAAACCACTAAGATAGTCTAAGCCTGCCCAGGCAAAGTGGTGTGAGTCGGACCGTCCCTGCATATAAACCTTATTGGTTTTTTTGGGCAGTAGGACTTGAATCAATTAAACATATTTTATTGTATCATTTCATACAAAGGGATGAGACACAAGTTATATCAACATTAGGTAGTCCTCTCCCTTTCATCTCAATGTCGAGTAAAAGTCTCACAAAATTGGAAGCAACGTCTCTAAAAGGACTTTTTAAAAATAGTGCTGACGGGGACGAAAACCTCCAATCAATCAAAACACAATTACTGACGAGAAACATCAACGCCGTCCGTGATGACCCTATTTCACTGAAATTCTTGGGTAATACTAGCAAAATCGGATGTTAACCTAGCAGATTTTTTCGCCATTATTCAAAGGGGAACAACATTCGGGACTTCCGATTCGCTTTTCTATAAGCCCTGTCCCACGGAAGAAGGGATTAAGTCTTAAAGGAAAAAAATTGCTCCTCAGGAGCAAATTCTTCCATTTGAGAATTTACCCCTATTGACATGGGAGACAAAAATACTTTTGCAGGGGTTACCTCCCCTGAAGGTGTTCTCAATCTCCTTAAAAGGCTATATGATAATCAGAATCTTACACTCGTGGTCATTTCAAATACTTGTTAATGTATGAAATTCACAGAAGGCTTGTTTCATAAATTTCATATGAAATGACCACTCGTGTAAGGTCCTCTATATATGAATACCTGGCGTAATTTTGTTTGATTTGAGGTTTAACGTCCCCGTCAACACTGTATAGGTCATTTTGGAGACAATTTTGTGGGACTTTAAGATGAAATGACATCTTAAGCCCTGTCGCCCAATGAAACAAATAGGGGTTATAAGCATGGGCTGTCCGACTCGCACCGCTTTGCCTGAGCAGGCAGACTCAAATCCTCTAAGCGGTTTACCAGTACTCGTGTGCGGTCGGTTTCAGCTCTGCGTGGAAGCATCAGGCAGCCCATCTATTATTGAAGCCCCGGTGGGCGGTGGCCATGGGAACTAAATAACGAGGTTGAGCTGGTCATAGTATGTAAGTCATCGGTGTTTGAGCCATTGATGTTTCACTCCATACATTTTGCAATCACTCAACTTGACTCAAATTCTGACGTCTTTCCATGCGGTGACAACATTATTAGATTATGTGTGAGTCTTAAGATTCTAACAGACAATCCAGAAGACGAGTTATTCTTCAATTTAGTCCATAACTGGAATCTGTTTCATTAAGGGGAATGGGAACACCTGGCAGATTTTTCCGCCATTTTTCAAAGGGAGACAAGTTTTGGAACAGCCTGTTCGATTTTCTATAAGCCCTGTCCCATAAAGGGGTCATCCCTTTAAGGAAAGAATTTGCTCCTCAGAAGCAAATTCTTTTCTTTAAGAGTTGACCCCTATTGACATGGGCGACAAAATACTTTTGCAGGAGTTGTCTCCCATGAAGGTGTTCCCATTCTCCTTAAATGAGCAGTGACAAGTGTAAATGGTTTTGGACACGTGTGCGCATCAACGACTCAGAGCTGTGCACAGTCTGATCAGAATATTCGCTGTGTGTTGTATATTTTGTGTCTGTCGAGCCAAAGCGTTCAGTGAAGAACCGGAGCAGGTGCCTGTCAATGTCCCTTTTACTGTCCCTTTCACGGAACACAAGGCATACATGGGTTAACAGCGCCGACACCTAAACTATGAGTTTTCCCTATTTTACGCCGTATTAAGCAGCAAACGGCCTCTATTTATGCAATTACGACTGTTCCATAAAAAGAACGGTTCTGCTTTCCATAAACACTATTTGCTTGATAATCGTAGTGCCATACTGCTGTTCGAGGGTAGCCTCCTTATTTGCTTGTAGTAAAACGACACTTTAATCGCTCTGCTATTTTAGAAGGCAAGAGTATACGTTTATTGACCAAAAATTTTATATGTATTTATTAGTTATGTAGACTACCTGATGGACTGTCAGTTTGTTCGAAGTCTATATATAATATACCATAAAAAAGGATGTTAAATAGCAGTTTTAAATATAATATTTAACAAGAACACGCCTATACAAATGCATTGTAAATTTGATCGCCGAAGTTTGAGAGGAAAAATTGTGATATTTTTCTTATTTCTGCTAAAAATATAAATTGTGGGTACACGTTAGAACCGCCTCATCGAGGCGGTTCTAACGAGTACCCACAATATATATTTTAGAGCAGAAATAAGAAAAATAAGTTATACCCCTGTAAACCCAAGTTTTACTATATAAAAGTGGGGTTTAGGGGGTCAGAATTATATAGGCGTGTTTTCGTAATGTGTAATAAATTATTAGAGATACAAACGATAATGGATATTGTTTGGTTGCTTTTATGCATAATGTGGATGAAAGTATTTAAAAGTTAGTGTTAGAATTGATTTGTTTAAAGCATGCAAATAAATACCTGCTTGAGTTAATGCTTAATGAGGTCTTAATTTTCAATGGATAAATAGTTTTCGTGGGAAAAGACTCCAATAATGTAATACATTCTTATTCGCAAATAAAAGAAAGTTAGCATCGCAACTGTCAAGCTGCATTCCAAAAGCTTCGGAAAAGGGTCTTCTTTCATAGAGATTAAGAAAAGGACATTTATTGGGAAATTGATAAAAAGGTTGACCTCAGATGCCCTGCTACAATAAGGTATCATATTGGCGAAGCTGAAGACCGAAGGCGTGACACTTTTGATAAGAGCGCGTGTCACTTGAGCGTGTTCTGTATTGTAAACATCGAGCATTGTGATGCTGCTCGGCCCCAATGTATTCTCTATTAGCTGACAGGCTAAATAATGGGCTTCGATGTAAAGCGATTTGTCAGTAGAGTATCCGACGATCGAAAGTGTTCACTGTGTCATTTAGTGTTGGATAATCCAGTAAAAACTCCCTGCTCTCATGTTGTTTGTTCTGGATGCGCTCTCCCCTGGGTTGTGCATTATGGATGGTGCCCTATGAAGTGTCAGACTCTTGGGCCTGGTGATCTGGATAATGTATTGACTTTGAGAGATTTGGTGTTAAATATGAAAGTTCTCTGTGATTTTAAAGAATATGGATGTTCTGAAATTCTGAAATTGCGTGACCTTGCTCATCATACGCAGGAATGTGACGCTAGAACAGTGAACTGCCCTAATAGTGGATGTGAATGTAAAGTACCGTTAAAAGAGCTTGACGAGCACGAAACACGAGTGTGTGAATTTAGGCCATCGGATATTTGCAAGAAAGGGTGTGGGCTTTTGCTGTCATATAATTCTTTAGAATCTCATGACTGCTTATCTGCTCTGAACCTGAAAGTTGCTGAACAGGAAGAAACCATAACAAATCTAAAAGAGGATATTTTGAACGTTAAAAACAAGTCTGGATTTCGTGAGCGTTTCCTCATGTCGAAGATCACAAAACTGACGAGAGACCTAAAAATGCAAGCAATGAGGATTCAGAATCAATGTCTGAATTATCAGAGTCAGATGGATCTGGTAAAAGCCACGAAGAATGATAATTATAAATGTAACAGCAAGGTAAGCATGAATTTGCACTGGCATACCCTTTACTTTGGTACAGTATTTGTAGATTCCACAGACGCTTGGGGTTGGGGTCAGGTTAGCTTTCTGGTCCACATTCTGGGGCCATTTGTTCAAAACTTACGACGTCGTTAGTTAACATATCGTTAAAACTCTGATAATTTAATGTGGCACACATGCTAATATTTTTGCTGAAAAAAAATGTGAGCAGCTTTTGCAGATGCAGATGCATGGCTCAAATAAGCACCTGTCTGAGCATTGATGCTCAAAAAGATGTTTTATTTGAAATTCGTGAATATCTTTTATCGTAATCAGAAGTGTAAATGTCAAATGCCCACATTCTTTTGAACATAGCAACAAAAACAATAACTACTGCTGGTGCTGATGCTGCGAGAGACCATTGCCTGACACAAATTATCTTTGGTAATCTGTGCTCGTATTTTAACTTATATGCGTATCGGCAAGGAGCTTATGACACGTGTGGTGAGCTCTTGGTATCGCATATTTCTGAACACTTCCGTTGTTAGTGTACCACTTTTACTCCATTTTCTTTAAGCAGAGAATTTGATAGCATTATCACTTTGTAAACAGGTGTACCCCTCCCACCATATGCCATCCTATTATGCAGCTATTGACACATGTTGACAGTGCTGATAATTTAGAACTTTCTAAGGGGATGTAAATGAGTTCACGTAGATACCAAGGTTATGTTATCATGCTTTCTTCCTGTGCGGTGGGCATGTGTGTGTATGTTCAATCTGGTCCATAGGTCCAGATTCCAAGGTTTCTCAATACTTTTTCTTGCTAGATCTTCAATTTCCAACGTTATATGTTTTTTTTCCCTGCTAGAACGTCAAGTTTAGATTTTCACTGTGGCAGTTCTAACGAGCCCCCGCAATCTATGTTTATTTCTGCTAGGAAACATACAAATTGTTGGTGGAAAGGTGTGTTCAAATATGCATGCCTACCCGGGAAAAGTGTGGTAAACTGAATGACTCGATATGACCTTAGTAGTGAAATAATGTTATAATAATAATAATAATAATAATAATAATAATAATAATAATAATAATAATAAAGTCTTTCAGTTGGTAACACAATTAGCTACAAGCTGCCCACTTAAACAAAACCAAGCATGATAGTATACAGTAAACATGCTATACAAGAATATAAACAATCAAAAACACTATAGCTTGTAATTTACACTATCATACATTTTACACCAAGAGGCCTGAAATCCCTCTTCATATAAGGAAACTGGGGTTTACGTGGGTATTCATTATCCTTCCTATCTCTGCCCTAAGACACAGGCCTGGCGTACTCGTTAGATCCGCCTCAACGTGGTGGGTCTAATGAGCACCCACAACCCCGAGCACAAACAAGAATAAGATTACAAGAATAATAGTACAAATATTTCATCACAAAATTGTCCGTTTTGGAAATATGAAAGAATGCACTAAGCTATGAAAGAATGCACTAAAAATGCACTGACTGGGCCGTTTAAATTCAAACAAGCAAGCAAACTTTGGCAGACAAACAAAGTTTTCTTCTAGTTGCATACAACAGTGGTATCGTTTCATTGAACTGAAATTTTTTACGGAGTGACGTTTTATAGAAGCTATTCGTATTAATATATCGATGGTCAACAAATGCGTAAATCTTGATGTGCTCTTTGCCAAGTTAAATATTTGCTTCTTCTTACTCACAATTAGGCTGGGCAGTAAAGCGTCTTAAAATCACCGTCGAAAGTGTTGGAAATCGCAGGGTTTTTTCCCGAAAGCTGGATGCAACCTTGCTTAAAACGGGATGCTTGCTGAATACAGGTGACTTGTTAAAGCTGCTCTTCTTCTCGATAACTATGATAACATTTCAATTCTAGATAATACCTCATTTAAGAGGACACCTATTTTCTTTATAAAGGGGTGTTTAGTGGGGTGTTAATTTCACTGACTTGTCCACGTGATGTTCTTTCGTGGCTCCAAGAATGACACTCTTTCTGATGAAAATGCGTTTTAGTTTTCAGGGTTTTGCTCTAAATATAGATTGTGGGTGCTCGTTAGAATCTAATAAGCATAAACAATCTATATTTTCATGATATTAGAAACTACGTTCATCCTCTTATACATGTATGAACTGGGGTCAGAATCTGAATCAGCATTGTTACCATGGCATTCATTCAGGGGGTCTTCTTGAGTTCTGTGGTGATGGGTACCACTGACGTGGGAACTTAGTCCCCGGCTCTCAAGAGTGATGGAATGAGACGCGTCATAGAATCCCTGAAGTGCCGAACATTCAATATGCACTTTTTTTTTTCAAGGCGATGGCCCAAAAAAAGATTTGTTATTATGGGTTGCACTACTTTAGACTAAGTACTATGATTTTATCGATTAGTATACAATTAATTTGATATTAATCTGTATGGTCTATTGAAGCGTTCGGAGACCGAACGCTTCAACAGACCATACAGTTTAATACTATAATGTTGAACGTTTGACTCAGTGAATCAAGCACTCTCTGTCCACATGTCAGTGAAAGGGTACCAGATTCACTTCGGGATATTAAGCCCCGTCTCTAACATGATGCTGAGCCATGGCATAATGCCAAAACACCTCTATGGGCGTCAGATTACGGGGCAGCGCCAGAGGCAAATGTGACGTGAATCTTGCGTCACTGGGACGTCCAAATGATATTGGATTACAGTTGGGCAAGGCCTGCTGTTCTTGCAGCAGGTAGGGGTAGAGAGGGAGCGGGGAGTGTTGTTACTTCTTCTGTCTCTACACTTCCATTCATTTTCCTTTTTCACCCCTACCCCTCACTTTCATCTCTACTATCTGTTCTGTCGCTTTTCTCCCTTTCTCTGGGAGACAACACAAAATGACCCAGAAGGGTTGACATGTGGTTAAAACCGGCCCCGATAGCTCAGTTGGTAGAGTGTCCGCTCCGGGGAACGGGAGGTCTCGGGTTCGATCCCGGGCCGCGACATACCAAAGTCGTTAAAAATGGTACTAGCTGCTCCTCGTTTGGCACTCAGATTTACGGGGTAGAGCTAGGACTGGTCGATCCAGTGTCAGGATAATGTGACTGGGTGTGGTATCATGTAATGTGTCTGGGACATGATACTTCGGTGAGGCAGCACTATAAAACGTGAGCATTGAGCTCCCTGTCGCAACCAGACACCGTCGTGATATGACTGAAAAATTGTTGAAAGCGACGTTAAACCCGAATTCACACACACACACACACACACACACACACACACACACACACACACACACACACACACATGTGGTTAAACCCAAAACAATCAATCAAAACGGGGCAGCACCAAACCGTGCACGACAAACTTCGGTCGGTTGATTTGGTTTGGTTTGGTATGATGTTTAAGGCTGAGTTTGGTTTGTTTGGGTTTAACGGCCCAGTCAACACTATTAAGGTCTTGTTGAGCCGGTCAGTTTACCTGGCGACACTTTCAAGGGCAGGCTTATACACGTACAGTGCAGAATTTGACAACTGCCCTTCCCGTGTCAGCGGGAGGGTTAGTCTGTTAAACAGGGCGTGGTTGTGAAAGGAGTTCTGTGGTGATGGGGAGAGAAGCCTCCGTGGTGTAGTGGTAACGCTACTCGCCTTGTAAACCAGGGATCGCAGGATCGATCCCGGGCTTCTCCAGACTTTCGGATGAGTCTTTAAACCGAGGTCCCGTCTCCGTATGACCTTAGCTGTTGGTGGGACGTAAAACCTCAAACACTCACTCTGTGGTGATAGGGAGATTGAACTGGGGAGTCCATGCGCTAGTATGCTCAAGATTAGACATAATCCGCGGATTATAAACACGTGGATCAATTTTACTTAGGTAACGTATTCAATTAATTCTAGCTATAACAAAAGTGGGGTAGTTGGTCAAATAATATCTCATGCTAAATACAGATCAAAGACTATGTATCAGTATGAACTTAACCCACATATGACAATGGAGTCTTCCACCCAGTCAGTTTGGAGTGGTCCATTTCCAATTATATGGGTGTCGGGTTTGTTTTTGTTTGTAGCAAATTTTACAAAAATGAATGTTCTTTAAGCAAACAGTGTAGATCCAGATCAGACGCCGCGTTCTGCGGCGTCTGATCTGGGTCTGCACTGTTTGCCAATGTCCCAGAAAAGGGCCGCTAGTCATATATGGGTTAATGTTAGAGGTATCAAAAGCCATTTTACTATCTTAAGCTATTGAAATTAAATTGACGGACAAACAGTGGAAAACAGCTTTTGTGCCAAATGACAACATCAAGAGCGATCAAAGCGTAATGAAACACAAACATATCATCAGGGGATAGGGAACCAGTATATAACCCTTTCAACCTTGTAGACCGGTATAGATACCTATGCAAACAGTGTAGGTCCAGATGAGACGGCTCTAGAGCCGTCTCATCTGGACCTACACTGTTTGCCATTCTGTCAATGATCTTCAATAGACAACCGTTTTACAAGAATGAATATGCCCTCCAAATTCAAATGGAAGGGTCCACTCCAGAAACTTAGGGGTGAAAGGGTTACCGTGATATGAAGTATCTCATTAATTTTCTTTGAACACCGGTAAACGGTAGTACTTATCCTGTGAGAAAGCTTATCTACCTATCTAATGAAAGTAAGGTAGATCTGAATTATTAGACTGGCATACTAATGTAATACAATGGCATGAAAAACCTCACTTTTCTCAGTAAGTAATTATCAAACATGCCCGTTACATCAGAAACAGCAGGTCCAAACTCGAATTCTGAGTATCTCCAAAATGACCTTTACAGTGTGGACGGGGACGTTAAACCTCAAATCAAACATTAGGAAGTTCTGACGAGTACCCGAAACCAACTCTTCATGACCTGCGTACAATTCGTTGGAGCAAATCAAGTACGATCTGTTCCCCCATCTGAAAGATGGCGGGAAAAGCTGTCTATCTATCTATCTATCTAGTGATACTGCGTCGGTCATATTTGACCATTACCGCAGGTGTACATTACATACACTCCAGGTTTGCAGGATGAAAGCCTACACAGTAATCATGTAATTACGGTAGGGATCTTTAACCTGCACAGGGGATGGTTCTCCCTGCACAGGGGGCCTCCAGTTAACGTCCCGATCCGAAGGACGGTGCACTTTATGACATTCATCCCTGCAAATGATGCCAATGGAGCGTGTTCGGACACCGAAATTTTATCGCCGCTGCCGGGGATCGAACCCGGAACCTTTAGCATCAAAGGCAAGTGCACTAACCACTGAGCTATCACGCTCCCTGAGCTATCAGCTGATAACTAGCAACCCGGTTCTAACGTTTGTTGATAGTCGAGCCTACGGCCGAAACTTATCTTCTGGGCATCTTCTGAATGTATGTATTTTCTTTTTTTTTTGTCCATTTTCACTTGAACAATTCCAGAAGCCTAAGATCAGCCAATAAGCCGCAGCTAATGGGGCAAGTATTAGCTTTTATAAAAAGGTTGAGTCTACGCTTATCACACATAATTTGTTTAGTCATAGCATTGAAAAGTAAAACGACAAAAAAAAAAAAAAAAAAAAATGTTCATGTATATGTTGTATAGGTGTGCCAGTAAATAAGGAAGCTATAACAGCCTAAGATTAATTTGTAATCTTCGGATCTTCACTCCAGTTTCATATTTATTTTTCAGAATCAAAATCAGAATTGTTACTTTCACTATAATGCACCAGCCATTTGTGAACACTGCATCCCCCTGGGCCCCTCCCACCACCTATGGGGAATAGCAGGGACAGTGACTTTTCACAGCCCTGCTAGAAGCCCTCTAATGCTGGGACCACCTGAATGTCATTCACCATATTTGCATTATTTGCTGACTCCCAGCTTGCACATTGTCAATATTGGAAAAACAGGTAACCAGACCCCCCTGACCTTGAAAGGTCAGGGGGGTCTGGTTACCTGTTTTTCCAACACTGTTAACCTTCAGACTAGGAACCAGCAGATAATGCAAATAAGGTGAATAGCATGTTTCCAGCATCTTTACCTTTGATGATGAAAATATTGATCCCGAGGGCTCCCAGAAGAATGGAAAAGTTAAGAAATTTTGGTCATTTGTAAAGTCCCTGAAAAAAGAATCATTTGGGATCACTTCACTTAGGGAAAATGGAATTTTGAAAACTGAATCGCGCGAAAAGGCAAATATATGTAATAAGCAGTTTCAATCGGCGTTTACACGTGAAGCTGACGGTGAGCTACCATCAAAAGGTACAAGTCCATTCCCCTCTATGGGGGACATAACAGTTGACCCCAAAGGGGTCGCAAAACTGTTGGACAAGCTCAACATACATAAGGCATCTGGGCCTGACGGTCTGCATGCCAGGGTGCTTAAGGAATGTAGTGCTGAAATATCTCCCCTGCTGGCCTTTATTTTCAATGAATCACTTGCTCGGGGCACTGTACCAGATGACTGGCGACAAGCAAACGTAACCCCGGTCTTTAAGAAAGGAGAAAAATATGATGCTGCGAATTACAGACCGGTGTCGCTCACATGTATCTGTTGCAAAACCCTGGAGCATATATTAGTTAGCAACATTAACAAGCACCTAGCCTCTGAAAGCATTCTTGCTGACTGCCAGCATGGTTTCCGAAGTCGAAGGTCTTGTGAAACTCAATTAGTTCAGTTCTACCATGACATAGTGAGCAATCTGGATGGGGCCATTAATCGTGGCCACAAACAGACAGACCTGATTATCATGGATTTTGCCAAGGCCTTCGACAAGGTACCTCACAGGAGGCTATTGTACAAACTAGATCATTATGGGATTAGAGGATCCACACTTAAGTGGGTTAGCTCATGGCTCTCTGGACGCACACAACAAGTTGTACTTGACGGCCAAGCGTCGGATCCAGTCCCTGTTTTGTCCTGTGTCCCACAAGGTTCGGTACTTGGACCGGCCCTTTTCTTGATATTTATTAACGATCTTCCTGATAATATCAGGTCATCTGTTCACTTGTTTGCTGATGATTGTGTTTTGTATAGGAACATATATACTACTTCTGACTGTCTTATCTTACAAGATGACCTGGATAGCCTAGCACGTTGGGAGGCCGATTGGCAAATGAAGTTCAATGTGGCCAAATGTCATTCAATGAGGGTGTCACGGCACCCTCCAGACAAGCAGATTAAATTCAACTACTCATTACATCAGCATACTTTGGAACATGTCCAATCCGCAAAATATCTTGGTATCACCATTACTGATACTCTTGATTGGGGTCAACATATTTCTGAGATTACCTCTAAAGCAACTAGGACATTAGGGTTTCTTAGACGTAATTTGGCTTTTGCACCTAGGCAGACAAAGGGTGTTGCATACAAAACCTTGGTTAGACCTCAATTAGAGTATGCATCACCTGTTTGGCATCCCCATGTTAAAACTCAGGTTCAAAAGGTTGAGAAGGTTCAGAGGACGGCTGCCCGATGGACCTGCAGGCGATGGCGGAACAGAAGCAGTGTTGGTAAAATGCTCGATGAGCTGGAGTGGCCATCCTTGGAGGCCCGCGTGAGCAGTCCTCTTTAACCTTCTTTTATAAGATACACTCTGACACAGTGTCTCTTAATAAAGATAAATACTTGACCCCTGTGACTACTTCAACTCAAACAAGGGCATCAAAACTAAACAACAGTCAATATCGTAGGTACCAGGCCTATAGTGATGCCCTGAAGAATTCTTTCTTCCCTAGAACTATTCCTCAGTGGAATAGTCTTCCCTCCTCTGTGGTAAATGCCAAAACTGCAGAGGAGTTCAAAGCCCGCATGGTGTAGATTGGGATCCAGAAGTGTGCGTTTTAGTACACCTCTGAAAGCAGATTGTAAATAGTTTTAAGAACTCATCCAGTGGGTGTGTTTTTTTTTTTTTTTTGCTAAATTCTAAATTTAGCGCACCACCCAACTGAGGTAATGGCCAAAATTGACCGACTCAGTATATGAAGATAGATAGATAGAAAAGACATCTCAAACCCTGTCGCCCAATGAAACCAACAGGGTTTATAAGCATGGACGAGCTGACTCGCACCGCTTTGCCTGGGTAAGCTTAAATCCCCTAAGCGGTCCATTGCTGGTGTGTGGGTCGGTTTCAGCTCTGCGTGGAAGCATCATGCAGCCCATCTATTTCTTCAAGCCCCGATGGGCGGGGGCGGTGCATAATATCAAAACCCCTGCATTAACCCAGCACTGCGGGGGAATGCAGAGGGTAACTACCCCACACAATAGCCCGGCTATCTCACACCCATCCCCCTAGGTGGGGAGAGGGGCGGGATTACAAATGCCTATTGCATAACGACTTGTACCAACAAACTGAAAAATCATTAAAACAGGTACAGCACCTGCCTAGTTTTCTTTCATTTTACATTGTGGATTAAACCTTGTAGAAACAAGACACTGTCCAAGCTAGCCGTCTTAACATAAACAAACAGAAAAATAGATATACTTTATTATGGGAGAGAAGTTAACATCATGCATACCCAGAATACATGTTCAAAATCATTCAGCCAGTCATGACCGTCTCTTAAATGCTTCCAGAGTAAACCTTATATAGTCTTTGCCCATGGGCATAGATAACAATGGTAAATGGTAATAAGTCTTGCAGTGTAGTTAAATTCCTTCATCTCAAGATAGACTCATTCATTTGTCACTGAAATTCTCAACTTAAAATTAGAATAAGCCATATTCATGCAGCATAGGCTTGCTTCTCAATTTTTTTTTTTACATATGACATAGATATAGAGGATCTTACATGAGTGTTCATGTATTATTAGCTCACCTGAGCCGTAGGCTCATTGGTGAGCTTATAGGGTGGTCATGCTGTCTGTATGTATGTATGTCAACATTTTCAAACATCTTCTCCTCTGGAACCGCTGGGCCGATTGAAGCCAAATTTCATGTAGGGCCTCAGTGGGATGGGGGAACGAAAGTTTCTTCGCGGGGTCCAGGTCACATGACCAAGATGGCCACCATGCCCATATATGGTAAAAACCCTTCAAAAATCTTCTTCTCCGGAACCGCTGGTCCGATTTTCACCAAACTTGGTATGTGGCCTCGGGTACTCGGGCCCATCATAGTTTGTTCAAATAATGGCCCTTGGATGACCTTGACCTATTTTATGCCAAGGTCAAATTTGGTAATATAGGCTTTTGAATGGCAAAAAGTGAAAATGGTGGATTTTTCGGAAACTGTTGCAGCCTTTGGCCTGAAAATTGGTAGATGACATCAGCTAAATGAGTTAATAAGTATATATGAGATTTAAAGGTCAAGGTCATTCCGTGACCTTGGGTCAAGTTTTTTAATATGTCAAACTTGAAACTTATTTTTCAGGGAAACTACTTGGTCAATTTTGACCAAATTTCATATGCAAGCTTAATGGGAGAAGGACATGTAAATTAAGTTGATGATGTTGGGTCACATAACCAAGATGGCCGCCATGCCCATATATTGTTAAAAACCCTTCAAAAATCTTCTTCTCTGAAACTCCTGGACGGATTTCTATGAAACTTGGTATGTAGCATTTGGGACGCGGGCCCATCATAAATTCTTAAAATGGTGACCCTCGGATGACCTTAACCTATTTTATGCCAAGGTAAAATTTAGTCACATATGCATTTGTATGGGAAAAAGTGAAAATGCATTATATCTAACAAACCGTTCAACAATATTCCACCACTAAATCATATATATTCTTGTTCCTTAAGATATGGCGCATTTATTGACATGGGGTCCAACTAGGTCCCTTAAAAAACTTCAAAAATCTTCTTCTCCGGAACTGCTGGGCCGATTTCCACCAAACTTGGTATGTAGGCTCGGGTACTCGGGCCCATCATAGTTTGTTCAAAGAATTGCCCTGGGATGACCTTGGCCTATTTTATGCCAAGGTCAAATTTGGTCACATTGGCATTTGTATGGGAAAAAGTCTAAATGGCTGATATCTTGCAAATGGTTGAGAATACCACCCCTAAACCATATATATATTCTTGTTTCTTGTGATTAAGCATGTTTAATGACATGGACCTTGGGAGTCTAGGGGGTCCCCCGGGGACATGTCCCACCCCCTCCATTTCAAAAAATGCCCAAACTGTTCAGATCTCCACCCATAGACAATATATATTCTTGTTGCTTATGATAAGGGGCTTTAAGTGACATGCATCTTGAGACCCCGGGGGCATGCCCCACCCCTGCATTACATAAAATGCATCAAATCTCAGAAACTGTTCAGATCCCCTCCCATAAACCATATATTATCTTGTTTCTTGTGATAAGGGGCATTTAGTTACATGGATCTTTGAACACCAAAGGTTAAATTGGGGACCTCACCCCCTTTAGAAATGGTTAAGCTCTCCACCCATTATAGGCTTTTGAATGGCAAAAAGTGAAAATGGTGGATTTTTCGGAAACTGTTGCAGCCTTTGGCCTGAAAGTTGGTAGATGACATCAGCTAAATGAGTTAATAAGTATGTATGAGATTTAAAGGTTAAGGTCATTCCGTGACCTTGGGTCAAGTTTTTTAATATGTCAAACTTGAAACTTATTTTTCAGGGAAACTACTTGGTCAATTTTGACCAAATTTCATATGCAAGCTTAATGGGAGAAGGACATGTAAATTAAGTTGATGATGTTGGGTCACATAACCAAGATGGCCACCATGCCCATATATTGTTAAAAACCCTTCAAAAATCTTCTTCTCTGAAACTCCTGGACGGATTTCTATGAAACTTGGTATGTAGCATTTGGGACGTGGGCCCATCATAAATTCTTAAAATGGTGACCCTCGGATGACCTTAACCTATTTTATGCCAAGGTAAAATTTAGTCACATATGCATTTGTATGGGAAAAAGTGAAAATGCACTATTTTGCTAAAGAAATCATCAATCCTTGTCTTTGTTTACTACAACGAATCTCCGAAATATCATTATCAGAGGACAAAACATGTTTGGTGACATGGATCTTAGATCCATAAGAGGTCTAGAGGGACCTTGGGTGCATGTCCCTTAGCCCTTTAGACCTAAGGCTGTCAGGTGAGCGTCTTCAGGACCAATGGTCCTCTGGTTGAATTTATTAAACGACTTGAGGAAAAAGGATAAAATGCGAGGCTTTGCCGAGCATTTTATCACTTTTCCTCAACGAGTTTAATAAATTCAGTAATACATGAGCACGAATGCAAGGTTCTATTTATCATATGACATTTAAAACGCATTTTATTCACGATTGTTTACAAAAATATCAATATTACGCCATTAGTAAACCTGACATCGTTAAGGAGCTCGTACATGTAATGTTACGGGACGTTCTAGCGTATTTGCATATTTAATCCACTAGTGGATTATCTAAAATATTACCTGGCATTATTACACTCTTAGACGCGACATCATATGATAAATAAATATCAAACATGGGTATCTACTGTATGCAACAGAAGAATATCAAACCTGTTTAACATAATGCATTCATCTGTTTGGAGATGTTGCTTCCAATTTTGTG
The DNA here is from genome assembly GCA_963580285.1 of Lucinisca nassula. Taxonomy (NCBI): domain Eukaryota; kingdom Metazoa; phylum Mollusca; class Bivalvia; order Lucinida; family Lucinidae; genus Lucinisca; species Lucinisca nassula. The sequence goes on from OY757016.1 coordinate 43,850,998, forward strand.
GGACTTTTACCCGACATGGAGATGAAATGACGTCTCAAGACCAGCAGCCCAATGAAACCATTAGGGTTTATATGCATGGACCGATCAACTCGCACCATATTTCCTGGACAGGGTTAGAACCTTTAAGCAGTTTGCCAGTACTCATGTGCGGTCAGTTTCAGCACTGCGTGGAAGCCTCATGCAGCCCAATCTATTTCTTCAAGCCCCGATGGACGGGGGCCGTGCATTCCTCTGTAGCTCCAAAATTGGCATTTTTCTGGAGAATTTGGGTAATTTTTTCATATTTATTGCTCAAACATATATTGTAGGGGCTCATTAGAACAGCCTCAAAGAACCGCCTCGTTGAGGTGGTTCTAATAAATACCATTAAGCTATGGTTTTTTAGCAAGAATACAGAAGCTAATTTGTACACATGTAAATCTCATATTTCTTAACCCTTGTCCTGCTGAGCCCAGATATGCCTTATCTTTCAAACAATGTAGATCCAGATCAGATGGCTTCTGAAGTTCTGAAGAAGCCATCTGATCAGGATCTACATTGTTTGTCATCCAGATTGTGAATTTGTTGCAATAATTAGCATCAAGTAATCTGATTGGTTGATAATCAGTAGTGGGTGTGGCATAATTGAATATTCAGCAGGACAAGGGTTAATATAAAGTGGGGTTTACATGGGAGTTCACTTCACAGACTTGTTGCTAACATGATGCAACTGGCTTTGTTGAGTCTTTTCTGAGGCAATCATAGAGTCCCATTCTTAAATCCTCCCCAAAATATAGTTTTCCATTTAAGGGGAATGGATACACTTTCAGGGGAGGCAACTCCTGCAAAAGAATTTTGGTCTCCCATGTCAATAGATGTCAACACTTAAAGGAAAGACTGCTCCTGAGGAGCAAATTCTTTCCTTTAAGAGAAGGCACTTTTTTTAAGTGGGACAGGGCTTACAGAAGTGAACAGGAAGTCCTGAAAGTTGTCTCCCTTTGAAAAATGGCAGAAAAATCTGCCAGCTGTTCCCATTTCCCTTAATAGGTTCAAAATTGTATGTTGGCACATTCTAAATTGGCCCATTGATCATTTAACCCTTGTCCTGCTGAACCCGGATATGCCTTTTCTTTGAAACAATGTAGATCCAGATCAGATGGCTTTTGAAACAATGTAGATCCAGATCAGATGGCTTCTGAAGAAGCCATCTGATCAGGATCTACATTGTTTGCCATTCAGATTGTGAATTTGTTGCAATAATTTGCATCAAATAATCTGATTGGTTGATAACCGGTAGTGGGTGTGGCATGTATGAATATTCAGCAGGACAAAGGTTAAGCCATTGCAGGATAAAACCTACTGTAAGATTTGCAAACAGCAAAGACACAGATCAGACTGTACATTTCCCACAGTTTCTGATCTGCACATTCTCACAGTCTAATCAGAGTATTTGCTGTTGGCAAGAGCTTTTTATAGCCTCTGGGCTTATCATTCAAAGAGCAACAAGCAAATGGCTTGGGCCCAGTTGTTCAAAGCATTGTTAGCTTAACGAGCTCGTAAGTGGTCAAAACGATAATTGTTCTGGTAAGCAAAATGCCTAATACATTGGTATTTTTGCTGAAAAAATGTGAGCAGCTTTTGCACTTGCAAAAGCTGCTCACATTTTTTTTTGGCGAAAATATCGGTATTTTAAAAATATCAGTATTTTTGCCACATTAAATGACCAATTTAAGTTTTAACGGTATATTCACTAACAACATAGTTAGTTTTGAACCAATGCAAAAGCTGCTGACACTTTTTCAGCAAAAAATACCAAAGTATTAGATATTGTACTTGTTAAGCTAACAATGCTTTGATCAACTGGCCCCCAGTCAGGTCTTAGAGTAGGTTGTGTCATGTGCTGGCTCATTTAGGGAGTTAGAGGATTCAAGAAAACATCTTGCCCCAGAAGGCCGGTCCTTAGAATGTTACAGAATTTGATGTTACATTGACATTTATGACAAGTTAATCAAATCTGAAGACTGCTATTCTAATTTCATCAGCCAATTTTTACTGTTTCAGGATAATTATGGGTTTGATTTAATGTCCAAACTCAGCATTAAATTTGCCTTTATTGTTTTAATTATTTTCTTTGTTTGCATTTTAGATTTAATTGAAAAGAAATTTAATACCCCAAAAGATCTTTTTGTTTTAGTCGTCTCTATTTTCCAAGAATTTACAGGGCCCCTTCCTTTGGACATGAAGAAATTAATTGGCACTATATGTTGTTTTTCATGAATCTTTGCACTTTCCCCATCAGGTTAATAACTCCGTGAAATGAACACCCCCTTAAACCCCACTTTATGTAGAGAAAAGTGGGGTTTATAGGGGTATAAAATACTTTTCTTATTTCTGCTCCAAGACATAGGTTGTGAGTACTCGTTAGAACCACCTCAATGAGCACCCACAACCTTTGTTTGGAGTCAAAATAAGGAAAATATCACAAAATTTGATCAGAAAAATAACCTTTTTGGCGCTATGAAATAATGCACTATGTCACACGGATGTGTTTTCGTAACACACTGTTGTTTTTCATGAATCTAGAAAAAGCATTTTCAGATAAGATTTTATTGTCCGGGTGTTTTCTTAGTGAGCAGGGCAGGGAGCTAGGGACTCAATTGCTCCTGATATAGACCAGGGGCCAGTTCTTCAAAGCCTTGTTAGCTTAACGAGCTCATTAGTGGTCAAATTGTTTGCCATTCCAGCAAATAAAATATCTAAAATTTTGTGATTTTTGCTGAAAAAAGCTCACTTTTTTCAGCAAAAATGGTTTTGTCACCATATTGAATGATCAAAGTTTTAACGCGTATGTTAGCTAACAACGCCATTAGTTTTGAACAACGGGCCCCTTCTAGGGACCATACACTTGACCAAATAAAACATGTAGTATGAACATTCCCCACAAAGTTACACTTGACCAAATAAAACATGTAGTATGAACATTCCCCACAAAGTTTCAAATTGACCTCCAATTAAAAACAATTTGATACCCAATTGAAAACAATTTGATTCACATCCAGAGGTCAATTTGAATGTGTCCGTGGCTCATATGTCCAAAGGTTATAACACTTTTTTCATGCTCAACTCAACTAAGCATGGAATTTGTCCGGCTCATAATCTGCTGATCTAAGCAGAAACATTACCTGTTTTATCAGTATTTTTATATCAATAAGCATTCCAGTGAGTTAAGCATGAAAAATTTTTTTATAACCTTGAGACAAGTATTTCTATGAATGACCCCCTCCCTGTTGGTCTTCCCACATGCTCGGTCTTTTCAGGAATTCTAAGCCTGACACTAGTCCAGGAGCCAGTTGTTCTAAACCTTGTTAGCATAATGAGCTTGTTAGTTGTCATACTGTTAACTGTTCTAGCAAGTTCAATATCAAACTTTGTTGTGTTTTGCTGAAAAAATGTGCTCACAATTTTTCAGCAAAAATACAGTATTAGCATATTTAGTTTATACTAAATTTATTTTAGTTCGATTGCGATGAAAGCTTTAAATGATCAAAAATAGCATATTTGCCATGATAATTGGTTAAAGTTTTAACTATACGTAAACTAACGATGCCGTTAGTTTTGAACAACTGGCCCAGCATTGCAAAAAATGTTAAAAAATCAACGCATTTTTTGCTCTGCTCTGCATTCTGGGGGATGGGAATATAAATGATTGGTTCGTAATTTTAACCCTTATCCTGCTGAGCATGACAATCCCTACCTTTGCAAACAGTGTAGATCCTGAAGAAGCCATCTGATCATTTTGTTTGATTTGAGGTTTAACATCCCCGTCAACACTGTAAAGGTCATTTTGGAGACGTTGCTTCCAATTTGTGGGATTTTTACCCAACATTGATATGAAATGACATCTCAAGCCCTTCCGCCCAATGAAACCAACAGGGTTTATAAGCATGGATGGGCCGACTCACACAACTTTGCCTGGGCAGGCTTAGATCGGCTGATCCTCTAAGCGGTTTACTAGTACTCGTGTGCGGGTCGGTTTCAGCTCTGTGCGGAAGCATCATGCAACCCATCTATTTCTTCAAGCCTGATGGGCAGGGGCTTAGCTTTTGAAGAAGCCAACACTGTCATGTAATTTGTAAATTGTACGAAAACATTATATCAAGTAATTTGATTGGTGGATAGTCAGAAATGGGTGTGGCAAAACAAATTATTCATCATGATAAAGATTAAGGAAAAAAAAATAAGTTCACACATGAGAATACCATAAAATGAAAAGTTCGGACACCTTGAGGACTTGCTGTAATTCTCCTAAAATTTTAACAACTTTGTTTCATGATCCACCAAGGAGTCCAAAAAGTGCAGACAGAATGGCATTAACAGTGTAGATGGAATGGCAAACAGTGTAGACCCAGATCAGACTGCTCCTGAAGGAGCAGTCTGATCTGGGTCGCACTGTTTGCTTAGGCCTGTCTGCCCTAATACTTAGAATCATTACGGTATGTACCTTACATTCCCCAACTTTATGTGCACTGTGAGCCAACTAATACAAGCCCCCGCCCATAGGGGCTTGAAGAAATATATGGGCTGCATGATGCTTCCACGCAGAGCTGAATCCGGCCCGCACACTAGTACTGGTAAACCGCTTAGAGGATCTAAGCCTGTCCAGGAACCGGGGTGTGAGGCGGACCGTCCATGCTGATAAACCCTATTGGTTTCATTGGGCGACAGGGCTTGAGATGTCATTTCATCTCAATGTCGGGTAAAAGTCCCACAAAATTGGAAGCAACGTCTCCAAAATGACCTTTACAGTGTTGACGGGGACGTTAAACCTCAAATCAAACCAACAAAGCAAAGAGCCAACTAACACAGTTAGGTTAGATGTAAGAATAATTTATTGCATGAAGCAGGATTCTTCTACATGTCTGTAAGTGACCCCCTCCCATTGGGGCTTGGAGAAATAAATTGGGCTGCACATGGTTCTGCGCAAAGCTGAAATTGACCAAACTTAAGTACTGGTAAACCGCTTGGAGGATCTAAGCCTGTCCAGGCAAAGTGGTGCAAGTCAGACCGTTCCTTAAACCCTAGCGGTTTCTTTGGGTGGTAGGGCTTGAGATGTTATTTCATCTCAGTGTCTGGTGAAAGTACCACAAAACTCTGAACCAAGGTCTCCAAAATGACCTTAATAGTGTTGATGGGGATGTAAAACCTCAATTCAAACAAACAAATGATTTTGGATTTTGACTAATACCTCTGAATTTACAACAAGAATGGATTGTCTGCAAGGAAACTCTGTGGCAGTCATAGCCCGTTGTAAGAGGGGGCATCCACTATCCACATACTATTTTTCTTATTTCTGCATGAAAACATATGTTGTGGGTACTCATTAGAAGTGCCTCGTAGCTTCTAATGAATACCCACAACATATGTTTTCTTGCAGAAATAAGAAAATTACAAATGTATGAAAAACGCGCCTTATCGTGAGTTGTGGGCAAGGCCTGTATTGTTTGCTAATTCATCCTAATTGTACTTGATATCCAGTTGCTGTGATATCTTTGAATAGGCCTTGCCCAGGGAGCATAACCTCCATTGATTTTCACATTACCATGAACAGCTACTTGGAAGGGGATTTATTGAGCTCCCTTCTCTCTGTTAATTGTTTAGATGAATTTAAAGCGATAGCATTGAAAACCATCTGTCTTGTGAATTTCAGTGTGGCGAAGACCAGAGCTTGACGCTGATGTTGGAGAGGATTTCTGGAAGCCTCGGCTTCAACATCATGGGAGGTTACTCTGTAAGTCACCTTATTTTTAATTATTTTATATGTTAGTTTCAGTTTTCTCAGAGAGCTTGTTTTGTTTGATTTGAGGTTTAACATCCACGTCAATGCTATTTTGGTCATTTTGGAGATGTTGCTTCCAATTTTGTGGGACTTTTATCAGACATTGAGATAAAATGACATCTCAAGCCCTGTGCCCCAATGAAACCAAGGGTTTATTAGCAAGGGCAGTAAGACTCGTGCCGCTTTGCCTGGACAGGCTTAGATCCTATAAGCCGTTTACCAGTACTCGTGTCAAGATTAGCTTCAAAAGGGTAAAATAATGCTTTAACCCTTATAAATCCTGTTGAACACAACAACCCCTACCTTTGCAAACAGTGTAGATCCAGATCAGATGGAAGCCGTCTGATCAGGATCTACAGTGTTTTTCATTCTGTTTGCAAATTTAAATGAATATAATACATCAAGTAATTTGATTGGTTGATAATTTGATTGGTTGATAGTCAGAAATGGGTGTGGCAGAATTAATTATTCAGCGGGATAAGGGTTAAGCCCTGAATTAACCTTTATCTTGCTGTTCACGACAACCCTTATGTTTGGAAACAGTGTAGATCCAGATCAGATGGCTTCTGAAGAAGCCATCTGATCAGGATCTACACTGTTTGACATTTAATTTATGAATTTGTAGCAATAAATAACATCAAGTAATTTGATTGGTTGATAGACAGAAATGGGTGTGGCTTAAATGGATATTCAGCAAGAGAAGGGTTAAGTGAAACAGAAAAGATACTTATGCAAATATGTAGATCCTGGTGAGACAGCTCATTATTAGCCTTCTGATCAGGATCTATACTGTTTGTCATCCTGTAAATGATTTTTATTAAAGGGAAACACCCACAAAAATTAACTGTCACTTTAAAAAATTGCCTTTGATGAGGCAAACATTTTGGTACAAATTTTATGAAAATTGGTTGAGCGGTTTTGAAATTATGACCTTTCGAACATTTTACAATTACTGTCTATGAGGGCCACCATTTTGTTAATCTAGTCACGTGACCAAAATAGAAAAATAATAATTTACAGCATACTTTTCAGATTTTGTACTTAAAAACAGTAAATTATCATCGCATTGAATAAATGGAATACATACTGACCTATTTTTTGCTGTTTTATTGCACGAGAATGGCTGTAATTCAAAGTTTTCCAATTGTGAGTTTATGAGTCATTTACTCACAGCCTCGTTCTGGACTAACAAAACCAGAATTTGTGAAATGTTCAAAAGGTCATAACTTCTAAACTACTCAGTCAATTTTCATAAAACTTGTACCAAAATGTTTGTCTCCTCAAAACCTTTGTTCTGAAGTGAAAGTGGTTGTTTTCCTTTAAACCCCCAATGTACAAAATTGGACATGTCAAAAATGAGAGGTTGAAGAACCTACTTCAGAAAATCAGGTTGTAAAAAGGTCATCTCATCATTCTGTAATAAAACTACATGTATTGGAATAATTATTGCACACATCAACAGAATTCATAAGTTTCATGTGAGCTTTCAACCCTTATCCTGCTGAATATATTAATTAAGTGACACCCATTACCAGCTATCATCCAATCAGATTACTTGAATTATTCATTCATTTCACAAACTACATGACAAACAGTGTAGATCCTGATCAGATGGCTGATCTGGATCTGCACTGTTTACAAAGGTAGGGGCTGTCTTGAACAGCAAAATCCTAATAAATTTGACACCTTGAGGACTTGCTGTAATTCTCCTAAAATTTAAACAAATTTGTTTCAATATCAAGCAAGGAGTGCAAGAAGTGCCAATGGAATGGCAAACAGTGTAGACCCTGATCAGACTGCTCCTTCAGGAGCAGTCTGATCTGGGTCTGCACTGTTTGCTTAGGCCTATCAGTCCCAATACTTAGGAATATTACGGTATATTAAACTCACTGACAAGTAAATGTGCAAGGTCTTACAATTATATCATTATGTGACGTGCAGTGCTTTTCTGTAGCTTAATTGTTCGATAAAATCTAAAACGCATGAATAAAGTGCAACTTGTTATTTCTCAACATGCATGTGTGTTTTTTGTGAATATGGGCCGAAAATTGTACCATTCACTGTTTTTTATTGCAATTAGATGTTAATCATTTTTGTAAAATCTGTCAGGTGAGTAAAATGAAAAATTGGGGCTGTGGCTCATAAAAACAAACCTTGGGAACAAATGATTTTGTTTGTTTGTTTGATTTGAGGTTTAACATCCCCGTTAGCCCTGTAAAGGTCATTTTGGAGACTTTGCTTCCAATTTTGTGGGACTTTTACCCGACATTGAGATGAAATGACTTCTCAAGCCCTGCCACCTAGGTTTATGAGCATGGATGGGCCGACTCGCACTGCTTTGCCTGGGCAGGCTTAGATCCTCTAAGCAGTTTACCAGTACTTGTGTGCAGGTCGGTTTCAGCTCTGCATGGAAGCATCATGCTGCCCATATATTTCTTCAAGCCCCATTTGGCAGGGGCCAATGAGCAGTCTTGTAAGGAACATTACCAAAACACACCCGTGCAACATTCTTTCATATCTCCAAAATGGTTACTTTTCTGATGAAAACCTGTGATATTTTTTCATTTACACTGCAAACTTAGGTTGTTCATGCTCGTTAGAACAGCCTCATTGAGGCTGCTGTTATGCTCCAAATCAAACAAACATGCAATTGTCAATTTTACTGGCAGAGAAAGTGCACTGTAGGGCCTCTGTATGGTTTGGTTGTAGCCATTTGTTTGTTGTTTGTTTGTATTGGATTTAAATGGCTCAGTCAACACTATTTAGGTCATTTTTGAGCCTGTCAGTTTACCTATCCACACTTTCCCTGGGAAGGCTTATACTTAAGCGGTTAACAAGTACAGTGCACATTCTTTCCCAGAAACTGACAACTGCCGTTCTTGAATCAGCGGAAGGGAGAGAATGACCATAGAATAGATTTCATGATCAATCTCCATGAAAGAATGTTTGCAGACTCCGGCAGGTATCAAATCCGCATCCTCCTGATCACCAGTCAGACACGCATCCGACTGAGCTACTGAGGCTGGCATATATAGCCATTTAGAAGGACTAAACCCGCACAGGACCAGTCTCAGTTTGGATTGAAATGACCTTAACCCATTTTGACTGAATGGAATCTTAAACGTTCTATGTATTAGCACTCAGGAGTCAATTTCGAAATTTAGGGAAATGGATTTAAAAATGACTGAGGTTTTTGCAAACATTAAAGGCCCTGATCAGACGCCGTGTACCAGTCATCTGCAAACAGTACAGGCCCAGGTAAGACGCCACGTTTTGCCGCGGTGTCTGATCTGGGCCTGTACTCTTTGCCAATGACCGGTTTTGGCGTTTCCCGAATAAAATGGGTTAATCGTTTTGCCAGGGTTATTATGCTCCAAACCAAGTAGGCAAAACAAAAAATCAAGGATAATTACTGTTTGTTTAGGGCTTAGGAGAAACATTGGTTTTACTGACCCATTTTGTACTGAATGTAATCTACCAACTACATGTAGTAAGTTTGGGCAGGTCCATTTTCATCTTTAGGGGTGCAGTGATTTTTTTACCCCTGCGTCCTGCGTCCAGGACGCACAAATAGGACTGAGGACGCACGATCATAAAATATGTGCGTCCGTCGGACGCAAATATTTCATGGGCGAAAAATCCAACTTTCGTTTTCACTGCTGTAAATATCGCCGGAAGTGATAAAATACCGAACTTTTACCGAACCTTCAACTGCCCAACGAGTCACCGAAAAATGGATACAGGTACAATTTAATGATCCAACCACAAGACAAGAATCCCCTCCATCCAAAATGAGCCCAAACTTTCACACAAGCAAGTTCATTGCGAACATCAAAGTTTTCCGCCATCCAAATCGCCGCCCACAAACCAACTCTACCATTTTTGTGCATGCGATCGGTAAATGTGTCAAATGACGTCATCCGATGCCAGCAACCCCGCACGTGTTAATGCCAGTGTTTTTTTTAATTGGCTGTATCCCGTTCTTAAAAAATTGTTTGGAACCGGTACAAAAATATTTTCTCGATAGCTAAACGGTTGTGAATGGAGGTGGATAGAAAACAGCGCTTTGCATAGCCCCCGAATTATCCCAAGCAGCTCCAACAACAGCGTTCGACTTTTCCAACCAAGCCGAGCGTCTGCTATTTGGCGCCAAAACATAACCATTCACGATCGGTTTTTATAATGCATACATCTACCGTTAGATTTAGCTAATTGTCTGAGGTGCGAGTAAATCATTTTCACATTGATTGTGGATTAAATTTTATGATTGGGGAATAAACGCAAATTAGAGACATAACTTGACCATATTTTCACACCTCGTTCAAGTTGGCTTATCGCCAGAAATGAAAGATACGCACCGCAGGGCAATCATGTTTACTTGGTAATTATATGACAGGGATTAACAATAGTGTCATAATTGAACTGTTATAAATACACAGAAGTAAATTTCACGCACATGTTGCGGTGCGCATTTATCGAAAAGGAAAGTAGAAAACATTACGGAAAATAGACTAAAAAATGTACACTTTAGCAGGATTTCTTTGGGCTAGTAAACAACACAAGTTGATGATTGATTCTGTTCATTGCAAATAATAGATACTAGACCGCATTATTTTTAACTATGAAGAATGGCATTTTATACTGAACCGATCTTTTTTGTACTTCCTTTTTTCCCTCCAAATATTGGGACTCATACTTTCTTGGTTGAGCGAGTCCCAGGACGCATAGTTGAAAATTTGTAAAAAAATCACTGGGGGTGTCTTGCTAGTTTGATTTGTCTTACGTTTTGAGACAGTTTTCATACTTTAAAGCAAACTGTGAAGACCCAGATCAGATGCCACAAAATGTGGCATCTGATCAGGGTCTTCACTGTTTGTCACTGTTAAATTTTTTGGGACGCTAGGCATATACACGTTAATCCATTAATTTCATTAATCTAAGCTCTGCACTTCAGAAAGATTAAGAGATTAAAACTTTCAAATCCTGTCGGCACTCTTTCATGTTTCATTGGCACAATTAAAAAGATTATTCAAGTTTACATGCGACGGTGTTTGAACAGTGATTGTATTAACCCATTTTGTACCAAATGGAATCTTCCTCCTTATATATAGCAGGAGTTCATTTCAAAATTCAGGGGTGTCAGGTTGTGTTTTCATCAAAATTTACTCGGAAAATGTCTTAACTTTTCGCAAACAGTGTAGGCCCTGATCAGATGCCGCGTTCTGCGGCATCTGATCTGGGCCTGCGCTGTTTGCCAACTACCCGTTTTGGGGTTTCGGTACTAAATGGGTTAAGTCAAATTTGACGTTGAGATTGATTTGATAGTATTTAAATAAGTAAGGATAATGGCAGTCACTGCATATGTCATTAACCTTTTCTTATCATTTAACGCTTAAAGCACTGCCAAAAATTCCAGAGCAGATGGCAGTCTACTTTTTGTAGTGCCTGCTTTGAGCATAGGGCCATATTGGAGTACGGTTTTCCATTCATTTGTCTGTTTCTCAATCCCTCAACATCTGCGTCAACCCTCTTAGTTATTGCCCTATTTACCTTAGGTTTTCAGACAAACAGGGTAGACCAGACAGGCGGCCCCCGCCCATCGGGGCTTGAAGAAATAGATTGGCTGCATGATGCTTCCACCCAGAGCTGAAACCGACCAAACACGAGAACTGGTAAATCGCTTAGAGGATCTAAGCCTGCCCAGGCAAAGCGGTGCAAGTCAGACCGTCCATGCTTATAAACCCTATTGGTTTCATTGGGCGACAGGGCTTGAGATATCATTTGATCTCAATGTCGGTAAATCCCACGAAATTGGAAGCAGCATCTCCAAAATGACCTATACAGTGTTGATGGGGACGTTAAATCTCAAATCAAACAAAACAAAGGTTTTTGGAACCGCTCACAAGCACTGCTTGGTTAATCGCTTAGAGGATCTAAGCCTGCCCAGGCAATGCGGTGCGAGTTTGACCGTCCATGCTTATAAACCCTATTGGTTTCATTGGGCGGCAGGGCTTGAGATGTCATTTCATTTCAATGTCGGGTGAAAGTCCCACAAAATTGGAAGCATCGTCTCCAAAATGACCTTTACAGTGTTGACAGGGACGTTAACCTCAAATGAAACAAATAAACAATGCTTCAACATTTGTATCAAATAAAAATCAAAAATGAGTTCCTTTAAGAGCAATGAAAACATTCATAAGAAAGAAGATGGGTCATACTACGTAGTTTCGGCTAATAAAGCCTCATCAGGGACCCTATTTACCTAATGTATTCAGACGGACAGGGCTGGGCAGACAGTGTAGACCAGATTATAAGAATCTTATATGGGTGTTAGGGGTGGATGGAAAAATCCGTCCCGAGGGACACTGTCCGGCATCACGAGGCTTGCCGAGTGATGCCAGACCGTGATCCAGAGGGACGGATTTTTCTATCCACCCCTCACACCAATATTGGATTCTTTTTCTTGCATAACTTCCATTTCTTAAGCGGAATTTGAATGCTGCAGTCACTTCGGTTACCAACGTCCTCCATATTGTGTTGACACTGAAGGAATGTTTAGTGACGTTGCTGTGACGTCAACCTTAACGACCGCGCATACGAGGTCGTAATCAAGCAGTGCATTTATCAAACACGCGATTATATTCGATTTTTGGGTCGGAACACCAGGGTCAGAACATAAATTTCTATCCCAGGGTATAATCACGGATTTCCTTGTCTGGTGTGCAAGAAAGGGCTGAGCAAACAGTGTTGACCCAGATGAGACACAGCAAAATGTAGTGTCTCATCAGGGTCTATACTGTTTGCCACTCATCCAGCTATTTTAGGCTCAATATCAGGTATTAACTTGTACTTGTTCAAATTTCAGAATGCGCACCACCCATTGGGGCTTGGAGAAATAGATTGGGTCGCATGTTGCTTCTGCACAGAGCTGAAACTGACCAAATTTGAGTACTGGTATACGTCTTAGGTCTGAGCCTGCCCAGGAAAACTAATGCGAGTCCGATCGCTCTTTAAATATGTTCTATTAAAGGGTTATCCTTTGGAAGCAAGGAATACACCACAGAAGTGAAAAATATGGAGTGTACATGTTTTCTGGGCCAGACTAGCTAGTTTCGGCCAATTAGGCCTCATCAGTGACCCTCAGATATTTTCAAAATTCCACAATGGAATCAATGATCCCAAAGGACAAGAAAATATAATCTAAACCCTAGCAGTTTTAGTGGGTGGTAGGGCTTGAGATGTTGAGTAATAGTCATAAGAATCGGAATGAACCTCTCCAAAATGAACGGGGATGTAAAACCTCGACTCAAACAAACAGATCTAATTTTAGAGCAAGTATAGTAAAAAAGTTTAGGTGTCTGAATACTTAGGGTAAATACAGCCTTCGCGGAGTCTGTCTGAAGAAACTTCAGGACAAGGGGCGTACTCTGATCAGAGATGCAGATACTCAGGCTGATCTGAGTCTTTGCTGGGCATAATGCTTAACCCTTTTTGTACCAAATGGAATCTTCCTCCTTATATATAGCAGGAGTCCATTTCGACATTTGGGGGTGTCAGGTTGTGTTTTCTTCAAAATTTATTTGGAAAATGGCTTATATTTTTTGCAAACAATGTAAGGCCTGATCAGAGGCAGCACGTCTGATCTGGGCCTGCACTGTTTGCCAGGGTACCCATTTCGGCGTTTCTGGTACAAAATGGGTTAAAACATACCAGTCTGATCATTTGATTAGTCTCTAACCATTGAAGGGAAGTGGGGACATACTGTTTTTCCCCTAAACAAAATGATGACTTTGGCCAGATTTTGTGAATATACAACTTGATTAGATTTTGATGACCTTGACCTACTTTTCAAGCCCTCATGGGCCAAAAGATTGTTCAGTTTTTGCTGGTGATAAGTTACTGATGACTAGTGGACCTACTTTTCAAGACCTCATGGGCCAGTTGTTGCTGATGACTATTGGACCTACTTTTTAAGACCTCATTGGCCAAAAGATTGTCCAGTTTTTGCTGATGACTAGTGGACCTACTTTTCAAGGCCTCATTGGCCAAAAGATTGTTCAGTTTTTGCTGATGACTAGTGGACCGACTTTTCCAGGCCTCATGGGCCAAAAGATTGTTCAGTTTTTGCTGGTGACTAGTAGATGTACTTTTCAAGACCTCATGGGCCAAAAGTTTGTTCAGTTTTTACTAATGACTAGTGGACTTACTTTTCAAGTCCTCATGGGTCAAAAGATTGTTCAGTTTTTGCTGATGATAGGTGGACCTACTACTTTTCAAGGCCTCATGGGCCAAAAGATTGTTCAGTTTTTGCTGGTTACTTGTAGACGTACTTTTCAAGGCCTCATGGGCCAAAAGATTGTTCAGTTTTTGCTGGTGACTAGTGGATCTACTTTTCAAGTCCTAGCATTTTCTGTGGGCGGTTTGGCTGGAGATGTCATTTTGTCTCAAATTTGGGTAAAACTCCAACAAAATCAGAAGCAATGTCTCAAAAATGACCTAAATAGTGTTGATGGGGATGAGAAACCTCGATACAAACAAACCTTTTAAACCACACTTTTCTCAATGATTCCAAATCTTGAACAGCATTAAAGAAACCTCACATTCTGCAATGCAATGAACAAAAACAAATCTCCTTTCATTTAATTAGGGAAGATCAAAGGGTTTTGTAAGACCAATTGAAATGGTGAAATGATTCATAGAAAATTTGCATAATCCAGCCTCAAGAAATCAAGTGGCATTATTAAACATCACACAGATTCTAGGGTAAAAATATAATCAAAGCAAAGATCTATGCTAATTACACAATATTTCTTAATACACAACAGCCCCGTCCATTGTGAAAGTCTTTAACAGCCTGGAACATCTTGAGAAAGTTTTTGGAAAACATCTTTGGAACTGAGATCATAATTGGCAAGACAATTCTGTAACTTGTGCCAATCATGCAGCCAGATCCTTTGATCTGACAGTGGGCAATGTCTGCACTTGAAAACCTAACTAAGCAGAATAGTTCTGGAAACACCAAGAGAATTATGAAAAACAAAGATGCGGGCATGAGGCAATAAAACATCTGAAAAGTCTGTTGGAAACATTTGGATTATGAAAGAAGTCTGTGTGATGACACCATACAAAATGCCACTTTATGTAAGGAAAAGGATCCCAGCTCGTGCACAGCTTATATGCAATGTCGTAATGCCATGCCATAATGTTGCAGTTGCAGCGACATGCTTATCCCCCCCATCCCCCCCTCCCACACAAACATACACACCAAAAGCTAGAAAGAGCTGTTTTGTTTGTTTGAGTTGGAGTTTAATGTCCCCGTCAACACTATTTAGGTAATTTTGGAGACATTGCTTCTGATTTTGTGGGACTTTTGCCAAATATTGAGGAAATGACATCTCGATCCCTACAGCCCGTAGAACCGCTAGAATTAAAGGAGCAATCTGACTCGCATCAATTTTCCTGGGCAGGCTTAGACTTCAGCCGTTTACCATACTCATGTGTGGTCAGTTTCGGCTCTGTGTAGAAGCACATGCAGCCCAATCTATTTCTTCAAGCCCCGAGGGGTTTAGATGCTATGGTTTTTTTGTTTGTTTGATTTGAGGTTTAACTTCCCCGTCAACACTGTAAAGGTCATTTTGGAGACGTTGCTTCCAATTTTGTGGGACTTTTACCCGACATTGAGATGAAATGACATCTCAAGCCCTGTCGCCCAATGAAACCAATAGGGTTTATTAGCATGGACGTTCCACCTCGCACTGCGGTTCCTGGACAGGCTTAGATCCTCTAAGCGGTTAACCAGTACTAGTGTGCAGGCCGGATTCAGCTCTGCGTGGAAGCATCATGCAGCCCATGTATTTCTTCAAGCCCCTATGGGCGGGGGCGGTTAGATGCTATGGTAGTGAAGAAATCTTAAAAAGTCTGAGTGGATTTGTTTGTTTGATTTAAGGTTTAACGACCCCGTCAACACCCTATAGGTCATTTTGGAGACGTTGCTTCCAATTTTGTGGGACTTTACCCGACATTGAGATGAAATGACATCTCAAGCCTTGTCCTCCATTGAAACCAATAGGGTTTATAAGCATGGACGGTCCGACTCGCACCGCTTTGCAAGGGCAGGCTTAGATCCTTAGCTGTATACCAGTACTTGTTTGCGGTTGGTTTCAGCTCTGAGTGGAAGCACCATGCAGCCCAATATATTTCTTTAAGGGCAGATGACTTGGGATGCTATGGTAGGGCTGTAAAACTCCAGAAAAAAATCTTTAAAAGTCAGAGTGGATTTGTTTGTTTTGATTTGAGGTTTAACGTCCCTGTCAACACTGTAAAGGTCATTTTGGAGACGTTGCTTCCAATTTTGTGGGACTTTTACCTGACCTTGAGATGAAAAGACATCTCAAGCCCTGCCGTCCAATGAAACCAATAGGGTTTATTAGCATGGACGGGCCGACTTGCACCGCTTTGCCTGGGCAGGCTTAGATCCTCTAAGTGGTTAACCAGTAATCGTGTGCGGGCTGGTTTCAGTGGAAGCATCATGCAGCCCATCTATTTCTTCAAGCCCCGATGGGCGAGTCTGAGTGGTACATATAAAAAGAAATGTTAATAAATTTTTCTGATTATTGGCAAATCATTGGAAATAATGGAAGTTGATCAATGTTTAGTGATAAGGGGGAATTATGAGGATACTTAAGGGATAATCCTCCTCAGAAACCTGTGTTGTGGGCACTTGTTAGAATCACCTCGATGAGGTGATTCTAACAAGTACCCACAACATGGGTTTTTATAAAGAAACAGCAAAAATGATCCCAAAATTCTCTCATTACACATAGGCCCCCACCCATTGGGGCTTGAAGAAATAGATGGGCTGCACATGAGTACTGGTAAACCACTTAGGAGGTCTAAGCCTGCCCAGGCAAAGTGGTGCGAGTCCATGCATATAAACCCTTTTGGCCTTGTGGTTTCATTGGTTGGCAGGGCTTGAGATGTCATTTCATCTCAATGTCGGGTAAATGTCCCACAAAATTGGAAGCATCATCTCCAAAATGACCTAAATAGTGTTGACAGGATGTTAAACCTCAATCAATCAATCATGTTTACTGATAAGGGGGAATTATGAGGATAATTGAGGGATAATCCTCCTTAATCCTCCTCAGAAACCTGTGTTGTGGGTACATGTTAGAATCGCCTCGATGAGGCGATTCTAACAAGTACCCACAACATGGATTTTTATAAAGAAATAACAAAAATTACCCCAAAATTCTCTCATTATGCCTTGTCTGCAGTGTATGTCTGATATTCAACCATATCGTTTAAACTTGTCTCCAGGACTATACAGCTGTAAATGACAAGAGACGCCGACATTCCCTCAGAGCTGTCTGGGCTGTCTCTTGTAAACAGGAAATTAAAGAACTGCTCATGGGCGATTCTTCAGTGGCACTTTGTTTTCCAGCAGCGCTGAAACAAAAGCACTTTAATTACAGTTAAAATTTACAAGTTGAAATCAACATAGAATGAGACAGATTTCATTTTCTTAAGACTTAAGGGACTGCCCCTATATGCAGTGGTATCCCGTCGTACCCACAAATCTGTCAAAATAGTCCGCTTTATTAGAGTTACGAGGGGATTGCAGGTTGTCCTTCTTTCTTCATGCTGCCTAATTTTAACACGCCGTAGATTTATTGGAAAATTGCAGAGCATGAGGGCCTTTAAATTTTACGGACTTGACACCGGGACCTGTCTTGACATTTTTTAAAAGAAATCTGTCTTCATTGCAGCTAAATGATGTTATTTTACATTGTAATGCACTTGCAAATTTAATGCAATGCTGATTGGATAACTTCATTTCTTTGTGGCAGTCGATATACGGTGAATTTCCGCAGTATTAAGCTAAATTCTTCTTTTAAACACATATTGTTTGCAAAGAGTTTTAGATGCAGTTTTTCTTTGCGTTTTTAGAATTAAAGGTTAACAAAAAATAGAATGTTAACCCTTAAGACGCAGAGAAAAACTACGTCTGAAAATGTTGTCTGCTTATGTTGTCTGCTAAATTGTTTAGCAAACTATTTTTGCATACAGGCTAACAGTGTGGACCCAGATCAGACTGCTCCTAGAGGAGCAGTCTGAACTGGGTCCACACTGTTTGCAAACAATTACTTTTAAGGTAACCAGCAGACGTCAAAGCAGACGACAGTTATTGTGATTGGCATTTTGTTTGCAAAGGTGGGTAAGAGGACAATTTTAGATGCAGTTTTTCTTGGCACTTTTAGAATTAAAGGTTTTGTTTGTTTGTTTGATTGAGGTTTAACGTCCCCGTCAACACTGTATAGGTCATTTTGGAGACGTTTCTTCCAATTCTGTGGGACTTTTACCCAACATTGAGATAAAATGACATCACAAGCCCTGTCGCCCGATGAAACCAATAGGGTTTATAAGCATGGACGGTCCGACGTGCACCGCTTTACCTGGCAGGCATAGATCCTCTATGCTGTTAACCACTTGTGTGCAACCAGTTTCAGCTCTGCGTGGAAGCATCCTGCAGCCCATCTATTTCTTCAAACCTCGATGGGCGGGGACCTGAATTAAAGGTTAACAAAAAATAGAATGTTACAAAAAATTTCCTGGTCATTTCTTTTTAACACATTGATATGACTCATTCACATTTTTAGCTCACCAGAGCCGAAGGCTCCGGGGGAGCTTATAGGATAGGCATTTGTCCGTCGTCGTCGTCGTCGGCGTCGTCGTCGTCGTCGTCGTCGTCGGCGTCTGCGTCGTCGTCAACACTTTCAAACGACATCTCCTCTGAAACCACTGGGTCGATTGGGCCCAAATTTTATCTGTAGCATGCTTGGGTTGGGGGATTAAAAGTTTGTGTTTTTTATGAAAATCGGCTTTTCAGTTTGGTTGCTATAGCAACTTAGAGCTCCCATAGACTTATAATGGGGGAAAATTGAAAAATGGCATTAACTGCCAAGCCTTTGCAGATATTGGAACAAAACTTTCATAGAAATGTTCCTTAAGCAATCTAGTATCTACCATATGATTTTAGGCCTACTGCTCAATTTTAATGGTTGCCATGGAAACCAAAATGCAAAAAATAGAAAAAAAAAATAATTAAAAAATCATCTCCTCAGAAACCGTATGCTCTATGAGGCTGAAAGTTTATGGAAATATTCACCATATTTGCCTTTACAGGTTTTGTGTTTTTTATGAAATTCGGCTCTTTAGTTTGGTTGCTATGGCAACTTAGATTTTCCATAGACTTATAATGGGGAAAATTGAAAAATGGCATTAACTACAAAGCCTTTGCAGATATTTTGACAAAACTTTCATAGAGATGCTCCTTTAGTAAACTTCTCTCAGCCATATGCTTTTATGTCAACCTGGGGGTCCAGTAGGTTGTGCCGGGGCCATGCCCCGCCCCCAGTACTTCATAAAATGACCTATATCTCAGAAACCTTACAGATCCCGACCCCTAAACCATATATATATTCTTGTTCCTATTGATAAGACGCATTCAGTGACACCAACCTGGAGGTCCTCCGGGATGTGCCGAGGCCATGCCCCACCCCCTCCACCTCATAAAAGGCCCAATATCTCGGAAACCATTCAGATCCCCACCCCTGAACCCTATATACTCTTGTTCCTTATGATAAGACGCATTCAGTGACATCAAACTGGGGGTCCCCCGGGATGCGCCGGGGCCATGTCCCGCCCCTCCATTTCATAAAAGGCCCAATATCTCGGAAACCTTACAGATCCCCACCCCTAAACCATATATATTCTTGCTCCTTATGATAAGACGCATTCATTGACCCCAAATTGGGGGTCTTCCGGGGTGCGCCGGAGCCATGCCCCACCCCTTCACTTCACAAAAGGCCATATATCTCAGAAACTGTTCAGATCCCCACCCCTAAACCATATATGTTCTTGTTCATTATGTTGAGACACATTCAGTGACACCAACCTGGGGGTCCCCAGGGATGTGCTGGGGCCATGCCCCACCCCCTCCATTTCATAATATCACAATATCTCGGAAACCTTACAGATCCCCACCCCTAAACCATATATATTCTTGTTCCTTATGATAAGACACTTTCATTGACACCAACCTGGGGGTCTCCCTGGGCCTTGCCCCACCCCTGCACTTCACAAAAGGCCTTATATCTCAGAAACTGTTCAGAGCCCCACCCCTAAACCATATATATTCATCTTCCTTATGATAAGGCACATTCATTGACACCAGCTTGTGAGTCCCCGGGGCATGCCCGGGGCTTGCTCCACAGCTTGACTTCATTAAAAGCCACATATCTCAGAAATAGTTCAGATCCCCACCCCTAAACCATATATATTCTTGTTCATTATGATAAGGCTCATTCAGTCACACCAACTTGGGGGTCCCTTTGTGCTGAGGCAATGTGCCCCGCCCTTCCACTTCATAAAAGGCCATATATTTCAGAAACCATTCAAATCCCCACCCCATATTCATATATGTTCTTGTTCCTTATTATTAGCACACCTAGTGTAGGGGTGTCCGCAGGGGCCAGTCCTCTCCTTTATCACTTCATGAAAGGATATCTTGGAAACCGTTCAGATTCCCACCCCTAAACCATATATATACTTGGTCCTTATGATGAGACACATTTAGGGACAACAATCTTGGGCTTTCCTGGGAACGACAGGGCATGCTCCAACCCCTCCACTTTTATCTCCAGCCATGCAGATCCCCACTCCTAAACCATATATATTGTGAAGCCCAAGGGCTTCAGTCTTTATTTTATACAGTGAGAAGCAACTTGTTTGTTGACATCCCTTTTGAACATGTTCTCTAGTCAAATGAACTGGGTATATCAAGGTCAATATATCAGCTGTTGTATTTTTTTGTTGACATGTGCTTTTCACATTCCCCTTTCGTAGTAGATAAACTAAATTAACTTCAAGGAGGAAGACCTATGTAACTTTTGAATAGGATCATGAAGCAATGAAAGCCATGATTTTTAACAGCTGTCATATCCAGTTATACCAAACTTTTAAATCCAAAAACAGAATTTATCTAACCACTGTGTATTATGCCATGTGTTGATGTCTAAATTTAGATGCGGTCCTCTGACTGACCCAGACTGTAACCTAGTTACAGTGTAAACAGTTTATTTATAGTACACTTTCATCTTTTATCGGATACTGTTAGCAGTAAATGTCCTAAATATTTGACAACTCTCATCTATAAAAAGTCATAGAAACCTCAATATTTGGGCGATTTTCATGAAACTTGGAAATTCTGAAAGGTTATTATTTGCAGTTTTTATTTATATCAGTAACTTTATACATTTCATTCAGAAAAATAGTTTTTTATTGGATTAAACAGATAGGGGTTCTATTCTTTGGGCCTCCATTTTGTTTTCTTACACAGAACTTTCCTGCATGATTTGTGGGAAGTGCAGGTTTTGCAGGATTTTCTATGTTGGAAATGTGAGAATTGTGGGAATTGGGTTGTAGGATCTGTGGGAGTATATAAGAAATTCCAACAGATGATCTAGGATTTCGCCATTGTTGACATTGTAGGGTTAAGTTGGGGTTTTCAGGTGCTTTGAATTTTTAGTTTGTTTACTTAAGAGAATTTATTTCTATTTAAGTTTTGAGGTTTAGAATGTTGGAGAAACTTTCTAAAACTACTGGACATTAATTTAGGGAGATGTTTAGATTGATTTTCTGGATAAAAAGGGATTTAATCTTCGGATTTATTGCATTTTATCTTGTGAAGGCATGTCTTTTATTTTACGTTTAAATAATTGAGGTTTATGAACAGGGATACTTTGGAGGTTTATGAGCAGGATTCCTTTCATCATTTATGAACAGGAATCTTTTGGAGGTTTATGAGCAGGAATATCTTGGGGTTTTATGAGCAGGAATCTCAATATATCATAGCAGCAGTATCTTTATAAAAGTTAAGCCTCATTTAAGGGGAATTATAGATTATTATTATCATTGAATATTGCCTGCCTGAGAACACTTTGCTGTTTTATTCAGAGCCACACACATAAGTTATGCATTTCCAGATCTATTAAGTTTTAAAAATCATTAAAACTGTTGAAAATATAGCTAGTTCTTAAGTGATCTTTTCTTTCCAAGTAATTTCTATCAGAGTTTTATCAGAAAATCCCCTTGGCGAAATCCCACCTTCATGTGAAAGGCATGAGGGTCTAGTGTAGCTAAGAATCCGTCGTCCGGCCTGCTTTCTCGTCTGTCTTTTGTATATTGCTCAACAGTCTGACAGTAGATAAGCAGTGTCTGTTGCCAGGCTGTTGCGGAATATTGTTCAGTATAGTCAGGTTTACTGATGAGAACCACGCTACCATTCACTCATCAGTAGACAGCTGGTCCGCTTTATCTAAAGGTGAGCGATTGGACCAGTGACTAATAAAGAAAAAGTCCTTAGACACTCGGCGTACGTTACATTTTTGGTGGTCATAGCGGTGGGATCATAGCTGGTTTTCTATGGTCCTGTGATACGAACCTGCAATTCTGAGTCACTGGGTTAAACGAGTGTCATAGCATATTTTCTGGTCCAGTTCAACGACAACTTACTATGGGTCGAAGGAAAGTCAAACGCAGACAAAACCCAAGCAGAAATGCATCTGATACAACTATTCATGGTGATGATTCCAGTGATTCCGAGTCTGGAAGTCCAGTACAAGGTGCGCGCAGCGAAATTTTATCCCTCGGGTCTGTGCGCGAGGAATCTACTGCTATCAGGAACAGATATAGCCCAATTAATGAAAACCTTAGACTACAGCATGACCCTGTAAATGCGACTGATTTTGAGGAACCACAGCAGCAGCAGTCGGTGCTTGGGTCCAATGATGACAGTATACAAATACAACAGCAAGCCCAAAATAACCCCTCAGGGACTGGGGATGAGCCCAGAATTTCTGACACTGCTCAAGTAAACTTAATCATACAATCGTTCACAACACGCATGAATCAACAGGGTGAAGCACATACCAGGGCTATAAAAGAGTGCATGTCACAGTCTGCAAGTATGTTTAGAGAGACTTGCGAGTCTCTGAAGGAATGTGTCAAAACGGTCACTGAAACTACACAAATAGGCTTTAAACAGCTCACGGACGCTACACAAACCAACTTTCAGCAGCTTATGGGTGCAATTAGTGAAATCAGGACTGAGAAGGCATACACTGTATCTTCATCACCTTGTTCTGACGTAAGCCACCCTATTATGAGTACATGTTGCTCAATGTCACGAGAAGCAAGGCCAGTAACTCCAATAGACAGAAATTTTGATCATGTAAGATATGCTCCCCTTGTTCAAAGCCAAACAGCTACCATTTCTTCTACTTCGCAGGGTGTCTCTCAAAACCAGGTGCCTATAGTTAACACCCTGCACACTACAACTACAGCTCCAGGTATTGCACCGCCAGTAAATGCAAACAGCAATCATGAAAGCATATCTGCACCTACAAGGGTTTCAAATTCTCATGGGCATCAAAAAGATAGCTTATTAAGCTTCCCTACATCCGATACGCAGATGTCATCTACTGGAAATGCTGGGGAAAATACCTGTTCTAAACATCAAAGCGTTAGGCTTCCGGCATTTACGGGGGGGTCTAATGATAGTTGGAAGATATGGCATTCTCGTTTTACCACCATTGCAAATCTCAACAAATGGGATATGACCACTCGTTTAAGTGAGCTTATGCAGCGCTTACAGGGTACTGCGGCCGAGTTTGTTTTTGATGAAATACCACAGGAATTGTTATGCAATTATGAGAGTCTGGTTAGTGAACTCGATTCAAGGTTTAGATCTATTGAAACTAACAAGACTTACAAAGTTCAGTTTTCAAAACGGGTGCAAAAATATGATGAAAACGTAGAGGACTTTGCCGCAGAACTCAAGCGCCTTTACGACAAAGCCTACCCTGGCCGCAACCCTCAAATGAGAAGGCAACTGCTTTTGCAACAGTTTTTGAATGGGTTGAGGGACAAAAATGCTAAATTTGCCGTAGAATATTACAAAGAGCCGGAGTCCATTGAAGATGCAATTCACCATGTGGTCACTTATTTAGAGTCTCAACAAGTACCTAGGAGTGATGGGGGTCGCCGCAAAAATTTCAGAGGCAAATCTGTTAAGTTTGATGATGACAATGATGATAATGACATTGATGGTGATTATTTCAGCACTGATGATGAACATGACAGGGCCGTGAGGTCACGCTCTGTCTTCCCATCCCCTTCTCGCAACAGACAAAGGCTGAGGAAAATAAATAAAAATGGCCATGGCAAGTCTATAAATCAGCTCAGGGAACAGCCCCCTGGGGTGAATGGAGAAAATCAAATCCTGCAGAAACTTATCTCATTGATAGAAAATCCTGGGAATCATTTGGCCTCGAATCCAACCTCCATTTCTGACCAGAAGGGTCAAGTAAACAGCAAAAAGATCAAAGGTCAAGGTCAAAACCAGAATAATGACAGTCAAGGTCACACTTTCAATCAAGGTTCAGGTAATTCCTTGAATCAAGGCCAGATTCTGGGTACCAAAGGCCACAGTCAAGGTCAAATTCCAGGTCACAGTCAAGGTCAAATTTCAGGTCAAGGTCGTTTCTCAAACTACCAGTGTTATCACTGCTCTGAGCAAGGTCATATTAAGGTCAACTGCCCATTGCTGAAGGCTGAGAGAGAACAGGGCTTTCAAACACCAAGGAACAGGGGGACAATGCCATTACCTCAGTCCTTCAGGCCCATTGGATCTAATATTGATTTAAACTAGTGAGGGCCGGCTCGCTTGGCCAACAGGCGGTCCCTGAGAATAAAGGCCAAAACTCTGTATGTATATATGAGAAATTGAATCACCAGAATATGCTAGACAATGTTTCTAGTTTAGTTAATATGAGAAATGCTAAAAAGTTGGCACAAAGTGGTGCATCACAGACTGAGACCCAACTAAGTGCTTTGGAGTCACCAACTTTATTCCACCAAAGTGAGCCAAAGCAATATAACAATACTGTAGCCTCAGACCCTTCTGATGCTGCTACCTCTGGGGTAAGGGTGTGGTCCCGTGAACCACCCCAGGGAGTTACAGCAGAAATAACCAGTAGTGTACAGAGCAGTGCTGACAAAACACATGTATGTAAGCCTGGATTCCGTCAAGAGTCAAATCTTTCAACATTGAATATAAAAGAAGCATCTCAGATTGATAGCTGCGTTGATACCCGTCACACGGCCACTAACCCGGTGGAAAGTACGCTAGTTAAAAGAATAGCGCGTAGTGATGGGTTCTATTTAGAGGCAAAAGTAAATGGTGAGAAAACCATTTTCACTATAGACACAGGGGCTACAAGGACTATTATATCTGATCGGGTTTACCAGTCAATCCCTGCATCGTTTAGGCCTAAATTAAGCAAAACTACTGGGCTGACTGAAGCCTCAGGACAGCCCTTGATACCAACAGGGACGGCAGAATTCACAATCACACTGGATGGTATTCAATTTAAGGCAGACATCATAGTTGCAAATGTAGAAGATGATGGGTTGTTTGGACATGACCTGTTGAGTATGGGAGATGCCCATTTGCTGTATGATGAGCATGCTATGATGTTTTTAGGGGTTCATATACCATGTATAAAGGTTGGTTCAACACCAAGGGTGCGAAGAATTGTTGCATCTGATCATTTTGTAGTCCCTGCAAATTGTGAAAAAATCATTGATGTCTTTGTCAGCCGACTCACAGGGGACGACAAGCAGGAAACCCCTATTATTCTAGAGCCTAGTCCTGAGTTTTATGAGCGGTATGGTCTGTTGATGGCAAGTAGTCTGTCCAGTCTGAATACACGGGTAACTCACAAGGTAAGGCTCTTAAATCCCAATGTGTATGATATATCAATCAACCAAGATGCCAACCTTGGGACAGCTGAGGATGTTGATGGCCTTACGCTATTGCACAGTGAGGCAGATTTTTGTTCTTTGGACAAGACCTGCGGAGAAGTTATCTCACACTGTGCATCTGAAAAACAAGCCGCAAGGATTAAACGAGTGACGGAGAAAGCAATTCCAGAGCACCTCAAAACTTTGTATGAGAATGCGTGTAATGACCGGACTGACGCTGAAAAGCAGAGGATTGCTGAGATTTTAATCAAGTTTCAGAATACCTTCTCCAGACACGAGTTCGATCTTGGTCTCACACATTTGGTAGAACATAGTATAGATGTTGGGAACCATCCTCCTATCAAGCAAGCTCCAAGGAGGGTCCCAGTTGCATTTGCAGCAGAAGAAGAGAATGTAATTAAACAACTTGAAGCTCAAGGTGTCATCAGGAAAAGTAACTCAGCATGGGCCAGTCCGATCTGTTTGGTGAGGAAAAGATCCGGAAAGATAAGACCATGCGTAGATTACTGGCGTTTGAATGAGATAACCAGGAAAGATGCCTTTCCACTGCCAAGGGTTTCGGACTGCCTCGACGCAGTGGCGGGGGCCAAATTCTTGTCCAGTTTCGATCTTACGTCAGGGTTTCATCAAGTACCCATAAGAGCCCAAGACATCCCCAAATCAGCATTCTGTACTAAATACGGCCTATATGAGTACTTAACAATGCCAATGGGAATGACGAATAGTCCTGCTGTATTCCAAAGGCTAATGCAAATAGCACTAGGGTCACTTCAATGGCATATTTGCCTCATATATTTGGATGATGTCCTGGTCTTCGGATCAACTTTTAAGGAGCATATGTCTCGGGTAGAGACAGTTCTTAGCCATATTCATGACGCCAGTTTGAAACTGAAGCCAGAGAAATGCCACCTTTTGCAAACAAGTGTCAATTTTCTGGGTCATACCATTTCAGCAGATGGTGTGCTCCCTAACCCAGACAACTTGGCTAAAGTAAAAGCATGGCCAACTCCAAAGAATGTGACACAAGTAAGGCAAATATTAGGGCTTGGAAGTTACTACCGCTGCTTCATCTATGGATACTCCGATCTTGTTAGACCTTTGACGCAACTAACCCATAAATCCACTCCATTTGTTTGGTCCAATGAATGTCAGCAGGCATTTGAGGCTTTAAAACATCAGCTGACAAGTGCCGAAATTATGGCTTACCCCCTTGATCTGGGATTATTAATCCTGGATACTGATGCCAGTGACACCCAGATTTCTGGCATCCTGAGCCAAATACAGGATGGGCGAGAACGGGTTATCAGCTATGGAAGCAGAACCTTGAATAAGGCAGAAAGAAATTATTGTATCACGGACAAAGAACTTCTAGCTATACGACATTTCACAGAATACTACAGACAGTATTTATTAGGCCGTAAGTTTTTAGTTCGCAGTGATCATCAAGCCTTGACTTTCTTGTTCCGTCTAAAGGAGCCGAAATCTCGAATAGCTCGTTGGATTGAGATCTTGTCTGCATTTGATTTCTCTATCGAGTACCGCAAAGGACAAAAACATGGAAATGCCGACAGTTTAACCCGCTGTGATAATCCATGGGAATGTACATGTTCAGAGGTTGACAATCTTGAATACTTAAAGTGCGGACCTTGTACAAAATGCCTTAAGCGATTCAAAGAAATGCGAGGTGCAGGAAGCCTATCGGCTGATGACCCTTCAGAACCTCTGTCTGAACAGAATGACAGTGTTCGGGCGGTATCTACTAGGTCACAAACTGCTGGCAGGACAGATCAGACAATTCCAGGTCCTTCAAGTGACCCAGGTCACCCACAGAATCAATGGCTTTCTGACAGGGACATAGCCAGAATACAAAAGTTGCAATTAGAAGATTCTGAACTGGCACCGATCATCACTGCTTTAATAAAAGGTGAAAGGCCGTCACATTCCGAGGTGGTAGCCCTTAGTCCCGCGGCACGCCATTACTGGAGTATATGGGATTCACTAACGCTGCGCAATGGAATTCTGTATAGAATCTTTTATCGCAAAGATGCAACTGGCTGTCATTTGCAATTTTTAGTACCTAAAGTACTGAAAGCAGAAATTCTGGGACAGGTGCACAATTCATTAATTGCAGGTCATCTAGAGCGGAAAAAGACATTAGGGAAGTTATTGCAAAGGTTCTACTGGTTCAATGTAAGGGAAGATGTCCACATGTGGCTAGTGAGATGTGACGTTTGTGCTTCAATCAAGCCTCCACAACGTAAACCTCGTGCGCCACTGGGAAAAATGCAAGTTGGTGCTCCATTAGATAGAATTTCCACTGATTTCTTGGGCCCTCTGCCCCTAACCCCTCGTGGTAATCGTTATATTCTTTTAGCTACTGACCATTTCACGAAATGGGTTGAGATTATGGCAGTGCCAGACCAAACAGCCAAAACATGCGCAAACAAGCTTTTAAATGAGGTCATTGCCCGTTTTGGCTGCCCACTCACAATACACTCTGATCAAGGCAAATGCTATGAGAGTGCTATCATGGCAGAGTTGTGTAGACTCCTCGAAATCAGGAAGACAAGGACTTCACCAAGAAATCCTAGATGCAACGGTTTAGCAGAGCGATTTAACCGCAGTCTTCTGAGAATGATTAAGTCATACCTCGAGGGTGAGCAAGAGAATTGGGATTTAAACTTGGGTTGTCTCGCCTTTGCCTATAGATCAACACCACAGGAATCTACAGGACTGTCGCCTTTCCTTCTAATGATGGGAAGGGAAGCCCGCATTCCTGCTGAACTGATGTATGGGGGTCAGTGTAATGAAAACACAGGGCCCAGCAATTACGGGGAATATGTTGACCAACTAAGAACCCGCATGCGGCATGCTCATGAAATAGCACGGAAACATCTGTCAACCAGTGCAAAACGTCAAGCAGAAACTTATGATTCCAAGCTTTCTGTGAATCACTACAAGGTTGGTGACTTGGTCTGGGTAGAAATAGAGGCCAGAAGGCCTGGAATTCCTCCTAAACTACAAGCTTTATACCGTGGTCCGTGTATTATTACACAGAAGTACAATGATCTGAATTTTAAAGTCCAGCTTTCAAAGTTTGGGTTGCAACAAGTGCTGCATCATAACAAATTGAAACCATATGAGGGGGAGAATGTTCCAAGGTGGGCTAAGAAAATCAAAGCCACCCTGAAACAGTCAAAAGAGCACTGAGATGACAGGACTTCCATAATTATCCCTTCAGTTCCAATAGGGACAATTACAATAAATTTTTTTATTACAGTCCCAACCTGTGGTCTGATGGTAGTACATCAGAAGACAGATATGATGTTTTTTTTATTACAGTACCAACCTGTGGTCTGAATGGAGTACATCAGAAGACAGATACGTTGTTTTTTTATTACAGTCCAATCCTGTGGTCTGATGGGAGAACATCAGAAGACAGATATGATGTTTTTTTATTACAGTCCCAACCTGTGGTCTGATGGGAGTACATCAGAAGACAGATAAGATGCTTTTATATTACGGTCCAAATCTTGTGGTCTGATGGGAGTACATCAGAGGACAGATACATTGTTTTTTTATTAGAGTCCAAATCCTGTGGTCTGATGGGAGTACATCAGAAGACAGAAACAATGTTTGTTTTATTACAGTCCCAACCTGTGGTCTGATGGGAGTACATCAGAAGACAGATAAGATGCTTTTATATTACAGTCCAAATCCTGTGGTCTGATGGGAGTACATCAGAAGACAGATACGATGTTTGTTTTATTACAGTCCAACCCTGTGGTCTGATGGAAGTACATCAGAAGACGGATACGGTGTTTTTTTATTACAGTCAAAACCTGTGGTCTGATGGGAGTACATCAGAAGACAGATATGATGTTTTTTATTACAGTCCAAACCTGTGGTCTGATGGGAGTACATCAGAAGACAGATACGTTATTTTTTATTACAGTCCCAACCTGTGGTCTGATGGGAGTACATCAGAAGACAGATACGTTTTTTTATTACAGTCCCAACCTGTGGTCTGATGGGAGTACATCAGAAGACACATACGTTGTTTTTTTATTACAGTCCCAACATGTGTTCTGATGGGAGTACATCAGAAGACAGATACAGTGTTTTTTTTTATTACAGTCCAATCCTGTGGTCTGATGGGAGAACATCACAAGACAGATATGATGTTTCTTTATTACAGTCCAAATCCTGTGGTCTGGTGGGAGTACATCAGAAGACAGATACATTTTTTATTACAGTCCCAACCTGTGGTCTGATGGGAGTACATCAGAAGACAGATGCGATGTTTGTTTTATTACAGTTCAAATCCTGTGGTCTGATGGGAGTACATCAGAAGACAGATACGATGCTTTTATATTGCAGTCCAAATCCTGTGGTCTGATGGGAGAACATCAGAAGACAGAAAAGAAACATTTTTTATTACAGTTCAATCCTGTTGTCTGATGGGAGAACAGCAGAAGATGGATGTGAAGTATTTTGTTTACTACAGTCAAATCCTGTGGTCTGATGGGAGAACATCAGAAGACAGATAAGAAGTATTTTATCTATAACAGTCAAATCCTGTGGTCTGATGGGAGAACATCAGAAGACAGATAAGAAGTATTTTCTTTATTACACTTCAATCCTGTGGTCTGATGGGAGAACATCAGAAGACAGATAAGAAGCATTTTTATTACAGTCCAAACCTGTTGTCTGGTGGGAGTATATCCAAAGATGGATAAGATGATCCTTTTTCTATTAAAACCTGAGGACAGATTAGATGAAGTTATGTTGATAACAGTCCCCAGATTATTCTTCCAACCCCGAAATTGTGTCTTTTAGGAGAGTGTGCGTAGACAGAAAAGCAAATTTCAGGACAGCCATTCTCACTTCTAGTGCAAAGGCCATATATAAGAACTGTCACTGAATAGTAGAAATAAGAAGATATCGCAATATCAACTTGCTGAGGTGCAACCAGTGCAGCAGTGTAAAGATTGCCATGACTAGCATGTCGCATAATATAATATACCTTTTATTTAAAGTTGTATTGTATTGTTAATGTAACTTTCAGGTTGACCACCTAGGCAGAAAATTGATAGCAGATTCTTAACAATGAACCAGGAAGTGCAGAAAGCCAAGTGTTCTGAAGTACTATCAGGTCATCAAGATGAATGCGCCGATCTTCCAGTTTTACCAATAAGCAGCCATGTAAAGTTTCTGATGAGATGGTCATCATTAATAGATGAGGTCATAGTTCAACGACATAGAGGACAAACCTATAGTCCAGGCACGGCCTTCACTTGTTATGCTGACGACTTGTTACTAGTGCAACCAGCTGATGCGACAAGTCCATCTACAGAGAGTCGAGAGGACATAAGTTTTGTTGGAAGCCGAATTCTTTTGCCATCGGAACTAAACTAATTTGATCACTTGCTTCAGTTGTTGCTGGAACCCCGTGCCATTCCGTTTATTCCAAGTGCATATTGTTACAAGATGAAAACTGTTATTCTGATTTGAGAACCAAATCTTCATACTTAAGTAGAACTGTGTGGCTCTGAATGTTATCCTCTGTTCTGATGTTCGAATGCATTTTTTTTTTCTTCCTCTATTTACAGTCAACACTAAAATGTCAACCAAGACACCAGCAGAGCTGAAGGCCGAAAAGCGGGGCCGTACCTACCAGTGTGTCAGATGCATGAACAAGGGAGAGGAATACCTAAACACCAAGAGTAGAATGATGAGCCATATAATGAAGCTGCACCTTGGGCTGGACCAGATACCGTTCTACTGCAGCCTCTGCATGTTCAAGTGCTGGGATTTTCCCACCTTGAAAGACCACGTGACAAAGTTTCCTCGCCACAGAGTCATTGCTAATGAGAAGAAGGTGGACCCGGAAGATCTTGGCTGCTTGCGATGGAATGCTAAGCCATACATCATTGGGGACGCAGACCTCATTAGGTACACCAGGACGGACTCCATCAATCATTTTCTTCTAAGACAGAAGGGAGCCGAAGCAACACTGTCTACTCAACAGATTGCCAATGCAGCCAATATGACTACGGACATTCTTGCTGAAGCCGTTCAGCGGATTGGATCTTCCAGCATGGAGGTCGTCGAAGACACAGATGAGGGCGAAGATGAGATGCCAGTCCCTCAACCTTCTCCCAATGGTCCAGAACCTTCACTCCAGTCTCTTTGGCAAACATTCCTGTCCACAATGCATGGTTGCAAGCCTACAGTCCAGATGCCATCTGTACAGCCTGTGATGTCAAGCCAACCTTTGCCAGTTTCTGAACCTCTGTCCACATCCCAGATGACACCAATATTGCCTGTGACGACAAGCAACCAGCTGCCATCCTCTGAACCTTTATCTACCTGCCAGATGCTGTCATTAGCCCCTGTCACGAGTAGCTGGTCGTTATCATCTATGAACACAGCCATGTCAAGCTGCAAAGTGCCATCCTTGGGCCCCACTTTGTCTACTTGTGTGACAACGTTGTCTGTTACGACGTGTACCTGGCAGATACCCTCACTGGACCTGGCGATGTCTTCGTGCCAAATCCGATCACCAGTCCTTATATCCAGTTTGCAGACAGCTCCTTCAGTGCCTGTAACAAGTGACCACCATTTGCTAGATTTGATGCCACCCTTAGCCCCAGTGACTTCAAGTTGGTCAATCACATCACTTCAGACCACGATGTCCAGTTGTCAGTTGCCATCTGTGACCTCCAGTCTATCCACTTGTGTGACGCCACTGTCTGCTACATGTACCTATCAGATGCCTCCTCTGAATCCGCTGATGACTACTCACCAAATCCTGCCAACAGTCACTACATCAAGCTGGCAGTTGTCACCTATTGTGCCTGCAACTACCACTAGTCAGCTCATACTACCTTCTACAAGCAGCCTGATTCCAGTATCGCCCTCAGGTGTTTTGATGTCGGCCGGTCAGAA
Organism: Lucinisca nassula; assembly: GCA_963580285.1. Classification (NCBI taxonomy): domain Eukaryota; kingdom Metazoa; phylum Mollusca; class Bivalvia; order Lucinida; family Lucinidae; genus Lucinisca; species Lucinisca nassula. The sequence continues at coordinate 43,883,651 of OY757016.1, forward strand.
GATCACGTCGGTTGCTCCCCTCAGCAGTCCATTTATGGTACCACCCTCTGACTCTGTGTCATCGATCTGCCCAGTGTCAATGTCAGTCTCTGCCATGACGAGTAGCCAGACATGTTTATCATTCACCAGTTCTGTGATGACTGCCTACCCATTGCTTCCGCCAGCAACTGCAACAGCCAAGACCCAAATGTTACCGTTGGACCCATTACTGGACAGCACAGATACATCTTCATCGGGAAGCAGCTCTCCCGAGGGGGTCTTTCGGCCATGGTTGGCAGGACGTAAGCCATCGAAGTCTGCAGATGAAGGGCTTATCCAGAGTGTGTCTGCCACCAGGAGCCATTCTTCTGCAGTTATGTCATCAACCTTGACCGAGAAGTCAGCACCTGAGACCAATGATGAACCCAGTGTAGAAAATATCCTACCACAGCTGATGGGGGACCAGGATGAGGACAATCTCTCCACTAATGATGATGTGAGGGTCATTAATGTTAAACCGGCTGAACCTAACAATTTCTCTTTCCACCTCCTTAGCGACACCCTTGAGAAGGGGAACAAACACGTCAGGGAGGAGATAGACAAAAACACAAGAGCGATAAGATGTTTAGAGAAGGCAGTTCGTGAACAAACACAAACTATCCTAGCACAGGCAGAAGCTGACAAAATCAGAACACAGGTACTAAAGGACATAAAAGAGGAAATCCACCAGTTTGTGTTGTACTACAGATCCAACTTACGAGAGGAGAGGCACAAAGAAGAGAAGCAGAAATTGACGACCTTGAAACGAAAGCGATCCCCTTCTCCAGAAAAAGAAAACGTGCTGAAATCTGTTGTGAAAAAGATACAAAGACACCAGAACAACCAGAAGTAGACTGTATCATCATAATGCTGAGCAGTGAAGAAGTGTTTGTGCAAATTTAATAAAACAAAGAAGTTAAAAACATGAAATATCAACTTGTCAGCACTATAACTCCCATTTTTTATATTTTTCTTTGGCATTTTTTTCTTCATTCTTTCTGGTTTAGGCCTCCTGTACTAGGATACCGCTGGATCATGGCGAGTTTGGGAGTGCTGATTTTCAGAGTTCTTTTCCTTTGGACGACTGAAACACAACCTGTTTGTATGTCATAAATTGACTAGCTACATGGGCTCATTGCCCATGTGCTGGCTGGTTTGCGGTATGCTGTCATAACAGTTGATCTCTTTTGTCTTGGGCAGGGGACTCGTAAATCTTGCACTCACAAACTCTATATATTTTTGCTGTATTCTCTAAATTTTCCCTTTTATAAGCATTTTTTTTATTTTAGCCAAAATCTTCCCCCAATATTTCTTGTTTTGTATTTTATCTCCCTAGCCTATATAATCTCTTCGTAGTCTTAACCATTAGTTTTGTATATTGGAAAGTGCTGCCATTTTGATTATCATGTGTGAAACAAATTCAATCTATAATAAGAGAACAATCCAGTACCAGAAAATAACAGTGTGGAACCATTATCTTCATCAATTATGTGAAGCTACATGCATACAACATAAATGGAACTGAAGGAACTATTATGAAAGTACACTGAAAACATTGTGTCGGACAAGAACTGTAGAAATAAAAATTCAAGTGCTATGTGGTTCCACTAAATAATAACAATTAATACTACAATATTTTATTCACCCTTGCCTAGCTCTTTTACCTTGAGAATGATACATGTTCTATAGTAACTGTGGCAAGGGGTGATATTTGTTGAGAATAAGTTTATGTATATCTTGTTTTCTTGGGCGTGCAAGACAATCTGTTAGGTATGCAAAATTCCTTTGGGATCCTTGGTGTTTGGCATACCTATTCAAATGCCTGTACATTCCCCATGTAAATGTTATGTAATGCTGCAGTATTTTATTTTTTTTTACTTCCTAATGAACAGCGTTCAGACAACATATTTTCTTACTGTGACTGTGTGCTTAAATGCTGAGATTGTCTTGCACAAGCCATGCCCTACATGTTAATTGTCAAATCAATGTGTTGGCTCTGAAAGCTTTTTCTAGTCAGCTGTTTGAAAAAGACATTCCAAATTCATTTTTTAAAGTCTATTTTTACAGTGGTACTACACCAGATATTGTTTTGAATGTGTATACCATAACTTCCTAACATTGCCACTACACTTAATAAAGAATATTTTGTTTTTCAGGCAGGCATATCTTTGTGACACATATCCATATAGATAGTAGAAGTTTCTCGAGAACTGTAAGCTGAAATTTTTCATGTTGTTTAAATTTCAATGTTGATTAATCGTCTTTGGACCTGGAACACATGCTTCAGGATTGCCTCTCAATTTCAGGAAACATTCTAAAAGTGGGGGGTAATCTCAGGCTATGAATAAAATTAATTTAACTTACAGCTTACGCTACTACTCGAGATCTTCTGTATGCATGAACATGTTGAATGAATTATGAATTGTTGTTTATAGGGTGAAATTAGGTGCTTCTGAAGTTCGACTCTTGGAGCCGCTATAATTCTTCCAACTTATAACGCTTGTCTGAATTTAATGTACTGAAGAGATTTTCTCTTAGAATTTAATGGTTACGATCAACTTTTAAAGAAAATGTTATCATATAAGTGCATTTCCCCTTATAAAGTGCAAGAGAATTGTTCCACTTAATAAGTACTGAATGTCCATTTTGGGTGTCAGAAGTGGAGTTCATCTGAATGGCTTACTGTAAGGAAAATAATCATCATCATGTTTCTTCAACAATATCCCTTTTATCAGGCATTATAACCATTTAACCATTTCCATTAAATACAATTGTTTTTCATGTTATGATAACAGTTTATAATGAGACAGCATAAGGTGCCTCGTGTCTCAGAATTCATCCTCATATAATTAAATCATTATATATGTATGTATGAGTGAAAATGGATATGTGTCCTTTATATGTCAATAAACAAGTTGCATATTAGCTTTGATTATATAACAGACGTTATAAACCATATTTTGGTGTTAAGCGGGAGCTTTCTAACACAAAAGTGGGGGGTAATGTGAAGCCCAAGGGCTTCAGTCTTTATTTTATACAGTGAGAAGCAACTTGTTTGTTGACATCCCTTTTGAACATGTTCTCTAGTCAAATGAACTGGGTATATCAAGGTCAATATATCAGCTGTTGTATTTTTTTGTTGACATGTGCTTTTCACATTCCCCTTTCGTAGTAGATAAACTAAATTAACTTCAAGGAGGAAGACCTATGTAACTTTTGAATAGGATCATGAAGCAATGAAAGCCATGATTTTTAACAGCTGTCATATCCAGTTATACCAAACTTTTAAATCCAAAAACAGAATTTATCTAACCACTGTGTATTATGCCATGTGTTGATGTCTAAATTTAGATGCGGTCCTCTGACTGACCCAGACTGTAACCTAGTTACAGTGTAAACAGTTTATTTATAGTACACTTTCATCTTTTATCGGATACTGTTAGCAGTAAATGTCCTAAATATTTGACAACTCTCATCTATAAAAAGTCATAGAAACCTCAATATTTGGGCGATTTTCATGAAACTTGGAAATTCTGAAAGGTTATTATTTGCAGTTTTTATTTATATCAGTAACTTTATACATTTCATTCAGAAAAATAGTTTTTTATTGGATTAAACAGATAGGGGTTCTATTCTTTGGGCCTCCATTTTGTTTTCTTACACAGAACTTTCCTGCATGATTTGTGGGAAGTGCAGGTTTTGCAGGATTTTCTATGTTGGAAATGTGAGAATTGTGGGAATTGGGTTGTAGGATCTGTGGGAGTATATAAGAAATTCCAACAGATGATCTAGGATTTCGCCATTGTTGACATTGTAGGGTTAAGTTGGGGTTTTCAGGTGCTTTGAATTTTTAGTTTGTTTACTTAAGAGAATTTATTTCTATTTAAGTTTTGAGGTTTAGAATGTTGGAGAAACTTTCTAAAACTACTGGACATTAATTTAGGGAGATGTTTAGATTGATTTTCTGGATAAAAAGGGATTTAATCTTCGGATTTATTGCATTTTATCTTGTGAAGGCATGTCTTTTATTTTACGTTTAAATAATTGAGGTTTATGAACAGGGATACTTTGGAGGTTTATGAGCAGGATTCCTTTCATCATTTATGAACAGGAATCTTTTGGAGGTTTATGAGCAGGAATATCTTGGGGTTTTATGAGCAGGAATCTCAATATATCATAGCAGCAGTATCTTTATAAAAGTTAAGCCTCATTTAAGGGGAATTATAGATTATTATTATCATTGAATATTGCCTGCCTGAGAACACTTTGCTGTTTTATTCAGAGCCACACACATAAGTTATGCATTTCCAGATCTATTAAGTTTTAAAAATCATTAAAACTGTTGAAAATATAGCTAGTTCTTAAGTGATCTTTTCTTTCCAAGTAATTTCTATCAGAGTTTTATCAGAAAATCCCCTTGGCGAAATCCCACCTTCATGTGAAAGGCATGAGGGTCTAGTGTAGCTAAGAATCCGTCGTCCGGCCTGCTTTCTCGTCTGTCTTTTGTATATTGCTCAACAGTCTGACAGTAGATAAGCAGTGTCTGTTGCCAGGCTGTTGCGGAATATTGTTCAGTATAGTCAGGTTTACTGATGAGAACCACGCTACCATTCACTCATCAGTAGACAGCTGGTCCGCTTTATCTAAAGGTGAGCGATTGGACCAGTGACTAATAAAGAAAAAGTCCTTAGACACTCGGCGTACGTTACAATATTCTTGTTCTTTGTGATAAGACACATTTAGTGATACCAACCAGGGCTCCATTGGGTCCATGCCCCACCCCCTCTACTTCATAAAAGGCCTAATGTTTCATATACTGAGTCCACATTGATGCTCATTTGGATATGGGGGTTCATTTGGCAGATTAAAATGATATCATGTTAAAATACATGGCTGCAATTTGGCAGTGCCCACCTGAGCTCTGGTGAGCATAGTGGCCCATGGGCCTCTTGTTTTGTAAGACTCAGAAAATGATAAAATGATTACTATGCATGAAACAAATCCCAGGACAATCTTTGGAAGTTAATCATGCATATGTATATTGGGGGATTTCTTTTCTTTCTTTATGTAAACTGGTGTTTGGAATTGGCCAGAGTGGCCCGTGGGGGTTCCATCTTGTTACAGTTTACTTCAGGGCCTGAGTTATTCAGACGTCAGATCTGACGGAAAGTGTTGGTTTGAACATGAACTTCAATTATTTTATATGGCAAAAATTATCCCTGTTTGACCTGAATAGAACTCTCTGCTTTATTTACGTAATCATCCAAAGTATTGGGACAGATCTGCCGGACCAAACAGTGCAGACCCAGATCAGACTGCTCCTGGGAGCAGTCTGATCAGGGTCTACACTGATTGCCATCAACCTGTGCAGACCCAGATCAGACCTCCTGAAGTCTGATCAGGGTCTACACTGTTTGCCATTCCTTTTTAACCTTTTGTATGCCTTGCAGGATAGTGAAACAAATTTGTTAAAAGTTTAGGAGAATTACAGCAAGTCATCAAGGTGTACAAATTTTTAGGATTTTTACGGTAAGATGGATTAACCCTTAAAACACCATGGAAACTTAAAGAGCAGATGACAATTTTACTTTTTAATGTACTTTTCAGAGAAAACTTAAGTATTTAAAAAAAAAAAAAAATGGAGCAGCATAATCCCACACTTTGAAAATCATGTCACAATAAAAGGACCGAAAATCCTACTTTTTGATCTCTGGTGATCCCCAGACATGCCCAATTTTTGCACCAATATATTCTACCCCTAATATTAGTAATAACCTTCAATTTGATATGACAACAACATGACTAAATTTGTACAAAATGGATTTTCCAGTGACGCCCCACCCCACAGGGGCATCTTATCAGAATTCTGAATACTTTTCTTCAGGCCATTATCTGTGGAAGCTCAACGTCCCACACCCATTGGGGCTTGAGGAAATAGATGGGCTGCATGATGCTTCCATGCAGAGCTGAAACCGACCGCACACGAGTACTGGCAATCCACTTAGAGGATCTAGGCCTGCCCAGGCAAAACAGTGCGAGTCAGACCATCCATCCTATTAGTTTCATTGGGTGTCAGGGCTTGACATGTCATTTCATCTCAATGTTGGGTAAAGTCTCACAAAATTGGAAGCAACGTCTCCAACATGACCTACAGTGTTGACGGGGATGTTAAACCTCAAATCATTTAACAAACAAAAACAATTCCAGCTCAAAAATCCTACTTTTTGACCAGTGGTGGACCCCAGACATCCCCTGTGAAATGGAATTCTTAACTCAAGAGCACTTCATGAACAGTTCTGAAAAATTAGTAAGAATTCTTGATCTTTTCATGAATAGTTCAAGAATACTTCAAGAACAAAAGTTCTTAGTTGTTGAACTGTATTTATTTATAAGAACTTCAATCTTGAACTGTTCAAAAACAGTTTTTAAGAACTTTTCAAGAATACTGTCTTGTTCTTAAAAATTGTCCAATTTAACATTTCTTAAAATGTACTTTAACTGTTCTTGGAACACTTTAAGAGCAGTTTATGTCCAGTTCTTGAACATTGATCTCGACCTGTGAAAGAACTTTTCTTGAACTGTTCTTAAAAAATTTGCAGGGGATAAACCACCATATTCTATACTTCCATTACCTTTAATTTGGTATGCAACATGAATATCTTTTTTTTTTTAATTTATTGTCAAATAAATTATTGATCGATTATCTGATAAATCATGCCAACCTTCTCGAAACAATCTCAGACAAGACAGCTTGCGGCACTGATGGATTTTAGTCTGATTTTGTCCCCAAGATTTTGTCACAAAAATGTGCATTAAATGACTAACGATGAGCACAGAAAACTTATTAAGACAATTTTCTGCTGTCCTGAAAAATCATTAATTGGCTTTATTAGCTTAGGGGTAAATACTGAATGAGCAACTGGTATGAACCATGTAGCAACAAAATAGAAGTAGAGGCAATACAATCAACCCACAGCTCCCATCAGGGACACCAAAGGGAAAGAAACACAAACATGAAACAACAAACCCTAATGGAAGCATCAATAGTGGAAAGCCAAAAGGACAGTTACTTTCCCACAAAATGGCCAATTGGCTATATCCAAAACAAAATAATATAAGCGATACAAACACTCAAAGACAAACCATAACAAAAACAAACCGCGACAGAAGAACCGCCTTGGAAAGGTCAGTGAAACAAATTCCACTGGGGGGCTTAAATCGATTTTACAGTGCCACAATCCTCACCTTTACTTCCGTCGGGATTTAGACAAATAATTTGTTTAGTCCATGTGAAGGCCTCCTAACTCATCAGTGCAACATCTCCGTGAACACAAAACCTGTCTTGAGGTCATAGCAACAGATATGGTTTGAATTTTGTGATGATTGAAGGATAGTTTTTGTCAATTCTCCATAAAAACCTATGTTGTGGATATTCATTAGAACCGCCTCTCTGAGGCGGTTCTAATGAATATCCACAACATAGTTTCCCTCATTTCGCCATATGAACCTATCCTTCAAACAAAACCACAAAAATAACCACCTTATCTGTTGCAATGCTTGAAGTTTTGTGACCAGTTGTGACACAAATCGGCCTGTTCAACTATACAGACTAACAGGGCTTTAGATAAGGCTGCGTACCGCGTAAATTACGAAAATAATTCGGAGGATACTCCTTTTTAGCTCACCAGAGCCGAAGGCTCCGGGGGAGCTTATAGGATAGGCATTTGTCCGTCGTCGTCGTCGTCGGCGTCGTCGTCGTCGTCGTCGTCGTCGTCTGCGTCGTCGTCAACACTTTCAAACGACATCTCCTCTGAAGCCACTGGGCCGATTGAGTCCAAATTTCATCTGTAGCATCCTTGGGCTGGGGGATTGAAAGTTTGTGTTTTTTATGAAAATTGGCCCATTAGTTTGGTTGCTATAGCAACTTATAGCTCCCATAGACTTATAATGGGGAAAATTGAAAAATGGCATTAACTGCCAAGCCTTTGCAGATATTGGAACAAAACTTTCATAGAAATGTTCCTTAAGCAATCTAGTATCTACCATATGATTTTAGGCCTACTGCTCAATTTTAATGGTTGCCATGGAAACCAAAATGCAAAAAATAGAAAAAAAAATACTTAAAAATCATCTCCTCAGAAACCGTATGCTCTATGAGGCTGAAAGTTTATGGAAATATTCACCATATTTGCCTTTACAGGTTTTGTGTTTTTTATGAACTTCGGCTCTTTAGTTTGGTTGCTATGGCAACTTAGATTTTCCATAGACTTATAATGGGAAAAATTGAAAAATGGCATTAACTACAAAGCCTTTGCAGATATTTTGACAAAACTTTCATAGAAATGTTCCTTTAGTAAACTTCTCTCAGCCATATGCTGTTATGTCAGCCTGGGGGTCCAGTAGGTTGTGCCGGGGCCATGCCCCGCCCCCAGTACTTCATAAAATGACTTATATCTCAGAAACCTTACAGATCCCCACCCCTAAACCATATATATTCTTGTTCCTATTGATAAGACGCATTCAGTGACACCAACCTGGAGGTCCTCCGGGATGTGCCGAGGCCATGCCCCACCCCCTCCACTTCATAAAAGGCCCAATATCTCGGAAACCATTCAGATCCCCACCCCTGAACCCTATATACTCTTGTTCCTTATGATAAGACGCATTCAGTGACATCAAACTGGGGGTCCCCCGGGATGCGCCGGGGCCATGTCCCGCCCCTCCATTTCATAAAAGGCCCAATATCTCGGAAACCTTACAGATCCCCACCCCTAAACCATATATATTCTTGCTCCTTATGATAAGACGCATTCGTTGACCCCAAATTGGGGGTCTTCCGGGGTGCGCCGGAGCCATGCCCCACCCCTTCACTTCACAAAAGGCCATATATCTCAGAAACTGTTCAGATCCCCACCCCTAAACCATATATGTTCTTGTTCATTATGATGAGACACATTCAGTGACACCAACCTGGGGGTCCCCAGGGATGTGCTGGGGCCATGCCCCACCCCCTCCATTTCATAATATCACAATATCTCGGAAATCTTACTGATCCCCACCCCTAAACCATATATATTCTTGTACCTTATGATAAGACTCTTTCATTGACACCAACCTGGGGGTCTCCCTGGGCCTTGCCCCACCGCTGCACTTCACAAAAGGCCTTATATCTCAGAAACTGTTCAGAGCCCCACCCCTAAACCATATATATTCATCTTCCTTATGATAAGGCACATTCATTGACACCAGCTTGTGAGTCCCCGGGGCATGCCCGGGCCTTGCTCCACGGCTTGACTTCATTAAAAGCCACATATCTCAGAAATAGTTCAGATCCCCACCCCTAAACCATATATATTCTTGTTCCTTATGATAAGACTCATTCAGTCACACCAACTTGGGGGTCTCTTTGTGCTGAGGCAATGTGCCCCGCCCTTCCACTTCATAAAAGGCCATATATTTCAGAAACCATTAAATCCCCACCCCATATTCATATATGTTCTTGTTCCTTATTATTAGCACACCTACTGTAGGGGTGTCCGCAGGGGCCGGTCCTCTCCTTTCCACTTCATGAAAGGATATCTTGGAAACCGTTCAGATTCCCTCCACTAAACCATATATATACTTGGTCCTTATGATGAGACACATTTAGGGACAACAATCTTGGGCTTTCCTGGGAACGACAGGGCATGCTCCAACCCCTCCACTTATATCTCCAGCCATGCAGATCCCCACTGCTAAACCATATATGTTCTTGTTCTTTGTGATAAGACACATTTAGTGATACCAACCAGGGCTCCATTGGGTCCATGCCCTACCCCCTCTACTTCATAAAAGGCCTAATGTTTCATATACTGAGTCCACATGGATGCTCATTTGGATATGGGGGTTCATTTGGCAGATTAAAATGACATCATGTTAAAATACATGGCTGCAATTTGGCAGTGCCCACCTGAGCTCTGGTGAGCATAGTGGCCCATGGGCCTCTTGTTTTTCTTTTCGCCAGCACTTTCGCGAATTTGATTTTTCTTGTGCCAATTTCTTAAAACCTGTGCCAGTTGGAGCCATTTTTCGCAAAATGCCAAATTCTTTGAAAAGTGTATTTTAACCCTTATCCTGCTGAATATAATCATTCTGCCACACCCATTTGATTTCCAAATGTCAACCAATCAAATTATTTGATGTTATGTTTTTATTCAAATTCATAAACTGATTGGCAAACAGTGCAGACCCTGATTAGATGGTTTCATAACCCACCTGAATCTACACTGTTTGCTGAGTCAGACCTTAACGTGTTCAGCAGGATGAGGGTTAAATAAGTCCTGAGCAGCAGTAGCTTTATGAAACAATCCTGTTGGCAATATGATTAAACTGTGATTCAGCAAAATCATATTTCCAGTGTGTTCTATAGGTTAGTAGAACTGCTTCAAAAACTTTTGCTGATCTGTAATTATTAATGAAATAGTAAGAAACTTCTAACACATTTTCTTTATTTTTAAATTGTTATAATGTAAACAAGTTATTGTTATATTATATATAAACAAGTAACTAACATGTACATGTTGTTTTATGAAGAAACGTTGCAATAAAATATCTGATATTGACCTGTCTTCCTTCTTTTTGAAATTGTCTTGTTCATATTATAACTATTAACTGTCACTAGAAGTATAATCTATAGAGTTGAACCAGAACAATTTCCTACCCATTAGGGCACGGATTGGCTTATATATTTCCTAGACTTAAAACACTTACTTAAGGCACTGATTAAGACATTTACTGGACTTAGCACAATGAGTTGATAACTTGCTACACTTAATTAGCACATTGTCTTAGAGCACTGATTTATATTTTTCCTAGATCTAGCACACAGAATGACTTAAGACAGTGATTAGTAAGTATCCTAAACTAAGTGCAGTGACTTAGGGCATTGCCAGTGCCCTGTGCCATTGTGCTAAGTGGATACTTATAAATCTGTCCTTGGCACAAGAACACAGATATTTACATTGATCCCTTCTTAATCACAGTTTATGTCACTGTTGAAGAATTTTCCTCTGGCACTTGGCAGACCACTTCTGAAATGCTCTGGTGAAATTGAACTTGTTCCTGTCTGGGCCTTGAATTGAAATTGTCATAAGGTTTTCAAGGTTCTCTACATTCAGTTGATTCCTTATGGATGTCTTGATGAGGTTTTGTCTGGAAAATCCTCTTTCACAGTCGACAGTTGAGACTGGCGACACCAAGAGCCTTTTAGCTGCCGCTGATACAATAGGATATTGTTCATCCAGTTTGGCTCCATACTGTGCAACATCTTTGGTTGTCTGTAGCGTCTGGTGGCCATTCTCTATCTTCTTCACCACATATCGAAAAAAACTTTTCATCTCTTCAGTACACTCCTGCTTTAGGTAGGCTGAGACGTTCCTGATGTCTTCATCTTTTTCCTCAAGTTTTATGACCGGACTGAAGAGTCTGGAGAGGCTTGTAAGTGTTGTGGCATCTTCAGTTGTAGACAATCTCTTTTGAAGGTTCTGAATGACAAAATCAGTGAATGAGTCACAGGCTGCTTTAGCTTCCTTTCTCTGTTTTTCTCCATCTCGAATAGTGTGAGGACCAAACTCAAAAGTAGTCAATCATCACCATCAACAGTTGGTTTAGTGGGGGCAACGGAGAGGAACTTCTTCATTGTAGCACCAGACTTGGATTGTTTCAGATCTCCAATGGTATCAATAGTGGACTCTAGCAATGGGTTGACATCAGTGAAGTCCAGGTCACTTTTCTGATATATCTTACTGAGTATAGCCAGGTGCTACATAACATCGGCCAGGTAGTGGGCTACATAGAGGAACTTGTAGGAGGTTATCGGCTTGTAGAGAGAGAGCTTTCCAGATGACTCTTCTAAGAACAGAGAAACAAGAGAATCATAGTTCTATAGCAAGGCTTGGAGAGAACCATCAAAACTAAGCCACCTGGTGTGGAATACTTCTTTAAACTTCTTGCAGTTGCTGGCTTGCTGGACAATTGACTGAATAGCTTTTAGGGATGCTGAATTCTTGACAGAGTTCTTGAAGTACTTAAATATATCATTTAGCAGCCCCTGAAACTTCACATGGTAGGGTATCTTGTTAGCTGCCCCTCCACAACTCAGAGCTAGTCTGTGAGCAATGCAGTGTGTTGATAGGATTTCTGGCAGGATCTCTTTCAGTCTTTGTACAACACCAGACTTCTTACCGGTCATAATAGCTGCCCCATCTGTGGCATTTTTGTGTATGCAGGTAATTGACACCTAGTCAATCCTTAGATCACTCGAGTGATATTCCTTTATTGATTTAACTGTGATAGGTAATGGGCATCCTTTTGATGTTTTTAAGCGACTTTAATATAATGCTGTGGTAAAAAAACATTGATCACAGGATATTTTCAGTTAGGGACAATCAATGACAGTGAAAGTATCTTGTAAATACGTTAGACCTGTTTTTGTTTGTTTATTGATTTGTGGTTAACGTCCCCGTCAACACTGAAAGGTCATTTTGGAGATGTTGCTTCCAATTTTGTGGGGCTTTTACCCGACGTTGAGATGAAATGACATCTCAAGCCCTGTCACCCAATGAAACCAATAGGGTTTATAAGCATGGACGGTCCGACTCGAACCGCTTTGCCTGGGCAGGCTTAGATCCGCTAAGCGGTTTACCAGTACTCGTGTGCGGGTCGGACTTAGCTCTGCGTGGAAGCATCGTGCAGCCCATATATTTCTTCAAGCCCTAATAGGCAGGGGCCGAACGTTAGACCTGTAATGAGAATTTAGGAAACTGAAAGTAGACAATTTGCGAGAATTCATGGACTGTTGAAAGTGAAAGTAGAAAATAAAATTGCAGAACAGAGGTGACCAGAAACATGTTTTACACCTGCACAGATCTTTAACAGTGTGCTCATTGCATTCTGATGCAGACATTTGCTAGCTACTCCTGTGAGCTTTTTAGCTCACCAGAGCCGAAGGCTCCGGGGGAGCTTATAGGATAGGCATTTGTCCGTCGTCGTCGTCGTCGTCGTCGTCGTCGGCGTCTGCGTCGTCGTCAACACTTTCAAACGACATCTCCTCTGAAGCCACTGGGCCGATTGAGTCCAAATTTCATCTGTAGCATCCTTGGGCTGGGGGATTGAAAGTTTGTGTTTTTTATGAAAATTGGCCCATTAGTTTGGTTGCTATAGCAACTTAGAGCTCCCATAGACTTATAATGGGGAAAATTGAAAAATGGCATTAACTGCCAAGCCTTTGCAGATATTGGAACAAAACTTTCATAGAAATGTTCCTTAAGCAATCTAGTATCTACCATATGATTTTAGGCCTACTGCTCAATTTTAATGGTTGCCATGGAAACCAAAATGCAAAAAATAGAAAAAAAAATACTTAAAAAATCATCTCCTCAGAAACCGTATGCTCTATGAGGCTGAAAGTTTATGGAAATATTCACCATATTTGCCTTTACAGGTTTTGTGTTTTTTATGAACTTCGGCTCTTTAGTTTGGTTGCTATGGCAACTTAGATTTTCCATAGACTTATAATGGGGAAAATTGAAAAATGGCATTAACTACAAAGCCTTTGCAGATATTTTGACAAAACTTTCATAGAAATGTTCCTTTAGTAAACTTCTCTCAGCCATATGCTGTTATGTCAGCCTGGGGGTCCAGTAGGTTGTGTCGGGGCCATGCCCCGCCCCCCAGTACTTCATAAAATGACTTATATCTCAGAAACCTTACAGATCCCCACCCCTAAACCATATATATTCTTGTTCCTATTGATAAGACGCATTCAGTGACACCAACCTGGAGGTCCTCCGGGATGTGCCGAGGCCATGCCCCACCCCCTCCACTTCATAAAAGGCCCAATATCTCGGAAACCATTCAGATCCCCTCCCCTGAACCCTATATACTCTTGTTCCTTATGATAAGACGCATTCAGTGACATCAAACTGGGGGTCCCCCGGGATGCGCCGGGGCCATGTCCCGCCCCTCCATTTCATAAAAGGCCCAATATCTCGGAAACCTTACAGATCCCCACCCCTAAACCATATATATTCTTGCTCCTTATGATAAGACGCATTCGTTGACCCCAAATTGGGGGTCTTCCGGGGTGCGCCGGAGCCATGCCCCACCCCTTCACTTCACAAAAGGCCATATATCTCAGAAACTGTTCAGATCCCCACCCCTAAACCATATATGTTCTTGTTCATTATGATGAGACACATTCAGTGACACCAACCTGGGGGTCCCCAGGGATGTGCTGGGGCCATGCCCCACCCCCTCCATTTCATAATATCACAATATCTCGGAAACCTTACTGATCCCCACCCCTATACCATATATATTCTTGTACCTTATGATAAGACACTTTCATTGACACCAACCTGGGGGTCTCCCTGGGCCTTGCCCCACCCCTGCACTTCACAAAAGGCCTTATATCTCAGAAACTGTTCAGAGCCCCACCCCTAAACCATATATATTCATCTTCCTTATGATAAGGCACATTCATTGACACCAGCTTGTGAGTCCCCGGGGCATGCCCGGGCCTTGCTCCACGGCTTGACTTCATTAAAAGCCACATATCTCAGAAATAGTTCAGATCCCCACCCCTAAACCATATATATTCTTGTTCCTTATGATAAGACTCATTCAGTCACACCAACTTGGGGGTCTCTTTGTGCTGAGGCAATGTGCCCCGCCCTTCCACTTCATAAAAGGCCATATATTTCAGAAACCATTAAATCCCCACCCCATATTCATATATGTTCTTGTTCCTTATTATTAGCACACCTACTGTAGGGGTGTCCGCAGGGGCCAGTCCTCTCCTTTCCACTTCATGAAAGGATATCTTGGAAACCGTTCAGATTCCCACCCCTAAACCATATATATACTTGGTCCTTATGATGAGACACATTTAGGGACAACAATCTTGGGCTTTCCTGGGAACGACAGGGCATGCTCCAACCCCTCCACTTATATCTCCAGCCATGCAGATCCCCACTGCTAAACCATATATATTCTTGTTCTTTGTGATAAGACACATTTAGTGATACCAACCAGGGCTCCATTGGGTCCATGCCCTACCCCCTCTACTTCATAAAAGGCCTAATGTTTCATATACTGAGTCCACATGGATGCTTATTTGGATATGGGGGTTCATTTGGCAGATTAAAATGATATCATGTTAAAATACGTGGCTGCAATTTGGCAGTGCCCACCTGAGCTCTGGTGAGCATAGTGGCCCATGGGCCTCTTGTTTTCAAATCTGCTGCGTATCAGGTACGAAAAACAAATTAGCATTACGCATTTAATATTTTTTGAGAGCGTATTTGGAACGCACGTGAAATAAATGACGTGTGTAATAAAAGGCAGGAGATTCTCACACGGGAAAATCATGCATTCATTAATTATTTCAAGGGAATCAAGTTTTATTGGGGTTGGGGTTACGGTCCTTTCAAGATTATATCACATATAGAGCCGATCCGATCGTTAATCAGGTGGGCGTAAACCGGAGTAATCTGAACTACAGTAAGACGAGCGAGCAGTGAAGTCTCGGATCAGACAGCGCATGCGCGCAAGCCTTCATTAGCCGTATTGATTGGATGAGCAGGTTATTGCTCAACAGTATCGACGCGCATCAGTCTGCGCATCGCTGATTTTACAAGCTGGGTTATCCAAACGGACTTGCGTAGTTGTTGCACATGTTGTTCTGACTTACATAGTGGTTGCGCATGCTGGTCTAAGTCTTCGAGTATCGTGTGACCAGTGAAGACTCTGAGTAGCCTGCGCATCCTTGCAAACTGCTCAGTCTTCGCTGACCCCAAGAGCCTTTTGCAGGGCTACTCAGAGATAGGTGAGGAAAAAAAGGTTGCCCGGGTTGTGCATGTTGATCTGGGTCTCTGCAAGGTGTTGTGCAACGCAGCTCGGTATACAGACTGTTTACTTGCAATACTGTCGCAGACTGGTTAAGCCACGGGGATATTGCAAACACTAGCTTCGCATTTTGATCAGAGTCTTTGCAGATCATTGGCAACCAGTTGAGCGTCAAATGACATGGATAACTATTGAGTAGTCTCCCTTGAACAGATTATTTATTCAGTCATCGGTTATTTTTTGTATTGCTTTAATAACACGCTTTCAGATGAATCAAACAAATTATTTTATATTTGAATTTTATAATTCTTTATTAAAAGATACCTAGAAATAAAATGTTCAAATTTTTTTTTTTAATAATAAACGTTGCTATTGCTTCGACCCAGTACACCACTTACTTGTGAAATGCATATAAATATGTATATAATTCCAGTAGAGATATCAGTACCATTAGCTTCACTAACGTGTGAAAAAAGCCAATTGATCATAACGATTTTGATGGCGATTCATAAACCAAAAAATGGTGCCCAATTGTTTTCATCCAAAAGGGCCCTACCGGTTACCGCAGTACAACGAACGCGACAGAGTACAACGAACGCGACAGAGTACAACGAACGCTACGGAAATCATGACGTCACAGCAGTATTTTCGGTAAGAAAAAGGTTTATTTTAGCCCAAATCCTAATCTTTTTGGGTGGTTAGTTTGCATAGCTGCAGAGTAATGGTATTACCATTTACTGATACTGTTGCAGATAATTCTGTTCATTATAAACGAAAACACAAACATTTTTCTTTCGTCTAGTGTGTTTTCACCAACCCCAGCATACTTCGGTCAATGTTTTTTGACAGTAACACATCTTTTGTGCACATGATTTTGTGATTTATATGTTATTGCGATTTCAGAGCTTCCATTGATACATTTGCTTGAGCCCCAGTTCATGTCAATACTCACTGAATCCGTGGATGGTTCAATGGTTGATTTTTTGTTAGGGTACAACTTACCACGGGTTATGATACACCATAACGCGGTTAGTCAGCACAATTTGTGTACAACAAACACGGATTATAATCTTCATAAATTGAAATATTTGTATGAATCGGGGTTTAACGACCCCGTAAACACTATTTGTCATTTTGGAGACGTTGCTTCCAATTTTGTGGGACTTTTACCCGACATTGAGATGAAATGACATCTCAAGCCCTGCTGCACAATGAAACCAGAAGGCTTATATGCATTGGACGATCTGGCTCAAACCGCTTTGACTGGGCAGGCTTAGTCCTTCTAAGCGGTTTACCAGTACTCGTTTGTGGTCAGATTCAGCTCTGCGTGGAAGCACCATGCAGCCCAATTTATTTCTCCAAGCCTCGATGGGCTGGGGCGAAATAAATTGAATTATTATACCTCACGCGATTTTACCATACAAAACGCTCATAGACCAGAGGGTGATAATTTTTACTATCCCATGCGATATTAAACTATCACATGCGCAAAAATGATGCGCGTACGGTTTAATTTTTTCGACAAGATATTCATGATTTCATACATCAGGGTGATAATAAGTTCGGTATAATAAAATAAATATCACATTTCTGAGAGGGTGATAGTAAGAATGTTCACCCTTCGGAAATGATTATCGACCTCGGCTTCGCCTCGGTCGATAATCATTTCCTCAGGGTGAACATTCTTACTATCACCCTCTCAGAAATGTGATATTTATATAATAAAACTCTTTAATCCGCCAGCGAAGGCATGCTACATGATGCTGTTTTTAATTCAAAATGATCCATTTTGCTGTTACATACTCTTTTATGCCTGATTCTCATTATGATCTCCGAACTTATGTATACACGTACGAATTTAAAGGGTTGGGTAAAAATCTTGGACAAAGGGCACGGGTGAACATTTATTCTGGCTTTCCAGAACGTTTTTACCACATCCCCGAATTATGAACAACTGAAACCCAACTTCTTTAGTTTCGGCATTAATGGGGTGGGGAGACTCTTGAATTTATAGATTCCTTTCTTTGCTACTGAAAATAGTTAGTTTTTGTAAATGACATGGACCCAATATGAGTTAATGGCGAGTATATTGAGTGTGTTCCAGTTTTGTCTGGGTCCCGAATGGGACTGTTCTTAGTCCTCTGTTAGACTTCCTGTATATTAATCATATTTCCTCCTACATTGTCTCAGAAATAAGACTGTTCGCAGACGACTGGGTGTGCTGTCGGGAAATTAGAGTTACAGAGGACTTACGTAAACTTCGGAACCAAATGGATAGACTAGGATTTTGCGCATGAAAATGTGGCATGACATCATGCGAACAAGTCCGTGAAATGAACACCCCTTACTTTATATAGAGAAAACTGGGATTTAAGGGGATATACATACTTGTTTATTATATCTGCTATAAGACACAGGTTGTGGGTACATGTTAGAACCGCCTCCTTGAGACGGTTCTAACGAGCACCCACAACCTATGTTTGCAGTATAATTAAACATATCACGAATTTTCATCAGAGAAGTAGCCATTTAGGAGATGTGAAAAAATACACTATGTCGCACGGGTGTGTTACCGGGGTAAGTTTTCAGGCCGTTTAATGCAATACATTAGAAAGAAAACTAGGCAGAGAACCAATAAAATTGAGGGTTCGTGCATTAGAACTCCTTGAGTATCATTTCACAAGATTCTCTGACTCCCGAGGGCGAATTTCAATGTGGAGAGGGAGAATGTCATAGCGTATAGGTATATAGCACACTTGTACTGCCTTTCGGTACAAGCCGGCTTTTATAGCAACGTGGTAGATTTGCGTATCAATCCGGCGACCCGGGTTCGAACCCCGGCCAAGCCAAAGGTGTGTAGCATTTTTGTCACCTGTTACACAATGTCAGTAAAAATGTCATTAATGTCCACGAAGATCAAAACTGGACCGAAAACGGCACCTTGTGAGACACCACACAAAACTTGAGCCCAATCCTAAGTTTTACTGTTAGGTTCGGCAATAGTATACGTGGTGTTGGGGTCATCTGGATGACCAGCATCGCTAAACTCAAACTCAGCCATAATGCATCTTAATGAAATAAAGAATATAAGACTCTTACTTGGGTATTCTTACGACATGAATGTCGTAACAATGGAGGGAAGCATAGTTGTAAAAAAGGGAAAAAATCGCCTATGGTGAGATTCGAACCTGGGACAATCGGGTAAAATCAACTGCTCTAAGCACTAAGCCAAAGAGTCAACTGTCTTCCTCAGTTGTCTTCCGCATAATCAACCAAGGCAGATATAATGTAGGTTAGGTGCTGCGGGCCGTAACACCTCACCACTTTTCTTCAAGTCCGTCTGTTGACGCGAGGTCATTTTTGCGAAGAAAGTCAAATCCCGGCGAGCCACCATCTTCCGACATGACAGCCATAATGAAGGAATGGAGCATAGCTGAAAAAAAAGTAATCGACTCGGTGCCATAGAGTCGTACCCATGACGCAGTTGTCATTGGTTATAAACCTGTAGGCCAAGGAAGATAATTCAGGATTAGAAGTTGTGGGTCGTAACAGTATCAGGAGCGTAGCTTGAAGAAAAACAATTTTACGCAAACCCAAAGAAAATACTATATAATAACTCCGTTTACTAAATGTGGACCACTCTTACAGGAAAGAATTTGCTCCCATCAGGGAGCAAATTCTTTCCTGTAAGAGCGGTCCCCGTGCCAGAGGAGGAAAATATGCTAGCTAATCAATAGTGTTGCGTATATCCTAGACAAACTTTTCGTCCTTCTTCTTCTTCTTCATCACCATCATCATCATCATCATCATCATTTTCTTCTTCTTTTTCTTCTTCCTCTTCTTCTTTTTTTTCTTCCTCTTCTTCTTTTTCATCTTCTTCTCCTTCTTTTTCTTTTTATTTTTCTTCTTCTCTTTCCTCTTCTTTTTCTTCTTCTTTTTCTTCTACGTCTGTTTACGTTTGTAACGTGTACGCAAGTGCGTATCTGAGTACAGGTAGCTACGCCCCTGAGTATGATGGACAAACTTTCCTATCTACCCCTCACACCGATTTCTTTGGCTGGCTTGTTTCTTCGCTTGGTTGGGAGTTTAACAACCCAGCAAACAATATTTAGGTCACATCGAGCCAGATAGTTTATCTTGAAGGCTTATAAACCAGCACAATGTAAATTCTTACGCCAGAATTTGACAGTTGCCCTTCTTGAGTCAGTGATTTGATTTGTTTGATTTGTTTTTTAACGTCCCCGTCAACACTGTAAAGGTCATTTTGGAGACGTTGCTTCCAATTCTGTGGGACTTTTACCCGACATTGAGATGAAATGACATCTCAAGCCCTGTCGCCCAATGAAACCAATATGGTTTATTAGCATGGACGGTCCGCCTCGCACCGCGGTTCCTGGACAGGCTTAGATCCTCTAAGCGGTTTACCAGTACTAGTGTTCGGGCCGGATTCAGCTCTGCGTGGAAGCATCATGCAGTCCATATATTTCTTCAAGCCCCTATGGGCGGGGGCGCACTTGAGTCAGTGAAAGGGAGAGAATGGCCGTGTGTGTATTTTGAGTTATACGTCTCAGCAACCCGCTAAGGTTATACAGAGAGGGGACCTGAGTTAAACGACTCGTCAAAAAGTTTGGAGAAGCCAAAAATCGAACCCAGGACCCCTGGTTTATGAGGTGAGTAAAATAGAATGATTACCAAAGAGAACATTTCTAGGCACACCAATTTCAGATTCTTTTTCTTGCATTACTTAAATCTTAAAACGTAGATGATGAATATGCGGTCACTTCGACTGCTAACGTCTATTGTGACGTTTAGTGACGTCGCTTTACGGGCAGCGTACACGACTTTCTATACAAATAGCGCACATCAGACACCCTTTGAGTTAAACACCTCAGAATTCTCGACTTCAATACCAGCCCTTCGTAGAAAAACCCGGGTAGGATAAAAGTTTCTAGCCCAGGGTAAAATCTAGGATTTCCTCGTCTGGTGTTCAAGAACTTGTAAAACCAGGCTAGGCTTTCATTGCTCGCAGAATTTGATCGTTTTCAGCGATCAGACTGTGTGCATGCGCAACTTCTGTACTAACAAATTATTTGGCAGATTCTTGTGGTTGCACCGTGAGTGTTGTCTCATTGAAGTTGGTTTTGCTCAGTTTAACCCATTGTTGGCTATTTGAACGGTCCCTCTGTAGTTTTATATTGTTTACATGTTTATGTACAGGTTATTCTTGGGCCCCACCCACCGCTGCTTGGGGAAATCAATGGGCCACATGCTACTTCCACACAGAGCTGAAACCTGTCGCACAGGACTACTGGTTAACCACTTAGGTCTTAGTCTTCCCAGGCAAAGTGGTGCGAGTCCGATCGTTTCTTCATATACATGTGAACCCTTTTATTCTCCTTGGGCGGTAGGTTTGAGATGTCATTAAATCTCAATGACGGATGAAAAGGCTTGCAAAATTGGAAGCAATTCCAAAATGACCTTAATAGTGTTGACGGGGATGTTAAAGCTCAGTTCAAACAAACAAACAGGTTATTTTGTATGTGACATTTTCTGATGGATTATAGCGACTGCTTATTGTGGATCTGTGCTTATTGTGGATCTGTTGTAAAAAGTTGTCTCCATGTCATAAACACACCTTACGACCCATTTAGGAATGGCCAAGCACATACTGTGCATATTGTAATTTTTCAACTAAAGGGCAAATATGTATCGTTCCTCTTGGCTATTTCTTGAAAAATGGCGCTTATAATGGGTAAAAACGTCCAGATTCGGTTTTCCATATCCGTGTTTGTTGTTCCATTTGTTCCGTGTTTAGTGTACTCAGACTCAACACATGATCCGTGGTAAGGTGTACCCGTGTTTCAAGGTAGTGAGCCAAGAAAAATCGGTACGATTCTTATTCTAAATGTTTTTATTAATTATTAAAAATAGTATACTTACTTCGATTCCTAGAGACATGAAAAACCCAAGAATGCTCGTGTATATGTCATTTATTTTTGACTGATAGACCCTTAAATCTTGAAGTTTTGTTTTTCTACCTATTTTGGCCTAATTTATGGCTTAGAGTTCCCTTCTCTAACCGTGTTGTAACTTAAAATTTGGACAAAACAACAAAAACACAATCTGTTGTCATCGCAAAACCAACAGAAAAACGTAAATCGTGATATGTTCGACAAAATAAAGGAAACATTGTACTCAAACTTCTCCTGTCAAAATAAAAGACAGTAGCGTTTGTTGTACTCAGTCGCGTCACGTTGTACCGTGGTAACCGGTGTGTACCCAGCCCAGCGCCCCTCTGCCCTAAAATCCTAGCTGGAGCACTGCAATCCTTAAGTTCTTTTCAGCTGATTAGAAGTCTGTCTCTGCCGCACTTTTTGTGAAAAAGGTCCTGACAGATTTTTGACCCAGTAACTGGTTCCGATTATAACATTGCCTGTAAGGAAACACGATGGGTCCCACGATCGAAGGGTGGAAGAAAATGAATATCCATGGACAATATATGATGAAATAGAGAATATGGTTTTGAAAAGGAATTATAAATTTTTTAAAGAATATGAGTTTCACTCCATATCTTGGACAATAAAGTGAAGCTGATATTCTAATTTTTTAGAAACTCTTTGGTCACAATAATCAGCCATCGAAGTCCTGCTATCCGCCAAGAGAACTGAACCCCAAAAGTTAGATTTCTCCGTCAACAAACTGCTCAGAAGAGATTTCAATATGGCATTGTTTTGTCTGATTTGCGGCCAGGCATACTGCTTGTTTTCTAATAGACACAGATATTGAATATGTGTATCTATAAGAAAACAAACAGTAAACCTGGTCACAAATCAGTCCATAAAAACATTGTGTCGAGGCTGCAAAATAAAGTTTTTTGGTTTATTTTTCAGTACTCTTTAAAAATTTCTCGTTACTCCTTTTTTTAAAAAAGGACGAATACTGTACTCTTTTGAAAAAAAAATTATCTAAAGCCCTGGACTAACAAGAGACTTGGATCTAGAAACTAGAAGTACGGTATTGTACTTTCCAAGCAGGCCTAGCCAGCCTCGATAGATGATAGCTCAGTCAGTTGCTCGTTTGATCGACTGGATGCAGGTCTGATCAGTCCCAGGCTCGATACCTGCCAGGTCGGCATCATTCTTTCATGGAGCTTGATAATGGATAATTTTCTACAGTCATCCTTTCCTTTTTTCTGCTGATTCAAGAAGGGCAGTTGTCAGTTTCTGGTGAAAGAATGTCCGCTTATGTGTTAAAGCCTACCCAGAAGGTGTGGTTAGGTAAACTCTGCAGCTTATTATGACCAAGTTAGTATTGGCTGGGCTGTTAAACTCCTGACAAACATGGAATATTAAGGTGCTGATCAAATGGCACCGTTGTTGTTTGCAGGTGGCGGCAAACAGAGAATACTGGGTTCGTGTCATTTGATATCAAGTGTATAATCGCGAGGCTTGTGGAGCGATTCTACGTGCATTCTCATAGCCGATTATCTTGATATGAAAGCCGAGCCATTCTACATGTGTTCTCGAAGCAGAGCATGATCAACTTGATATCAAATGACACAAATATGGTGTTCTATTTATCAGTTAATCCCCTTTGTATATCAATTTTTCCAGTGGTCCAGTTCATAGAAGTGCAATATACGTTGACCTGATAATGCTCACTAAGTCTTGTCCTGACATAGAATATCTTTATCAGGTCAGTATATTACAATGCAATTAATATAGAGGGTAACTGATAAACCTAACCAGACTTGGACACAGGGAACTTTGAAAATTTGTTAAAACTTCAATGTGTTAACCATACCGCCATGTCATGGGAAAACTTCAATGTGTTAACCATCCCAGGGTGGGGAACCCACGTGACCAGATGATATAGTAAACGGAATTTTATGAGGAAAATCGCTCGCTTCAGGTACGGTTTTTCCCCGATATTTTGGTTATTACAGCACGCATTTTTACGAGTCATATACCAAAGTACTCTGCTCAACTTCCGATTTTGTATAACGTTTGCTTTGAAGGCAGAAACTGTCTGGTTTTGGAGAAATGCTCGCCCAAATTATTTTCTCGAGCCCGACAGATCGTGATAAAGACCATGGCAAACAGCAGAAATCTTAAATTTATTGCAAATAGAGTGTTTTAGATGATCCTACCGCATCCGAAATTGCAAATTTTACCTCTAGCATGTTTCTATGTAACAGTTAACACCGATACACCGTTTGTTTGCCTGTTATACAAAGTGTTATAAAATGATCCAGTTCACGGTACAAAATCGGGAAGGTAAAGTTCACGGTAATTTCCACAATTGTGATAACGTAAACGCCAAACTGATAATGCTTTTCAACATGTCGCAACAACAAGATGGCAATTCACGTGATGTTGGTCATGGGAAATACATTTTCGTTGATACATAATGTATTCCTTTTTTCCAAATGACTTCCGCATGTAAAGACTTAAGATTGAAAACATCTTAACGAACATACGCGAAAACACATGGGCACGACCGCCCACGTTTTTGTGGAAACAGCTTTTTCTCTCAGACTTATTGGAAGATACATCAATGCAGTACACATGGAGCGGCATAAGAGTTTTTGTGTTCAAAAGGTCAGAAAGCGTTTCCCATAAAAGCGAACTCAGACCCTGAGGGTGAAGGTTTGGATCCTACTAAGTATACTTAAAATAGAAGTGGAGGCAATGATCAGGGATCGATACAATCAACCCACAGCTCCCATCAGAGACACCAAAGGCAAAGAAACACAAACATGAAACAACGGACCCTAATGGAAATATCAATAGCGGATTGCCAAAAGGACAGTTACCTTCCCACAAAATAGCCAATAGGCTATCCGAAATAAGTTAATATAAGCGACACAAACATTAAAGACAGAAGAACCTTGCAACGGCCACCGGAAACGAATTTCACGGGGTGTGTGTGTGTGTGGGGGGGGGGGGGGGGGGGGGCTTTTGGCCATATATATTTGAGTCTGCACTTAGCACCTTATTTATTTGTGTTGTCATAAAACTGGCAATTTGTTTGTTTTGATTAAGGCGTAACTATACCAAATTTAGTGACACAGAGGCCTTTCTGATATTTTATCTTCATCAGTGTGTCTCAACCCCAAAATTTTGAAACCCAAACGGATGACGGACAAGACCCAGCAAACACAGCATATCCCCCTACGAGCACAAACCGACTGACGTACCTCATGAGACAGGTCAACTGGAGGCATCTGGCAAGAGACGCCTACCCGCGCACTTTTAGGCGTCCCCCACCGAGCCAACATCAGCAAACATGGCCCACGCTCAACAGAAGTCCCGGGCATCAGGAAGGAGATGTCCAAAGTAGCGAGACTTGCAAAATTTAAAATATTACAAAATATTACAAAAAGTAGGATCCAAATCCGCTAAGATACATGTCCCACCTGACAAGTCAGTCTTAGCTTTAGAAAAATAAAAATAGAAATTTATACTGCAAAATTTAAGATATAAATTAGTTATTTAAATCAGTACTCGAGTACTGACATCAACATCGCAGTATCAACCTCAGCACTAAGGAACTGATCTGAGGTTTAACGTCCCCGTCAACACTTTATAGGCCATTTTGGAGACGTCGCTTCCAATTTTGCAAGCCTTTTACCCGACATTGAGATGATTTTGTTTGTTTGATTCGAGGTTTAACGTCCCCGTCAACACTGTATAGGTCATTTTGGAGACGTCGCTTCCAATTTTGTGGGACTTTTACCCGACATTGAGATGAAATGACATCTCAAGCCCTGTTGCCCAATGAAACCAATAGGGTTTATAAGCATGGACGGTCCGACTCGCACCGCTTTTCCTGAGCAGGCTTAGATCCTCTAAGCGGTTTACCAGTACTCATTTGCGTTGGGTTTCAGCTCTGCGTGGAAGCATCATGCAGCCCATTTATTTATTCAAGCCCCAATTGGCGGGGGCCGCACATTGAGATGAAATGACATCTCAAAATCTGTTGCCCATTGAAACCAATAGGGTTTATAAGCATGGATGGTCCGACACGCACGCTTTGCCTGGGCAGGCTTAGCTCCTCTAAGCGGTTTACCAGTACTCGTGTGCGGTCGGAATCAGCTCTGACTGGAAGCATCATGCAGCCCATCTATTTCTTCAAGCACCGATGAGCGGGGGCGGACTGGTAATTTGTATGCTGTATTAATGTGCAAGTAAAATTAAAGTGTATAACAGCCGAAGATTCGTAATGTTCATCCGAGTATTGTGAACTAAACTGCAAAAAGCACTCCAGCTGTAGTGACGTTAAATATGTTCTATAAAAGGGTTATCCGTTGGAAGCAAAAACCACACCACAGAACTGGAAAATATGAAATGTACATGTTTTCTGGTCCTGTTTGATCTTTCATTTTTAATTTCAATAAACGTGTTTCGGATCTTGATATTGATACGAAGACTCCAGATACCTGAGATTGTAAAAACTCAGTGTATTGCTATCCTGCTGCTGGTCATATAATTATTTGACAATTAAAAAATAATTCCTGATTTTAGGATAAGAAATATAATTAATGAAGGACTGTAATATTGGTTTCCTTCTAAAATTTATTTAAAATAATGTAGGGATGAAATCGCTGCTGCCTTAAATGAATTCGGTGATCGATGTTGTAAAGGGAGTAAGTTGAGCATAGTCTGTCTACTTACGATTTTTTCTACTCTTTATACTAGTACACATCCTCATAATCTTATAAAACAAAAACTGAATGGACTTTTTACAAAGAAGATTATCTCTATCTAGCATGTAATGTTAGAAATGCGATTTTCACTTCTAAAGAGCACAAGAATTATACACTATGGTCATGTCAGAAAGTGTGCGAAGCTTTAACCTTTCTACCTGACAATGTTTTCATTAGATTTGGTACTAAGTTATTTAGACAAATTACGGGTATTCCGATGGGTACGAATTGCGCATATCTTGTAGTTGATATGTTCTTGTATTGTTATGAAAGAGACTTCATGATGTCACTTTCTGCTGATAACCAATCATAAATAATAAAAGCTTTTAGCCCTACTTCTAGATATTTGTAAGATTTATTAAATATTGACATTTCGTACTTTGGTGGTTTGATCAGTCATATTTAACCCCCAGAACTTCAGTTAAATAAAGCAAATTCCTCTGATACCGAGGCCCCGGTTTTGGATTTACATTTATCTTTTGTAGATGGATTTGTTTCCTGCGATGATTTAGAATTTATGATTGTATATTTTCCTTATTTGGATGGTGATGTTCCTCATGCGACATCCTACAGTGTTTATATTTCTCAATTAAATTTGCCAGAGTGTTTAGTCATGTGTCTGACTACGTAAAGCCTTTTCAAAGTTTAATTGTCGCCGTTCTGATTTGATTTCAAAATTCAATGTTGGACTTAAAACTCTTCTGCAACAAGGCCTATCGGAACCTGAATTTTATGGTGGCTTGTATATAAAGTAGAAAAAATATATACTTGCTATGACTAAAGTACCCAATTTCGTGAAATCGTTTTACGATACAAAAAGATTGGGTACAACATAAATATTATCAGACAGACTGCATGCTTCGAAGTTAACCTAATCACGGTTTTTATCTTTTCTACCCTTTTTGATTGCACGCCGGTGGGTCGGGCCTCAGATTCTATGACGATTCCAGTGTAAATGCGTGCATAAATTTCATTTTACGTAATGTTGGTTGGTACCTGATGCTTCGTCTTTGGGCTGGCCCCTCGGAGTTTAACTGGTGTTTTTCTTTTGCTCCAGTGTTTCATTTGTTTCGCGCTGTCGAGTCCTCAACATTGTTTCATCTCTGTGGCTGTTTAATTTGCATGTCCTCGGAGATGTCACACTGATGAGTTAGGAAGCCTTCATGCGGACTGAACAAATTAATAGTCTAAACCACGACAGAAGAAGTAAGGGCGAGGAATGCAGCTGCGTAAAATTGATTTAAGCCCCCCACCCCCAAGAAAAAAAAAGTGGAATACTTTTCACTGACCGTACGAAGACGGTTCTTCTGTAGCGTTTTATTTGTTTAATTGCTTGTTACTATTTTATGTCTCGCTTGTGTCTTTTTTATTCTGGATAGCCAGTTGGCCATTTTGTTGGAAAGCAAGTGTTCTATTTGCTTTCCTCTGCTGTTGATTCCATCACGGTCTATTTACTTCTTGTTTGTGCTTCTTTCCCTTTGGTGTCTCTGGTGGAAGGTGTAAATTAATTGTATCGATTCTTGATCATTGCTTTACTTCTCATCAAACATTAAATATACTTTACAGGATATCAACCCTCATCTTCACTTCTAGTGTGGTACAAAAAAGCATTTATGTTATAAGTAAAGGAGTAAAACACAGTATGAGGTAAAGAAACTGATTTACATAACTAAAAAATAATAAATATACATTACTGAGGAAATTATCAGACTCACCAACACCACAGCAAAAGCACTGACTCGAAACGGCCAGTAACAATTACTGGCGGGCTTAAGTATATTTGACGGGATCCCAAATTGCACCCTCGGGGTCTGAGTTCGCTTTAGTGGGAAACTTGTTCTGACCTTTTGAACACAAAACTCCTTTGCCGTTCCATGTGTACTGCATTGATGTATCTTCCAATAAGTCTGAGGGAAAAAGCTGTTTCCACAACAAACGTAGGCGGTCGTGCCCATGTGTTTTCGCGAATGTTCGTTTAGATGTTTTCAATCTTAAGTCTTTACTACATGTCTGGCATGCGGAAAAAAAGTCATTTGGAAAATAAGGAATACATTATGTATCAACGAAAATGTATTTTCATGACCAACATCACGTGAATTGCCATCTTGTTGTTGCGATATGTTGTAAAGCATTATCAGTTTGGCGTTTACGTTATCACAATTGTGGAAATTACCGTGAACTTTACCTTCCCGATTTTGTACCGTGAACTGGATCATTTTATAACACTTTGCATAACAGGCAAACAAACGGTGTATCGGTGTTAACTGTTACATGGAAACATGCTAGAGGTAATATTTGCAATTTCGGATGCGGTAGGATCATCTCAAACACTCTATTTGCAATAAATTTAAGATTTCTGCTGTTTGCCGTGGTCTTTATCACGATCTGTCGGGCTCGAGAAAAAAATTTGGGCGAGCATTTCTCCAAAACCAGACAGTTTCTGCCTTCAAAGCAAACGTTATACAAAATCGGAAGTTGAGCAGAGTACTTTGGTATATGACTCGTAAAAATGCGTGCTGTAATAACCAAAATATCGGGGAAAACCCGTACCTGAAGCGAGCGATTTTCCTCATAAAATTCCGTTTACTATATCAAATGGTCACGTGGGTTCCCCACCCTGCATACCGCCATGTCATGGGGCATAAGGGGATGACTTTGGGTTATCTTTTGGATCTTCTTTAAGTTAAAGGTACATGTGTGTTGTATGTATTCATAAGAAATACCTCAATGGGGCAATTCTAATGGGTACACACAGCATACATTTTCAAGATAAAATAATATATAGGTTATATAGAATAAATCACCATTTAAGACATGACCTTAATAGTATTGACTGGGTCATAAACACACACACAAAAAAAAAAAAAACTCTTTGAGGCTATTCTGATCCCCTAGTATATTATGTAAATAGAGAATCGAGGAAAACTATCTTAGAATTGTCATCCGAGCCACACATACTCCCAATGTGAATTTGTCTATGAGTCAACAAGTCCTGTAATTTGGATCTTTAATTCTATCTAAATTACGAAGAGGAGTCTTTAATTCTATCACATCTGTTGAGTCAGAGAGCCTCTAGCGGAAAACTGAAAAAAAAGGCCGGAAAACATTTAGCCATCTTAACTGATTAAGCGCCGGTATTGCTCATGGAATTCCTGTAAAATCTCACAGTTTGCATGCAAATCTGTATTTCCAGCACTCCAGCACCAATTTACACTCTAATGAGAGGAATTTATACTTAAATGGTGCTTTTTATGGCTAAGTTGTAAAAAGATTTATTGCTATTTAATATGGTGTAAATTTATTAGGGCCAAATTTAGTGGTAGTTTTATATTTTTGATTGAACAATAAGATCATGGCTCTGAATATAAGATAAGAAAGTTCTTCTTTCACTTGAATATTTATTATGTCTGATCAGTAACGCTTGGTTTTGAGTCATAAGTGCCCTATTTGAGCTTAACCCTTAACACTTATCCTGCTGAATATTCATTTTAGCCACACCAATCTCTGACTTTGAACCAATCAGATTACTTGATGTAAATTATTCCTACAAATTCATAAACTGAATGTTAAACAGTGTAGATCCTGATCAGATGGCTTCTTCAGAAGCCATCTGATCTGAATCTACACTATTTGCAAAGATAGTGGTTGTCGTGAGCAGCAGGATAAGGTTTAACCCTTAACCTATCTTTGCAAATAATGTAGATCCAGATCAGAGATGGCTTCTTCAGAAGCCATCTGATCAGGAGCTGCACTGTGTAAATTGAACATACCGTATTCGACCTATTTACCGCACATGCTCCTATAAGCGCACATCCAAGCTTTTTCTGGAAAAAATACACAAGTGCACACTTTACAGTAACCTCCCAACAAATTCATATTGAGTTTTGCTGCATCTTTGACCCGGACAATCATATGTATATCTGGTGAACCCCTATGCTGAAATTCAGCTATAAAAAATCATATGGCAAGCTTTTTTTTTTTCGTATTGAGTGTGCGCTTATTAGGTAGATTTTCACCACAATATTTTCATACACTTTTGAAAAAACTAAGCGCCCGGTGCGGTAAATAGGTCGAATACGGTATACACAGTATCAAGTAATTTGATTGATTGATAGTCAGAGATGGGTATTGCTTAAAAATCATTCATTCAGAAGGATTGGCCCCCACCCATCGGGGCTTGAAGAAATAGATGGGCTGCACAATGCTTCCACGCAGAGCTGAATCTTACCGCACACAAGTACTGGTAAACCGCTTAAGGGATCTAAGCCTGCCCAGGCAAAGTGGTGACAGTCAGACCGTCCATGCTTATAAACCCAATTGGTTTCATTGGGCAACAGGGTTTTAGATGTAATTTCATCTCAATGGTGGGGATAAAAGTCCCACAAAATTGGAAGCAACGTCTCCAAAATGACCTATACAGTGTTGACAGGGATGTAAAACCACAAATCAAACAAATCATTTAGAAGGATAAGGATAACGAGGCAATTTGTCCTGAACCCCACCAACCCCTCTCCACACCCTTAACATATAGCAGGAGTCCATTACAAAATTTAGGAGTGTCTGATTTTGTTATTGTTAGAGAGAACCCTGATCAGATGCTGCATTCTTCTGCATATAAACTGTGCCTGTACTGTTGGCTAGTGCCCCTGATTTTGGGGCTGCCAACATCGGGTTACCAAGTCTGTGTAATGAAAACCCAACTAAACCTCCCTTTATAGAGAAAACTGGGTTTTACAGGGGTATACATTATTTTCTTTATTTCTACTCCAAGACAAAGGTTGTGGTTACCAGTTAGAACCGCATCAATGAGGCAGTTCTAAGGAGTTCTCACAACCAATGGTCAAGTCAAAGGTTGTGGGTACTCGTTAGAACCGCCTCATGGAGGCAGGCGGTTCTAAAGAGCACTCACAAACTATGTTTGGAATATAAATAAAAAAAATACAAAAATTTTTTTAGAAGAAGCATGGTATGAAGTCAACGTGACCAGATATTTAGGATAAATACGGTATAACACTGAAGAGCAAAATTTAACCCAATCACGACTATTGTTGTCTGCTTTGTTGTCTGCCGGTTACTTTGAAAATCATTTTTGCAAACAGTGTGAACCCAGATCAGACTGCTCCTCTAGGAGCAGACTGATGTGAGTTCACACTGTTTGCCTGTATGGAAAAAATATTTTTAAAAAGTTTGCAAAAAAATTTAGCAGACGACATAAGCAGACAACATTTTCACATGTATTTTTTCTCGGCGTCTTAAGGGTTCTCAGCATCTGAGTCTTGAACTTTTCAAAATGTGTCCAATTACACTTTTCAAAATGTGACAGAAATGACAGATTATAATATGAGTTCAAGCATTGTCCAGTCATGGACCTGCACATGCAAGTGGTCAATAGATCTTGTGGTCAATTTGTTCTGGTCATTGTCAGTGTCTTGTTGGCCACCGGTCATTACAGGGATCAACAATATTTACAGATGGTCTGATTTATTATGCTGCCATGTCATGGAACGTGCAATTATTTTTCTTCAGTCAAAATATGAATCGACCACTGCATGGTGATGCGACCACAGCAAGTTCAAACATTATTCTATTGGTCACACAACTTGCACTCATCTGACTCTGTGTTGTTTTGTTTGTTTGATCTGAGGTTTAACATCCCCGTCAACACTATATAGGTCATTTTGGAGACATTGCTTCCAATTTTGTGGGACTTTTACCCAACATTGAGATGGAACGACATCTCAAGCCCTGCCGCCCAATGAAACCAATAGAGTTTATTAGCATGGACGGTCAGACTCGCACCATTTTGCCTGGGCAGATTTAGATCCTCTAAGCGGTTAACCAGTACACATGTGCAGTCAGTTTCAGCTCTGCGTGAAAGCATCATGCAGCCCATCTATTTCTTCTAGCGCGGATGGGCAGGGGCCAACCTTTGTGTTGTCAGCAGCGTGGATACAACATCATAACATTGCATCAACATTGGTACAATGTTGCTGAAATGTCATGTCGCCGTATCAGTGATGATATGTGACTGCTGAAGGGGCATAATTTTATGCCGAGTGGACTGTATCAGAAGTTTGTGGTGTTTACGTGGTTGTCTGGGTCTAATGCTGACGGTGAACCCTGAACCCATAAAATGCCAATCACGTTTGTCATCTACCAGTTTCTTTAAAAGTCATTTTTGCAAACTGTGGACCCAGATCAGACTGCTCCTCTAGGAGCAGTCTGATCTGGGTCCACACTGTTTGCCTGTATGCAAAAGTATCTTCAAAAAGTTTGCGAGAAGATTCAGCAGACGACATAAGCAGACGACTTTTTCAGATGTAATTTTTCTTGGCATCTTCAGGGCTAAGATGCAAAGATAAGCTGCATCTGACAATGTTGTCTGTTTATGCCATCTGCTGCATCTTCTTGCAAACTGTTTAAAAATATTTTTGCATACAGGCAAACAGTGTGGACCCTGAACAGACTGCTTCTAGTTTGATCTAGGAGTAGTCTGATCTAGCCAAACTGTGTGGACACTGATCAGACTGGAGCAGTTTGATGTTGGTCCAGGCTGTTTGCAAAAATGACTTTTGTAGTAAGTAGCAGACAACAAAACAGACAATAATTGTCTTAAGGCTTAAGCTATCTGGGCACTCAAAATCTGTTGACGTTTTCCCACTTTCTAATAAGTGTTTCACATGATTTCTTTGCTTTGTGGTTTAACCTCTCTATCAACACTATTTACCGGTAGGTCATTTTGGAGACATTGTTTCCAATTTTGTGGGACTTTTATCCAACATTGAGATGAAATGACATCTCAAGCCCCACTGCCAAATGAAACCAGTAGGGCTAAAATGCATTGGACGGTCTAACTTGCACCACTTTTTCTGGGGAAAGTTTACTCCTTCTAAGCAGTTTACCTGTACTCATATGTGGTCACTTTCAGCTCTGCGTGGAAGCACTATGTAGCCCATGGATGGGCGGGGGGGCCCAGCTTTCACATGAAGAAATCTGTTATTGCCCATGTATCCAGTGCAATAAACATCTCTGCCCCCGACCAGCGGGGCTTGAAGAAATAGATGGGCTGCATGATGCTTCCACGCAGAGCTGAAACCGGCCCGCACACGAGTACTGGTAAACCGCTTAGAGGATCTAAGCCTGCCCAGGCAAAGCAGTGCCAGTCGGTCGGTCTATGTTTATAAACCCTATTGGTTTCATATGGCGGCAGGTCTTGAGATGTCATTTCATCTCAATGTCGGGTAAAAGTCCCACAAAATTTGAAGCAACGTCTCCAACATGACCTTTACAGTGTTGATGGGGACGTTAAACCTCAAATCAAACAAAATCTAAAGAATGATGCGCAGTATGTTAGCAACTGGCGGCTGAACTGAGCAGCAGCGAATTTGAGGATTCACATGTCATTGCCACTGGACTGCATATGACAGAGCATGATTACTGCGAAATGTACTTGAAATCCCATCAGCCCTTTCTAAATCAATTATCTTTGGACCCACTTCAGGGTGCATTGTGGCGCAGGATTATGGTTAATATCAAGTTGTTGTTGGTCAAGATTTCATTGTCCTTTTTGACCACAAATCTGCAAACATCATCTGTCATTGCCAGCTGTATCGTAAATGGGAGAATCCAAGATCTGCTTAGCCCTTTCACCCCTGGGTGTCTGGAGTGGACTCTGCCAGCCTTAAATATGGACATGTCCATTATTGTAGTTAGGGAGTTTATGCAAGATCATTAATCCATGAAATGCCAATCATGACAATTGTCGTCTGCTTTGTCGTCTGCCGGTTACTTTAAAGTCATTTTTGCAAACAGAGTGGACCCAGATCAGACTGCTCCTAGGACCCAGATCAGGAGCAGTCTGATCTGAGTCCACACTGTTTGCCTGTATGAAAAAATAATTCTAAAAAGGTTTGCAAGAAGAATTCAGCAGACGACATAAGCAGACGACATTTTCAGATGTAGTTTTTCTCTCCATCTTCATGTCTGTTTGAATTGGGGTTTAACGTCCCCGTCAACACTATTTAGGTCATTTTGGAGACATTGCTTCCAATTTTGTGGGACTTTCACCCGACATTGAGGTGAAATGATATCTCAAGCCCGGCCGCCCAATGAAACCAGAAGGGGCGTAAAAGGTTAACAGACAGTGACGGTGACCACAGGATGAGACGACACATCTCATCTGGATCGACACAGGTTCCTTAGCTACAATATCAGTGTACTGGTTTGGAAAGAAGTGGCTTTGTTCGTTTGATTTGAGGTTTAACGTCGCCTTCAACACTATTTGCGTCATTTTGGAAAAGTTGCTTCCAATTTTGTGGGACTTTCACCCGACCCTGAGATGAAATGACATCTCAATTCCTGCCGCCCAATGAAACCAAGAGGGTTTTTATACATGGACGGGCCGACTTGCACCACTTTGCCTGGGCAGGCTTAGACCGTCTAACTAGTTTACCAGTACTTGAGTGCGGTCGGTTTCTTCTTTGCGCAGCCCAATCTTGTTTCTCCAAGCCCTGATGGGTGTGTGTGGGAGGTGGGCGGGGGGTGGGCAATGGAAAGAAGATTTTCTTCTCTATTCAGAGACATCTCATTCAGTTGCTGTGGAGCAAATTCTTGCCTTTAAAAGGGAGGGAAATTTATCTCACTTCAAATTGACTTCTTTCCATATTTTAAACTGGCTATTTTGTTCAATACAATGCCATGTTTGGGGCCCGCACCCATCTCAGCTCAGAGAAATAGATTGGGCTGCACAATGCTTCCACACAGAGCTGAAACCAACCATACATGAGTACCGGTACTGATAAACCACTTAGGTCTAAGCTTGACTAGGCAAAGTGGTGTGAGTGGGACCGTCCCAGCATATAGGAGGTTTTAGGAATTCCGTTTATGACGTCATTCTTGCACATGTGCAAAGTACTGGCCGTCAATTGAAACGGCCATCGCTATTCAAATGCATTGGCGGAACTTAAAATGCTAACAATATTCAGACATTAATTTTGGAGAGGAAACATACCCGTTTTCATTGAAATAATGCCTCGACAAGGAAAGAATGATATTTCACTTTTATTACCGAAATTCATTTATCCTAAATCCGTTTTTAATTGACGAAAATCTTTTCGTGAAGTGACCCATGTCAATGGCTTGAGATACCGTTATTCGCGAAAGATTACTTACAAAATAAGTGTTTACGTAACTTTCGTTTTATTCGCTATCTATCTATCTATCTATCTATCTATCTATCTATCTATCTATCTATCTATCTATCTATATATCTATCTATCTATCTATCTATCTATCTATCTATCTATCTTGAGAAATCTGTTCAACGATCAGTCTACATGTGCAATTTAAATGTCCATCCTGACAGTCGAAATAAACTAATGAGTGGACTGACGGAGGGGCGTTGAGTCAATGTTGGTTCTACGTCATCCCGTCGATACCCACTCCAACTCATTTCATTGTCACATGACGGTTTTGACTGTTGACATGAGAGAGAGAGACAGAGAGAGAGAGAGAGGTTTGACTGACAAACTGACAGTAGACAGACAGACGACACACAGACCGACTGACTGAATGACTGACTAACAGACGAACGGATAAAATAAACATACTGGCAGTCGAAAAAAAAATCAACAATGAGTGGACTTACAGACGGACATCGAGTCAACGTTGGCTCGACGTCATGCCGTCGACAACCACTCCAACTCACTTCAATGTCACGTACGTGACCGTTGAGATTAGAAAGAGGTTTGACTGATCCCTGTGTCCAAGAAGCCCATAA
Source organism: Lucinisca nassula (assembly GCA_963580285.1). Taxonomy (NCBI): domain Eukaryota; kingdom Metazoa; phylum Mollusca; class Bivalvia; order Lucinida; family Lucinidae; genus Lucinisca; species Lucinisca nassula. Next base: position 43,920,040 of record OY757016.1, read on the forward strand.
CCCTTTTTGTTCCAAACGGAATCTTCCTCATTATATATAGCAGGAGTCATTTTCAAAATTTAGGGGTGCCAGGTTGTGTTTTCTCTAAAATTTATTTGGAAAATGGCCGAACTTTTTGCAAACAGTGTAGGCCCTGATCTGTGGCGTCTGAACTGGGCCTGTACTGTTTGTCACTTACCCTTTTTGGGGTTTCCGGTACCAAATGGGTTAATGTAGACCTAAGGGCTTGGCAGGTTGAACCACTCTACAAATCTACCAGATTTTACTGTAAAATCTTGCACTTGCGAAGGAGTGTTTCATTCTTATGCACTGAAAGGGTGTTCTACATGTGTTTTGAATTTAATGTTCCAATCCCACTGAGTCTTGATGGGTCCGAGCACTGGGCAAATGCCATTTTATTAAGCAATGCCGTATTATCGCCAACCCAACGTTCTGACGTTTCATTGACGTTGCAATGTCAAATTCAATGCATCGCTTTGAAGTTGGTTTGATGTAGACACGACGTTGTTGACACGCTACATGTCGGTTGACGTGGCGTCATTTAACGACAAACTGTAATTTACATTTGCCTGCCTCGCTAATTGTTTGTGCGCTGAGAGAGAGAGAGAGAGAGAGAGAGAGAGAGAGAGAGAGAGAGAGAGATAGGCATGTTGGGTCGTATGTACAATATATCATTTCGTAATGCGAAATTTCACATCTGGCAGCATATCGGTGTTTCTCCCTTTATCTTACATTAGAATTCGCCAAAAGTTTAAAAGAATTCCACTGATTTACGCTGTAATTAACACTTTATCTGACCCACTGCCTTTGAAGCAATACGACAGATGACGGCCAGGGCTTTTCCCGATCTATTTTTAGAACCGGAAGTACGTCACGAAAAAAGCTCCTATATAAACCCTATTGGTTTCATTGGGCGGCAGGGATTGAGATATTTTTGGGTTTGTTTGTTTGTATTGGAGTTTAACAGCCCAGTCAACACTATTTTAGGTCATTTTTGAGCAGGTCAGTTTACCTATCCACACTTTTCCTTGGCAGGCTTATACGTAAGCGGTTAACCAGTACAGTGCACATTCTTTTGCCAGAAACTGACAGCTGCTCTTCTTGAATCAGCAGAAGGGAGAGAATGACCGTAGAAAAGATTTCATGATCAATCTCCACCACAAAAGAATGTTGCCAACCTGGCAGATATCGAACCCCTGTCCTCAAGACCATTCACATGCGCATCCGACTGGGCTACCGAGGCTGGCTCTCAAAGCTGGGTACAAGTCCTACAAAATTGGAAGCAACCTCTTCAAAATGACACAAATAGTGTTGGTGGGAACGTTTACAAGTCTATGTAATGAATGCCCTTTGAAACCCTTATTTATAAAAGGAAAAGTTGGGTTTATATAACGTGGGTGTGCATTAATTTTCTTTATTCATAGTTTTGTTTGTTTGTTTGATTTTGAGGTTTAACGTCCCCGTCAACCCTGTAAAGGTCATTTTGGAGACGTTGCTTCCAATTTTGTGGGACTTTTACCCCACATTGAGATGAAATGACATCTCAAGCCCTGTCGCCCAATGAAACCAATAGGGTTTATAAGCATGGATGGCCCGACTCTCGCACCCCTTTGCCTGGGCAGCTTTATTCATAGTGTAAGGTGTATATTAATAGTGTAAGGTATATATTAAAACCACTTCATTGAGGACCTGGTGTCCAAAAAGAGCATCCTCTGTCTTTGAAGCAGAAAAAAAGTTTCTGATTTTTTGTTTAGAAAAATAGAGTGTAGGTACTCATTAGACCTACCTCAGTTAAGTGGTTCTAATGAGTACCCACAGTCTATGTTCACAGCAGAAATAAGGAAAATATTAACCCCATCAGATGCCAATCACAACAATTGTCATCTGCTTTGCCGTAGGAGCAGTCTGATCTGGGCCCACACTATTTGCCTGTATGCAGAAATATTTAAAAAAAAAATATGCAAAAATATTCAGCAGACGACATAAGCAGATGACATTTTCAGATGTATTTTTTTCTCGGCATCTTAAGGGTTGAATAATGCTTCTCCGACAGATCTGAGAGAGGCCATTACATCCCACGGATGTGTTCTAATAATGATTACTTTTTATGCCAAAGGGACATTTCATTATAGTGTCCGGGCAGGACTGACCTTTTATAGAATCCCTACACAAGAATGACAAGTTGACAATTAATTGCAGTCTAATTTTCTTTTCATTCGAAATAAGCAGATAAGCTGGCCCCTTGAGGTTATTCGGGCATGTTTCCAATAATTGCATGTCAGAAAGGAGAAAGGTCCGAATAAGGACTACGAAATTGAATAATCAATGCGTGCATCTTACCAGAAATGCGTTAAAAATGCACATATTTATATAATGACATACACATGTATATATTTTGGTTTGTTTGTTTGTTTGATTTGAGGTTTAACATCCCAGTCAACACTGCAAAGGTCATTTTGGAGACGTTGCTTCCAATGTTGTGGGACTTTTACCCGACATTGAGATGAAATGACATCTCAAGTCCTGTCGCCCAATGAAACCAAAAGCATGGACGGTCCTACCTGGACAGGCTTATATCCTCTAAGCAGTTTACCAGTACTCTTGTGCAGTCGGATTGAGCTGTGCGTGGAAGAATCATGCAGCCCATTTATTTCTTCAATTTTTGGGGGATTTTTAGTTTTTTAAATATTTAGAAATGGTGTCTGCAAATGTTTAAGCTTTTACTCACCAATTAGGTATAAGTCTCAGTGAGATGGATCTAAAGAGTGCCAACAATCTATTTTTTATAATGCAAATAAAGAAAAAAATCTCAAAACTTGCCCCGGAGAAAATGCAACACTGAATATATCCGACCTGGTCAGTTTTCAGCTTCCAGTGCGCTATACTGATTAACCCATTATGCAGAAACTCCAAAACGGGTATTATGCAAACAGGCTCAGATCAGAGGCCGCAGAACACAGCATCTGATCAGGGTCTAAACTCTTTGCAAAAAGTTCAGCCATTATCCAAATAAATTTTGGAGAAAAACATAACCTGACACCTCTTAATTTTGAAATGGACTCCTTCCGTATATAATAAGGTAGATTCCCTGTGGTACCTGCCTAGGAGAAGTGTGGTTAGGTAAACTAACCTACTCAATCTGACCTTGTCTAGTGTTGGCTGGGCCATGAAACTTCAGACCAGCTCACCAGTCGGTGTTGAATGTTAAATGTCTGTTGTGTTTTATACCAAAAAAAAGGCTAACATCTTATTTCAAAATGGTCTGGACAAATTAATGGTCACTAAAAATATTTTATTTCATAATTAAAATATCATATTTTCTATAATTTTGATTGATCTTAAGCTAAACTTGGCAAATTCTGATACTCAATATCATCTAGACAGATGGTTGATTAGTTGTAATTGAATTTACTTCATCGAGATTAATAATCGTGATTATTATTCATAACCTAGTTGGTAGACATGGTGTCAGATAGTGTGAAATTACAGTCTCCGATCACCCAGTGCTTCAAAGGGTCCGAAAATGTCTTTTCTCAGTTAGTAGAAATTGTCCTTTCATTCAGTTTATCTCCATCGGATCAGTTCAATTTGAAAAAGATCCAGTTCGGTTTTCTTTATTTTTTTGAAAGAAAAATGGGAAATACAAATAAATCATTTAACAATTAATAAATATTTGCCATTGTGTTTATGTCATTGGATTAGATGTAATATATTATTTTGTGGTGGATAAAATGTTATGAATGTATCAGTATAGCAAAGTTTCCCCATTAACCCTTAAGATGCCGAGAAAAACTACATGTGAAAATGTCGTCTGCTAATGTGTCATCTGCTAAATTATTTTGCAAACTTTTTAAAAATATTTTTGCATATAGGCAAAAAGTGTGGGCCCAGATCAGACTGCTCCAACAGGAGCAGTCTGATCTGGGTACACACTGTTTGAAAACAAAAATTACTTTTAAGGTAACCAGCAGACGGCAAAGTAGACGGCAATTGTCATGATTGGCATTTTATAGGTTAGCCTTACAACTTTTGCAGACATCATTTTCAATTTTTTTTTTCTCATTTTTCTGAGAAAATAAGGCTTCACTTTACATGTGAATCGAAATGTAAGGCCTTATATTTTCTCTGAAAATAATGTAAAACATAAAATTGTCATCTGCTCTCAAATTTCCATGGCACTTTAAGGGTTCATAAATTAACCCTTGTCCTGCTGAGCCCAGATATGCCTTACCTTTCAAACAATGTAGATCCAGATCAGATGGCTTCTGAGGAAGCCATCTGATCAGGGCCTACATTGTTTGTGCCATCTGATCAGGATCTACATTGTTTGTCATTCAGATTGTGAATTTGTTGCAATAATTTGAATCAAGTAATCTGATTGGCTAATAATCAGTAGTGGGTGTGGCTTATATAAATATTCAGCAGAACAAGGGTTAAAAGTGTTTGATCTTTAATTTGCATATGAAATCAGTTTTAAATTGGATTTTAAGACTGATAGGTAATGATGCTTTATACCCAAGTGAAAATGTGAGCGGGATCCCGGCGGGATTTTTCCGGGATCCCGGATCCCGGCGGGATTTTTCCGGGATCCCGGATCCCGGCGGGATTTTTCCGGGATCCCGGCGGGATTGTGAATCCCGGCCGGGATAATCCGGGATCAAGACTTCAGTCCGGGATCAAGACTTCAGTCCGGGATCCCGCTTGTGGCAAACCGGGAATTTTGGCAGAGTCCGGGATCCCGAAAATATTATCCCGGACTGGGATCCCGGACAAGTAAAGGCCAAAATAGCTTTAAATTCTTTTAATTCTCTTATGTAGAATACCTATAATATTTTTATCCCCCGACCGAATAGGTTCGGGGGATATAGCGACCATAACCAGTCACTGAAAAATGCGACCAAAAATTTGGCCCGAGAAATTCTGGATATGGTAGTTGACTGTTGCAGGCATGAAAGCACGCAAATAAATGCATGGTCAAGCTGTTTATTGTCATGACTGCAATCCGATATAATTTATCGACACGCTATCCAAGTTAAAAATAGTCTGGTGAAATATCAGTAGACACTGCATGGTGGTTCAATGGCACGTGCACAGAATCAATGACACGGTTAACTTTACGCTTTTTTGTCACATGTATTTGAAAACACACTGTGTTAATTGTTTAAAAAAATGGATTATAGTTAATTTGCTGATTAATGTAAGCAAGAAATTGGATTAGAGATGGACTAGAGTCAGTATATATCACACCATGATCTGACTCGATAGATGCAAATGTCACAGATTTCCGAGACAATAAAATCTTTTTTTTTTTTTCTTTTTTTTTTGATAAGATAAATTTTGAATTGAACTCCTGCTATAATTATATAAGGAGGAAGATTCCATTTGGTAAAAAAGGGTTAAAGTCGCACCTCTATCTATCTATCTTTTATTGATATGTAAAATGAGACGCACGTTTTTCATGCGTCAATCATATAGGAGGTTTTAGGAATTCCGTTTATGACGTCATTCTTGCGCATGCGCAAAGGACTGGCCGTCAATTGAAACGGCCATCGCTATTCAAATGTATTGGCGGATCTTAAAATGCAAACAATAGTCAGATATTTTGAGAGAAAATATACCCGTTTTCATTAAAATAATGCCTCGAGAAGGAAAGAATGATATTTTACTTTCATTACCGAAATTCATTTATCCTAAATCCGTTTTTAAATGACGAAAATCTTGTCGTGAATGACCCATGTCAATGGCTTGAGATACCGTTATTCACAAAATAAGTTTTCACGTAACTTTCGTTTTATTCGCTATCTATCTATCTATCTATCTATCTATCTATCTATCTATCTATCTATCTATCTATCATCTATCTATCTATCTATCTATCTATCTATCTATCTATCTATCTATCTATCTATCTTATCTATCTATCTATCTATCTATCCAACGATCTGTCTACATGTGCAATTTAAATGTCAATACTGACAGTCGAAATAAACTAATGAGTGGACTGACGGAGGGGCGTTGAGTCAATGTTGGTTCGACGTCATGCCGTCGACGACCACTCCAACTCACTTCATTGTCACATGACCGTTGGCATGAGAGAGAGAGAGAGAGAGAGAGAGAGAGAGAGAGAGAGAGAGAGAGAGAGAGAGAAAAAAAAAAGAGAGAGAGGTTCGACTGACAAACTGACAGTAGACAGACAGAGGGCCTACAGACCGACTGACTGACTAACGGACGGACTGTTAGACAGACAAATAAACATACTGACAGTCGAAAACAAAACAACAACAACCAATGAGTGGACTTACAGACGGGCGTCGAGTCAACGTTGGCTCGACGTCATGCCGTCGACAACCACTCCAACTCACTTCAATGGCACGTGGCCGTTGAGATGCTTTGACTGATCCGTGTATCCAAGAAGCCCATAACCCATTTTGTACCAAATGGAATCTTATATATAGCAGGAGTCATTTTCAAAAATTAGGGGTGTCAGGTTGTGTTTTCTTCAAAATTTATTTGAAAAATAGCCGAACGTTTTGCAAACAGTGTAGGCCCTGATCAGACGCCGCATTCTGCGGCGTCTGATCTGGGCCTGCACTGTTTGTCACTTACCCCTTTTGGGGTTTCCGGTACCAAATGGGTTAATGTAGACCTAAGGGCTGGGCAGGTTGAACCGATCTACAAATTTACCAGATTTTACTGTAAAATCTTGCACTTGCGAAGGAGTGTTTAACATTCTTATACTCTGAAAGGGTGTTCTACGTTTGTTTTGAATTTAATGTTCCAATCCCACTGAGTCGTGATGGGTCCGAGCACTGGGCAAATGACATTTTATTAAGCAACGTCATATTATCGCCAACGAAACGTTGTGACGTTTCATCGACGTTGCAATTGCAAATTCGATATTTATAAATCAAATTACAGATATCTATAATTTTATTATAAAATGATAGATATCTATACATAAAATTAAAGATTTATATATAATATATAACATAATTGATATCTTTAATTATCAATAGTTATGATATCATAAAATGTAATCAATGATATGTTATATAAATATGTCTTGATAGCATTAAATTTGTTTTATGATATCCAATTTTCTTTTGCATATATAGATATCTAAAAATCAAATTACAGATATCAATTATAAGGCTGAATTATAGATATCAAAATTTTCATTAATGGATATCATAAAATAAAGTATAGATATCAATAAATGTAATTGATATTAATAAATGTAATTACTGATATCCTCAAATGTTCTTCAATATTTGATATCAATATATCGAATAATAGCTATCTATAATTGGTAAGCAACATTCATATGAAGTTTCAATACAATAGGCCCAGGGGTATGGGATAAGTAGACGTTTAAAATATTTTTTTTCTATTTTTAAAAGTTGATACTTGTATCAAGTTTCTATGTTAACGCATCTCCACATGAACTACTTAAATCTAAGTTATTAGGGCCCCGCACTGAAAGTGTGGGTGCCCTATAGTAATCACTCTGTCCGTCCGTCTGTCTGTGTCTGTCTTTCCGTCTGTCCATCCACAAATTTTCCTACTCCTCTGATAGCGCTGCCGGGGCCCTAGTCAGTTTCACTGACAGCTCTAGTTTGGCTATGGAATAGGGGGAAATACTCTCAAATAGATAGATTCCTTTCTTTGCTACAGAAAACAGCGCGCATATTCAGAGTGGGCGCCAGTTTTGTCTGGAGTCCAACAAGGGACCGTTCGTAGTCCACTGTTATTCTCCCTGTACATCAATTATATTTCCACTGACATTGACTCAGATATAAGACTGTTCGCAGATGCCTGTGTTTGCTATCGGGAAATTAGAGATACAGAGGACTCACTGAAACTTAAGAATGATATAGATAAATTTGGATGTTGGGCACGAAAATGGGGCATGGGATTTCAGCCCATTAAATGCAATATTATGCAGGTAACTAGGAAGAAAAAAAAATGAGGCTTCTTACACCTTAAAGGGAACAGTCCTCGAGAACGTGGATTCCATTTAATACCTTGGTGTGACACTCGCACACAATTTGAGATGGAATACACATATTAGCAACATGTCTACTAAGACAAATAGAACGCTTGGTTTCCAGAGGCGATATATTCATTAGTGTCCCCAGGATGTAAAAGAGGCAGCATATAAAGGTCTTGTTCGCCCAATCTTGGGATATGGTAGTTGTATCTGGTCCTTAATGAAGAAATTGAAGAAGTTCAGAATACAGCTGCAAGATTTGTAACAAACAGTTACTGCTTTGAAACTGGGAGCATGACTGAACTATTAGGAAAATTAAAATGGGGTTCTCTCTAGAAAAGGAGAAAAGACAGAATGCTCATTAAAGATCTAAAGGGTGCTGCCCGCATTCCAACAGATGACCTTGTTACCACAACTAGGCACTGTAGAAATCATCCTTCATTGGCGTTTCAGACCCTTACTGCAAGAACTGACATTAAACTCCAATTAAAACAAACAAACATTTATTCTTCCCCGGACCAATACAGGTTGGAATGCCCTTCCCGATTTAATCCATCCTATTTCAGCAGCTGAAGGTGCTGAGGATTGTGTAGCTAAGTTTACCTCTTTAGTGAGAGCGATAGGGACTAACTTCCTATTCTCCCTTTCTTGAGAGGCTCCCATCCTAATTTTCCTAGTATTCCAGTTATGCTCCCAGTTTTATGCAAAACTTAATACACCTATTTATCGTATCCCCAAATTTCTAAACAATCTTTATATTGGTTACTGGGACCTCGTCTGGACGAATTTTTTTGCAGAAAGAAGAAGAATCGGAGCAAAAACAATTAGTCTCCCTTCTTTGTTTGTGAGAGACTTACAAGTGCAAGTGTTTAGGTCCGGTGTTGGCTTTAATGGAGCACTATTTGCTACCGCGCATTTTGGTGTTTTTCGCTGAGTTTTCGGTATTTCTATAGACTATATGTAAAATATGTTCTTGCGTTTTTTTTCTTTAAGCTCCCTCTTTTTACCCCAAAACCTATGTAGTTTTTAACTACCCGAATGGTCCTTCACATCTATAAACCCCGCTAAAATGGGGACGTATAAAAGCCGGGAGTAACGGTCGGGAGAATGTATTGATAAAGGTATTAAACATGCACCACCTATCTTAATGAAATTTAGAACAATTGTCAAATTCAGAATCTTCTTCAAAATGCATCTTAGGTCTAACATTAGGTCTAAAGGGTGCTGCCAGCATTCCAACAGATTACCTTGTCCCCCCAGCTAGGCACTGTAGAAATCACAATTCATTGGCGTTTCAGATCCTTACTGCAAGAACTGACATTTATAAAGAATCATTCTCCCCCCGAACCATTAAAGACTGGAGTGCAAGTAAAAGATCCCTACTGGTTATTGCATGATTACTGTGTAGACTTTCATCCAGCAAACCAGGAGTACGTTATATACACATGCGAGTAGTGATCTGATATGACTGATCGCAGTACTAGTATCAGTAAAAAAGAAGTAAGAAAGAAAGAAAGTATGTCATTAGACGTGTCACCAGCAAAAATTCAGATTCAGACGGGTACTTTTGATGAATATTTCTTCTTCTTCTTCTTCTTCTTCTTCTTCTTCTTCTTCTTCTTCCGGTTTCGCCTTAACCCCCTGAGGGGACACAGACGGTGTATTAGATACACTCCAGCTTTGCAGGATGAAAGCCTACACAGTAATCATGTAATTACGGTAGGGTTCTTTTAACCTGCACAGGGGATGGTTCTCCCTGCACAGGGGGCCTCCAGTTAACGTCCCGATCCGAAGGACGGTGCACTTTATGACATTCATCCCTGCAAATGATGCCAATGGAGCGTGTTCGGACACCGAAATTTTCACACCGCTGCCGGGGATCGAACCCGGGACCTCTAGCATCAGAGGCAAGTGCACTAACCACTGAGCTATCATGCTCATTTCCCCTTGAGCACTACAGCCTGGGTTCGACCCCTAATAATTTACAAAGTGCTTGACAAAAGTTACTCCCGATCCCAAAAGTTTGTGACACGGTTGTATCTTTCAGTATGAATCGTGATAAATATTTGATAACAATTTGTAGTCTTATATGCGTTTTGTAAATGAGTATATATTCTACTTTTGTTCCAAATTTCAACAAGATAGATGCATGTTTAATACCTTTATTCGATTGTCAAAATTTACTCACGACTTTTCTCCCGACCGTTACTCCCGGAGTTTATATTTTCCGGCCTTTATACTTTCCCCGCTAAAATACGTCACTTCCTTTCGAAAAACTACAGAAGACGGCGTCTGCATAATTCAACCAAATTCAATCAAATTTTGGCCGTTTCTCGGATAAGACCAACTATTTTAAGCTAGATATCAACTATACATAGCAAATTTAAGAATAGGTAGTACATTTGTAATTTTGATTATAAATGGTTAGTGTAACGTACGGCCATTACACTCGCGACATCAATTTTCGTGGTTTTTATTTTATTTTTTTTTCAGCTGGATGATGGAAAATTGGTTTCTTTTGGAAGTCATTTGTCTGGCTTTAATTGTTTTCCAACAATGATAGCTCAGTGGTTAATGCACTTGCCTCTGATGCTAGAGGTCCCGGGTTCGATCCCCGACAGCGGCGATAAAATTCCGGTGTCCGAACTCGCTCCATTGGCATCATTTGCAGAGATGAATGTCATAAAGTGCACCGTCCTTCAGATCAGAATGTTAACTTGAGGCCCCCTGTGCAGGGTAAAGTCCCTGCCATAATTACATGATTATTGTGTCATGTTTAGGCTTTCATCCTGTAAACCTGGAGTATGTAATGTACACCTGCGGTAATTGTCAAATGTGACCGACGCAGTAGAAAGAAAAACAAAAGTCAATTTAAGTTTACAAAGTACTCTTGAAGGTAAGAATTTGCTCCATAGGAGCAAATTCTTTCCATGCTCCCTAGCAGCAAATTCTTTTCTTAAGAAGTTGCTTGTGTTACAGTCAAGTACCCAGTTCTGGATCAGTCACGCGTCGTTGAGTGTTGTAACCAATATGGTTGCTTATAATCGATTATCAGACAGGTTGAGGATTAATCGGATAATCGCTTATTCAGTCGATAAATTCTACAAAAATGATTATCATTACTGATTTGCTTGCAATAGATTATTTGATAAGTTCAATTTACTACCCAAAGCTGTGCTTAAAATAGCTGTATAAGAAACAAACAGTGCAGACCCAGATGAGATGCCGCATTCTTCGGCATCTCATCTGGGTCTACACTGTTTGCTCAGGTCTGTCTGTTCAAATACGTCTGGCAAAGTATAGCATATGGTAGGAGTCATGCTCATACAGAAAGCCAGACATAAAATTATGACCAAATATTCAGTGATTACTAATCGGTTATGGATCGCAATGATAGGAATGATAATAGATTATCATTTCAGCTCCGAATACCCAGCCCTAATTATCAGTCCTGTCATTGCGATCGACAATCGATTAGTAATCGCTAAGGTTTTTGTCATGATTTTACCTGTCTGACTTTCTGTCTGAGCATGACTCTTACCATATGTTGCACTTTACCATATGTATATTTCAACAGACATGTCTGAGCAAACAGTGTAGACCCAGATGAGACGCTGCATAATGCGGCGTCTCATCAGGGTCTGCACTGTTTGCCACACATCCAGCTATTTTAGGCATGGCTTTGAGTAGTAAATTGTACCTATCAAGTAATCAATTAAAAGCAAATCAGAAATGATAATCATTTTTGTGGAATTTATCGACTGATTAATCGATTATAAGATTAATTGTGTCAGCCTTACAAACATACTTTCTAATTTTATTCGGCTGACATTGTTAGACCCCAGTTGCGGATCACAGTACCCAGTTGCGGATCACAAGGTTTTGTTTGATTGATTTGATGTTTAACGCCACCGTCGACACTAAAGGTCATTTGAATTGGAGGCATTGCTCACAATTTTGTGGGAATTGTACCCGACATGGAGATGAAATGACATCTCAAGCCCTGCCGCTTAATGAAACTAATAGCGGTTTATAAGCATTGACGGTCCGACTCGCACTGCTTTGCCTGGGCAGGCTTACACCTATAAGCTGTTTACCAGTATACTCGTATGAGTTTCAGTTTCAGCTCTGCATGGAAAGCATCATTGAGACCATCTATTTCTTCAAGCTCCAATGTGTGGGGGCTATCGAATGGCGTTAACCTATTTGGAAACAATCAGTGGCATTCAGTAAACATTTAATATTGATTTGTGGTCAAGTATCAATGCCACTGACCCCTCCACCACCACCATCATCCCCACCACCAATGAGGTCAAAAGGCATTGTTTAGTGCCCAGTCTGTCGACCCTCCCACACTTTTGTTCGGTGGCATTCAGTAAATATTAAATATCCATTTGTCGTTTTGTCCCCCAGTCTATCGACCTGTCTCTGTCTCACGCCGTCTCCCACTTGAAAATTTTGGGATGTTTTCATGCAGCTACACTAACTTGTTTTCCCCAGCTCTTAAAAAGGGCATGGTGCTGGTCAGGAAAAAGGGCACTTTCAGCGTGCGTAAATATGTAAATTATTATTAATATGAACAGGCCTTTTAAGCTCACCTGAGAACAAAGTGCTCAAAGTGAGCTATTGTGATCACCCGGCGTCCGGCGCCAACAATTTTCTTACATGACATCTCCTCCTAAACTGTTGAATGGATTTCAAAATAATTTCACAGAAATGTTCCTTGGGTGACCCTCTACCAAAATTGGTAAAATGATTCCGCTCCATTGAACAAAATGGCCACCAGAGCTAAAAAAAAGAAAAACCTTTGAACAACATCTCCTCCTAGCCCACTGGCCTGATTTCTAAATAATTTCCCAGAAATGTTCCTTGTGTGACTCTACCAAAATTGAGTATTATTATCTTCTTCTCAACTTAAACTGCTGGGTCGATTGGAACCAAATTACATGTGGAGCCTCTATGGGAAGGGGGAACAGAAGTATGTTTGTAAGGACTGGGTCACAAGACCAATATGGCCGCCATGGCCCGATATGTAAAAAATATTTAAAAGTCTTCTTCTCGGGGACCAAATGGCCGATGACCTTGAAAATTGGTATGTAGCATCAGGGATGTCGCAGATAATTTCTTTTATTTGACTAACTCCCTATCGGTGAACTGTCCTGTTTGCACGGTTATTAGCAATCGGCTGGGATATGTTGTTTTAACCCTGTCTGTTTCTTTGTATGTCATGTATGTGGACAACCTTTTAACGTTGGTCATAACTTTTTAACCATTTGAGATAGCGCCTTCATATTTGACATGATTGTGCTTTCCAAACACGCAAAAAAAATTGACCTTGACCCATCCTACTTTAAAGAAAAACGTGGATTAGGGCTTCACGTCCATTCAAAAAAATTGCCTTTTGCCTACTTAAAAGAAAAAACAGCAGGTCATAACTTTTGAATCTTTCATATCTTGCATGTAGTTTCCTTGTGACATTGAAGGGCTTCACAGCCATACAGAAAATTTGACCTATGATTGTGACCCTGACCTACTTAAAAGAAAAAATACCATTGATCAAAACTTTTGAACTGTTTGAGACAGCATTTTTATTTTGCATACAGGTTCCTTGTAGTAAGGGCCTCACGTCCATACAAAAAAGTGTGACCTTGACCTATTTTAAAGATGAAATCATTATTGGTAATAGCTTGAGAACCGTTTCAGTTCGAATCTTTATATTGAACATGTAGGTTCCTTCAACTTCCTTGTGACATTGTCTTAACTCAAACAAAAAATCTTGACCTGTGACCTTGATCTTGACCTGTGAGTCCATATTCGAAGAAAAAGTGACCATGTCCAGGGACATATTCCTGTTGAACTAACACATCTTGTTTCTAAACTTGCGAATTTTTATACCCTGCCACACGATAGTGGCGGGGTATTATGTTATACCCTCCGGTGTCCGTCCGTATGTCTCTCCGTCCGTCCGCACTTCGTTTCCGATCGATAACTTGAGTATTTTTTCACGGATTTTGTTCAAATTTTGCATACATATTGGTAATGGTATCGGGGGATGAGTGGTTTGGGATTGTTAATGGGCAAAATCCGTTAATTTTTAGCAGAGTTATTGCCCTTTTCAGTATCTGAAAAATGGTTTTTGGCCTCTAATTCCCTTACTATATGGAATATCTGGATGAAACTTCACAGATATATAGAGGATTAAACGGTGCATATTGTGGCCAAGGACTGCTACTCTGGCTGTTCCAGTTCTTGAGTTATCTGCCCTTGACGTATTTAAAAAATGCATTTTAGACTGTAGTTCGTTTATCATTTACAATATCTTGCTGAAACTTCATAGATATGTAGTAGATGAATTGTTATATACCGTGACAAAGGAACATGACTCTGGCTTTCCCAGCGATTGAGTTATCTGCCTTTGAAATATCTGAAAAATGGTTTTTGGCCTCTAGTTCCCTTACTATATGGAATATAGTAAAACTAAGACTAATTCTGCTTTAAAAAGCTTATTTAGTAGCTTGTAGTCATTCTTTCTATGTGTTTTCTGCATTCCATGTCATGTGGTCAGAGACCACCTTTGGGACTGTTAAAAATGGTCTTTAAGACCACTTTTGAACAATCCCAAAGACATAACATAACATAACTTTACTGGAGATAAACTCAGGCTTATCCTGCTGTTCATGACAACCGCCACCTTTGCAAAACAATGAAGATCCAGATCAGGCTTCTGAACAAGCCATCTGATCAGGATCTACACTGTCATACACTTCATGATCAGTCTTCACGAAAGAATATAGTCAGACAGGCAGTACATCGAAAAACATGAAATTCTTACATGTACCACGTAAAGATACATGTTCCACAGCCATTTAAGGTAAATACTTGAGTTGCCTTCCCATTGAATGTCTGAAAAATGGATTTTTACATATGCTTCCTACATCTTCTAACAACTTCATCCACTCACATTAAGACATTACACTTGCGGATCATATCTCTGCTATCCCCTTTCTAGTTATTTAGCCTTGGTATATTTTCAAATAAGTTACATTGCTTAGCAGTGGCGGGGTATTATGCAGTGTCTGCGGTGCTTTTATTTCTTTCTGTTTTGAAAAATAGCCAATCCTGATCAGTCTGGAAACATTCAAATTTAATTGACTTGGGATTTGTCCGATTTGTTGCAAATGACCTCTGTTGCATGTAAGACTCCTGCACAACTAACACAGAAGATCGACCACTGTCTTTGTCTCATTCAGTCATCAACAATTTGGATCACATGTAATCATTTATTACTAGGGTTGCAACGATAAAAAGATACAGTTACTTCATGATCTCTCTGATACATATTGCAATATTTGTTTTTAATATGGCTACCGTATTCGCCCTAATTACCGCACCGTGCGCTTAGTTTTTTCAAAATCGTCTACCTAATTAGCGAACACTTGATACGACAACAACAGCTTCCAAGATGATGCATACTGATATTTAATGGGACGGAAAAAGATACTTAAGCATTGCCTTCACTGTTGGAAGAAATAATGGTAAGTTTTTTATAGATTTACAATGAGACCTTCAAGGGGAGATTACTGTAAAGTGTGCGCTTATGCATTTCCTTTTCAAAAATAGCTTTGGTGTGCGCTTATAGGAGCATGTGCGGTAATTAGGGCGAATACGGTATATATGTCCTCACAGATCCAATGACCACTAATTAGTGACTGCATTGCCATCTTGGCCCTCTTGTTATACTTTTTTATTTCTAGTTGTGTCTACTGTTGTATGATGTTTTCAGCCTCTGTATTGAGCCCATATATTTTTAGGACCAGCTACGCTCATTTGTAGAAGGGGGTGCGACGTCTCTGAAAGCTGTCTAATGTCTATTCAAGGAGCTCTTCACCAAAGAGGAGACCACTGGCAGGACACAAACCAGTTTTACAGGACCAGGAAAACTTGAAGAAATATACAGTAAACATAGTCAATCACTTAATGGTGTATGGCATTTGGGGACTCTGACCTAGTGGATAAGAGAGCTGACTCTTAATCATTAGGTCTCTCACTGATGGTTTGAATCTGGCTCGGGTTACATATGAGATGCCAAGTTCTGCATTGAACTGTACATCATGTGGTTTTCTCTGGGTTCTCCGGTTTTTGCCCCCACCTCTGATTATTGATAGACTAGATATATTTAGTTTGAATTTTGGCGAGTGTTTGAGTTTTATGTCTCACCAACAGCTAAGGTCATACGGAGACGGAACCTTGGTTTAAAGGTGCATTATTGAGCTACCGGGTCTCAATTTTTTTTTTTCTGGTTTTTATCTTCAATGCATACTCCTTTGTCATGTGTACACTTTTGGAGCCAAATACAGCTTCAGAACTTTGTGAAAATGGTCGTTTTCATTCGTGTTTACCCTTTGCTCTGAACATGTGTTCGGAATTTCTGTTCTAAAAATAAATCTGTCACTTTACACATACATAGCGACAGTATGGTCTCTGAGTGTCGTTACTTATGGCATGGTATTCCGCGTCATATTTTTTTCCAATTCAGGCATGGCCTAAGAAAACAAGGCCAAAAGTGAACGTCGCATAGCGTCATATGTGGGGATTCTATTTTTGTCACGAACTAAAAATAGATCTAACTAGTGTTCGAAACCTAGTTAGGGAATCCCTCTCAAACTCATTTACCTGTCTTCATAATTGTTCACACTTTTGCATAAAATGCATTCATTTGTATTGTTTTGAAGAAAAATACCGGCTATATATATTTTATTTTTGGAAGCATTTTTTTTCAGATAGCTCAATAGTGCACCATTAAAGACTCATCCGGAAGACTGGAGAGGCCTGGGATTGATACTGCGATCCCTGGTTTACAAGGTGAGTAGCATAACCACTACATTAGGGATGCTTCTGTTGAATTGAGGTTTTATGTTCCTGTCAACACTCTTTAGGTCATTTTGGAGGCATTGGTTTCAATTTTATGGGACTTTTATCCGACATTGAGATGAACCTTGTTGCCGAATGGAACCAATAGGATTCACAACAAGGTTTAACTGTGACAACTAAATAGTGTAATGGACTGTTATGGACATGTGCATCATCCTGCAGTTCATTCACCAATGAAATCTGGTACTTACATGCATTTGTTAAGGGCAGGCACATTCAGATTGAACATCTTTACATGTTTGCACGAAAGGAAATGGGCATCGTCAGTCGACCATCAGTCAGCCTTGGTAGCTCAGTCGGATGCACGTCTAACTGATGATCAGGAGGACGCGGGTTTGATATCTGCCGGGGTCTGCAACTCAGTCAGATGCGTGTCTAACTGATGATCAGGAGGACGCGGGTTCAATATCTGCCGGGGTCTGCAAAATTATTTTGTGATGATTGATCATGAAATCTTTTATTCGGTCATTCTCTCCCTTCCACGGATTCAAGAAGGGCAGTTGTCAATTTCCAGATAAGGAATAATAATATTATCATTTCATGGAGATTGATCATAAAATCTTTACTCTATGACCATTCTCTCCCTTATGCTGAATCAAGAAGGGCAGTTGTCAGTTTCTGGCGAAAGAATGTGCACTGTTTCTTATAAAAAATAAGAATAATGTAAATATGTACATTCGTGGACATGTTAAACAAACCTGTCTTTTTTTTCTATGATTTTATAAAAACTCAAAATAATTGTTTCTATCATTCTTCGAATTTTTCCCTCATAGATTTCTCTCCTCATAGATTTCTCATGATTTCTCTGAATTGTCTCTTGTACTTACTTTATCATTGCAGCATTATATACATGTACTTTAAGAATATTAATGCTTTCAGCCTGTGCCATGAAAATAAAGAGAAATACCTGAGAAACGTCAAGCGAGAAAAAGATAATGAAGGCGTTCCACAAGATCGTTGGATACTGCAAGAGGTAGGTATGAAGTTACTACATGGTTAAGTTTCTTAAATAATGAAATACAACCTGTGAGCATCATACAATTCATAGGGATGAGCTGCTATAGAAGTGTTGTGGCAAGCAGATTTTGTTTCATTATTACAGACACTTATCATGTCTAAAAGCAATCAAATATGATATGTTTTCTAATACATAAAAATTGCATATGTAACACGCCGATTGATTGAATAGCCTCGATAAGTAGTGACAGCACATTCTGTTTTGTTTTTGTTTGTTTGATTTGAGGTTTAGCGTCCCATCAACACTGTAAAGGTCATTTTGAAGAAGTTGCTTCCAATTTTGTGGGACTTTTACAGGACATTGAGATGAAATGACATCTCAAGCCCTGTTGCCTAATTTGCCCCCGCCCATCGGGCTTGAAGAAATAGATGGGCTGCATGATGCTTCCACTCAGAGCTGAAACCGACCCCAGCCAGTACTGGTAAACCGCTTAGAGGATCTAAGCCTGCCCAGGCAAAGCGGTGCGAGTCGGACCGTCCATGCTTATAAACCCTTTTGGTTTCATTGGACGACAGGGCTTGAGATGTCATTTCATCTCAGTGTCGGGTAAGTCCCACAAATTCGAAGCACCATCTCCAAAATGACCTATTTAGTGTTGACGGGGATGCTAAACCTCAAATCAAACAAACAGAAAGAACATAACATCTATTCAGTGGTGATGGGGACGTTTAACCGCGAATCAAACAAACAAACCTGCTGCCTAATGAAACCAATAGGGTTTATAAGCATGGACTGTCCGACTCTCACCCCTTTGCCTTGGCAGGCTTAGATACTCTAGCAGGCTTAGATACTCTAAGCGGTTTATTGGACGACAGGGCTTGAGATGTCATTTCATCTCAGTGTCGGGTAAGTCCCACAAATTCGAAGCACCATCTCCAAAATGACCTTTATAGTGTTGACGGGGATGCTAAACCTCAAATCAAACAAACAAAACAGAACATAACATCTATTCAGTGGTGATGGGGACGTTTAACCGCGAATCAAACAAACAAACCTGCTGCCTAATGAAACCAATAGGGTTTATAAGCATGGACTGTCCGACTCTCACCCCTTTGCCTTGGCAGGCTTAGATACTCTAGCAGGCTTAGATACTCTAAGCGGTTTACCAGTACTCCTGTGGGGTCGGTTTCAGCTCTGCATAGAAGCATCATGCAGCCCATCTATTTCTTCAAGCTCCGACGGACGGGGCATACAGCAGATTCTGTGAACTTATACTGTGTCCAAAACGTTCTGTTATCATGCAAAGTTGCTTTTCATTTACATCACGAAAAAATTTGGGTGTATGGCCCAACCGGATGCTAAAATTTATATCTGAGGGTGTCTGGGGTCAAAAATGTCTCAAAATTGATGCTGATAAAACATGCTGCAAACAGTGAAAATGGCCAGTGCCAAACCCCTTAATTGTTGCCTTGACAGCTGTAAGAAGATTGAGATTTGGTCAAAAATTCATGTGAAATCACACTTTTTGCCAACTTTGAGATGTCCCCTCATTACCATGACAACGATCAAGTCATGAAAGGTTGCATTTGAAAGGCTACTGCCTATTGAACATTCATACCGAGTTTGGTGTAAAACAGACCATCCATTATGAAACTGGCTATTTGATGTTGCTGTCAGGTGCAACACTGTGAAAATCAGCGAAATTCACAAAATCCCTGAGTGGTAAAGGGTTGACCAAGGATAGCTGGCATTGGCCTGTCCTGCAGCATAGGTAATTGTTGTATTTAGCCCACTGAAAGTTGCAGTTTAAGTAATGCTGGCACGGAAAATAGTGTTATCACATGTTTGTAGCAGACATTTAAATACTTCAGCATTGCAAAAGAGTCATCATATTCTCAAGCCAAGTCCTTGCAGTCCTCCTAGCAAAACCTATAATAACCTATAATTTTGTGCCAAACCTATAAAACCTTTATTTTGTTCATAAAACCTGTAAAAAGCCTGTATTTTCATGAAAAAACCCTATATTTTTCAAATTTGGAACCTTCTTGCGACTCAACCCTAACTTTTCTTTAAAATGCACTAGTTACTATTTTTTACTTTTTAGTCCCATAAAATGTGATGAAAACTGTCAAGAAATTGTAATTTTTTTCCTCGCTTGCTTCGGCCCTTTTTTTAACCTGTATTTTTATTGAAAAATCTGTAAATAACCTATATTTTGAGTAAGAAGAACCTATATAAAAACCTATATTTTCAAAGTGGGCCACTAGGAGGCCTGTCCTTGTGAAAATCTTCACAGCTTTGGTAGTAAACATTATCAGCCTTTCTTTCCATCTGGATGCTAGATTGTGAAAAACTTTTCAACATGCACTACCACCTTGTATGGACTGGTCCATATTCATGGGTGATTGTGACTGCTGATAAGCATGTGAATGATTCTAAACATGGAAAATTTTAAGACTTGTTATAACTGCAATATATATGTACTTATCCATGGTGTCTATCATTTTTCAGGCCAAATCTTCAGTCGCTATATGAGGAATAACACAGACGACGTGAGATAGAAATTCTGGGTTGAAAGAATAGTGTACAAACTGAACGATAAGATTCGTGGAATTAGGAATGGAAAATACAAATCAAAAATGTAAATCATTACCATAACACAACCGTGAGGCATAGTGCATTTTTTCTTATATCAAAAACGGACATTTATCTGATAAAATTTGTGATCCTTTTCTTATTTATACTCCAAACATAGGTTTTGGGTGCTCGTTAGAACTGCCTCATTGAGGTGGTGTTTAGGATTACCCACAACCTATTTCTTGGAGCAGAAATAACGAAAATAATGTATACCCCTGTAAACCACAGTTTTCTCTTTCAAAAGTGGGGTTTAAGGGGCTGTCCATTTCACAGACTTGTTCAAACAGGGGATACCTTCATTCCAAATTATCATTCATGGGGGTAAATTTCCGTTTTTACTGTTGGAAACTTTGTTTTACAGCAACCGGTAAAATGGGCTTTAAGATGTTAGGGGGTGGGGATATTACATTTGTCATGTACATACATACATACATACATACATACATGTTTGCATGCATGCACAAAAGCAAGCATACACACTCACACATATAGACCTGCATTTATGCACACATGGATACATGCATGCTTACCGGTATGTGCATCAAACATGCATGCATGCAAACACACCCACTCATGTATGCATGCATGCATTCATGCAGACCAGGGATACAGACTAAGCATTTTGCTCATGCATGTGTGTTTGCAAGCATTCTTGTTTGCAAACACACACACACTCCTGCATGTTTGCATATATACATGCACAGTTGCACACACAAACATGCAAACATGCACGTACACACTCATGCACTCATGCATTACTTGTTCAACTTATTCCCCTATAGGGGAGCTATGTTGCTGTCTGTTAACTCTTGCTCAGATATTGCCCTTTTGAAATTTTGTCATTTAGGGCCAAGCATATGGTTGGGGAGATAGTGTTGTACAAACACCATCTGGTTTGTTTTTTTAATTAAAAAAAAAAAAAGCCCCCCCAGTGGAAATCTTCCACTGACCGTTCCAAGGCGGCTCTTCTGTGGCGATTTATTTATGTTGTTGTTTGTTACTTACTGTGTGTATCACTTGTGTCTTTTGGTTTTGGATGGCCATTTTGTGGGAAAGTAACTGTCATTAGGGCATTCCTTTGTTTAGGTTTCCATTATGGTCTGGTCGCTTAATGTTTGTATGTCTTTCCCTTTGGTGTCTTTTATGGGTGGAGTAAGTTAATTGTATCAGTTCCTGATCTTTGTTTTACTTCTACTTTTCAAGTGCTGCAAGCATAAGCTGTCAATGTACAGCAATGTTTTGCCATGACATTGGGCCTCGGACACTATATCGCTGGCCCCCGCCCATCGGGGCTTGAAGAAATGGATGGGCTGCATGATGCTTCCACGCAGAGCTGAAACCTACCCACACATGAGTACTGGTAAACCGCTTAGAGGATCTAAGCCTGCCCAGGTAAAGCGATGCGAGTCGGCCCATCCATGCGTATAAACCCTATTTGTTTCATTTGGTGGCAGGGCTTGAGATTTCATTTCATCTCGATGTCGGTTGAAAGTCCCACAGAATTGGAAGCAACGCCTCCAAAATGACCATTACAGTGTTGATGAGGACATTAAACCTCAAATCAAGCAAACAAACACTATGTAGCAGAATAAACTTCACAATTATTTTGATGTTATCCAAACAGACCTCGCCTGACCTACGTAGGCACATTAGAATTTTTATTCTAATGCACTTGCCAAAGTAATTTTATGTCTGATTGGATGAGTTAAAATTTTTCAACAGTATATTCTATTACATACCATATTGACCCTAAGTATTGGGACAGATAGGCCTAAGCATAATGTGTAGAACCTAACCAGTGACAGTCTGATCAAGGTTCCCAATGTTTGCCATTCCATCTGCACGTCTTGCTTGATTGCGAAACAGATTTGTTAAAACGTTCGGAGAATTACAGCATGTCCTTAAGGTCTCTAAATTCTTTGTCATTGTGAAGTATTGTCAGAAACCCAAGTCATCATGTAACATAGCTATTTATTGGCAAACATTTAGTTTTTACGCAGCTCATGGTTACAGCAGTGCACTTCCAGTACATTCATTTCTATTTTTTGCAAAACAGTATATATTTTTAACAACAACCAAATTTGATTAGTGCTTAAGTCACTGTAAAAATAAAAAATTCCAACGGTAAAACTGCTGATAAAAGTTTCCTCCCCAAATGACAATTTTGAATACAGTTATCATCTAATTAACCTAATGATATTTTAGGATTTGTATTTTCCATTCCAGATTTCCACATTCAAACAAAAAAAAAAAAAAATAAATAATTCAATTCGGAAAGTTTGTCATGTTTATCTTGTCATTGTGATTTCTCTTACTGAACCACAATAGTTCACAATTTTTTTGAGCTGCTATATTATGATCACACTGTCTATTAACCAAGTTCATAACATTTGTTCCTAGTATACACATGACCAGATTGAATCATTCATTCAACAATATTTCAATTATATTGAGACATCTCACAGAGAGGAAGAAAAAAAGGAAGATTGAAAGAGAAGAAAAGAAAAATGAAAACGAGACCCACACCTGCTTCAAACATAACTTACCAGGTGAAGCAAAGGCTATAGGATGCCTTGGTGCTGAAACACCATCACATCATCATAGTCTTATGGGAGAACTTATGGTCATGGAAGACAAAGGTGGAAATGTTAATCTCTACGGAGGCCTATATATATAGTTTACATAATATATACATCATCTGTATATTGGAACAGTATATATCAAGTATATCCGCAGCATATGAAGTGTATCAGTGGGTATACATCAGTATTGTCTTTGCATTTGTCCATTCGATCTGCTGTTTGTCCTTCCGTTAATCAACTTTTACATCAAATTTTGCATTAACCCTTTCCAGTAGAGGCATTTGCACTGGCTGGGCGTATATGAGCCCAACTGGACATTTTAGTTTTCCTAGAATTTGAACTGGGAAAAGCACAGAAAAACCTGCACGTCTAAATATACTGGAAGGACTTACCTGTTGGGTTTTGTTTTGAGCTTCTGGTGAGATGGGAATCTGAGATGTGATTCTGGATTCAGAGTGGGGTCATTCTGGAACACAAGTGGGATCCCAACCCTGAATCCCTTATTTTAATCCTGTTCCGATCCCACAGGATTTCATCGGGATCACTGCGGGATTTCATTCTGATCCCGGCGGGATTTCATCGGGAATCCCGCAATTTGTCCCGCCGGGATCCCGATAAATCCTGCTGGGATTTCACCGGGATCCCGCTGGTTTCACCGGAATTCCGGTGGGATTTCACCGGGATCCCGGCGGGATTTCATCGGGAATCCCGCAATTTGTCCCGCTGGGATCCCGTCAGAATCCCACCGGGATCCCGATAAATCCTGCTGGGATTTCACCGGGATCCCGCTGGTTTCACCGGAATTCCGGTGGGATTTCACCGGGATCCCGGCGGGATTTCACCGGGATCCCGGCGGGATTTCATCGGGATCCCAGCGGGATTTATCGGGATCCCGGCGGGATTTCATCGGGATCCCGGCGGGATTAATCGGGATCCCAGTGGGATTTACCGGGATCCCGGCGGGATTTCATCGGGATCCCGGAAATCCCGACCGGGAATCCCGCAATTTTATCCCGCCGGGATCCCGGCGGAATCCCACATGGGATCCCGGCAGGATCCCGGCGGGATTCCCGCTCATATTTTTACTTGGGTATTAATGATCATTTGCAATTTGCGATTCAGTAAAAATCCTAAAAATTTGGACAACTTGAGGACTTGCTGTAATTCTCTTAATATTTTAACGAATGTGTTCCACGATCCAGCATGGAGTTCAAAAGGTGCATATGGAATGGGAAACAGACTGTAGACCCTGATCAGACTGCCGCTTTCTGTCCAAATACTTAAGTGGACTGGGGTTAAAACTCAATAATAAATTTCTATTCTGGGATGAGACCTACATGTAGTGTGTATTTGACTTACATCCCACCAACAACTAAGCTCATGTGGAGACTGGACCTCTGTTTTAAGACTCATCCGAAAGTGTGAAGAAGCTAGGGCTGGCTAATCGGAGGTGAAAAGATAATCGATTATCAGACCTGTCATTGCGATCAATAATCGATTAGTAATCGCTAAGGTTTTTGTCATAATTTTACCTGTCTGGCTAAGTTCTTCTTAGCATGACTCTTACCATATGTTGCACTTTACCATATGTATATTTGAACAGACAGGCCTGAGCAAACAGTGTAGACCCAGATGAGACGCTGCAGAATGCAGCGTCTCATCAGGGTCTGCACTGTTTGCCACTCATCCATCTATTTTAGGTATAACTTTGGGTAGTAAATTGTACCTATCAAGTAATCGATTAAAAGCAAATATAATCATTAGGGCCCCGCACTGAAAGTGTGGGTGCCCTATAGTAATCACTCTGTCCGTCCGTCTGTCTGTCCATCTGTCCGTCCACAAATTTCTGATAGCGCTGCCGGGGCCCTAGTCAGTTTCACTGACAGCTCTTGTTTTTGTTGAATTTATCGACCGATTAATCGGTTATACAGTCAAACCTGTATAAGAGAGCCACTTTTGGGAATGGAGGAATTGGCTGTTATACACAGGTGGTTGTCTTATGGAGGTTCAGCCAGAAATGAAATTCTTAATGAAATATGTCGCCGCACTATTATTACCATTTCGGGGCTTTTGCAATTGGTTATTTTTAATTGTTTTGACTTTGGGCCGTCTTGGCGTCATCAAGGCCGAAAAACATGGGGGCGAAACGTCTAGACTTGATTCTCGAAATCACAAATATGAGCTATGAAAAATTAGTGTAATCCTCAATAGAAACAAGTATTAATGTTAAAAATCATGTATTTTATGTAAGATCTAGCCAACAACACGAAGTAAGGCAGTTCGATGTGTTTTCCATCGAAACGTTTTTTCGGCCCGCCGACCGTCCGACAACTTCGGCTTTCGGCCTTATTACGATCAAGGAACTTTTATACCATAGAAGGTCAATTCTTTATGAATTAGAGATTTATAATACATACCGATTTTTTTTTTCTCTCTTTTCACAAAACTGTCAAACTTTTCTTGTAAAATCGCCCGAGACCATGCGAGAAATAACGTGAGTTCGCGAGAATGAGTAAACACAGGTAAAATTTCCTTTCAAATCACACGTGACTATGCGAGAAATAACCGTTTTCCCTGAAGGCATATCGACCTGTATCCAACTTTCACACATTTTGTTGACATAATTGGATTCAATTGTCAACACCAAGCAATTATCCGACTAGATAATTGAATTATCGAATTCAACAGGTATGGGGTGGCCGTCTTTTGAAGAACAATTAGCGTTTTGGGAATTGATTTACTGGCCGATGGCGCATTTAAAGAGTTGGCGCTTTTATGCAGTTAAATTCAGGCTTTCAAGTAGTCCTACTTTTTCCTACTTTTTCCTACTTTTCCTACTTTTTTGGTCTCTTCCTACTTTGTTCCTACTTTTTCCAGAAAAACTCCTACTTCTCCTACTTTTTTGATTTGTTCAAAAACTAAGACCCCAAATAAATTAATAAACAAATAAAGCATTTAAAATATATCATGTATCTCAAACTATTTGTAGAATGCATCTTGTTATATGACATATGTACTGATGATCCTCGACATTCATCTGCTGTTTTTAGCTGTACCACTAATTGGAATATGTTGATGTAAAGCAAAACTGCAATGACCATCTACAGTTTTGTCTTATTGAACATGACAAGATTTTTTGCAGTCAGTAGTGTAGTGATGCTATAACTAAATGACCAACTGAAGCTCTGTCTTGTTGAGAACTGTAGAAAATTCACTACAGCAATGCTTTGATGTCCTAACTGCTGTGACAAACTGTTCTGTCTTGTTTAGCATTTAGAAATTCATTGCAGCAGTCCAGTGATGCCTTAACTGCTGTGACCAGCTGTAACTGTCTTGTTAGCATGACAAACATTCACTTCAGCAGTGCAGTGATGCCTT
Source organism: Lucinisca nassula (assembly GCA_963580285.1). Classification (NCBI taxonomy): domain Eukaryota; kingdom Metazoa; phylum Mollusca; class Bivalvia; order Lucinida; family Lucinidae; genus Lucinisca; species Lucinisca nassula. The sequence continues at coordinate 43,946,516 of OY757016.1, forward strand.
AACTGCAGTAACCAGCTTGAGCTTTGTCTTGTTTAGCATGACAAAAATTCATTGCAGCCATGAGTTGATGCCTCAACTGCATTGCCCAGCTAGAGCTCTGTCTTGTTAAGCATGACAGGAGTTCATAGCAGCAATGCTTTGATACCATGGCTTTGATGCCTTACTAGAGCTCTGTCTTGTTTAGCTGCTTTGACAGTTTAACTGCAGTGATCAGCTGGATCTCTGTCTTTAGCACAAGGGGAATCCATTAGTGTTGTGATGCCTAAACTGCAGTGACAAATTAAAGTTCTGTCTTGTTTAGCTTGATAGAAATTCATTACAGTAGTGCTCTGATGACTAAATTGCAGAGACCCACTGGAGCTCAGTCTTTTTGAGCAAGACAGAAATTCATTGCAATGCTGTGATGCCTTGACTGCAGTGATCAACTAGAGTTCTGTCTTGAGCATGAAAGTGATACACTGCAGCAGCACTGTAATGCCTTAACTGCAGTGACCCACTAGGGTTCTGTCTTGTTGAGCATGGCAGCAATTTATTGCAGCACTGCTGTGGTGCCTTAACTGAGTTACCAACTAGAGCTCTGACTTTTTAGCATGACAGAAATTCATTGCAGCAGTGCTGCTTAAATTTGTCTTAAATGCAGTGACCAACTAGAATTATTGTCTTGATAAGTATGAAAGTAATTCATTGTTGCCATGCTTTGATGCCTTTAACTGTAATGACCATTTAGAGTTCTGTCTTATTGAGCATGACAGGAATTCATTGCAGCCCTGCTGTGTTGCCTTTATTGAAGTGACCAACTAGAGTTCCATCTTGTTGGGCATGAAAGGAATTCATTGCAGCAGTGCTGCGTTGCCTTTATTGAAGTGACCGACTAGAGCTGTGTCTTGTTTAGCATGACAGCAAACCATTGATGCAGTGCTAGGATGCCTTAACTGCAGTGAAAAATCTGAGATCTGTCTTATGGAGGATGACAGGAATTCAAAGCAGCAGTAATGCAATGTCTTCACTGCAGTGATATACCAGCAGGAGATCTTCCTTGTCTAGCATGACAGAAATTCATTGCAGCAGTGCTGTGATGACTGGAGTGACCAACTAGAGCTCTTTCTTGTTTAGCATGACAGAAATTCATTTCAGCAATGCTGTGATGACTGAAGTGACCAACTAGAGCTCTGTCTTGTTTAGCATGACAGAAATTCATTGCAACAATGCTGTGATGACTGAAGTGACCAACTAGAGCTCTGTCTTGTTTAGCATGACAGAAATTCATTGCAGCAATGCTGTGATGACTGAAGTGACCAACTAGAGCTCTGTCTTGTTTAGCATGACAGAAATTCATTGCAGCAATGCTGTGATGACTGAATTGACCAACTAGAGCTCTGTTTTGTTTAGCATGACAGAAATTCATTGCAGCAGTGCTGTGATGACTGAAGTGACCAACTAGAGCTCTGTCTTGTTCAGCATGCCAGAGATTCATTGCAGCAATGCTGTGATGACTGAAGTGACCAACTAGAGCTCTGTCTCGTTTAGCATTACAGAAATGCATTAAGCCTTGACTTCAGTGAGCCACTAAAATGCTGTCTTATTTTGCATGACAGGAATTCATTGTAGCAATGCTATGATGCCTTCACCTGGACATCTTGTAGCTGATGCTTCTCACAAATTTAAATTTTCAATTTTCATCAATTCTTTTGAATTAATGTTTTGACATATGTCAATATATAGATAGATATATATGCCAGAGGCAAACTCTTGACAAAAACATTGGAAGTTCAGGCTGCAGGCATGGATATCTACTAGATTGGTTAGCCACTAACATTTTACAGGTGCCTGCTAACTTTGATGTAAAAACATTAGACTCTAATGCACAAAATAAAACTGCCCAAAACGAAAAACTGATAAAACGTGAGACATATGGAGGTATGTTCGTGTCCATTAGCTCCTACTTTTTATATCAGGATCCTACTTTTTTCCTACTTTTTCATATCTCAGGCTCCTACTTTTCTCCTACTTTTTCACCAGGAATCACTTGAAAGCCTGTTAAATTACATAGTGAAATCATCGGGAATGTTTCATACCGGCGCTTTTACACAGGAGGCGCTCTTATAAAGGTGGCCGATTCGGCGATTTTGACTGTACAATTAATCATGTCAGCCTTAGAAGAAGCCTACCTACAGTCAAATCTTGGTAACCGCTGGACTTACTGGACTTACATATAGATAAGGAAATCTCTACCAGTTTCAAATATATCATGTGAGACTATGTCAAGTATGATTTTTTGTTTGAATTGGAGTTTAACAGCCCAGTCAACACTTTTCAGGTCATTTTTGAGCCGGTCATATCGAGCTGGTCAGTTTGTCTATCCATACTTATCCTGGGAAGGCTTATCGGTAAGCGGTTTACCAATCTTTCGCAAATCAGGGGAACAGAGAGAATGACTGGAGAAAAGATTTCATGATCAAATCTCCACGAAAGAATGTTGCAGACCCCGGCAGGTATGGAACCCACGTCCTGATCACCAGTCAGACGTGCATCCAACTGAGCTACCGAGATTGGTGCTGTCAAGTATGAGACATCGTAATCTGAAAATGTTCTGAGAATTTGTAGTGGAAAATTTACGCACCTGTAACCATAGCAGAAAGTGTTGAAATCACATGATCTGGCACAATTACATGTAAACAGTCAAGAACGATTTTGGTATGAGAGACAACCATTGTGAGATAGACACATCACAGGGACATTATCTCTCACTATGGGGAACCCATATATATTCTTTTTTGAAACGGGTAACAAATGCAGATAATCTGGCTACCGCTCCTTAAATGGATTCTTTGGGTGGTAGGGCTTGAGATGTCTTTTCATCTCGATGTCGGGTAAAAGTCCCACAATATTTTCACTTAACAGCTCCAGTAAAAATCGCTCACAGGTAGGGAATGGGATTGATCCCATATTCCTTGGCAAAAATCAAATAACATTTATTATGTGCATGGTCCATGATGTCATCTGTTGAAACTGTAATGGACTTTTTGGTCGATAAAAAAACATTAAAATCATTATATGATAAACAGAATCTTTCACTCATGGTCATTTTTATATAAAAGTTATTAAACTCGCCAGAGACTAATTTCATAATTTCCTATGAAATGACCACTCTTGTAAAAACTTGTTAATCATATAACATCACCGTTATTTGATGGATAATCACCACACAATATAATAACACATGTTTACTGGCATGTAACATCACTACAACGTCTTGTGACAACTCAGTGATTTCGACTGAAATTCTTAGCCAATAAAATTTGATTTAAAATGGTAATATGATGAACAGAATCTTACACTCGTGGTAGTTTCATTTGAAATTTATGAAACGAGCCAAGGCTTGTTTCATAGATTTCAAATGAAATGACCACTTATGTAAGATCCTGGATTTATTGCATATGCAGGCTTTGATCAGACCCCGCATTCTGCGGTGTCTGATCTGGGCCTCCCTTGTTTGCCAGTATTCCCGTTTTGGGGTTTCAGGTACAAAATGGGTTAAGGGTTATTAATTTTGTTTGTTTGATTTGAGGTTGAACCTCACCGTCAACACTGTATAGGTCATTTTGGAGACAATGCTTCCAATTTTGTGGGACTTTGACCCGACAATGAGATGAAATGACATCTCAAGCCCTGTCGCCCAATGAAACCAATAGGGTTTATAAGCATGGATGGTCCAACTCGCACCGCTTTTCCTGGGCAGGCTTAGATCCTCTAAGCGGTATACCAGTACTTGTGTGCGGTTGGATTCAGCTCTGCGTGGAAGCATCATGCAGCCCATATATTTCTTCAAGCCCCGATAGGCAGGGGCCTGGGTTAAGGGTTAGTCATATATTTAAATGTGTGCTATAATGAACAGTATATTAAAGAAATTTGCATCTATTTATATTTTTTCAGTGTGAGAACAACAACAACAACAATACAAAACAAGGCATGGTGACAGAAGGGATCATAGTGTCAAAGGTGACAACTGGAGGGCCGGCGGACCTGAAGGGGCTCAAAACACATGACCAAGTAGTTAAGGTAGGAACAACTTGATTAACCCATAAAATGCCAATCAAGACAATTGTCGTCTGCTTTGTCGTCTGCTGTTTACTTTAAAAGTCATTTTTGCAAACACTGGGGACCCAGATCAGACTGCTCTAGGAGCAGTCTGATTTGGGTCCACACTGTTTGCCTGTATGCAAAAATATTTTTAAAAAGTTTGCAAGAAAATTCAGCAGATGACATAAGCAGATGACATTTTCGGATGTAGATTTTCTTGGCATTTTAAGGGTTAAATTGTTGGTTAATTACGAGCATCGAGCATTAAGCAAAACTGAGTTGTTAGACACCTGTGCTGAGCAAAGATGTTTTACATCCCACCAACAACTATGGTCATATAGAAATGGGACTTCAGTTCATCATGTTAACAAGTCCATGTAGTGAACACCCCTGTAATCCACACTTTATAGAGAAAAGTGGGGTTTACATGAGTATTCATAATTTTCCTTACTTTTGCACAAAAATATAGATTGTGGTTACTTAATAAGACTGCCTCAACGAGGTGGTTCTAATAAGCATCCACAATCTATAAATAAAAATTTCAAAAATTTTCATCTGGAAAATGTTGGTTCTAGAGATATGAGAAATGCCGTTGTTGCACATGGGTGTGTTAAACGTCCCATCTGTTATCGTCCCATCTGAAAGTCTGAAGACAATACGCAAACACGCCTATACAAATACATTGTCACCTTTATCGCCGAAAAAATGAAAATTTTAAGATGAAAAATTGTGATATTTTTCTTATTTCTGCTCAAAATATAGATTGTGGGTACTCGTTAGAACCGCCTCATTGAGGCGGTTCTTACGAGTACCAACAATCTATATCTCAGAGCAGAAACAAGAAATGAGGCGGTTCTAACGAGTACCAACAATCTATATCTCAGAGCAGAAACAAGAAAAATAAGGTTTACCCCTGCAAACCCCAGTTTTACTATATAAAAGTGGGGTTAGAGGGGGTCAAAATTATATAGGCATGTCTTCATGATGAAGCCCAGACTCATAGGGTACATATAACCCATGGCTTATTAGGTGACTAGCTTAACCGCTACACTATGGAGGCTTCTTAATGCTTTAATTGCATGATGTTTTTTTTTTTTTTTCTCACTGCAGATGACATTTTGAAATATTTTCCTAATTTTCCCAGAAAATAGGATTTGACATCCCATGCAATAGAAGCAATTTGCATGAAATGTCAAGTCCTGTTTTGTGGAAAAAAATAAGAAAAATATCAACAATTTGTCGTCTGCTGAATTAGCCTAGAGAGTGGTAAAGGTTAATTTAGAGAGAATGGGGCCTTAATTATAGACTTTTTTTCATGCTCAACTCACTTGAGCATGAAATTTATAATTGCCATAAATATTAAAATACAAACTAATGGGTCAGTTTATACTGCTCAGATCAGCAGAGAATGTCATTTGTCCTGCTCATAAATTTAAAATGTCAACAACTGTTATTCTTGTGATTCTTGGCATGCTTGACTAGTGTGTGAGGCTCAAGTTCACACTGCACATGGCATTACGTTTAGAACACTGTGCTTTGTATAGAAATTTCTAACCTTAACATCTCCCTTTCAAATGGAGAGTTATGTCTGAGTGGGCTCATGTGACTCATTATTGCAGCATCATTAAGCAGTTATTGTCCACCACTTAACTTCTGCATCAGTCGGCATAATCCACAAGCTTCCCGAAACATAACCTTTCCAGAAGAAAATTGCATTTTTGGTGGTGCAGTTTGGGCTGGTACTCTGCTGTTTACTATATCTGTACCCAGAGTAAGACAATTTTGGTTTATACTTTGTATTAATGTAGAAGATGAATTGCACCTTTTCTTAAGCTAATCCCTTTTTTCAGAGCTCCAGATAATTCAGCAGACAATAAAATGATAATATTTTTCTTATTCTTCCCTGAAAACAGGCTTTGATATTTCATGCAAATTGTCTCCAATGGAGACAATTTGCATTAAATGTCAAATCCTGTATTCTGGGAAAAATAAGAAAAAATTTTCAAAATGTCGTCTGCTGAGAAAAAAATACCCAGCATGTAGAGGGTTAATTAAGGAGGAGTAACAAAGATAATTAAGGAATAATTCTCCTTATTTCTCTTCAGAAACCAGTGTTGTGGGTACCTACTAGAATCCCCTGGATGGCAATTCTAACAAATATCCAAAATAGGTTTTTGATAAGAAATAAGAAAAATCGTACTTGCTGTTCCTTCTTATCTGGAGTTGTTCTTTTTGTATTCCTTTGTCAGGAGCTCTTGACCCATAAGATGCCAATCACGACAAATGTCATCGCTTTGTCGTCTGCTGATTACTTTAAAAGTCATTTTTGTAAACAGTGTGGACCCAAATCAGACTGCTTCTCTAGGAGCAGTCTGATTTTGGTCCACACTGTTAGCCTGTATGAAAAACATATTTTTTAAAACGTTTGCAAAAAAATTCAGCAGACATTTTCAGCTGTAGTTTTTCTCGGCATCTTAAGGGTTGAAGGAGTCTAATATTCGCTAATATCGCTGGCTTTGTTCTCAATTCCTTTGATCTTTTCCAGAAGCGGCCAACCCTTGACCATGCTTTGAATTGTAATAATCCCGTTGAAAATTTGCATCAGTTCTGCATTAATCCTGTTGAATTCTGAATTAACAGTATTGTTAGAAAACGTGATGGCTAAATAGCGATTTTAGAAAGTTCCGGTTATAATTTGGTAGAGGCAAAGCTGTTGAAAACCCAGAGATTTTAAGATAATTCAATTGTGAGAGATAATGCTTTCATTTAAGGCTAAGATAGTGTAATTTTTCGGATGAAAATTTTTGGTTTGATTGGTTTGGAGTTTTAGGGCACAATCAACACTATTAAGGTCATATCGAGCCAGTCAGTTTACCTATCCGCACTTTTCATGGGAAGTGGTTAAACAGTCCTTTGCCAGAAACTGACAACTGCCTTTCTTGAATCAGCAGAAAGGGGAGAGTGAGTGAGTGAATTTTAGTTTTACGTCCCACCAACAGCTAAGGTCATACGGAGACGGGACCTCGGTTTAAAGACTCATCCGAAAGTCTGGAGAAGCCCGGGATCGATCCTGCGATCCCTGGTTTACAAGGCGAGTAGCGTAACCACTGCACCACGGAGGCTTCTCAGAAAGGGGAGAATGACCATGGAAAAGATTTCATGATCAATCTCCACAAAAGAAAGTTGCCGTCCCTGGCAGGTACAGAGCCCACCCGCTCCTGATCACCAGTCAGATGTGCATCCGCCTGAGCTGCTACAATATATCATTGCAACTTAACCAAAGATTTGATTTGATTTTCATCATGAAAACATGCCTATACAAATACATTGTAAATTTTACAGCTGAAAAAAATGAAAATTTTAAGATGAAAAATTGTGGCAGGGATAAGAAGAACAAGGTTTACCCCTGTATACCCCAGTTTCACTATATAAAAGTGGGGTTCAAGGGGGTCAAAATTATATAGGTGTGTTTTCGTAATGTGGTGACGTTGACCTTACTTTCAAGGGCACAGGCCCCACATAACTCAGGTTTTGCCTGCCTGAACCCTATCTCTTCTAGTTTTAATCAGAAAATTTACTGTTTTGGAGGTCTGAATGGAATGGATGTGTTATAATGTATTCAGTACAAAAAGGGAATGAAACACTTAAACCCAAAGAGCATATGAACGTTGAGTTACAATTGTTTTAAATGTCGAGACCACTTTATACATTGAACTGACATCCAATCAGAATAAAACACCTCAACTGGCCCTCAGGGTCATAAAAAAGGAAATCCAAGCTTCTGTGTTCCCTGGAGTATTATTCTGTGCACGCAGGGTGACAGAAATTGCAATGTCCAATAGAAAAAAATAGAAATCACATTGCTTAATTGTCTGAGAGATTCCTGGAATAATTCGTTTGAATGGTCTCCACCCCTTGCTCATAAATTTCTTAACTGATTAGCCGCTTCTTTGTGCTTCGTTCAGGGCCATGCCATGTGACTAAACGGGCATTCGGAATTGTTCACAAGGGGCAAATAAAATGGCTGGAAATAGTCAGCGGGTATTAGAATACCAGATTTTGTCTCTTGTAGTTTTTAATTGGAACATTTTTCTTTGATTGAATGATTCTTAAGTAAATTAAATTGGCTAATCCTTATTTTGAATGGCAGATATCTGTAACATTTGTACACTTGATTTTGTTTGTTTGATTTGAGATGTAACATCCCCGTCAACACTGTATAGGTCATTTTTGGAGACATTGCTTCCAATTTTGTGGGACTTTCACCTGACATTGAGATGGAAATTGACTTATCAAGCCCTGTCGCCCAATGAAACCAATAGGGTTTATAAGCATGGACGGGCCTACTCGCACCGCTTTACCTATCTTATAAACAGTTTACCAGTACTCGTTTGCGGTCTGTTTCAGCTCTGCATGGAAGCATAATGCAGCCCATCTATTTCTTCAAGCCCTGATGGGCGGGGGAGGTTTATACACTTTAGTGCAGTTTTTAGCTCCCTTGCACAAAAGCATAGGGAGAGCTATTGCTATAAAGCTACCGTATTTACAGTTTAGTTTGTTTGAATTGAGGTTTAAAGTCCCCGTCAACACTATTTAAGTCATTTTGGAGACATTGCTTCCAATTTTTTTTGACTTTTACCCGACATTCAGAGGAAATCACATCTCAGTCCCTGTCACCCAATGAAACCAAATTGCCAATAGGGCTTTTGTATGCATGACGGTCCAACCCGCACCACTTTGACTGGTCAGACTTAGACCTTCTAAGCGATGTGCGGTCGGATTCAGTTCTGCGTGGAAGCATCTTGCAGCCCAATGTATTTCTCCAACCGTATCTGCTTACAGTTTGCAAATGTCCTGTTTGGGGGCATATATGGATCAGTAATTAGCACAATGAAACAAAAGGATCTGCAAGCACTGGAAAGTGTGTGACAAATCAGTCTTAGCCCAAGTTCAGAGCCATTTTTTTCAGCCTTAACTCTCAGAAACAATCAGCTCACAGTGGTCCATTTGTTCAAAACTAATGGTGTCATTACCTAACTTATTGTTAAAACTTTGATCATTTAACATGACGTTAATACAGTAAAATTCCTTTAAAACCACCTTTGGGACTGGTCAAAAGTGGCTTTTATTAGGCAGAAAATACAAAGAAAGACTATTGACTGAAACTTTCAAAATAAGTTTCTTAAGGCAGAATTACTGTCAGTTTTTTGGTGGTCTTAATAGCAGAATTTTACTGTACTGATATTTTTGCAGAAAAAATGTGAGCAGCTTTTGCAAAAGCTGCTCTCATTTTTCGAGCAAAAATAACACTGTATTAGATATTATACTTGCTAGAACAGTTAACAGTTTGACCACTTACAAGCTCGTTAAGCTAACATTGCTTTGAACAACTGGCCCTAGTGCTGCCCAGTTGGCCCCTGTCCATTGTGGCTTGGAGAAATAGATTGGGCAGCATAATGCTTCCATGGCAAAATGTTTCCACACAGAGCTGAAAGTGACCACATATGAATGCTGATAAACTGCTTAGAAGGTCTAAGCCTGCCCAGCCAGAAGTGGTGCGAGTCCGACCTTCCCTGCATGTAAACCCTATATGTTGGTTTCATTGGACGGCAGGGCTTGAGATGTCATTTCATCTCGGTGTTGGGTAAAAGTCCCACAAAATAGGAAGCAATGTCACCAAAATGGCCTAAATAGTGTTGACAGGGATGTTAATTATGTTCTATACAGGGTTATCCTTTGGAAGCAAGAAATACACCACAGAACTGGAAAATATGAAGTGTACATGCTTTCTAGGCCAGACTAGCTAGTTTCGGCCAATATTTAAAGCTCGATCAAACCTCAATTTAAACAAACTAAACCGGTGCTTCCAGTGTTTTGATTATTCTTCTTTTGTGACTGGTCATGTAAATTTCCCATTTGGGCTGAAAAAAGATTTGCATGGCCCTTGATTAGTTTCCTACTAAACCTTTCATCATGTGACCTCAAGGTTTTAGGAAGCTTCCAGAACACTCAGATTAATGAGCATGTGATGACCATTTTCTTAATGACAGTAGATTTAGCGGATATTGTTGCTTTAGGCTGATGCCACTCTGCAATTTCAGCAAGATATAATCGGATGCCAACGCATTTTCAGATTCCCGTGCATGCATTTAAACTTCTGAGTCATCATTTGTTGCAATTTGTCCGATTCATCTAATTTGTCTAATTCTCTAGAGACAAAGGTCAGAATAGGACAGGAAGAGACCATTTTGGTAGTCTCGCAGTAAATCACTACACTGACCCTTGTTGGTATTGATTTGGACAAGGCCATCCTAAAAAAAATTTTGTTTGCTGTGCTCCTACCCATCATATGTGAGGTGGGTAGGAAGGTAGGTCTTTTTTTTTTTTAGATCTGAAAAGATATTTGACCCTTAAAGCACCATACAACAACCGGAAACATCATTTCAAATACTTATTTTCTGATTTTTCAGAGAAAATCAGGCTTGAAATTTCATTTGAATGGTCTGCTAGGCAGACCATTCAAATGAAATGTCAAGCCTGAATTTCTCTGAAAAAAAAATAAAACAGCAAAAAAAAAAAACAAAAAAAAAAACAACAAGAATGGCATCTTCTTGAAATTTGGCTTAGTGTGTTAAATTTGAGTTTAATCAGGATTTCAAAAAAAAAAAAAAATCTTTTCCTAAGAATGGTATTAAAATTTTTTGGGTAGGGGAAATCTGTGTGGGTAGGTAGGAGCACAGCAAACCAAGAATTTTTTAAGGATGGCCCAGTATTTTGCTTTGTCCTGAAGCTCGTTTGCATGCGAGTGAAGATGCAACATCTCATTTTTAGCTTGTCTGGACTAAGACCACGAACAGCTATTGCCAAGCTCCCGGGTGTTTGTTGCTGGCATCCAGATTTGATTAAAGTTATTTAACCCATAACATGCCAATCACGAAAATTGTCGTCTGCTTTGACGTCTACCGTTACTTTAAGAAGTCATAGTTTATTTTGTATTAAGCGTGATGATGCTTCCACGCAGAGCTGAAACTGACTGCACATGAGTACTGGTTAACCACTTAGAGGATCTAAGCCTGCCCAGGCAAAGCAGTGTGAGTCGGCCCGTCCATGCTAATAAACCCTATTGGTTTCATTGGGTGACAGGGCTTGAGATGTCATGTCATCTCAATGTTGGGTAAAAGTCCCACAAAATTGGAAGCAACATCTCCAAAATGACCTATAAAGTCTTGATGGGGACGTTAAACCTCAAATCAAACAAACAAATATTTGAAGATATATGCTGTCCTGCCATCATCACTGTCCTTGACCTTCAGGCCAAGGTCACAGACTAAACAAATTAGCCTTCAAGAATTTTCTGTATAGTTCTTCAGTGGTGATTGTCCAGAATTTCTGCTTGCAAATTTTTCTCCAGGACGTTGTTTTCAAATGATAAAAACCCTTATGATTTGAATACCTCGGGGATTAATACGATCTTAATACAGTTCTTGGTTCCAATTTCGGTAAATTAAGCTAATTTGAGGGTATTATGCAATATTGGTGCAATAATTAGAGTAGTCACTTCACTCCTCCTTCATTATACGAGCTCTGCCGAGCAAAAATGTAATCTTCAAGCAAGTCTTGAATCCGAGCAAAAATGTAATCTTCAAGCAAGTCTTGAATGGGCCTGTACACAAACCTGGCAGAAATACAACCATTCTTGCTTGCATGAAATGGCAGTCCCTGTAGTGCACAATGAAGACTCTGATCAGACTGCGCAGATGTGCAGTCTGATCTGAGTCTTTGCTGGGCACATGCATGCTCTGGGATCCCTTATCACATGGAAGTGCCAATTGGTGTCAGAAATGACATTATCATTTTTTAGGCAAATCATAAAGCAAATTTAAATCAACATCTGGCAATTGGAGATGTTTTATTAAGTTTCAGAAAAGACACATGCATTTAAATAGGTCTTGATCCTAAGTATTGGGACAGAAAGGCCTAACCAAGCAGTGTAGACCCTGATCAGACTGCTCCTGAAGGAGCAGTCTGATCAGGGTCTACACTGTTTGCCATTCAGTCTGGAACTTTTGGACTCCTTGCCGGATCATGAACAAATTGGTTGAATTTTAGGATTATCACAAGAAGTCCTCAAGGAGGTCAAATTTTTACAATTTTTATGGTAGGCACATCAAAAGTGGAACAATCTGCATGTTGTAGTCTGGTGTTGCATTTTGAAGAGATACCATTTCTCTCATTAAATCTGAATTCCAAATATTTGATGAATGAAGCATAATTGGATGCAAATTTTAGCATCTGCTAGTGTCAAATTGCCTCATGTAAAAATAGGTTTTCAGAATTCTGAGTGAAAAAAAAAAAAACCCGAATCAGATGCAAGCTTTGGAAGAATGTGACATGCATAAAAATGAACAAAATTATGTACAGACATCCCTTGGGCATTGGGACAGCATCTCTCTGCATTATGCCTGCTTTTGTTTGTTTGATTTTAAGTTTAACATCCCCGTCAACACTGTAAAGGTCATTTTGGAGATGTTGCTTCCAATTTTGTGGGACTTTTACCTGACATTGAGATGAAATGACATCTCAAGCCCTGCCGCCCCATGAAACAAATAGGGTTTATAAGCATGGATGGGCCAACTCGCACCGCATTGCCTGCACAGGCTTAGATCCGTTAAGTGGTTTACCAGTACTCGTGTGCGGGTCGGTTTCAGCTCTGCGTGGAAGCATCATGCAGCCTATCTATTTCTTCAAGCCCCAATGGGCTGCACAATTAGTTAACCTCTTATAATGCCAAAAACTGCAATGGAAGATCAGGTGGTTTTTCTTTAGGTACTTTGGTTTTTGCCCACCTGATTAGCGATCGGCTAAAATATAAGTTGAATAATCTTGAAAGTGCAATAAATAAAAAACAAGATAATGATAATAATAATAATAATAATAATAATAATTGCATTATTATTGGGAGCACAAAGCAGAAAATGTGTCAGTTCAACAGCCATGTTTGTTTGTTTGATTTGAGGTTTAACATCCCCGTCAACACAGTTTAAGGCATTTTGGAGGCGTTGCTTCCGATTTTGTGGGACTTTTACCCGACATAGAGATGAAAGGACATCTCAAGCCCTGCCGCCCAATGAAACTAATAGGGTTTATATGCACGGACGGGCCAACTCGCACCGCATTGCCTGCACAGGCTTAGCCTCTAAGCGGTTTACCAATTACTTGTGTGCGGGTCGGTTTCAGCTCTGCGTGGAAGCATCACACAGCCCCAATGGGCTGCACAATTAGTTAACCTCTTATAATGCCAGATATCGGTCATTCTCTCCCTTCCGCTGATTCAAGAAGGTCAGTTGTCAGTTTCTGGCGAAAGAATGTGCACCGAACTGGTTAACCGCTTACGTATAAGCCTGCCCAGGAAAGTGTTGATAGGTAAACTGACCGGCTCAAAAATGACCTAAATAGTGTTGACTGGGCCGTAAAACTCCAATACAAACAAACAAAAATAATGCCAGATACTGCAATGGAAGATCAGATGGTTTTTCTTTAGGTACTATGGTTTTTGCCCACCTGAATAGCGATCAGCTAAAATATAAGTTGAATAATCTTGAAAGTGCAATAAATAAAAAACAAGATAATAATTGGGAGCACAAAGCAGAAAATGTGTCAGTTCAACAGCCATGTTTGTTTGTTTGATTTGAGGTTTAACATCCCCGTCAACACAGTTTAAGTCATTTTGGAGACGTTGCTTCCGATTTTGTGGGACTTTTACCCGACATAGAGATGAAAGGACATCGCAAGCCCTGCCACCCATTGAAACTAATAGGGTTTATATGCATGGATGGTCCGACTCACACCACTTTAAAATGGCCATTTTATATTTGAACAAAAATGTAAAGATTATATATAACCATTTGTGGTCATTTTTACATTTTTGGGATCAGTCTTTAATCATGTTATATCAAAGCCATGTTATAATCAAAATTGTTATAAAAACTACAGTGTTTCCATAATAATCCTAAGTATTGGGTCAGACAGGCCTAAGCAAACAGTGCAGATCCAGATCAGACTGCTCCTAAATGACCAGGGTCTACAGTGCCATTCTGCTTCCACTTTGTGGACTCTTTTACTGGATCGTGAAACAAATTTGTTAAAATCTTAGGATTTTGATTTGATTGATTGATTTGAGGTTTAACCCTTGTCGTGCTGACTATTCATATATGCCACACCCACTACCGATTATCAACCAATCAGATTACCTGTAGCAAATTATTACAACAAATTCACAACCTGAATGACAAACAATGTAGATCCCGATCAGATGGCTTCTTCAGAAGCCATCTGATCTGGATCTACATTGTTTCAAAGAAAAGGCATATCAGGGCTCAGCAGTACAAGGGTTAACATCCCTGTCGACACTGTATAGGTCATTCTGGAGACATTGCTTCCAATTTTGTGGGACTTTTACCCGACATTGAGATGAAATGACATCTCAAGCCCTGTCGCCCAATGAAACCAATAGGGGAATTATTATAAGCAAGTCCTCAAGGTGTCCGAATTTTTAGGATTTTTAGGGCATTGTCTTTCATTGGCAGATGATTCATATAAAATGTCAAGCCCTTTATGTCTGAAAAAAAAGAAGCAAAAAAAAAAAAAAAAATGTGGTCTTTGTTAGAATGTTCTGTAATGCTTGAAAAAACTACAACGTCATCATTATACAAGCAATGTCAAATTTAAAATTAGCATCTAGTGCATGACAATTACCATTAAATTAAGTGTTTCTAAGAGCTCTTTAAAATTCCCCGGAATTTTCTGAGCACTTGTTCAGTATTTGTTGTTAGTATTAATTCTGAGATAAGTATCTCTAATTTTCCACAGCTGTATGTTGTGGATTCATAACATGTTGTGGGTACTCCTTAGAATTGCCTCAGTGAGGCAATTCTAAGGAGTACCCACATCATGTATGTTTGTGGAGAAATCAGAAAAAATAGCCTCAGAACTGGTTCTTAGCAAGGGATCTGATTTGCAAATGTGTGAAACCAGCTACAAACGATCCCTCATGGTTTGCTGTTTGCTGGAACATTCTTGAATGACACTGTCATTTCCTGGAATTTTCTTGGATGACAGTTTCATGACAACAAATGAAATGTGCAATGTATTACATTACATGTCGTCAGCATGTCTCAGTGATCTTTCTGAAGGTGTTTTTATTTGATTTGAGGTTTAACATCCCCGTCAACACTATAAAGGTCATTTTGGAGACTTTGTTTCCAATTTTGGGGGACTTTTACCCGACATTGAGATGAAATGACATCTCAAGCCCAATGAAACCAATAGGGTTTATAAGCATGGACGGGCCGACTCGCACTGCTTTACCTGGGCAGGCTTAGATCCTCTAAGAGGTTTACCAGTACTCGTGTGCGGGTCGGTTTCAGCTCTGCGTGGAAGCATCATGCAGCCCATATATTTCTTCAAGCCCCGATGGGTGGGGGCCGTTCTGAAGGTGTAAAGCTAATTAAGTGGGTGGGGTGTATTTGGGGGGGGGGGATGGGGAGGGTTTCCTTCATTTTGATTGTTAGGAATTTAACCCATTGTAGGCTGGAACCTTGGCAAACAGTGTAGGCCCAGATCAGACACCACAGGTGTCTGGCCTGCACTATTTGCTAACAGAATTTTCCATCATAAGTACAATAGAAATGAAAAAAAAAACAGGCCTGCCACCCCTCACATGAAAAATGGACTTGTCCAACTTATAGTGGTGGAAGAATCCCCTAGTATACAATCAGTTAACAGCCCAGTCAACACTATTTAGGTCATATTGTGTTGGTCAATTTGTCTATGCACACTTTTCCTAGGCAGGCTTATACACGTACATAAGCGATTAACCAGTACAGTGCACATTCTTACACGGGAAACTGACAACTGCCCTTCTTGAATCAGCGGAAGAGAGTCAGAATAACTGTGGAAAAGATTTCCAGATCAGTCTTCACAAAAGAATGTCCCAGAACCCGGCAGCCATCGGACCCATGACCTCCATGATCGCCAGTCAAATACGGTCATATCTGGCTGAGATACTGAGGCCGGGCCAGGTACTTACAAGTAAAAAATTGCTCCATGTTGGAGCAAAGGAGGAAGCGCTGCGGAAAACAACTTTTTTATACCCGCTTTTTCGAAAAAAAAATCGGGTATATTGTTTTCGTGTCAGAGTCGAGTGTCTATCAGTCCGGGGGTCTGTATGTATGTAAGTATGTGTGTGTGTGTATACATACGCCCGTCGAGTTTCTATGGAATGGATCTCCTCTGAAACCGGTTAAGATACATTTTTCAAACTTTGCCTGTGGATAATACATGGAAAGCAGATGGCACTGGGCTACTTTTGGCGTGACCTTGACCTCAACATGGCCCCATGGTCAAAGGTCAAAAAGTATTATTTTGCAATATCTTCTAAACTATTGGAGTTTCACTTCTGGAACTTTGGTTATTGGATGACCCTTGGAATATAGAATAAATTGGGCTCCTTTTGGTGTGACCTTGACCTCAACATGGCCCCCAGGTCAAAGGTAAAAAAGTATGACTTTGTCATATCTTCTAAACAATCGGATTTACACTTCTGAAACTTTGGTTATTGGACGGCCCTTGGAATATAGAATATATTGGGCTACTTTTGGTGTGACCTCGTTCTCAACATGACTCCAAGGTCAATGGTCAAAAAGTATGATTTTGTCATATCTTCTAAACTATTGGAGTTACACTTCTGAAACTTTGATTATTGGATGGCCCTTTGAATATAGAATAAATTGGGATACTTTTGGTGTGACCTCGACCTCAACATGACCCCAAGGTCAAAAGTCAAAAAGTATGACTTTGCCATATCTTCTAAACTATTGGTGTTACACTTCTGAAACTTGGATATTAGATGGCCATTGGAATATAGGATAAATTGGGATAATTTTGGTGGACCTCAACATGAACCCAAGGTCAAAGGTAAAAAAGTATGACTTTGCCATATCTTCTAAACTATAAGAGTTACACTCCTGAAACTTTGCTTATCAGTTAGAATGTTCTTTGCAACTTTTTTAACTTATATGTAGTTTTGGCTAGCTAATACATAGTCATTAGTGTTTTTCATAGAAAAAGCGGGTATTTGCGATGGTATATCATCGACTGCGTGATCAAGTTTACCTTTAATTTCATTAAAAGATTTCATAATTGTGCATGTCTTTAAAGGGTTGGACCTAATACATGAGAATGAGCCTTTTCTTACCGATTCATTATAGGAAAGGTTTTCTAAGGCCATTCCCAATTGCGGGCAGTACAAATCATAAACAGAGAAGGTGGAACATGAGTATGAAATATCGCGAGCAGGTCATAAAGAGCATTTCGCCGCAAATAAGCAACAGAATACTTTAGGAATTTTGAATGACTTCAGAATTATAGCTTTGAGAGCTATCTGTCACCAGTCAATGACACATTACATGATTGTTCGTTATTATCCCCTCGCAACAAAGTTGCGATCGATACCATACGTCCGTGTGTGGGTGTTTGTGTGTGTCCGTGTGTCCGGAAATTTGTGAACAGGATTAAAGACAATGCCATCATCGGAGAAGCATCATGCCTTCCATAAATGTTCCCCATGGAGAGAGAATAAATCCTATTGATTTTCAAGGTCAAGGGTCAAATGCCAAGTTAACAATGGACTTGACATTGAAAACATTGTGAACAAGATAAAAGACAAAGCTATCATCATTGGAGTATCAAACATTCCACAAAAGTTTCCCGTGGAGCGATGATGAACACTTCAATTTCGAGGTCAAGGGTCAAATGTCAATGTCACCATGCACCGTGTGAAAAACACTGAAGTGTCCTATGCACTCTGAGGTGAGTGACTCTATATTTGCCTTCTGGGATGACCCTAGGAAATGCTGATTCTTCTCCATCGGTAAAGTTACATACCAGAATCAGCATTCGGAATTATTACTGAGGATACGTCCAATGCCATTCAAAGATCAGGACCTGTGAAGTTAGTCCCTTGCTCTAATTAGCTTCAGTATTATCAGCACCTTCAACTGTGGAAATGATCGAATCGGAAAGAGCATTCCACTCTCTAATGGTCCGACGAAAGAAAGATTCTTTGTACATACGGGACAATTGGGATCATCATACCTCATGTCAAATCAAGGGACTTTACCTGTACTGGCATTTTTCCAGCTCCGAAAATCCCGAAAAAAAATTAAAACAACCGCAAAATGACCCACTTTGTTTTTATTTGATTTTCTCAAATTTAACACTGGATGAAAGAAAAATTATTTTTCTACTTAAATTTTCAGTCCCATTTTTCATTGCATAATGAATGTTTTAAATACTGTAGTTTTAAATCAATATGAGAATATCAATTCCCCAGCAGGCACACGTCGCAAGGGCAACGTCAACTCAACGTCGGTGCAATGTCACGACGTTGCACCGACGTAGATGTGACGTTGCATTAAAGTCATGACGTTGCACCGACGTTGATGTGACGTCACAATTACGTCATGTGCCTGATGGGAAGTAACCAACAAGGTCGGATATCACTGTTAATTCCACCCCTCCCAGACTTACACAAAAACACTTATGGGTCGATTGTTTGCCAATCGACCAAAGTTACTAAGCACAACACTTTCAACGTTGCGCTACGTGACTCTCTCTCTTTACCAAAGAACACCTATTCAAATACATTGAAAATTCTACCGTAAAAAAAAAACTGAAAATTTTCAGATAGAAGAAAATCTGATATTTATCATATTTCTGTTCAAAATATAGATTGTGATTACTCGTTAGAATCGCCTCGGCGAGGCGGTTCTAACGGGCATCTACAAGCTATTTTTAATCAGAAATAAGAAAAAAATAATGGGTGTCACCGTTAACTGCAGTTTAACTATATAAAAGTGGGGTTTAAGGGGGTCAAAATTATATAGGCGTGTTTTTTAGGAAATCCAGGTAGGGATCATTTACAAAAAAAAAAAACGCCCCCAATGATCGTGGCTTGAAGAAATAGATGGGCGGCCAGATGCTTCCACGCAGAGCTGAAACCGACCCGCACACGATTACTGGGAAATCGCTAAGAGGATATACGCCTGCCCAGGCAAAGCGGTGCGAGTAGGCCCTTCCATGCTTATAAACCCTATTGGTTTAATTGGGCGGCAGGGCTTGCGTTGTCTTTTCATCTCAATGTCGGGCGGCCCCCGTCCATCGGGGCTTGAAGAAATAGATTGGCTGCATGATGCTACCACGCAGAGCTGAAATCCGAACCCCTACGAGGACTGGTAAACCACTTAGAGGAACTAAGCCTGCCCATGTAAAGCAGTGGAAGTCGGACAGTCCATGTTTATAAACCCTATTGGTTTCATTGGTCGACATGGCTTGAGATGTTATTTCATCTCAGTGTCGGGTACATATCCCACAAAATTGGAAGCAACGTCACCAAAATGACCTTTACAGTGTTGACGGGGATGTTAAACCTCAAATCAAAAAAAAAAAAAAAAAAAAAAGCCGCGTTATTTACATCTTAGAGAATTATCTGTAGAATCTGGACTGCAATCATGTGTTGGGTTTTGCAAACAGTGTAGATCCATATCAGAACGCGGTGTCTGTTCAGGGTCTACACTGTTTGCTCAGGGTAAAGGGTTAAACGAAACAGTTCAAGTTCCCCTTCAGGGCCATTTTTTCAATCTACACTAAGAGATTCTCGACCTATCAGTGCTGTCAGTGCTTTGATTTATTTACCCTTCAACCCTTCCACCCCTGAGTTATCGGCGTGGGCTCTACCATCACTGACTTTGGGCACGTCCATTCTACTTTATATAGTATCTAACTTAAAACAGTCATCAGGATAACAAGTTATATTCCCCTATAAGGTGGCTCATTATGCGCCATCTCATCAGGAACAACATGTTTGCATTAGTATCTGTGCCGGGCTTCAGGGTTGTAAGGGTTAGTCTTTGCTGCAGTAACAGGCTTAAATATTGCGCAGTAAACAATCATTGGAATCGAAAGGGATACGTTTAAACCGTAGATTGTACCATTCTGTGTAGAAGCACTGTCATCTATTTTAAACACACATAGACTTCTGTCATCCATTTCAAACAATGAATTTTAATTTTAGGATAATTCAACAATGAAATATCAGGAGTATATTCAGGACTGTGCTGACTGAAAATAAAACAATAATCAAAACCGAATACCCTTTCGATGATTAAAACAAAAAACATAGTTCGTTATTAAAAATCCAGAATGTATCAAAAATAGAATTCGAATGGCAAAAATTCAGATTTTAAATATATAATTGAATGTAGTAGCAAATTAAAATTGTTAAAAAAGTGTTTTAATTTTATCAATAACGCGAACTCCTGTAACTGACAATTCGCTTACATCATTCAAAAGTCAAGTTTCATGATTACATAGTCCGTGTCTCAAACTCAGTACAAATGGTGCTGCGTTGGTACGCAGCGCAATTAGAATCACTTTAAAGAGGCGATTCTAATTCATTGAAATTCCTGTTTTAAGATCACCTTTGGGACTGTTCAAAAGTGGTCTTTAAGACCACTTTTAAACAGTCACAAAGGTGGTCTCTTAGTAGTGAACATTGATGAGGGAAAAAAGAAAGAACTGAAGCCTTGTAAAAATGATTTTCAATAAAGGAAAGTGTTAATTTTAGCTGGTTGACTTTATGGATAAACTTTTGTCGATCATCCACCAAAACCTATGTTATGAGTATGCATCGGAACCACCTCGATGAGGTGGTTCTAATGGATACCCACAACATAGAATGTGGTGGTTCTTGTTTGTTTGATTTGAGGTTTAACGTCCCCGTCAACACTGTAAAGGTCATTTTGGAGACGTTGCTTCCAATTTTGTGGGACTTTTACCCGACATTGAGATGAAATGGCATCTCAAGCCCTGTCGCCCAATGAAACCAATAGGGTTTATTAGCATGGACGGTCCGCCTCGCACCGCGGTTCCTGGACAGGCTTAGATCCTCTAAGCGGTTTACCAGTACTAATGTGGGGGGGTTCCGGGTCGTTTCGCCCGTGGGTCGTTTCGCCGGGTCGTTTCGCCCTGAGTCGTTTCGCCCTGATTTTTGGGGTGGGTCGTTTCACCCTTACCTGGTGAGTCGTTTTGCCCGTGAGTCGTTTCGCCCGTGGGTCGTTTCGCCGCAATTATATTTTAAGGGAGTGACAAACGGAATGGATGAGTAAATGGACAGATGGATGAATGAATAAATGGGTGAATAGAGTTGTGCGTCGGTAGATGGACGGAGGTACGGATGAATGGACTGCATTTTAATATACGGCGATAGAAAAGTTAATGAATGAATGAATGAATTAATGGAGAGTATTGGTAGCTTGACAAACGAAAATGAATGAATGAAAGAATGAATGAATGAATGAATGAAGTGATGCTTGTGTAGATGGACGGACCGTTTCTAACGAGCACCTGAGCAGAAATATGAAAAATATAAGAATCTTTGATCAGAATATTTTTGATTGTTTTTTTTTTGGGGGGGTGGTAGAATTTTCCAGTATTTGAATAAGCATGTTTTCGTAATGAAAACTATTAAACAGACTAGTACGATAACACAGCCGTGCGGCATAGTGCAGGTTTTCACATCTCTAAAATGACTAGTTTTATTTTTATTTTTTTTTATGAAAAGCTGTGGTATTTTTTCTTATCTATACTGCGAACATATGTTTAGGCGGTTCTAACGAGTACCCACAACCTTTGTCTTGTAGCAGAAATAACAAAAATAACGTATACCCCAATAAACCCCAGTTTTCACCATATAAGGTGGGGTTTAGGGAGTGTTCATTCCACGGACTTGTTAATGTGGTGCTATAGTTTCATGTTATGCTTTGTTATATATTTATAATGTAAAATATGTGTTTTGTTATGCATAAAATTATGGGAAAAATGATAAGAATGTATAAAACGTTATGATTCTATTCCTACCAAGGTTGAGCCACAGTAGAGTCTGTATAAAAATTAAACCAACTTTTTTGCACATGACATTTCGTTAATGTTTTATATTAATTATTACTCTTTAAGTGACATTTCACGTTACGCATATTACCATGTTATGTATTATTTGCTTTAGTCTATTACCCACCATCAGAAAAAATTGACAGTCTGGACTGAGTACCGTTCTTACCGTGCTCCTTAACGCTGATCGTGCTAATAGTCACGTATAGCCCGGATGCACGCATGCGCAAATGATTCATAATTTTTCTGATGGTGTACGATAGACATCACTGAAGAAGATTCGATTTTAAAATCTGGAATCATCCTTCATTATCGAAGTCGTAATCGTATTTTTTCGTACATCCATATTCGTTACCCACCTTCTATTTCATATTTATTCATTTATTTCGGAAATTTGTGCTTTATTTTCCGATTTCCATGATCGATTTGTCTTTGTTTGTTAACAAAGATCTTCGGCAAAGATTTACTTTTTCTTTGTTTTCTTTTCGATCATATCTTACGTTCGGAAATAATTTCCTCATTACTATTTTGTCAATTTTCGCCGTATTCTTCTCTCGCTACATGCCTCAAATCAAAGGCTTATGCGGTCATTTTAAAGCTCATTGGGACACACATCCTACATGTATTTCCTGTGCTTTATGTTCCAGGTTCAATAACTGCAAATTCTGTGTCGATTGGTCTCTCGATCGCTGGAATTTAGTTGATTCTCGCAGAACCTACAAGGAGAAGATGGCGAAAAGAAAAGTCTCCTCTTCTGGTAAAAAGTCGGGCTTCTCTAGCAGATCCAGCCAAAAGACTCAAGCTACCGACTCAGAAGAAATCTATGATTCTTACGGCGAGTTCTCTGGTACAGACGATCAACAGGGTCCATGTGATCAGCTCAGATCCTCCACTTCACGTTCGGCGGCTATAGGCCCACAACTGAGTGGTTTGGATCGGTCATCTGGGCAGAGTAACAGCCACCATTCGGGTGCTACACTCTCGCTCAATAGACCGGACCGTGGACCATCCAAGAAGGTCGAGTCTAAGACCTCTTCCGGACAAAATGTCCCGGGACATTCCCAACAGGACACCGGACTTTTACTGGATACCGGACGTCCGGACAGGTCCACTACTGAGATATTTTCCGGTACCGACCGAAACACCGGACATTCATCACAGGGCACCGGACATAAAAGGATAAGACCCCGAATAGATCATTTCCCGGCACCGGACAAACGGACAAGACCGGACGCAAACAATCGGCCAACTCCGGACGACCGGACAGTCCCGGACATTCGACCAAAGCCGGACAGCCGGACAGATCTGGACACCATAGAAATAGTCAGAACAGATCCGGACATAGCAGAGGTTTCACGGAAAATCGTTCCTCCACACCACATAACACCAGTAGCAACAGTGTTCTTATTAATGAACCGGAAAATCATTCAAATAATGATCGGTCATTAATAAATAATTCCCGTCATAGAGCCACGACCTCTAGGGACTCTCAAAGGGGTAGAAAACATACTCCTCCACTAGTTCGTTCCTTATTTATCTCTACCTCACGTTCGAGGTCGAGATCTCATTCAAATTCTATTCAGAACAGGAGATCTCGTTCTCATACAAAGAAATCACGGAGACACAAACACAAATCTGATAAGAGAAAAAGATATTCTTCTTCTTCTTCTTTATCTTCATCATCATCGACGTCTCCACATTACCATCATAGGAGGAAACGTCTACATCGATCACGATCACCACACTCTTACAAAAGATCTCACAAAAGACATAGATCTTCATCTAGTTCGTACTCTCGTAGTCCCAAGGGTCATAAATCGAGAGTTGTTTCTCAAAAAAGGAAATCTGTGACTATGACTCAATCCACTGGATCTCCCGTTTTGCACCATAAACGTCAACATTCTTCTCCTGCCCTACATGATACATCTCGAGAATTATCTATTAGGGTTAGGAATAATGATTTTGATGTGGAGAATGATACTCACAACACTATTAGAGCCTCTCGTTCTCCATCTTCTGGTGAGGAAAACGAAACTTCTGTTGGAATAAAATTTCCTCAAGTCATAGAAGAAATCTATAAATTACTCCCGGAAGAAAAGTTCCTATGGCAAGCCATTTTACTATTTATTATGGAATGTAGATATCTTATTTATTATATAAGATATCTTATATATTATATTAGATATCTTATTTATTATATTAGATATCTTATATATATAAGATATCTTATATAATAACTAAGATATCTTATATAGGATATAAGATATCTTATATGTTATATAAGATATCTGATATGTTATATAAGATATCTTATATGCTATATTAGATATCTTATATAAGATATAAGATATCTAATATAGGATATAAGATATCTAGTATGATATATAAGATATCTAATTTACCAAAATATATAAGATATCTTATATGCTAAATAAGATATCTAATATAGCATATAAGATATCTTATATAACATATCAGATATCTTATATATTATATAAGATATCTTATATAATATATAAGATATCTTATTTAATAATGGAAATAAGATATCTTATATGATATATAAGATATCTGATATATTATATAAGATATCTTATATGTCATATTAGATATCTTATTTGGTATATAAGATATCTTATTTAGCATATCAGATATCTGATATATTCCAGTAAATAAGATATCTTATATCCTATATTAGATATCTTATTTAATATATTAGATATCTTATATAGCATATAAGATATCTTATATAATATATAAGATATCTTATTTACCTTTATATATAAGATATCTTATTTGACAAATAAGATATCTAATATATTTTACCAAAAAAAATAATGAAGTCTCCCCCAAACTGCCTGGAAATGGCTACCCCCATTTATGCCTAACATTCCATAAAACATTTTGTACCGGAAACCCTGGCAAACAGTGCAGGCCCAGATCAGATCAGGGCCTACACTATTTGTAAAACGTTCAGCTATTTTCAGATTACACAACCTCTTATCATGTGTCATACCTAATTTTCAAAATGGGCTCCTGCCATGTATAAGGAGGAAGATTCCATTTGGTAAAAACAATAAAGGATAAAAGGGACAAAGAAAAATTGAACTAATTATGCGAAATGTAGAGGCTGAAACCAGGCTAAATATATGCACAGTCTGGCGAGAGTCTTTGTTTTTTTGTTTGTGTTTTTTTTTTTTTTTGGTCAAAATACATGCAACGAGCAGTGCTTGGCATAACTCAAGTTTGAAGTTCAATTAACACTTCCACTGTCTTGTAAGGGAGGGTTATTAAATTATACAAACAAAAGCAAGTTGGATTTATTCTCTCTCAAAAAAAAAAAAAAAAAAAAAAAATGTAGACTTTTATCTGATCGCACCTGTTTGGGAACCCCGTTTTATGTACGATTACAGTTTTTAGTCCTCATGGAGAGGGAGTGACTATTATTTGTCATTTCTTTCCAATTTATATAAGATATCTTATATGTTAATTAAGATATCTTATTTATCAAACGTATATAAGATATCTTATATGTTAAATAAGATATCTTATATGCTATATAAGATATCTTATATGTTAAATAAGATATCTGATATACCAATTAAGATATCTTATATACAAATATAAATAAGATATCTTATATAATATATAAGATATCTGATATGTTATATAAGATATCTTATATGCTATATAAGATATCTTATTCAGTATATTAGATATCTTATATAGCATATAAGATATCTTATATGTTTTAGTAAATAAGATATCTTATATGTTATATAAGATATCTTATTTAACATATAAGATATCTTATATGTTATATAAGATATCTTATTTAACATATAAGATATCTTATATATCATATCAGATATCTGAATTGCAGAATTAAATAAGATATCTCATATAGGATATAAGATATCTACTTTAGGATATAAGATATCTTAATTGATATATCAGATATCTTATATAGGATATAAGATATCTTATATAGGATATAAGATATCTTATATCCTATATAAGATATCTGATATAATATATCAGATATCTACATTCCATAATAAATAGTAAAATTGCTTGCCATAAGTTCCCTAGAAAAGAACACTCTTCCTCATCTTCGATTCCCAAACCAAAATCCAGTATCGAGGAAGACATTGCAAAGGAAGAATCGCCTTCAGTCTCTCTTCCTCAGTCTCAATTATTGGTGAACACTATGAATTTCATACAAGATCAGATTAAGAAAGATCATACTCCTGAAGATTGGGTGGTTCAGAGAAAAGACATGAATTCTTTAGTTAGAACCAAATTCTACCAATCTCACAACAATAATGTACCGATTTCTAAGGAGGTTCCTCTTGATCAGGACGCCAATAAGCTGAATTTGTCACTTTCTGGCACTACACCCATTCCTGTCAAAAACTTGAATTCCTTTGAAAGCCAACTGAGAAATCTTCTACAGATTCTTTCGCATGCAGACATTTTCTCTTACGCTGCATATAAGAGTCTATGTCTGGAAAAGTTGGATCCTCCGATGCTCAAAAGAATCCTCGAGTCACTCGCCATGTCAATTAACCATTCTGTTTCTCTTGCCTCATATCTTACTGTTGAAGTTCAACAGGCAAGAAGAGAAGCAGCTATTCGTTCAGCTCCTAAGTCTTTGTCGGATCTCGCAAAAATTCGACTTAGGTCTGCTCCTATTATCTCTGAATCTCTGTTTGCTGGCAAGATCGATGAGATATATAAAGAAAATACTGAGACTTTGACAAGCAATCTCATTTCCAGGACTGTAACTTCTCAAAACAGAAATCAACAGTCATCTGGTTCTTCTGTCAATTCACAGAACAGAAGATCTGATTTCAAAAAACCCCATTCTAAATCTCAAACGTCCAGACCAAGAAGGGACCAACAGAAAAATCAGC
This sequence comes from Lucinisca nassula, assembly GCA_963580285.1. Lineage (NCBI taxonomy): Eukaryota > Metazoa > Mollusca > Bivalvia > Lucinida > Lucinidae > Lucinisca > Lucinisca nassula. The sequence continues at coordinate 43,973,518 of OY757016.1, forward strand.
CCAGCAGATCCTCTGGTCCTTCCAGGGGCGGTACTGGTTATTCTAGGGGTTTTGGCAAGTCTGTTAGAGGTGTCCCCTCCCGTAGAGGGGCCTCTAACAGTTCAAGACAATGAAGTTCCATCTCCACTGCTCCATCCTCAAACCATGATTCCGGTTGGAGGAAGGTTGGCCCATTTTGCCCATTATTGGCAAAACATAACATCAAACCAATGGGTCCTTTCTATCATAAAAAGAGGTTACAAAATTCCATTCAAAGAACTTCCACCTCTTTCAAACCATCCTATCTTCTTTCACCAGTCTCGAAGACCAGAACTGGCAGAAGAGGTCAACAATCTCCTCCAAAAGAGGGCAGTGGAGGAAATATTTCCGGAATCACCAGGATTTTATTCGAGGATATTTCTGGTTCCAAAAAAGAATGGAAAGCTCAGATTGATAATAGACCTGTCAACTCTGAATCATTATGTCCTGACACATGGCTTCAAAATGGAGACTCAAAGAAAAGTCAGAAACTCCATTCAACCCAAAGACTGGGCATTTTCGTTAGATCTGACGGATGCTTATTTGCATGTCCTGATACATCCAGCATCTCGCAAATATCTTCGTTTCACAATAAACAACAAGATATTTCAATTCAGAGCTCTCCCATTCGGGCTGTCAACCAGTCCTTTTGTTTTCACTCAGCTCATGACGACAATAGCTTCCCACCTTCACACGAAAGCTATTTCCCTCTTTCCATATCTAGACGATTGGCTGTCAAGGAATCAAAATCGTCAGATTCTGTTGCAACACAGACAATTCATCATTCACCTGATCACGGCTCTAGGCCTGATAATAAATCTCGACAAATCGGATCTAATCCCATCACAAGACTTTGTGTTCATAGGGATGGAATTTCACACTCTACAAAACTTAGTGAGAGTTCCAAAGGACAGAATTCCACCACTACTTCAGTTAATAAATCTGTTCCTTCAACTAAAGACAGTTTCTGCCAGACAGTTTCTGTCTCTTCTGGGAAAGCTCAATGCAGCAGCAGACTTTGTAGAACTAGGCAGACTTCATCTTCGCCCTCTGCAAATGTCACTGTTAGCTCAATGGAGACCTCACAAACTTCCTCTTTGTCATCCAATCAAGATCACACACAATATTCGTCATCATCTTGCTTGGTGGAACAGTCATCATATATACAACCAAGGAGTTCCAATCAGGATCTCCTCTCATTCTCACCAGTTGTTCACAGATGCCAGTCTGTCGGGTTGGGGAGCGCATCTGGAACCAGAAGGAATACTATTTCATGGAGTATGGACTCAAAAACAATCTCAACTCCATATCAATCTTCTAGAAATGATAGCAATTTCACTTGCTCTGAAGGAATCACTTCATCACATTTCACAATCAACTGTGCTAGTGTCCTCAGACAACACCACTGTAATTTCTTACCTTTCTCGACAGGGAGGAACTCATTCCCCATATCTCTGTCTAGAAGTTTGGAATCTACTCAATTGGTGTCTTCAAAACAAGATCAGACTCACAATGAGACACATTCCCGGGAAATTCAACATTCTGGCAGATCGATTATCCAGAATAAACAAACCGATCTCCACAGAATGGTCTCTCAATCAAAGCATTGCCAATGCAATTTTTCACATGACCAGATTTCCCAACATAGATCTTTTTGCAACACGTCTCAATCACAGACTTCCTCTATACGTGTCACCGATACCAGACGAAAAAGCCCTAGCAATAGATGCTCTAACGATGAACTGGAATCACATTCACGCTTATGCTTTCCCTCCATTTCATCTGATACCGAGTGTGCTGAACAAAATACGTCAGTCTCAATGCAGAATTGTTCTAATAGCACCTCTGTGGCCAAACAGATCTTGGTTCCCAGAACTGCTAAATCTGCTAGTATCTCAACCAATAATTCTTCCTTACACTCCAGATCTTCTGGAACAGCTGCAAGGAAAATTTCTACATCAAAACACTCAACTTCTTGCACTTCACGCATGGGAATTATCAAACGATCCATTAGAAATAAGAAGTTTTCAAGAGAAGTTGCAGACCATGTCTCTAAGGCAAGAAGAGCTTCCACGAGACAAGTCTATAATTCAAGATGGCAAATTTTTGCCAGTTGGGCAGATAAGAGGAAAATCAATCCTAGCAAGGCCACTCCAGATATAATTGCTGATTTTCTCATATATCTTTTTAAGGATAATAATTGTCAAGTCAGCACTATCAAAGGTTACAGATCTATGATATCTAATACCTTAAAATTCAGTTCTTACTTTGACATAGGAAATGATCCTGTCCTTTCAGAACTGATCAAGTCATTTCAAACGCAAAGACCAGTAAACAGACCTCTGGCCCCTAAATGGGACCTTGCTTTTGTTCTTACGTTCCTTTGTAAAGAACCTTATGAACCATTAAATGCAGCATCTTTGATTCATTTATCAATGAAAACAGCATTTCTCCTCACCATGGCCACAGCCAGACGTGTGAGTGAAGTACATGCATTTGCTATGGACAAAGAACATCTCAGATTCAGTTCAGTTGATGGTTCTCTAACTGTTAGAACTCAAGTAGGCTTTTTAGCGAAGAATCAGCTTCCTTCTAAAGCCCCAGATTCTATCCATATTCCAAGACTTTCTAACAGTTGTAGAAACAATGTTTTTAATAGGCTATTATGTCCTGTCAGAGCAGTCAAATTATATCTCAAAAGGACTAAGTCTATCAGAGGTACTAGAACTAGACTCTTCATACCCACTAAAGGAAACCATGACATCAATAAGTCTACTATTTCCTCTTGGGTCAAGTTCACTATCAAAAAGGCTTACAAATCCATTTCCAATAGAAACATGCCTTTATTGAAACCCAGAGCACATGAGTTAAGAGCTCTTTCAGCTTCTTGGGCTTATTTTAACTTCATTCCCCTTGATGAAGTCATTAAGGCAGCTGTTTGGTCAAGTTCTTCAACCTTTGCTAAGTTCTACCTAAGGGACTTTCGTGTACAACAAGCAAACCTAAAAGATCTGGGCTCATTAGTGGTAGCCCAAAAAGTGGTGGGGGGGACCGAAGTTCCGGTTCCTGCCCGTGAAGAACTATAAATCCACAAGAATGCTTCTCGTTGCCAATGTCACCAGAACTTAAAGGTAATTGGAGAGTATTGAACAGCCACTTCCAGGAAGAAAGATGGAGGATATTAGAAGTTCCCTTCACATTAATATCCTGCACATCTTAAGATCTTAACCTAAAGATGCTTCACATCATGGTTCTTCTAAGATCTTCTGTATTTGTTCCTGGAAGTATTTTTGCCAGTTTGGACTGAGAATTAGGGAAGGAACCTCCCTCCAATATTTTGATTCTGAAGCAAATAATACATAACATGGTAATATGCGTAACGTGAAATAAAATTTTTACATGTAAAATTTGTTTCACTAAGCATACTTACCATGTTATGTAACAGAGGGCCCTACCTCCCTCCCCTCTTCCTTCAAATATATATATCCTATTAATATATATTTATACTTGGGAAGAAAAATTATGAATCATTTGCGCATGCGTGCATCCGGGCTATACGTGACTATTAGCACGATCAGCGTTAAGGAGCACGGTAAGAACGGTACTCAGTCCAGACTGTCAATTTTTTCTGATGGTGGGTAATAGACTAAAGCAAATAATACATAACATGGTAAGTATGCTTAGTGAAACAAATTTTACATGTAAAAATTTTATTTTTGTTAACTTTTATTCAGTCAACACTGTTTAAAAATATTTTGTTTGTTGAAATTGAGGTTTAACATTCCCGTCAACTCAATTAACGTAATAATGTAACCAGTTAAATCACGTCACTATTTGTGCAGAAAGAACAACTGATAAGTGAATAAAATATCATATTAGCAAGTCTATGCAATAACGTCCCCCTAAACCCTACTTTATACAGTGAAAAATGGGTTTTCGCATATACTTTATTTCTCTTATTTCTGATTCTAGAACATAGACTATTAGACGGTTCTAATCCAAAATCTATGTCACATTTTTGAAATATAAACAGTCATTTTCACAACCATAAATCCCATTTTATTGCAAAGATGTTATTGTTAACCTTATGAGAGCTCAAATATCTTTCTCAAAAAGGTGGAAGCGCAGTTGCTCAAACCTGAAGCAGAAGCCGTCAGAAGGTTGTCCAGCTGCACCAAAACGAGGGCAAAACCATGTTTTCCGGTGTAACAGTTTATCTTTACCCCCTGGGTAGCTTTACCCCCGGGGGTAAAGATATCCCGGGATATCTTTACCCCCACCCTGGATATCTTCACCCCCGGGGGTAAAGCTATCCCAGCCGGGATATCTTTACCCCCACCCCAACTTTTGGGTATAAACTATTTTCTTAATGCCCAATTTCTTCTTATATGTAAGTGAAGCAAGAAAGTGGACTCGATGTTTCACTTTAACATTTTTTCGTTTCAATTGTGACTCTGACTATTAGAACTACCCTTAGTAAGAAATATGAGCATATTATAGAGGCAAATGATTATTTAATAACTTTTTTTTTTTGTATATTTTCTTATTCAAAATGTTGCTTATGACAATCTTTCATAATCTTGCATTATCCCTGTCAGTCGTGAAATGGGTGGTGGTGATGAGTGGAAAGGCGGGGGTAAAGATATCCTGGCTGGGATATCTTTACCCCCGGGGGTAAAGCTAAACTGGCCAGGATATCTTTACCCCCACCCCAACTTTTGGGTATAAACTATTTTCTAAATGTCCAATTTCTTCTTATATGTAAGAGAAGCAAGATAGTGGACTCGATGTTTCACTTAAACATTTTTCGTTTCAATTGTGACTCGGACTGATAGAACTACCCTTAGTAAGAAATATGAACATATTATAGAGGCAAATGATTATTTAATAACTTCTTTTTGTATATTTTCTTATTCAAAATGTCCCTTATGACAATCTTTCATAATCTTGCATTATCCCTGTCAGTTGTGAAATGGTTGGTGGTGGTGAGTGGAAAGGCGGGGGTAAAGATATCCCGGCCGGGATATCTTTACCCCCGGGGGTAAAGCTAAACTGGCCAGGATATCTTTAAACCCCCCCCCCAACTTTTGGGTATAAACTATTTTCTTAATGCCCAATTTCTTCTTACATGTAAGAGAAGCAAGATAGTGGACTCGATGTTTCACTTGAACATTTTTCGTTTCAATCGTTACTCGGACTTTTAGAACTACCCTTAGTAAGAAATATGACCATATTATAGAGGCGAATGATTATTTAATAACTTCTTTTTGTATAGTTTCTTATTCAAAATGTCCCTTATGAAATCTTTCATAAACTTGCATTATCCCTGTCAGTTGTGAAATGGGTTGTGGTGGTGAGTGCAAAGGCGGGGGGTAAAGATATCCTGGCTGGGATATCTTTACCCCCGGGGGTAAAGCTATCCCAGCTGGGATATCTTTACCCCCACCCCAACTTTTAGGTATAAACTATTTTCTTAATGCCCAATTTCTTCTTATATGTAAGTGAAGCAAGATAGTGGACTCGATGTTTCACTTTAACATTTTTTCGTTTCAATTGTGACTCAGACTATTAGAACTACCCTTAGTAAGAAATATGACCATATTATAGAGGCAAATGATTATTTAATAACTTTTTTTTTGTATATTTTCTTATTCAAAATGTTGCTTATGAAAATCTTTCATAATCTTGCATTATCCCTGTCAGTTGTGAAATGGGTGGTGGTGGTGATAGAAAGGCGGGGGTAAAGATATCCTGGCTGGGATATCTTTACCCCCGTGGGTAAAGCTAAACTGGCCAGGATATCTTTACCCCAACCCCAACTTTTGGTAATAAACTATTTTCTAAATGCCCAATTTCTTCTTATATGTAAGAGAAGCAAGATAGTGGACTCGATGTTTCACTTTAACATTTTTCATTTCAATCATGACTCAGACTAATAGAACTACCCTTGGTAAGAAATACGACCATATTATAGAGGCAAATGATTATTTAATAACTTCTTTTTGTATATTCTTCTAAATTATATTTCCGCAGGGAAAATAACAAATAGTCTATGAATTGAAAAGCACTTTAAGAAATTGTATAGTTTCTTATTAAAAATGTCCCTTTTGACAATCTTTCATAATCTTGCATTATCCCTGTCAGTTGTGAAATGGGTGGTGGTGAGTGGAAAGGCGGGGGTAAAGATATCCTGGCTGGGATATCTTTACCCCCGGAGGTAAAGCTAAACTGGCCAGGATATCTTTACCCCCACCCCAACTTCTGGGTATAAACTATTTCTCAATGCCCAATTTCTTCTTATATGTAAGTAAAGCAAAAAAAAAACCGACACAAGCATAATTAAACCATACAGCTTGCAAGAATATTTTTTTCACATCTTATACCATTGATCATGGGTGGGGGTGAAGATTTCCTGGCTGGGATAGGGTGACCCCCCCCCCCCCATCACCCCCAAAAAAAATCAAGACTTTGGAAAACCCAGACAAGCACACTTCTCAACAATGGAAGGTACTACTGATGTCCAATGGTCTATGGTTGACATAACATTACCATAAGCTAGTTGCATGAATCAGGATTTCACACCTCTACCATTGCTCATGGGTGGGGGTAAAGATATCCTGGCCAGTTTAGCTTTACCCCCGGTGGTTAAGATATCCCAGCCAGGATATCTTTACCCCCGCCTTTCCATTCACCACCACCCATTTCACAACTGATAGGGATAATGCAGGATTTTGAAAGATTGTCATTAGGGACATGTTGAATAAGAAACTATACAAAAAGAAGTTATTAAATAATCATTTGCCTCTATAATATGGTCATATTTCTTACTAAGGGTAGTTCTATTAGTCCGAGCCACGATTGAAGCGAAAAATGTTAAAGTGAAACATTGAGTCCACTATCTTGCTTCTCTTACATATAAGAAGAAATTGGGCATTAAGAAAATAGTTTATACCCCGAAGTTGGGGTGGGGGTAAAGATATCCTGGCCAGTTTAGCTTTACCCCCGGGGGTAAAGATATCCCAGCCAGGATATCTTTACCCCCTCCTTTCCACTCACCACCACCACCCATTTCACGACTGACAGAGATAATGCAAGATTATGAAAGATTGTCATAAGGGACATTTTGAATAAGAAAATATACAGAAAGGAACTATTAAATAATCATTTGCCTCTATAATATGTTCATATTTCTTACTAAGGGTAGTTCTAATAGTCTGAGTCACAATTGAAACGAAAAATGTTAAAGTGAAACATCGAGTCCACTATCTTGCTTCACTTACATATAAGAAGAAATTGGGCATTAAGAAAATAGTTTATACCCCAACGTTGGGGTGGGGGTAAAGATATCCTGGCCAGTTTAGCTTTACCCCCGGGGGTAAAGATATCCCAGCCGGGATATCTTTACCCCCGCCTTTCCACTCACCACCACCACCCATTTCACAACTGACAGGGATAATGCAAGATTATGAAAGATTGTCATAAGGGACATTTTGAATAAGAAAATATACAAAAAAGAAGTTCTTAAATAATCATTTGCCTCTATAATGTGCTCATATTTCTTACTAACGGTAGTTCTATTAGTCTGAGTCATGATTGAAACAAAAAATGCTAAAGTGAAACATCGAGTCCACTATCTTGCTTCTCTTACATATAAGAAGAAATTGGGTATTAAGAAAATAGTTTATACCCAAAAGTTGGGGTGGGGGTAAAGATATCCTGGCCAGTTTAGCTTTACCCCCGGGGGTAAAGATATCCTGGTCAGTTTAGCTTTACCCCCGGGGGTGAAGATATCCAGGGTGGGGGTAAAGATATCCCGGGGGTAAAGCTACCCAGGGGTCAAGATAAACTGGGACACCGGAACTCCCAATACCCCCATCAATCCCTTTACATACCAAAAACAAACATAACCTCAATCAATAGGGCTCGAAAAAAATAAGGGCGAAACGACCCACCTAATCAGGGCGAAACGACCCACGGGCGAAACGACCCAGGGTGAAACGACTCAGGGCGAAACGACCCACGGGCGAAACGACTCATGGGCGAAACGTCACGGGCGAAACGACCAGAGACCGTGTGGGGGCCGGATTCAGCTCTGCGTGGAAGCATCATGCAGCCCATATATTTTTTCAAGCCCCTATGGGCGGGGGCTGATGTGGTGGTTCTAATGAAAAGCCTTAACATAGGGTTTATATGCAGGTACATTGCGAATGTCGGACGGAATGCCCACTTAAGGACTCTTTTATTTCTGTTGTGACTGAAATTCAGAATTTCAAATATTTGATAATTAAACTATTACTGAGAGATGATTGAAAGCAATTTTCTGTGGATGAATGCCTTTTAGAGCTGCAGGCATTGTCATAAAACAGGAAATGTCTTGTAGAGTTTTAGAAATTTAAGCCCTTGGTTCCTGAAAACACGCAAACTTTGGCAACCTCAGTTGTTCTTCTTGACTCAGCACTTTACTGTGTTGTCCTGTCCACCTTATCTGTTTCTATGTTGAACTCGTTATTATACCCCCGGCATACGAAGTATGTGGGGGTATATAGTTTTCGTCCTGCCGTTTGTCAGTCCGTCTGTCCGTGCGTGTGTCCATCTTTCCATCCGTCCATCTTTCCATCCGTCCATCTGTCCGTCTGTTAACATTTTAATTAAAGTTTTGCATCGAAGTTTCTAAGAGATTGTATCTTCTAAACCCTTTGATAGATTTAGTTGATACTTACACTGAAGTTACATACTGGTCCAAAGATTTCACTGATGCATGACCCACCCCCAAAAGTGACCTTGAGGTCACAGACTTAGAAATTTCGCATTTGGTTAATGTTTTATGACAAAGTTTATAGATGCCTGTATGCACAAATTCAGTTGATACTGTACTTGCATCAATGTTGCATACCAGCCCAAACATTTCATGATGTATGTCCCTTCCCCTACCTGCGGTGACCTTGACCTCAAGTTCACGGACTTACAAATTTTACAGTTGATTAAAGTTTTATGACAAAGTTTATAGATGGCAGTATGTTCTAAACTCTACTACAAATTTAATTGATATTTGCATCAAGTTTCATACCAGTCCAAAGATTTCGTTGATGCATACCCCTAACCTGCTGCTTCAGTTTCATTGATGCCCCCAACCCTTCAGTAACTTTGATGTCCTCACTCCCTTGGTCCATTTAGAAATTTTATGTTTGGTTTAGCTTTTACAAACACATTTATAGATGCTTATAGCTTCTTAACTTCTTCATTTACACAGAATACAAGCTCCAAAGATATATCAGAGGGTGGCGCTGGCCGGGGGTATACCTGACCCACTGGTTGCTTTCTCTAGTTCATGTTGTTACTGAAATTCAGAATTTCAAATATTTGATAATGAAACTAAAAAGGGAGAGATGATTGAAAGCAATTTTCTATGGAGGATGGATGAGCCGCATTATCATAAAACAGGAAATGTCTCGTAAATTTAAGCCGTTGGTTCCTGAACTCATGCAAACTTTCGCAACCTCTGTTGTACTTCTGGACTCAGCATTTTTGTGTCAGTGGGTATTAGAGCTACAGTTTTGTTTGATTTGAGATTAACATCCCTGTCAACACTGTATAGGTCATTTTGGAGACGTTGCTTCCAATTTTGTGGGACTTTTACCCAACATTGAGATAAAATGACATCTCAAGCCCTGCGACCCAATGAAACTAATAAGATTTATAAGCATGGTCGGTTGGACTGAGACCTCTTTTCCTGGGCAGGCTTAGATCTAAGCGGTTTACCAGTACTGACCTGTGTGGACGGTTTCAGCTCTGCGTGGAAGCATCATGCAGCCCATCTATTTCTTCAAGCCCCTATGGGCGGAGGCCGCTGAGTATAGGTTCAACAGGGACTGTGTGTGACTAGTGTAAAATCCTGATAACTTTCGATACCTTGAGGACTTGCTATAATTCTCCCAAAATTTAAACAAATTTATTCCATTAGCAAGGAGTCCAAATGCTATGCTTGTGTTGCCTTTTTTCTCTGAAAAAGAAGCAAAAAATAAAAAATAAAATAAAACAAGAATAAAAAAACTGAAAGCACTGAAAGCTGTTTGCTCCACTGTTTTGGCTGGCTCTTTTAGGGTTAATAATTGAAAAGTGCAGTTTGTGATGATCCTATCAAACACATTCCTTATTTGTAAAAATTCTTCAGGGAGATCTAACAGACTTTCAAAAAATCTAAAATAATCAGTACTTTGAGGTAAAAGCAAACATTACTTGATTTCAACAAGTGTCGAAAACCCTTATATACCATCAAAAAGAGTTGATAGCACAACTTGTCGACAGAAGATATCTCCCCCCTTTGTATTTTACAATTTGGAAACATCCATTTAAGGAGTGAATTACCCCCATTAAACATTGTATTTTTATAAAGGATTGTTAGGGCTTGTAATAGATATTTCTTAAAAGTTAATAGACCACCCTCGATTCTATGTGGGAATCAGACTGTATTGAACCTCAATAGGTGTAACCTATGTTATTGCCCCAACTTTAGATATGTCCGAATTTTGTTGTTGTTGTTCTTAGTATATTGCCCATTGGGTGCCACCCAATCACGCAAACACACCTGTATAAGTTTGACCCTCTTAAACCCCAGTTTTATATGATGAAACTGGGCTTTACAGGGGGTATTCATTATTAGGGCCCCGCACTGAAAGTGTGGGTGCCCTATAGTAATCACTCTGTCCGTCCGTCTGTCTGTCCCTCTGTCCGTCCACAAATTTTTTTATCCTCCATAACTTTTTATTATTCCTGGATGGATTTAAATATTACTTGGCATCACTCTGTCCGTCCGTCTGTCTGTCTGTCTGTCTGTCCGTCTGTCCGTTCACAAATTTTTTTATCCTCCATAACTTTCTTATTCCTGGATGGATTTAAATATTACTTGGCAGAAATGTTTACCATAATGTGATGGAGTGTCTTGCGCGCAAGACTCAGGTCCGTACCTTAAAGGTCAAGGTCATACTTAGAGGTTAAAGGTCAAAAAAGGGTCTTTCCTGTGTCCAATTAATAACTTTGTTATTATTCCTGGATGGATTTAAATATTACTTGGCAGAAATGTTAACCATAATGTGACGAAGTGTCACACGCAAGACCCACAGCCGTACCTCAAAGGTCAAGGTCATACTTAGAGATAAAAGGTCAAAAAAGCGTCTTTTTTATTGTGTCCAATCTATAACTTTCTAATACCTGGATGGATTTAAATATTACTTAGCAGAAATATTAACCATAATGTGACAGTGTGTCACGCGCAAGACCCAGGTCCGTACCTCAAAGGTCAAGGTCATACTTAGAGGTGAAAGGAAAAAAAAACGTCTTTTTTAACATCAACATTTTCCTACTCCTCTGATAGCGCTGCCGGGGCCCTAGTCAGTTTCACTGACAGCTCTAGTTTTTTCTTATTTCTGCTCAAAGATATAGAGTGTGGGTATCGTTAGAACCTCCTTGGCTCGGCAGTTCTAACGAGTACCCACACTCTATGTTTTGAGTAGAAATATGAAAAATATCAGATTTTTTATCTGAAAATGTTCATTGTTTGGTGGTAAAATATTACCAATAAATTTGAATAGGCCTATTTTCGTCATGAGGTGCGTGAGTGTTTGAGTTTTAAGTCCCACCAACAGCTAATGTCATGCGGAGACGGGACCTCAGTTTAAAGACTCATCCGAAAGTCTGGAGAAGCCCGGGATCGATCCTGCAATCCCTGGTTTACAAGGCGAGTTCGTCATGAGGTAATTGAGGTAATGGCCAAATATGACTAACTCAGTATATGAAGATAGATAGATAGAGTGCTTGTGGGGATCAAACCCTCTCCCTCACTTGTTGTCCCTGCCCGTCAGGTCTTGGATTGGAGAATTAGATTGGGCTGCATGGTGCTTCTGCGTAGAGCTGAAACTGACCAAAAACAAGTACTGGTAAACAGCTTTGAAAAGGCAGTGGTGCCAGGCGGTATGGTAGATTATTTCTTTCAATGTGGGGTAAAAGTCCTACAAAATAGGAAGCATCAGCTCCAAAATGACCTAAATAGTGTTGACGGGGACATAAAACCTCAACACAAACAGACAAAACCTCTTTGCTCTACTGTACCCTTGCACCATTAGCCCCCGTCCATTGGGGCTTGAAGAAATAGATGGTCTGCATGACGCTTCCACGCAGAGCTGAAACCCACCCGCACACGAGTACTGGTAAACCCCTTAGGCTTGAGATGTCATTTCATCTCAATGTCGGGTAAAAGTCCCACAAAATTGGAAGTAACGTCTCCAAAATGACCTTTACAGTGTTGACGGGGACGTTAAATCTCAAATCTAACAAACAAACAAAAGTACCCCTGCACCATAGCACATCACTGACATGGACGAATGAACATAATTTGTTTGTTTTTATAATGTCACTTGACTGACTAGCGGGCCCCGGTAGCTCAGTTGGATGCGCGTCTAACTGGTGATCGGGAGGATGCAGGTTCGATACATGCCAGAGTCGGCAATATTCTTTCATGGAGATTGACCATGAAATCTTTTCTACAGTCATTTTCTCCCTTCTGCTGATTCAAGAAGGCAGTTGTCAGTTTCTGGCAAAAGAATGTGCACTGTACTGGTTCACATATAAGCCTGCCCAGGAAAGTGTGGATAGGTAAACTGATCGGCTCAAAAATGACCTAAAATAGTGTTGACTGGGCCGTTACCTGCTTTGATTGCTAATCACGACTAGAAGATGGCATTTTCAAAAAGTATTTTTAATTATTTTTTAGGAAGAATAAGACGTGACATTACATGTGAATTGTCTGCGTGCAGACAATTCACATGTAATGTCAAGCCTTATTTTCAATGAAAAATATTAAAAAAAAAATCAGATTGTCATCTGCTCATTAAATTTATGTAGCAGTTAAAAGGTTACTTTATTGTCAGAAAAATGGCATTAATCCTTATCCTGCTAAATATATTAAGCCACACCCATTACCAGCTATCAGCCAATCAGATTACTTGATATATTCATTTAAATTCACAAACTGGATGACAAACAGTGTAGATCCTGATCAGATGGCTTTTTTCAGAAGCCATCTGATCTGGATCTGCACTATTTGCAAAGGTAGTGGTTGTCCTGCACAGCAGGATAACTTCAAAGGTTAAGGCATGGGGTATGACAAATTAAAACTGACTGAGTTTTATTGGCTTATCAATATTTGTAATCTCCCCTGAAGAGAATTTACTGTCTTCCAGTTTTTGGGGGTCTGAGGTGCTACGCTTTGAACTATTTTTAAGCTTTTTGAAGGGCTATAAAATAGTACTATTGATGTCAGTGAAATGCCCCAATGTTTTGATAGGCTAACTGAGTGAGTGTGTGTGGTTTGAGTTTTATGCCCCACCAACAGCTAAGGTCATAGGGAGACTGGACCTGGGTTTACTGACTCATCCGAAAGTCTGGAGAAGCCTGGGATTGAACCAACAACCCCTTGGTTTATGAGGCAAGTAGCATAACTACTATGCCAGGGAGACTCTGGCTGAGTGAGTACTAGTGGGGAAATTCAGCCCTTTCAATACATGTAGCTTTATGGACTGCTGTAGGAACAGATAAGGTGGGTATTTTGTGATGATTGAAGGAAAGTTTTTGTCAGTTCTCCATAAAAATCTATTTTGTGGGTATTCATTAGAACCGCCTTGGTGAGGTGGTTCTAATGAATACCCACAACATAGGTTTATATGGAGAAATAAGGAAAACAATCGTTCAATTGTCACAGAATGCCCACCGATAATTGAAGGATAGCTTTGGTCAATTCTCCATAAAAACCTGTGTTGTGGGTATTCATTAGAACCGCCTCACTGAGGTGGTTCAAATGAATACCCACAACATAGGTTTATATGGAGAAATAAGGAAAACTATCCTTCAATTGTCACAGAAAACCCACCGATAATTGAAGGATAGCTTTGGTTAATACTCCATAAAAACCTATGTTGTGGGTATTCATTAGAATTGCCTCGGTGAGGCGGTTTTAATGAATACCCACAACATAGGTTTATATAGAGAAATAAGGAAAACTATCCTTCAGTTGTCACAGAATACCCACCGATAATTGAAGGATAGCTTTGGTAAAGGCTCCATAAAAACCTATGTTGTGGGTATTCATTAGAATTGCCTCGGTGAGGCGGTTCTAATGAATACCCACAACACAGGTTTATATGGAGATACATGTATAAGGAAAACTATCCTGAATACCCACCAATAGCTTTGCTCAATTTTCCATAAAAAACTATGTTGTGGGTGTTCATGAGAACCACCTTGTTGAGGCGATTCTAATGAATACCTGTACCAACAACATAGGTTAATTTATATGGAGAAATAAGGAAAACTATCCTTCAATTGTCTCGGGCCCTGCCCATTGGAGCTTGAAGAAATAAATGGGCTGCATGATGCTTCCACGCAGAGCTGAAACCGTCCGCACACGAGCACTGGTAAACCGCTTAGAGGATCTAAGCCTGCCCAGGCAAAGCGGTGCGAGTCGGCCAGTCCATGCTTATAAACCCTATTGGTTTCATTGGGCGGCAGGGCTTGAGATGTCATTTCATCTCAGTGTCGGGTAAAAGCCCCACAAAATTAGAAGCAACATCTCCAAAATGACCTATACTCTGTTGACGGGGATGTTAAACCTCAAATCAAACAAACAAAACTATGTTGATTTTTTTTCTTTCTTCAGTAAGATAGTTCTTTGTAGTTGCATAGGTTGTGGACATTTTGTGAAAGAATGTCAAATGTCGCCCCATGGAGAAAGATTAGTAGCAATTAACTTGTTTGAAATAAAATTTTACAGGTGGAACATTACTACAATGTAAATAAATATAAAGAGATGATTAAACATAGACCTTTAATGAAAGTAAATATTTTCAGTTGTATGCAAATTAGATCTTATCATTCTCAAATATTTCGGTACAATTAAAGCTCAGGCACAAAGGAATAATTATTGGTAATGATATGTACGATTTTAATAGTAGACATATTGCTGATTCGAGAAGTACGTCCGAGAGACAATAGGCTCTGAGCTTCAAAGCGGTGGAGGAAATTATTTGTTCTCATAATGTTCAGAGCAGGTTAAGTGTCGGCATAATTATAAGTATATTTACCTGCCTTTAATGTCGTGATAGGTACTTGGTTTGTCTAATCGCATGATTGTTAGTAAAAAGGTCAAAGACGCCCTTCTGGCACTGTGGATAAGTCTGGAGGAGACTACAATTTTTATTTTTAGTTTTTTTGTGCTCTTATTATTAGGAAACCATGTCCGTAAGAAACAATGGCTTCCAACGTGGTGTCAGAAAATGATAAATATTAGGTAAAAATGATAACAGCTTTATTATTTCTGCTTTCAACATAGATTGTGGGTCCTCGTTAGAACTGCCTCAATGAGGAGGTTCTAAAGAGTACTCACAATCTATGTTTTTGAGCAAAAAGAAGGCAGATAATGAATACCCCCGTAAACCTCACTTTTCTCTATATAAAATGGGGTTTAGGTTTTTTTCGTTTAACAGACTTGTTATCCTGTTGTTTTTCAGAGAAAAAAAGCTAGACATGTCAAGCCAATATTTTCCCTGAAAAATACGAAAAACAAAAAAAATGAAACTGTTGCCTGCTTATCATGATTAGCACATTAACCCTAAAGACACTGAGAAAAAACAACATCTGAAAATGTTGTCTACTTATGTCTTCTGCTGTATTTTTTTTTCAAACTTTTTAAAAACATTTTTGCATACAGGCAAACAGCCACAAATTTTCATACAAAAAATAACCGATTTGGAGATATGAAAGAATGCAATATGTTCTCGTTATGCCTCAACCCCACCCCCCACCCCCACACTACCACCACCATCCCCCCAAAAAATCAGCTCACCTGTTGCTCTTGAACAGAATGTCAACATGATCAGTCGAATGTCAAATTTAACAGTGTCAAATCCGACAAGATCAGGTGTAGACATGGCTTCAGATAAGTCAAAACGGCCCCCGCCCATCGGGGCTTGAAGAAATAGATGGGCTGCATGATGCTTCCACGCAGAGTTGAAACCGACCCGCACACGAGTACTGGTAAACCGCTTAGAGGATCTAAGCCTGCCCAGGCAAAGGGGTGCCAGTCCGACCGTCCATGCTTATAAACGCTATTGGTTTCATTGGGAGGCAGGGCTTGAGATATCATTTCGTCTCGCTGTTGGGTAAATTGGAAGTGGCATCTCCAAAATGACCTTTACAGTGTTGATGGGGACTTACGTATAAGCCTGCCCAGGAAAAGTGTGGATAGGCTCAAAAAATGACCTAAATAGTGTTGACTGGGCCGTTAAACTCCAAATACAAACAAACAAAACACAGGTCCTCAGAGGCATTAAGGACACTTTTTTCTTGCACACCAGACATGGAAATCTGCGATTTTACCCCGGGATAGAAATTTATGTTCTGACCCTGGTGTTTCGACCCCAAATCGAATATAATCGCGTGTTTGATAAATGCACTGGTTGATTACAACCTCATGCGCGGCGTCGTCATGCGTGACATCACTAAACATTCCTGTTGTTTCATCACAAAATGGCGGACGTCGGTAAACGAAGTGACAGCAGCATAAAAAATTCGCAATAGAAATGGAAGGTATGCAAGAAAAAGAATCCAATATGGATGTGAGGGGTGGATAGAAAAATCCGTCCCTCGGGATCACTGTCCGGCATCACTCGGCAAGCCGAGTTATGCCGGACAGTGTCCCTCGGGCCTCGGGATCACTGTCCGGCATCACTCGGCAAGCCGAGTGATGCCGGACAGTGTCCCTCGGGACGGATTTTTCAATCCACCCCTCACACCCATATAAGATTCTTATAATCCTGCCCTGTCTGAATTAAACTTCTTTAAATGGGCCCCGTCAAGTGATTTTGGTACTTATCGCCTGTGCGAGCAGCGAAGGTTCAGGCGAGCCTGCGCATCCATGCAGCCTCGCCAGAACCTTCGCTGCTCGCTCATACAAGCAGTGAATCAAGAGGAACCTTCAGACAGAAAGCCATATCCCTGGCCCCTCTGAATGGCTGGGCATGCGCAGTTAAAATTTGTCATGACGGAATGCTCGAAGACACAAATTCGCTTGGCTGGGCTCAAATGGAATTTGTTTAACCCTTTCAAGTCAGATGTCAATTATCATACTTTCTATTGTACTGTAGTTAAAAGTGATTGGCATGTATCTATCTATCTATCTATCTATCTTCTGATACTGCGTCGGTCACATTTGACCATTACCGCAGGTGTATATTATATACACTCCAGTTTTGCAGGATGAAAGCCTACACAGTAATCATGTAATTACGGTAGGGATCTTTAACCTGCACAGGGGATGGTTCTCCCTGCACAGGGGGCCTCCAGTTAACGTCCCGATCCGAAGGACGGTGCACTTAATGACATTCATCCCTGCAAATGATGCCAATGGAGCGTGTTTGGACACCGAAATTTTATCGCCGCTGCCGGGGATCGAACCCGGGACCTCTAGCATCAGAGGCAAGTGCACTAACCACTGAGCTATCACGCTCCACAAAAGTAAAAGTCCCCACGGAGTATTCTTGGCTGGTGGGCTGAAGATAGTGACTAGGAGTTCTAAACTAGTTATTGATCAGTTAATTGGACTAATTATGGTATCATTGACTTTTTTTGTTGATCCTCAGACTGTAAATCAAGACGTACACAATACCTCTATAAAATGTTATTCAACAAGTGAAGGTAGTTATGAAACATAGAAAATCCAATTGAACACCCCTATGTGTGATAAAGCGGGCTTTTTATATCCTCTTTTTCGAAGAGAAATCGGGTACAGTCGAACTTCAATTGGGACCATGGAAATCTGTTCGAGACGGGTAGTTCGAGCCACGAAGGGTTACTGATAGGAGGCATAACGGGGGTAATTTTGGGACATCTTTTCGGTGTTCCATAATAAAAATATATGCTGTGTGTACTCATTAGAATCGCCTCGACGAGGCGATTCTAATGAGCACACACAGCATACATTTGCAACATCAAATATCCTTAATTATCCCACACTACTTATTATGTAGAGGAATTCCCTAAGGACTCAAAAATGAGTTCAACTCAGCCATGGCAAATGAGCCATCGGTGTTCGAGCCATCAAAGTTTTACTGTATATTGTTCCTTACCAGAGTCAAGTGGTTGTCAGTCTGTGTGTGTGTGTCTGTCTGTTTGTGTGTCTGTCCCGTTTCTTGTAAATGGATCTGCAACCAGTATAGCTACACTTTTGAAACTTTGCCTGCGGATAGTACATGGGGTGTAGATGGCACTGGGCTACTTTTGGTGTGACCTTGGCCTCAACATGACCCCATGGTCAAAAAGTATGACTTGCCATATCATAGAAAAAGCGGGTATTTGCAATGGTATACCATCGACTGCTGGATCTAGCTTTTTCCATGACGTCAAAAATAGATTTTTTTCTGATGAAATTTTATATTTTCCTTGTTTTAATTTTAGAAGCGCCTCATTCATATTTCTCATCTGGATTTCTAGGATTTCTTCGAGTCAACTGTTGTAAATAAGCTTGAATCAACCATTGTAAGTTTGAATCAACCATTGTTTTGTTTGTTTGATTTGATGTTTAACGTCCCCGTCAACACTGTTAAGGTCATTTTGGAGACGTTGCTTCCAATTTTGTGGGACTTTTACCCGACATTGAGATGAAATGACATCTCAAGCCCTCTCGCCCAAAGAAACCAATAGGATTTATTAGCATGGACGGTCTGCCTCGCACCACGGTTCCTGGACAGGCTTAGATCCTCTAAGCGGTTTACCAGTACTAGTGTGCGGGCCGGATTCAGCTCTGCGTGGAAGCATCGTGCAACCCATATATTTCTTCAAGCCCCTGTGGGTGGGGGCGAACATGGGATGTAGATGGCACTGGGCTACTTTTGGTGTGACCTTGGCCTCAACATGACCCCAAGGTCAAAAAGTATGACTTGCCATATCATAGAAAAAGGGGGTATTTGCAATGGTATACCATCGACTGCTGGATCTAGTATTTTCCATGACGTCAAAAATAGATTTTTTTTTCTGATGAAATTTTATATTTTCCTTGTTTTAATATGCTTGAACTATATAGAATGTGGATGCTTATTAGAAGCGCCTAATTCATATATGTCATCTGGATTTCTAGGATTTCTTCGAGTCAACTGTTGTAAATAAGCTTGAATCAACCATTGTAAGTAAGTTTGAATCAACCATTGTAAGTTTGAATCAACCTTTGTAAGTAAGTTTGAATCAAACATTGTATGTTTGAATATCAACCATTGTAAGTAAGTTTGAATCAAACTTTGTAAGTAAGTTTGAATATCAACCATTGTAAGTGAGCCAAGAGTGTTTGATTCAATGAAGCTTCATTGTAACTG
This sequence comes from Lucinisca nassula, assembly GCA_963580285.1. Classification (NCBI taxonomy): domain Eukaryota; kingdom Metazoa; phylum Mollusca; class Bivalvia; order Lucinida; family Lucinidae; genus Lucinisca; species Lucinisca nassula. The sequence goes on from OY757016.1 coordinate 43,992,948, forward strand.
AAACTTAAAGTTACAAAGCCACCGGCCCCGATAGCTCAGTTGGTAGAGTGTCCGCTCCGGGGAACAGGAGGTCACGGGTTCGATCCCGGGCCGCGACATACCAAAGTCGTTAAAATGGTACTAGCTGCTCCTCGCTTGGCACTCAGATTTACGGGGTAGAGCTAGGACTGGTCGACCCAGTGTCAGGATAATGTGACTGGGTGTGGTATCATGTAATGTGTCTGGGACATGATACTTCAGTGAGGCAGCACTATAAAAGTGAGCATTGGGCTCCCTGTCGCAACCAGACACCGTCGTGATATGACTGAAAAATTGTTGAAAGCGAAGTTAAACCTGAATTCACACACACACAAAGTTACAAAGCCATACAGAGACATGCACAGAAGTCCTGTCATCTGAGACTACAAGGTATACATGAAATGTAGACAAATATCAGAACTACTGCATTTATCCATTTCAGATGGGCCAAAACTTGACACTGGCTAACAGTGTAGGCCCTGATCAGACGCCGCAAAATGCGGCGTCTGATCAGTGCCTTCGCTGTTTGCAAGAAGTTCAGCCAATTTCTAAATGAATATCAACCTGACATCAGTAAATTTTGAAATGAACTCCTGCTATATATCATAGTAGGATTCTGTTCAGCTTTATTCTTACCCTGCTAAAATAAATTAATTTTGCCATACCCATGCCCGAACGGCCGTCGGGGCTTCAAGAAATAGATGGGCTGTATGATGCTTCCACGCAGGGCTGAAACTGACCGGCACATGAGTACTGGTAAACCGCTTATAGGATCTAAGCCTGCCCAGGCAAAGCAGTGAGAGTCTGCCCGTCCATGCTAATAAACCCTATTGGTTTCATTGGGCGGCAGGGATTGAGGTGTCATTTCATCTCAATGTTGTGTAAAAGTCCCACAAAATTGGAAGCAACGTCTCCAAAATGAACTTTACAGTGTTGACGGGGACGTTAAACCTCAAATCAACAAACCAACCCATGCCTGAATATCAACCAGTCAAAAATACTTGAAATAATGTGTCATTCAAATTTGCTAACTGCATGGCATTGCAATAGTGTAGATCCTGATCAGATGGCTACTTCTGAAGCCATCTGATCGGCTTCTTCTGAAGCCATCTGATCATGTTCTACACTGTTTGCAAAGGTGGGGGTGGGATAAGGGTTAAAAAGTGTTAGCGACAGTCTCACAAAGAGTTTGCTTGTATTGATTACTAAAGTATCTCTCTCTGTTTCAAGGAAGATAATTAAGTGATGGATTATTGAATTCTTGTCATTTGATGTTGCTGCCCTTGGATTAGGTACTACATGTTTTATACATTGCTTGCAATTTTGTGGGACTTTTACTATGGAACAGTATTTAGGTAAAAACTCAATTATGCAACATTGAGATTGCAATATGCAATTTTGATATTGTCTTATGCTTTATTCAGTTACAATTGTGCAACACTGCATTATGATATTCATTTTTGTAGTCTGATTTTGGAATTTGTGTAGTTTTCTTTCTGTTTTTCGTCCTATTTTGCAACTTGAAATTCCGATTCTGCTTCTTCTAGTTCCCATTATTCTCGTTCAGTGGCGCTGTGATCGTTCTTTCGTACCGTTCCCGTAAACGTCCGCCTGTATTCGGCAGATACCAAAAATAAATCTGCAAGCGTATTGGTGACACGGAGGGGTGAAAGAAATGAGAGAACTATATTTTTGGCATAAAACGGACGATTTGGGGACACTACACCCTTCCCGATAAAATCATTTACACATAATTTTAATTTTATATGTCAGACCAGGAATCAGCTTTGCTTGGTTTGTTTTGTGTCCAAGTTTTATCTAAATATATCGCAAATGTGTTCAGGCAATTGCACCTCTAAAATATAAATTTGTTGTAAATACTTATACTAATTTTGTATGGCACAGAAAGGCTCCTGTCCTAATCGTGTAGACCTTTGTGAGACTGCTCCTTTATGATCACTTGAAAGCAAACATAGCTACAACTCTCTTTCGTGAAAATGCTTTCAGATGAACTACGACTTACGTTCCCTCTAACATTTATTTCTGATTTAGGGCATATCCAACGGAATTTCTAAAACTAGGCATTTTGGTTCTGTTGTTTGATTTGATGTTTTAACGTCACCGTCAACACAATATAGGTCATTTTGGAGACTTTGCTTCCACTTTTGTGGGACTTTTACCCGACACTGAGATGAAATGACATATCAAAGCCCTGTCGCCCAATGAAACCAATAGGGTTTGTAAGCACCGCTTTGGCTCGGTAGACTTAGATCCTCTAAGCGGTTTACCAGTACTGGTGTGCGGGTCGGTTTCAGTTCACGCAGCCCATCTATTTCTTCAAGCCCCGAGGGCCGGGGGTCTGATTCCCTGTTTATTTTGTCACATGTTTATATAGATGTTCGTAACTGTTTGTGTTAAATGCATTCATTAATTTATAAGAAAATAGAAAACTATCTGACTTTTTATACTAGATTTTTGGCTTCAAGTGACAAAACGCAAAGGTTTCCACCTTTTTGACAAAACACAACGCGAAGCAAATACTTTCATACCGGAGTGCAGGTGGAAAACCCGCACCTGCTACAATGAAACATATCAAGCGCTGGAAGCCTCTGTGGTGTTGTGGTTATGCTACTCGCCTTAGTAACCAGGGATCGCAGGATCGACCCCGGGCTTCTCCAGAATTTCGGATCAGTCTTTAAACCCAGGTCCCATCTCCGTATGACCTTAGCTGTTGGTGAGACGTAAAACTAAAAATGCACTCACACACCAAGCGCATCCCACCATTAAACACATCTTTATAATTCTGACCCCCCCTCCCCCCCCACACACACACACTTGATCCCCACTTTTATAGAGTAAAACTGGGATTTACAGGAGTAAACATTATTTTTCTCATTTCTACTCCAAAATATAGATTGTGGGTGCTCGTTAGAACCGCATCGAAAAGGCGCTTCTACGTGTACCCAAAATGTATATTTTAAGCAACAGTCAGAAAAATATCATCACGACTTTTCATCTTACAATTTTTGTTGTTGTATTTTTCGGCGGTAAAATGTACAAATCTAATGCACCAAAAACATTTTTTTTCTAGATTCTGTACACTTTAATAATAAGTGAATAAATAAATAAATAATGTCGTTAAGTTCCGCCAGGTAAACCTGGGTAAGCTGTACGCGGTCTAACTGTAATAAAACAAGAAGAAGATAAAACTTTGGCATAGACCTAATACATGGAAATACATGTAAGTACAAAATGGTTTGGATTCAGCCACTCCATTTGCCAAATCGTTACATGTAGAACTTGAAGAAATATGTAGTAGGCTGGTTAAGACAGTCGCGACACTAGCTCAGCAAGGTTTTGCTGGCTGAAGAGAGACGGACGGACGAACTGACAGACGACTAGCTTTTTTTTGCGTTGTGATTCTGTTGGATGAAAGCCATCATGCCCAAGTCTAACTTATGACGACAGACGGACATATGAATACGACAGCTGTCATTGTGACCACAGGTGCATTTCTATGGTTGTTGGTCGGGGCTGAGTATGAGTATGTAATGTTCATCAGAGTAACAATGGGAATAGAGGCACTGGTTGTTGTTTACCAGTTTCCCGCACGGTCAGCTGGTAAGGTCCCAGGGAACGAATCCATGCCCGCGAACAGGGAGACCATCGCGCAGTTACTCCCTGAACGGACATATACATACTTCTATAATATCCAAGCATTTGAGTTTTGAGTGAGGTTGCAATTAGTAACTAATATCTTTATAAGTAACACCTCAGAAGGATCAGATTTATGAAAATTGTATGAATTAATCAATTTTAACAATCTATGCTCATTTCAAATCCATTGATTCGGCACATGGTAATTTATTTTAGTAAATATTCAACGATAGAGTACTTTCCCCTTCGCTAAACAAGTATTAACTTTTAAATAAAAATCCTGTTTCTCATAAATATATAAATAAGGAACCCCGCTGTAAATTTTTTTTTTAAGATGCAAACGTACACATTATTGTAAATATCCGAATTATTATATAGCCGGATAAAATTTATTGCTGCTGGCTTGAATTTTGCCCCTGGAAAAGCGAATGCGATCTTCTCAAACGGACGCTTGTCATCGGAAAAAAATACGGCAAATCCACGGACATTACCGAACGTTACCGTCACCTCAATGACTGGTACCCCGTCTAACCACAGCAGAATCGAAACTGAATATTGCAAAATAGGACGTCCAAATGCCATATTTAAATACAAAGGTCTCAAATTAGAATGTGCATGTTGCATATTCGAATAAAGTAGTAAGATATGGAAAGGTTCATAATGCAAAGTGCGGTTTCAACAATTCATTTTGTAATTGCACATTGCATAATTGAGTTTTTACCTTAATACTGTTCCATATTTTACAGACATTGAGATGAAATGACATTTTAAGCCCTACTGTCCAAGCAAACCAATAGGAATAATGATATACTCAGGTATTGCAAAGAAAATAAGAGCTGTCACAGGAAAACTAAGATTGCCTGCTCACATCTTGTCTTTAAGACCACTTTTGAACAGTACCAAGGTGGTCCAATTCTAGAAGACCCTAGGTGTGGACAGCACACAGAAAGAACAGCTGAAATCTTTTTATTTAAGTTTTTAAAAGCAGAATTAGTCTTAATATTAGCTGATCTTAACCCTAATCCTGCTGTTCGCGCTAACCCCTGTCTTTGAAAACAATGTAGATCCAGATCAGATGGCTTCTGAAGAAGCCATCTGATCAGGATCTACACTGTTTGACATTTAGTTAATGTATTTGTAGGAATAAATTACATCAGTTTTCTGATTGGTTCAGAGTCAGAAATGGGTGTGGCTAAATTGAATATTCAGCAAGATAAGGGTTAATAGTGGAATTCTGCTGAATATAGTTAAGGATGAGATGTACTAAGCTGGCAGGGCATGTTTTGCTGTGACAGCTCTTGTTCTTTCTTAGGTAATCTTATACAGACATCTTCACTAAAGACTTTGGTAATCTGTAAGCAAATACCAGAAACAAATAGCAGCTGATTATAGAGGTGTCACTCTTGAGCAGGTGACAGGGGGCAGACAGGAACTGCAGGTGACAGGGGGCAGACGGGAACTGATCTATGGTGTATCCATACAAGAATATATCATAACGAAATGTCTGGGGTGTTTTCCGCTGATAAGATACACCTTTCATATTTCCACCATTGGCCGAAAGGTGTCTCGACTGTCATGACTTGGAGTTTTTTTTTTTCAGCAATTTGAAACCCTCCAAGAAAAGGGGGCAACCTCTTTCTTCCTTTTCTTCTTAACCTCATAACAGGACATCAGAAGAACTCCCAAGAGGAAAGAAATCTGAACCTCTCCAAGAAAAGGGGTCCACTTTTAGAAGAAAGGAAAAAAGAATTTCTGTAAGACTCACTGTAGACCCCTATTGGTAAAGGGCACAAAATCTAGTTGCTCCTTCTCTAAGAATAGTTGCTCCTTAGGAGCAAATTCTTTCCTCTAAGAGTGGTTGCTCCTTTTTGCTCTAAGAGTGGTTGCTCCTTAGGAGGAATTTTTGCCTATCTTTAGGAGCATGCAGAGTCCATAGAAACAAATTTTTCCCTTAAGAGTGTTTGCTTCTTTTTCTTCTAAGAGTGTTTAACCTTTATCTTGCTGTTCACGACAATTCCTGTCTTTGCAAACAGTGTAGATCCAGATCAGATGGCTTCTGATCAGGATCTACACTGTTTGACATTCAATTTATGAATTTGTAGGAATAAATTACATCAAGTTATCTGATTGGTTCAAAGTCAGAAATGGGTGTGGCTTAACTGAATATTCAGAAGGGTTAAATTGCTCCGTAGGAGCAATCCTTAGGAGCAGCATCTTTCATCTAACAGAGTTGCTTCTTTAGAGCAAGTTCTTTCCTCTTAAAGTTACTAAGGGGAGGGGAAATCTGAACCCCTCCCAGAAACCTTTAAGTTGACCCCTATCGATATTAACCCTTAGTTCATGACAACCCCTACCTTTGCTAACAGTGTAGATCCAGATCAGATGGCTCAATCTGATCAGGATCTACACTGTTTGTCATGCAGTTTGTGAATTGAATGAATACAGTGTATCAAGTAATTTGATTGGTTGATAGTCAGAAATGGGTGCAGCCAAGGAACTTATGACACAGTGATGATCAAGCACTTGGTGTGGCTAAATGAATTTATACAGTAGGATAAGGGCTAAAGGGAGGCGTTTTTTTTTGGTTTTGGTTTTATGGCCCTTTCAAGATTATTTCACTCATATCAAGCCGATCGTTAATCAGAGGTGGGCGAAAACCGGAGTACCCGGAGAAAAACCACCTGACCTTCCGTTGCAGAACTTGGCGTCTCAAACGTGGCCTAGCGAGGCTCGAACCTACGGCGGTGAGAGACCTAATGACTAAGAGTCAGTGCTCTTATCCACTAGGCCATGGAGGCCCGTGGCTAAAGGGAGGTAAAAATACTTATGAAAGAATTGCCTCTCCTTAAGCTGTATCCAGTATTCTTCTTTTCTAAATGATTTTGTAATGTGTAAGCAAATATAGCAAAGACAACAGAAAAACAAACATCAGATGATTGGAAAGGTGTCACTTGGGTAGGTGGCAGGAACCAGTTATCTGTACCGTATTTAATCTGAATACAACACATTTGCTTTGTTTTGATACTGTTGCAATGAACTAAATTAGCAAAACACTGAGAATCCAAAATGCTGCAACCAAAAGTCACATGTTTAACCTCAGTATTGGCCCCCGCCCATCAGGACTTGAAGAAATAGATGGGCTGCATGATGCAAATCCACGCATAGATGAATCAACCGCACATGGGTACTGGTAAACCGCTTAGAGGATCTAAGCCTGCCCAGTAAAAGCAGTGCTAGTCGGACCGTCCATGCTTATAAATCCTATTGGTTTCATTGGGCGACAGGGCTTGAGAAGTCATTTCATCTCAATGTCGGGAAAAAGTCCCACAAAATTGGAAGCAACATCTCCAAAATGACCTATACAGTGTTGACGGGGATGTTAAACCTCAAATCAAACAAACAAATTGACCTCAGTATACTCAAGTTTTTGCCCACCTTTAATGAGCCAGTCTGCTTAGGGACTGGGAGGTTGTATGTTCAATTCCTGTATGTGCCATTCAATTAAAGATGTGTATTGGAGTTTTAACAGCCCAGTCAACACTATTTAGGTAATTTTTCAGCCGGTCAGTTTACCTATCCACACTCTTCCTGGGCAGCAGGCTTGAAAGGGGATGATTATTATGCCCCTGCTGGAATCTAAGATTCGAGGGAGGTGGGGGGTGCATATAGTTTTTGGTCTGTCTGTCTGTCCATCTTTTTCTCTAGTTGTCTGTTTGTTTGTCTGTCTGCAAAAACCTTAATATTGGGCATAACTTTTGGATGGTTACTGATAGGGCTTTCATATTTCACATGTGCATTTCTTGTCACAAAACCTCTCCAGTGTGCCATAATTTTTTACCTTAACCTTGACATTTGACCTATTTTTTAAAAACTTTAACATTGGCCATAACTTACGATTTGTAAGTGTTTCATATTTCAAGGGCTTTCATATTTCACATGTGCATTCTATGTCACAAGACCTTTCCAACGATACAATAATTTTTGACCTTGTGACCTTGACTTTGACGTTTGACCTACTTTTCAAAAAATTCAACACTACCATAATGTTTGACCTTATGACCTTGATATTGATGTTTGACCTACTTTTCAAAAAAAAGCTTTAACATTGGCCACAACTTTCGATTGGTAAGTGATAGGGCTTTCATATTTCATATGTGCATTCTATGTCACAAGACCTTTCCAAAGATCCCATTATTTTTGACCTTGTGTCCTTGACCTTGACGTTAGATCTACTTTTTAAAAACCTTAACATTGGGCGTAACTTTTGATTGGTTAGTGATAGGGCGTTCATATTTCATTATGCAGTCCGTGTCACAAGACCTTTCCAGTAGTACCAAAATTTTTTACCTTGATCTTTGACCTACTTTTTAAAACTTTTACATTGGACAACTTTTGATCCCTAAGTGATTGTGCTTTCATATTTCACATGAGCATTCCTGGTTTTGTTTGATTTGAGGTTTAACATCCCCGTCAACACTGTAAAGGTCATTTTGGAGACGTTGCTTCCAATTTTGTTGGACTTTTACCCGACATTGAGATGAAATGACATCTCAAGCCCTGTCGCCCAATGAAACCAATAGGGTTTATATGCATGGGCGGTCCGACTCCTGCGCACCGCTTTTCCTGGGCAGGCTTAGAGCCTCTAAGCGGTTTGCCAGTACTCGTGTGTGGGTTGGATTCAGCTCTGCGTGGAAGCATCATGCAGCCCATATATTTCTTGAAGCCCCGATGGGCAGGGGCCGAAGCGCATTCCTGGTCACAGAGCTTTTCAGTGGTACCATAATTTTTTACCTTGTGACCTACATTTTTTAAGACTTGAACATTGGTCATACCTTTTGATTGTTTAATGATAGGGCTTTCATAATTCACATGTGCTGTCCGGGGGGGCATCAGTGTTTCACTTATTTCGCTCCAAAACATAGGTTGTGGGTACTCGTTAGAACCGCCTCATCAGAAAAGTAGCCATTTTGGAGATGTGATAAAATGCACTTTGTCACACGGATGTGTTATCTTAAATGTATTATCAGTTTTAACTCCTTTTTATGTGCCAATTTGGGTTTCCTCTGTTTGCTTAGACTTTTCTATACCAGTTATTTAGAATAATTACCGTTGTTATCCAAAAGTCAAATATTACAGCTAATAATTATGTAACAATTGTTGGTAATTTATCTCAGATTTTTGACAGTATTTGCTTAGTCCTTTACCCTAATTTTTGACAGAAAGTGGGGAAAAAATAATCAGAAGTTTTTCTATAATAGTAATCCTTAATAATAAGATTCTAGTCTCTTATGTTCATTTGATATAAAGAATACAAAACAAACAGTGAGTTGATAAAATGAATATAAAGAATACAAAACAAAAAGTGTGTTGATTTTATGAATGAAGAAAATTGGACATATCAAATTTTGGATTTACATTGAACATGTCTTTCATTGAGGTACAAATTTTTCCAGGTGTTTTTGTTTGTTCGGTTTAACCTCCCCGTCAACACCAAAGGTCATTTTGGAGACGTTGCTTCCAATTTTGTGGGACTTTTACCTTACATTGAGATGAAATGACATCTCAAGCCCTGCGGCCCAATGAAACCAATAGGGTTTATAAGCATGGATGTTCCGACTCGCACCTCTTTGCCAGGGCAGGCTTAGATCCTCTAAGCAGTTTACCAGTACTAATGTGCGGGCCAGTTTCAGCTCTGCGTGGAAGCATCATGCAGCCCATATATTTCTTGAAGCCCCGATGGGCGGGGGCCATTTTTCCAGTTGTAGAACACAAACTCCAAGGAGATGGATACACCTGCAATGGAGAAAACTTTTTCCAAAAACTTGTACTTGTCTCTTATCTTCACAACAATTGTCAACTGCTTTGTTGTCTGCTGGTTACTTTAAAAGTCGTCATTGCTGAACAGTATGGACCCAGAGCAGACTGCTCCTGCAGGAGCAGTCTGATCAGGGTCCACACTGTTTGCCTGCTTGCAAAAATGTATTTGAATAGACTCTTTCAAATATATATTCGTGATCTCTTAATAATGTGGGTCTATTCATGTAAACCTTCAGGAGAGCACTTTCAAATATATTTATATTTTTTCTCTTAATAATGGGGTCTATGCATATTTTGATAAACCTTCAGAAGAGACAACTCTTTCAAATATATTTTTGTCTCTTACTAATGTGGGTCTCATCATAATATGGGTATATTCATATTTGGATAAACCTTAGGAGAGACAACTCTTTCAAGTATATTTAGGGCCCCGCACTGAAAGTGTGGGTGCCCTATAGTAATCACTGTGTCTGTCTGTCTGTCCGTCCGTCCGTCTGTCCATCCACAAATTTCTGATATGGCTGCCGGGGCCCTAGTCAGTTTCACTGTCAGCTCTAGTATCTCTTAATAATGTGGGTCTATTCATATTTGAATAAACCCTCCAGGAGAGACAACTCTTTCAAATATATTTTTGTCTCTTACTAATGTGGGTCTATTCATCATAATGTGGGTCTATTCATATTTGGATAAACCTTCAGGAGATACAACTCTTTCAAATTAATTTTGTCTCTAAATAATTACATTTGAATAAACCTTCAGGGGAGACAACTCTTTCAAATATATTTTTGTCTCTTAATAATGTGGGTCCTGGGTCTATTTTAATAATGAGGGTCTATTCATATGCGGATAAACCTTTGGGAGAGAGCTCTTTGAAATATATTTTTGTGTCTGAATAATGTGGGTCTATTCATATTTGAATAAACCTTCAGGTTGTCTCTTAATTATGGGGGTCTATTCTTAATAGTGTTGGTCTCTCTATTCATATTTGAATAAACCTTCAGGGGAGACAACACATTCAAATATATTTTGTCTCTTAATAATGTGGGTGTATTCATATCAAATAAACCTTCATGGGAGATGACTTGTTCACATATATTTTGTCTCTTAATAATGTGGGTGTATTCATATTTGAATAAATCTTGGGGGAGACAACTCTTTCAAATATACTTTTAATGGTGTCTCTTAATGATGTGGGTAAACCTTGGGGGAGACAACTCTTTCAAATATTTTTTGCCACTAAATAGCATGGGTCTATTCTCAATAATGTGTTTCTGTCTGTTCATATTTGATTGAACCTTCAGGGGAGACAACTCTTTCAAATACATGTTTGTCACTCAATAATGTGGGTATTTCTATTTATATTTGAACAAACCTCTCTTTAATAATGTGGGTGTATTCATATTTGAATAAACCTTGGGGGAGACAAATCTTTCAAATAATTTTTGTCTCTTAATAATGTGGGTGTATTCCTGTTTGAATAAACCTATGCGGAGACAACTCTTTCAAATATATTTTTGTCATATAATAATGTGTGTCTATTCCTATTTGAATAAACATTTAGGAGAGAGAACTCTTTCAAATCTGAGGTAATGGCCAAATGTGACCGACTCAGTCAGCATAAGAGGATAGATAGATAGAAGCTTAAGTCCATTGCATAATTTTGAGTTGTCAGGTTGATTTTTCTTCAAAATTGATCCAGAAAATGGCTGATCTTTTTGCAAACAGTGTAGGCCCTGATCAGATGCTGCAGGATGCCTGATCTGGGCCTGCACTGCTTGGCCATTACCCATTTTGGGGTTTCCAGTACAAAATGGGTTAACCATCAACCTCAAAATAGCATACATCTATATACGATACATATGACACACAGTGCTTGCCTGTACATGTACAAAGTAGAGGGAGACCTACTGTTGACAGCTTGGGGTTGATAATGAGCCATCTCATGAGGATCTACACCATTTCCTGTTGACTGAAATGCCTCTCCATTGGCAACAGAGACCATTTCATATTTTAAGAGGTATAACGAATTAATGGATTTAGTTCCTGTTTGGACTTATAGTACGTATTGGTAGCCAGCACCATCTCCACCTCTTACCATCACCTCAAGGTCAAAACCTCTAGGTCAAGGCCAAAGGCATAGAAAAATTACTCCGTTTACTTGAAAAAGCTAATTTCATGCATGTAATGCTCTATGGTTTATTTCATAATTTGACTAATGCAAGATATTGGTGTAAGTTTTAGGCAGATCTTTTCTCCCCAAAAATGACCTTAAGGTCAAGGTCATGAACTTAAAAATATCTTTATTTTCGTCATGTCCATAGACATCAAGATGAATTACAGGCAAGCTGTGCTTACAACCGGCCCCCGGCCATCAGGGCTTGAAGAAATATATGGGCTGCATGTTGCTTCCACGCAGAGCTGAATCCGACCCACATCAGGAGTACTGGTAAACCACTTAGAGGATCTAAGCCTGCCCAGGCAGAGTGGTGCGAGTCGGACTGTTCATGCTTATAAACCCTATTGGTTTCATTGGGCGACAGGGCTTGAGATGTCATTTCATCTCAATGTCGGGTAAAAGTCCAACAAAATTGGAAGCAACATCTCCAAAATGACCTTTACAGTGTTGATGGGGATGTTAAACCTCAAATCAAACAAAAAGCTGTGCTTACAACATGAAAGTTGTAACTAAGAAATGAAGCATAGCTGAAACAATGTCCACCTCCTATGGGATTCAACCTCGGTTCTCTCGGGTGAAAGTCCAATGCTCTGGCCAAAGGACCAAAGTGTCGACTTCAGAAATTGGTAATAAACCTTTAAGCTGTGATTATCTACCAGGAGTTGCTGGCCATAACACTATACTGTTTTGTGGCAGCCTTTATTTGCCAGTCCAGAGAAATCATTGAAAATTTGGAATGACTCCGTCATCATCCTAAAGTCTGTCCTCTCCGATAACTATGATGGATTCGGTAATAAACTCTGTCTCAGAATTTCCGCCCAGAATATTTCCATAAGCTAATATAGATATTAGGAATATAAACTCCCGCCAATAAATTGCATTACTGCAACAGAAAATGATTTAAGGTAATAAATTAGTTTATCTTTGGGGTATATAACTGTATTTCATAGCAACAGCTATGCGGGAGAAACCGGGATAATCCAAAGATAATTTTTCTTATTTCTACACGAAAACTTATGTTGTGGGTACTTGTTAGAAGCGTCTCGTAGAGACGCTTCTAACAAGTACCCACAACATACGTTTCTGATGAGAAATAAGGAAAATTATCCCTTAATTATCTTCATTAATCCCGCTTATCTGGGGCCACGAATCTTCTTTTCTCTGATGCCAGATATGAAATTGCTTATGCTTTCTGCTTAATCAGATTCAGGCATATCACTGATTGAGGAGATTCCAGTAAAATTTTATCACTCATCTCTTAACATTAGTTTTTATTGTAGGCCCTCATAAGAATTGCCTCACTGAGGCAATTCTATTGAGTACCTACAATATATGTTTCCTGGAAAGTTCAAGAAAGATTGACATTTTTTCTTTCTGAAATATGTGCTTTTTCCAGTGCTCTGTGTCTGAGAAAATGCTGAATATGACAGAAAATGTAGAAGTGTTATTGAGACCAACAGACCAAGACAAGATTGCAGCCATTTTTAGTGTTGCTTGTTTGTCATACATACCTCAGGCCTTCAGTGCTTATGTCCATGTGATTATCATTGACAAAAGGAGTTAAATTGCACACAAATTAAAAGTTTAGTGTACTGTTTAATAAACAGAATACAATTGAAAGAAATGACTGGCAATTACTAGAAAGTGATTGGTTGAACGAAGCCCTGTCTGTCCGTCACGCCTGTTTGTCTGTCTGTCTGTCACAAAAACTTTTAACCTTGATTATAACTTCAAAAGTATTTGACCTAGCCCCATGAAACTGCACATACTTATTCACCATCACAAGGGCTACATTCTGACCAAGGGCCATAACTCTGTTGTCATTTTTGGCTGAATTATCTCCCCTTTAACTTTTGCAAAAACTCAGAAATTGGCTCCCACGGGGAGCATTGGTAACCTATAGTGAAAGCACTTGTTGTTTGTTTGATTTGAGGTTTAACATCCCCGTCAATATTGAATAGGTCATTTTGGAGACATCGCTTCCAATATTCAACATTGAGATGAGATGATATCTCAAGCCCTGTCACCCAGTGAAACCAATAGGGTTTATAAGCATGGACGACTCGCACTGCTTTGTGTGGGCAGGCTTAGATCCTCTAAACGTTGTACCAGTACTCATGTACGGTTGGTTTCAGCTCTGCATGGTAGCCCCTCTATTTCTTCGAGCCCCTGGAAGCATCATGAAGCCAGCCCCAATAGGCAGGGGTGAACGAAGCTCTGTAAGTACAAGTGCAGGACAATTTTTTTTTTTCAGCCAAAACAGTGTCATTTGACTCAGTGTTTTAACCCTTATATTGCTAAATAAATTCATTTAGCCACACATATTGATGACTCAACCAATCAAATTACTTGATTCAATGTATTTGGTCTATTCACAAACTGCATGACAAACAGTGTAGCTCCTGAATCATTTGATCTTGACCTATACTGTTTGCAAGGATAGGGAGGTTAAGGGTCAAATTCATATACATGTAATGCATAAGTATATCTAGTCAAAATTGGTCTTTAAAGTCCTTAAGCCAAATAGGTTTGATTTTGGTTTTATGACCTCAAGATCGAGTCGGAGGGCAAAACAAAAATGGAGAAAAACAATCTGACCTTTCCATTGCAGTACTAGGCATCTTGCATGTAACCTGAGCGAGACTTGAACCCACAGCTGGGAGAGACCTAATACTGAAGCGTAAGTGCTCTTTGCCTGTAGACCATAGACACCTCTGTGTTGTGGTTATGCTACTTGCCTTGGAAACCAGGGGTCGTAGGTATGATCCTGGGCTTGTCCAGACTTTACAATGAGTCTTTAAACTGATGTCCCATCTCTGTACCACCTTAACTGTTGGTGGGGCGTAAAAATCGAGCACTCACCTACTCTGATTTTTGCCAACTTCTGATCATAAACTGGCTGTACAAGAAAAATATTTTTGAATGGGTCCATACCCCATCCCTTGAAAAATTGCTGGGGTTCAGTTTGGCAATTGAATCTTTCTTTATGGTGCAATGCACTTTCTTTTATTGTTTATTTTATGCGTTAAAAGATATTCAGTGCAGTTGCTAGAAATCATGTTTTCATTTTGTCTGCATTCTGCAAGTTTGAATTTCATGATACGTTTAATTGCATCAGGGAAGAAGATGTAAAACGGGTGCATAATTAACAGTAATAAGCAAAAATGTGTCTTCCGGACATGAGCACACTGCGAAGACTCTGAACCGACTGCGCAACTGATCAGAATCTTCACTGTGCTGTATGGATACCAAATTTGACCCAAGGTTGCTGTGGTGCAGACACTGGTGAGATCGTGTCCTGGCTGAGTTTTTACGCCGGCTGATTTGAGTCATTAGCGAGCGTATTTTGCTCAAAAACACATTCTCTCTTGTCGTGGTTCGTATATCATCAACAGTCTTTGCTATTCCGAAAGATTGCCAAATTATTGTGAGAAACCTACTAGAAATTGAACAGTAGCTAATAAAGACTTGTAATTGTTTATTACCCAAAATAACACCTAGAAAGAGCTGATACATCACAAAAATAACATCATACCTCCAGGAACAATGAACGTCTAGGTTGTCTGTATTTTTTGCACAGTTCCATTAGGGTCTTGTCTGTTCGGGTGTTGAGTCTGTAGATACATGTAGTAGTTCAGAGTTGTTAAAAAGATTAAAAAGAAAGGTCCTGTTACCTGTGTTAATTGATGTTGCTGCAGTGGAACTTGAAGATGTTAAAGATGATTTTGATGTGTGGAGGCCCAAATTAGAGAAGAAGAAAGAAGATTTAATTAAAACTCAGCAGGTAGAACAAGTGTTGGATTAAAAACTGGAATTCAAACAATGTGAGTCTGGCTGAATGTGGGAGATAGGGTTTTCAAAATATTGTTGTTGTTTTTTCTTCTGTGTAGTCTAGGGGATTATGGGAGAGTACTGGGGGATTAGTGGAGAGGATAATATAGTGATTATGGAGGGTTTATGATTCTGCACCATACTTAACCGGTGTTTGCACCCCATTAAATGCTATATATTGTTCTTGGAGTCTGATGTTTCTTTCATAATGTGATGGAATTTATTTAGTCTCTGTTGGATAATGCATGTACCTGCAGCTGTTTTTCGGTATGTAAATCTTTTACAATGGGATGACAGTAGCTTCAGAGTGTTAAAGAAGTGGTGAGTGCTTCCTATTTGATGAGTGCTCCTATAGTGAAAAATTCACAAAGATTTGTTTGTTTGTTTTCAAGTTTAACGGCCCAGTCAACACAATTTAGGTCATTTTTGAGCCAGTCAGTTTACCAATCCACACTTTTCCTGGGCAGGCTTATACGTAAGCGGTTTACCAGTACAGTGCACACTCTTTCGCCAGAAACTGTCAACTGCCCTTCTTGAATCAGCAGAAGGGAGAGAATGACCGTAGAAAAGATTTATGATCAATCGCCACGAAAGAATGTTGCCGACCCCAGCAGGTACCCAACCCGCGTCCTCCTGATCACCAGTCAGATGCGCTCCTGATCACCAGTCAGATGCGCATCTGACTGAGCTACCGAGGCCGGACAAAGATTGTTAAGTTAGGGTTGGAGAACTGTAGCCCATTCAACATTATCGACACAGTGCATGCAGGAAACCCTATCGAGGTACCTTGACAAACAGTACAGACCCAGATCAGACGCCGCAGAACACGGCGTCTGATCAGGGCCTGCACTGTTTGCTAACAGGATTTTCTGCAAAAATAGAATAAAATGAAAAAATAGGCCCGACGTCCCTTATATGACAAATGGACTTGTCCAACATATAGCAGGTTAAGGTGATGTCAAGCCAGTCAGTATCTTGTGTCACTGGGGTGTCCAACTTAATTAACCCTTATCTTGCTGTTCACGACAACCCCTATCTTTGCAAACAGTGTAGATCCAGATCAGATGGCTTCTGAAGAAGCCATCTGATCAGGATCTACACTGTTTGGCATTCAGTTTATGAATTTGCAGCAATAAATTACATCAAGTAATGTGATTGGTTGGTAGACAGAAATGGGTGTGGCTTAAATGAATATTCAGTAAGATAAGGGTTAAAATTATTGTGCAAGGCCTGCTGTCCTTGCAGCAGAGAGAGGGAGCATTATTTTCTTCGGTCTCTACACTTCCATTCATTTTTTTCTTTCTCCACTGTCCCTAACTTTCATCTCCTTCATATCCTCTGCTATCTCTTTTCTCCCTTCCTCTGGGAGACAACACAAAATGACCCACAAGGGTTGAAGTGTCATTAAACCTAAAACAATGAATGAATCAATCAAGCCAATCAGTTAACCCTTTCATCTGTAGACTGTACAGATACATATGCATACAGTAGGCTCATAATGAGATGTCCCTTCAGGATCTACACTGTGTGCCATTCTGTTAGCTCCCAAGTTTACAAAAATGGACATGTAGATTTCAAAGATGGATGGGCTACTTCAAAAAGCCAGAGGTGAAAAGTTTAACCCTTATCATGCTGTTCACGACAACCCCTATCTTTGCAAACAGTGTAGATCCAGATCAGATGGCTTCTGAAGAAACCATCTGATCAGGATCTACACTGTTTGGCATTCAGTTTATGAATTTGTAGCAATAAATTGCATCAAGTAATTTGATTGGTTGATAGACAGAAATGGGTGTGGCTTAGATGAATATTCAGCAAGATAAGGGTTAACATCCTTGACATGCAGTACAATTTGTACCTGTCCCATTGAAATGAACAGCCAGAGTTCATGAAATGTTCAGGATTATTGTTTGATTTGTTTGATTTGAGGCTTAACATCCCTGTCAACACTGCAAAGGTCATTTTGGAGACCATGCTTCCAATTTTGTGGGACTTTTACTTACCCGGCAGTGAGATGAAATGACATCTCAAGCTCTGCCGCCCAATGAAACCAATAGGGTTTATATGCATGGAAAGTCCAACTCACACCACTTTTCCTGGGCAGGCTTAGAACCTCCAAGCGGTTTACCAGTACTCAAGTGCAGTTGGTTTCAGCTCTGCGTGTAAGCATCATGCAGCCCAATCTATTCTTCAAGCCCCAATGGGTAGGGGGCATGTTCGTGATTAGTTCATATCCAGATTTCAAGAGGCTTGACAAATTATTAGAGATCATGAACAGTCCATATGTCATCAAGAATTAGTCTTGGACATTTCTTTGTCAGTCACTGATGAGTTCATAAACTGTTCAAAACAACATTTTAATAGGCAGTTCATTTCCCATTCATAACTCATGAACAGTTCATGAACTTTTAATTGTACAAGACAGTTTGCTTAACACTGTTAATGATATAAATTCATGAACTCATCAACAGTTCATGAACTGTTTAACTCATACCTGAAAACCTGTAAAGTGGACATAGACCAACAGTGCAAAGCTGGATTAGACACATCATAATTTGGCATCTAATCAGGCTCTACACTGTTTGCTAACAGGATTCTCTGAAACTGACCAAACATGAGTGCTAGTAAACTGCTTGGCGGTCTAAGCATGCCAAGGCAAATCGGTGCAAATAGGACCGACACTGGTTATAAATCCTAGCGATATCCTTGGCCAGTAGGGCTTGAGATGTCATTTCATCTCAATACTGGGCAAACGACAAAATCAGAAAAAAGGACTCCAAAATGACCTAAATATTGTTGACTGGTAAGTAAAACTTCAAATCAATCAAATACAATTTTAAATACTATAAAACATTCAGTCATAAATATTTTATCTTTTCAACAGGATTTTTTTTTTTTTCAGAAAATTTCTATCTATATTTATGAGGCAGTTTTGGCATATCTGAAAAATAAATTAAAGAGATAAAATTTTCAGATGGCTCTGAATTTGTGATAAGTCAAGGAACATGTGCATTTAATCACAGCCATAATTTGTTTGTCCTTCAATCTACCCTCACCCCTAACCTGCGACCCACTAGACATATGAACGCTCATCCTGATGAATAGATTAGTTTAGCCACAGCCGTTTCTGATCAGCTTATCAAACTACTTGATAAAAAGTATTCAATCGAATACCCAAAATGAATGACGAACAGTGTAGGTTCTGATCAGATGGCTTCTGATGAAGCCATCTGATCAGGATCTACACTGTTTGCAAAGTTAGGGCTTATCATGGTCCATGCAATATTTGTATAATTTTCAGATAATTGAAAGATAGTTTTTCTTATTTCTCCATATAGACCTATGTTTTGGGTACTGATTAGAACTGCCTTGGCGAGGCAGTTCTAATGAATATCCACATCATAGGCTTTTATGGAGAATTGACAAAAACTATCTTTCAATTGTCACAAAGTACTTAACATTGGTAAGTCAACCATCACATCAGCATATTCCTCCTATCTCATCCTCATTGGTGTCTATCAAAACAAACGACTTGACAGGTTGAATTTCACATGTTGCATGTTTCTTTTGTTTGTATTGGAGTTTAACAGCCCAGTCAACACTTTTTTAGGCCATTTTTAAGCCAGTCAGTTTACCTATCCCCACGTTTCCTGGGCAGGCTTATACGCAAGCTGTTAAACAGTACAGTGCACATTCTTTCCCCAGAAACTGACAAGTGCCCTTCTTGAATCAGCGGATGGGAGAGAATGACCTTAGAAAAGATTTCATGATCAATCTCTACGAAAGAATGTTGCCGACCCCGGCAAGTATCGAACCCGCATCCTTCTGATCACCAATAAGACGTGCATCCGACTGAGTTACCGGCACTTGTTACATGTGACACACACTATCACAATAACAAGTCCCATGAAATCAGTACCCTTGTAAACCCCACTTTATATTGAGAAAAGTAGGATTTACAAGAGTGTACTTTTTTTTTTGCTCAGTACAATAAATCATGGGCATCAATACATATGAACTGCCTCAATAAGGCAGTTCTGCCAGGCTCCCACAATCTATGTTTGAAGCAGAAAAAAAGAAAACAACTTCACAAATTTAGATTTGATTCGAGGTTAAAGAGTCTGTTTAATGAACAGCCCTCTAAACCCTACTTTAAAAGAGTAAAGTGGGGTTTATGCTAAAAACATAGAAAGTGGGTGCTCGTTAAATGGCGGTTCTAACAAGCACCCACAACCTACGTTTGAAATTTAAATAAAAAAATATCACAAAATTATATCAGAGAGATGTAAGATACCTTTATCTCCCATGGAGCTCTTATATTCTAATGCATGCTTCCTCATGGCAAGTTTTTATGTCTAGATCTTCAGAGAGGCAATAAATAAGAAATGTAACAAATACCGTTTTGTATTGCTTTGGCACGCTCCAGTCATAGTATTTATTAACCCATAAAATGCCAATCACGACAATTGTCGTCTGCTTTGTTGTCTTCCGGTTACTTTAAAAACTAATTTTTGCTAACAGTGTGTACCAGATCAGACTGCTCCTCTAGGAGCAGTCTGATCTGGTTCCACACTGTTTGCCTGTATGCAAAAATATTTTTGAAAAAGTTTGCAAGAAGTTTCCGCAGAGGACATATTATTAAGCAGACAACATTTTCAGGTGTAGTTTTAAGGGTTAACATCATATTAACATTTGTGTATGTAATGAACGCCCTTCTGAATCCCACTTTATATAGAGAAAAGTGGGGTTTTACAGGGATATACATTATTTTTCTTATTTCTGCTCCAAGACATATGTTGTGGTTACTAGTTAGATCTGGCTCAATGACGCGGTACTTTGGGGCTCCAAAAATCTATGTTTGGAGAATAAGAAAGAAAAATATCACAAGCTTTTATAGGAATAGTAGCCATTATGAAGGTCTGAAAGAATGCACTAGGTCATACAGGTGTGGGGTGTTGTTAAAGATAGCAAGTACCCACAACATGTTTCTTACAAGCCAGTAAGATAAGACACCTGTGTGACATACTGCATTTTTTCACATCTCCAAAATGGCTAGTTTTCTGATGAGAATCTGTGATTGATTGATTGATGAGGTTTAATGTCCCCATCAACACTATTTAGGATATTTTGGAGACATTGCTTCCAATTTTGTGGGACTTCTATCTGACATTGAGATTAAATGACATCTCGAGCCCTGCCACCCAATGAAACCAAGAGGCTTTATAAGCATTGACGGCCTGACTTGCACCGCCTGGGCAGGCTTAGATCCTCTAAGAGGTTTACCAGTATGCGTGTGCGGTCGGTTTCAGCTCTGCCTGGAAGCATCATGTAGCCCATCTATTTCTTCAAGCCCAGATTGGCGGGGGACGTATGAAAATCTGTGATATTTTCCTTATGTATACTGCAAACATAGGTTGTGGGTGCTCGTTAGAACGGCCTCATTCACAAGCTATGTCTTAGAGCAGAAATAAGAAAAATAATCTATACCCCCGTAAACCCCAGTTTTCTCTATATAAAGTGGAGTTCAGGGGTGTGTTCATTTCAGGGAAAATATTATCCCTTAATTATCCTTGTTTATGCTACTTATCTGAATTTGAGCCCCCGCCCATCAGGGCTTGAAGAAATATATGGGCTGCTTGATGCTTCCAAGCAGAGCTGAATACGACCCGCACACGAGTACTGGTAAACCGCTTAGAGGATCTAAGCCTGCCCCGGCAAAGCGGTGCACACAAGTCGGACCGTCCATGCTTATAAACCCTATTGGTTTCATTGGGCGACAGGGCTTGAGATGTCTTTTCATCTCAATGTTGGGTAAAAGTCCCACAAAATTGGAAGCAACGTCTCCAAAATGACCTTTACCGTGTTGACGGGGACATTAAACCTCACATCAAACAAACAAACTTATCTGAATTTATGTATGCTTTGTGTGAGGTTGTAAAAAAAAAAAAAGACAGATGGATTCTATGACAGTTAATTATTTCTAATTTAGCTTATTTGATCTTATATATGCATTTAGTCTTTATTGTATATTTTAATGATTTCTTTATTATCTTCAGCTCAGAAGAATCTACAAATAATACAGGTGTAATATACTGTTCAAAATAATTAATGCTTTGTTTGAATTTTTGAATTTGTTTTGTTTGAGTTGAGGTTTTACGTCCCCTTCAACACTATTAAGGTCATTTTGGAGATGTTGCTTCCGATTTGGTGGGACTGTTATCCTACATTGAGATGAAATGACATCTCAAGCCCTACCGCCCATAGAAACAGCTAGGGTTTAAGGAGCGCTCTGACTCACATCACTTTTCCTGGGCAGGCTTAGACCTAAGCTGTTTACCAGTACTCAAGTTTGGTCGGTTTCAGCTCTGCGCAGAAGCACCGTGCAGCCCAGTCTATTTCTCCAGGCCCCGATGGGTGTGGGGGCTATAATTAATGCTAGGTTCCCACTGTTGTGTGATCCGTTAACCCATTTAGTACCAGAAACCCCAAAACAGGTACCCTGGCAAACAGTGCAGGCCCAGATCAGACGCCGCAGAACGCGGCGTCTGATCAGCGCCTACACTGTTTGCAAAAGGTTCATCGATTTTCCAAATAAATTTTGATGAAAACACAACCTGAATCCCCTAAATTTTGAAATGGACTCCTGCTGTATATAAGGTGGAAGATTCCATTTGGTACAAAAAGGGTTAAGAACGCCATGATTGGCCATTCGTAGCTGGTTGTGGAATTTTTTCTGAAATTTCAGGATTGGATAGGAGGTGATGAGATTTGATATGTTCTTATACGATTTGTTGCATTTGGATGCAATCCAATCACGATTTGTCAATTTAAGATGTCATGATCAGCCATGGTCTGCTCTTCCATACGATCAAATGCATTCCGATAGGATTGTTGCAATCGAGTATAAGATTGGGTCTCGATCCGATTGTGTTCACCAAAGTGGGACGATCTGTTACATGCAGATACGTTCTGATACGGCCGGACTAACACGATCTTGATTATTTCTTAAACTTTTGCTGCATAAACACTAACGCTCAACCATTGATGATGGCAGGAGTTGCGGATAATGACAATGTGGCATTTTCTCCGGCTGGAAAGGTTCAGGCTCCAAGGATGACACAGCCTTGCCTTTTCCCCCTGTAACTAGATGTACTCTCTTCAAGAGCAGATCGCTGAATGAGTCGTATTAAATCTTGTCCGATATACATAATTATGTGCACTGAGAACTTGTAACAGGTCGTGAACGTTTGTGTAAAAACGTTACTTCTCATATCTACTCGCATTTACTCGTATCTTCTCGTATCAACTTGTATCTGATCACAAGTCATTCATGACAGGTCTTGAGCAATGGGACCCGACAGAGCGTGATCGATTGTGGGTGATCTCATTTCATCTCAACAGAACGGGGTGTTTGTCTTGTCCAAGATCGACCCCGATCACCACGATTCGGAAGCACGATCGTTTTGAGGTGCAAAAATTTTGAACCATTCACAATGTTTCTACGATTAGCACGATAGTGCCACGACCTGATAGGACCACCATGCTTAGTCCACGATAAAGACCACGATTTCAATCATGCCGCGAATCATGATAGTGGGAACATAGCATTAAGGATAACACAAAAATTTTTGCATGCATATTTAACTCTGTGTGTGTTTGAGTTTTACATCCTGGGGAATAACATTCACCAAACAATCCAGAAAGGCAGATTACGATGCTGCTTTAATTTGCCGCTTGCTGCATATGCTATGGCCCTGAGCCAGCCAAGACAAAGATTCAAGGGTGATAAGATGCTACGATTGGATCACAAAGATCATGTGATAGCTGGGGCGGAGGTAGCTGAGTTATTGGAATTAGGATATCTTTAGAATATTTATCACGCCGTTCTAAAAATAGATGATGCAACTAGCCATCTGATCATACCCAATGTGTGTGACCATTTAGGAACTATGACAAGGTCAGTGGCATTAAAGAGTCTCCCTGGGGGACCCCACTGGGGAAAGTGTCATTGGTGCCACCAGACCAGGCCAGGAGGGTGTGATCAATAATTAACTGAAAAGGTGGGGTTCCAGCAGGTCTCCCTGTGGAACCCAAGCGGAGGAAATTCAGGTCTAATTAATACAGGATTAAAACAAGTTAATCCACTCGTAAAACCAAAAATTTTGTTCTCCAGATTTGGCCAAATTCTCCGGATTTGCTGAAAACCCTACTTTTCTTGAATGCACCTGGCAAAGTGAGCGATATAAGGCCAGGGGCCAGTTGTTCAAAACTAATGACGCCGTTAGTTAACATATCGTTAAAACTTTGATCATTTATTATGGTCAATATGCTAATATTTTTGCTGAAAAAATGTGAGCAGCTGCTCACATTTTTTCAGCAAAAAAACAAAAATTTAAATGTTAAACTTGCTAGAACAGTTAACAATATGACCACTAACAATCTCGTTAAGCTAACGATGCTTTGAACAACTGGGCCCAGGACTTCCCCAAGTAAAAATATGAGCGGGAATCCCGCCGGGATCCTGCCGGGATCCCATGTGGGATTCCGCCGGGATCCCGGCGGGATAAAATTGCGGGATTCCCGGTCGGGATTTCCGGGATCCCGATGAAATCCCGCCGGGATCCCGGTAAATCCCACTGGGATCCCGATTAATCCCGCCGGGATCCCGATGAAATCCCGCCGGGATCCCGATAAATCCCGCTGGGATCCCGATGAAATCCCGCCGGGATCCCGGTGAAATCCCGCCGGGATCCCGGTGAAATCCCACCGGAATTCCGGTGAAACCAGCGGGATCCCGGTGAAATCCCAGCAGGATTTATCGGGATCCCGGTGGGATTCTGACGGGATCCCAGCGGGACAAATTGCGGGATTCCCGATGAAATCCCGCCGGGATCCCGGTGAAATCCCACCGGAATTCCGGTGAAACCAGCGGGATCCCGGTGAAATCCCAGCAGGATTTATCGGGATCCCGGCGGGACAAATTGCGGGATTCCCGATGAAATCCCGCCGGGATCAGAATGAAATCCCGCAGTGATCCCGATGAAATCCTGTGGGATCGGAACAGGATTAAAATAAGGGATTCAGGGTTGGGATCCCACTTGTGTTCCAGAATGACCCCACTCTGAATCCAGAATCACATCTCAGATTCCCATCTCACCAGAAGCTCAAAACAAAACCCAACAGGTAAGTCCTTCCAGTATATTTAGACGTGCAGGTTTTTCTGTGCTTTTCCCAGTTCAAATTCTAGGAAAACTAAAATGTCCAGTTGGGCTCATATACGCCCAGCCAGTGCAAATGCCTCTACTGGAAAGGGTTAATGCAAAATTTGATGTAAAAGTTGATTAACGGAAGGACAAACAGCAGATCGAATGGACAAATGCAAAGACAATACTGATGTATACCCACTGATACACTTCATATGCTGCGGATATACTTGATATATACTGTTCCAATATACAGATGATGTATATATTATGTAAACTATATATATAGGCCTCCGTAGAGATTAACATTTCCACCTTTGTCTTCCATGACCATAAGTTCTCCCATAAGACTATGATGATGTGATGGTGTTTCAGCACCAAGGCATCCTATAGCCTTTGCTTCACCTGGTAAGTTATGTTTGAAGCAGGTGTGGGTCTCGTTTTCATTTTTCTTTTCTTCTCTTTCAATCTTCCTTTTTTTCTTCCTCTCTGTGAGATGTCTCAATATAATTGAAATATTGTTGAATGAATGATTCAATCTGGTCATGTGTATACTAGGAACAAATGTTATGAACTTGGTTAATAGACAGTGTGATCATAATATAGCAGCTCAAAAAAATTGTGAACTATTGTGGTTCAGTAAGAGAAATCACAATGACAAGATAAACATGACAAACTTTCCGAATTGAATTATTTATTTTTTTTTTTTTTTGTTTGAATGTGGAAATCTGGAATGGAAAATACAAATCCTAAAATATCATTAGGTTAATTAGATGATAACTGTATTCAAAATTGTCATTTGGGGAGGAAACTTTTATCAGCAGTTTTACCGTTGGAATTTTTTATTTTTACAGTGACTTAAGCACTAATCAAATTTGGTTGTTGTTAAAAATATATACTGTTTTGCAAAAAATAGAAATGAATGTACTGGAAGTGCACTGCTGTAACCATGAGCTGCGTAAAAACTAAATGTTTGCCAATAAATAGCTATGTTACATGATGACTTGGGTTTCTGACAATACTTCACAATGACAAAGAATTTAGAGACCTTAAGGACATGCTGTAATTCTCCGAACGTTTTAACAAATCTGTTTCGCAATCAAGCAAGACGTGCAGATGGAATGGCAAACATTGGGAACCTTGATCAGACTGTCACTGGTTAGGTTCTACACATTATGCTTAGGCCTATCTGTCCCAATACTTAGGGTCAATATGGTATGTAATAGAATATACTGTTGAAAAATTTTAACTCATCCAATCAGACATAAAATTACTTTGGCAAGTGCATTAGAATAAAAATTCTAATGTGCCTACGTAGGTCAGGCGAGGTCTGTTTGGATAACATCAAAATAATTGTGAAGTTTATTCTGCTACATAGTGTTTGTTTGCTTGATTTGAGGTTTAATGTCCTCATCAACACTGTAATGGTCATTTTGGAGGCGTTGCTTCCAATTCTGTGGGACTTTCAACCGACATCGAGATGAAATGAAATCTCAAGCCCTGCCACCAAATGAAACAAATAGGGTTTATACGCATGGATGGGCCGACTCGCATCGCTTTACCTGGGCAGGCTTAGATCCTCTAAGCGGTTTACCAGTACTCATGTGTGGGTAGGTTTCAGCTCTGCGTGGAAGCATCATGCAGCCCATCCATTTCTTCAAGCCCCGATGGGCGGGGGCCAGCGATATAGTGTCCGAGGCCCAATGTCATGGCAAAACATTGCTGTACATTGACAGCTTATGCTTGCAGCACTTGAAAAGTAGAAGTAAAACAAAGATCAGGAACTGATACAATTAACTTACTCCACCCATAAAAGACACCAAAGGGAAAGACATACAAACATTAAGCGACCAGACCATAATGGAAACCTAAACAAAGGAATGCCCTAATGACAGTTACTTTCCCACAAAATGGCCATCCAAAACCAAAAGACACAAGTGATACACACAGTAAGTAACAAACAACAACATAAATAAATCGCCACAGAAGAGCCGCCTTGGAACGGTCAGTGGAAGATTTCCACTGGGGGGGCTTTTTTTTTTTTTAATTAAAAAAACAAACCAGATGGTGTTTGTACAACACTATCTCCCCAACCATATGCTTGGCCCTAAATGACAAAATTTCAAAAGGGCAATATCTGAGCAAGAGTTAACAGACAGCAACATAGCTCCCCTATAGGGGAATAAGTTGAACAAGTAATGCATGAGTGCATGAGTGTGTACGTGCATGTTTGCATGTTTGTGTGTGCAACTGTGCATGTATATATGCAAACATGCAGGAGTGTGTGTGTGTTTGCAAACAAGAATGCTTGCAAACACACATGCATGAGCAAAATGCTTAGTCTGTATCCCTGGTCTGCATGAATGCATGCATGCATACATGAGTGGGTGTGTTTGCATGCATGCATGTTTGATGCACATACCGGTAAGCATGCATGTATCCATGTGTGCATAAATGCAGGTCTATATGTGTGAGTGTGTATGCTTGCTTTTGTGCATGCATGCAAACATGTATGTATGTATGTATGTATGTATGTACATGACAAATGTAATATCCCCACCCCCTAACATCTTAAAGCCCATTTTACCGGTTGCTGTAAAACAAAGTTTCCAACAGTAAAAACGGAAATTTACCCCCATGAATGATAATTTGGAATGAAGGTATCCCCTGTTTGAACAAGTCTGTGAAATGGACAGCCCCTTAAACCCCACTTTTGAAAGAGAAAACTGTGGTTTACAGGGGTATACATTATTTTCGTTATTTCTGCTCCAAGAAATAGGTTGTGGGTAATCCTAAACACCACCTCAATGAGGCAGTTCTAACGAGCACCCAAAACCTATGTTTGGAGTATAAATAAGAAAAGGATCACAAATTTTATCAGATAAATGTCCGTTTTTGATATAAGAAAAAATGCACTATGCCTCACGGTTGTGTTATGGTAATGATTTACATTTTTGATTTGTATTTTCCATTCCTAATTCCACGAATCTTATCGTTCAGTTTGTACACTATTCTTTCAACCCAGAATTTCTATCTCACGTCGTCTGTGTTATTCCTCATATAGCGACTGAAGATTTGGCCTGAAAAATGATAGACACCATGGATAAGTACATATATATTGCAGTTATAACAAGTCTTAAAATTTTCCATGTTTAGAATCATTCACATGCTTATCAGCAGTCACAATCACCCATGAATATGGACCAGTCCATACAAGGTGGTAGTGCATGTTGAAAAGTTTTTCACAATCTAGCATCCAGATGGAAAGAAAGGCTGATAATGTTTACTACCAAAGCTGTGAAGATTTTCACAAGGACAGGCCTCCTAGTGGCCCACTTTGAAAATATAGGTTTTTATATAGGTTCTTCTTACTCAAAATATAGGTTATTTACAGATTTTTCAATAAAAATACAGGTTAAAAAAAGGGCCGAAGCAAGCGAGGAAAAAAATTACAATTTCTTGACAGTTTTCATCACATTTTATGGGACTAAAAAGTAAAAAATAGTAACTAGTGCATTTTAAAGAAAAGTTAGGGTTGAGTCGCAAGAAGGTTCCAAATTTGAAAAATATAGGGTTTTTTCATGAAAATACAGGCTTTTTACAGGTTTTATGAACAAAATAAAGGTTTTATAGGTTTGGCACAAAATTATAGGTTATTATAGGTTTTGCTAGGAGGACTGCAAGGACTTGGCTTGAGAATATGATGACTCTTTTGCAATGCTGAAGTATTTAAATGTCTGCTACAAACATGTGATAACACTATTTTCCGTGCCAGCATTACTTAAACTGCAACTTTCAGTGGGCTAAATACAACAATTACCTATGCTGCAGGACAGGCCAATGCCAGCTATCCTTGGTCAACCCTTTACCACTCAGGGATTTTGTGAATTTCGCTGATTTTCACAGTGTTGCACCTGACAGCAACATCAAATAGCCAGTTTCATAATGGATGGTCTGTTTTACACCAAACTCGGTATGAATGTTCAATAGGCAGTAGCCTTTCAAATGCAACCTTTCATGACTTGATCGTTGTCATGGTAATGAGGGGACATCTCAAAGTTGGCAAAAAGTGTGATTTCACATGAATTTTTGACCAAATCTCAATCTTCTTACAGCTGTCAAGGCAACAATTAAGGGGTTTGGCACTGGCCATTTTCACTGTTTGCAGCATGTTTTATCAGCATCAATTTTGAGACATTTTTGACCCCAGACACCCTCAGATATAAATTTTAGCATCCGGTTGGGCCATACACCCAAATTTTTTCGTGATGTAAATGAAAAGCAACTTTGCATGATAACAGAACGTTTTGGACACAGTATAAGTTCACAGAATCTGCTGTATGCCCCGTCCGTCGGAGCTTGAAGAAATAGATGGGCTGCATGATGCTTCTATGCAGAGCTGAAACCGACCCCACAGGAGTACTGGTAAACCGCTTAGAGTATCTAAGCCTGCTAGAGTATCTAAGCCTGCCAAGGCAAAGGGGTGAGAGTCGGACAGTCCATGCTTATAAACCCTATTGGTTTCATTAGGCAGCAGGTTTGTTTGTTTGATTCGCGGTTAAACGTCCCCATCACCACTGAATAGATGTTATGTTCTGTTTTGTTTGTTTGATTTGAGGTTTAGCATCCCCGTCAACACTATAAAGGTCATTTTGGAGATGGTGCTTCGAATTTGTGGGACTTACCCGACACTGAGATGAAATGACATCTCAAGCCCTGTCGTCCAATAAACCGCTTAGAGTATCTAAGCCTGCTAGAGTATCTAAGCCTGCCAAGGCAAAGGGGTGAGAGTCGGACAGTCCATGCTTATAAACCCTATTGGTTTCATTAGGCAGCAGGTTTGTTTGTTTGATTCGCGGTTAAACGTCCCCATCACCACTGAATAGATGTTATGTTCTTTCTGTTTGTTTGATTTGAGGTTTAGCATCCCCGTCAACACTAAATAGGTCATTTTGGAGATGGTGCTTCGAATTTGTGGGACTTACCCGACACTGAGATGAAATGACATCTCAAGCCCTGTCGTCCAATGAAACCAAAAGGGTTTATAAGCATGGACGGTCCGACTCGCACCGCTTTGCCTGGGCAGGCTTAGATCCTCTAAGCGGTTTACCAGTACTGGCTGGGGTCGGTTTCAGCTCTGAGTGGAAGCATCATGCAGCCCATCTATTTCTTCAAGCCCGATGGGCGGGGGCAAATTAGGCAACAGGGCTTGAGATGTCATTTCATCTCAATGTCCTGTAAAAGTCCCACAAAATTGGAAGCAACTTCTTCAAAATGACCTTTACAGTGTTGATGGGACGCTAAACCTCAAATCAAACAAACAAAAACAAAACAGAATGTGCTGTCACTACTTATCGAGGCTATTCAATCAATCGGCGTGTTACATATGCAATTTTTATGTATTAGAAAACATATCATATTTGATTGCTTTTAGACATGATAAGTGTCTGTAATAATGAAACAAAATCTGCTTGCCACAACACTTCTATAGCAGCTCATCCCTATGAATTGTATGATGCTCACAGGTTGTATTTCATTATTTAAGAAACTTAACCATGTAGTAACTTCATACCTACCTCTTGCAGTATCCAACGATCTTGTGGAACGCCTTCATTATCTTTTTCTCGCTTGACGTTTCTCAGGTATTTCTCTTTATTTTCATGGCACAGGCTGAAAGCATTAATATTCTTAAAGTACATGTATATAATGCTGCAATGATAAAGTAAGTACAAGAGACAATTCAGAGAAATCATGAGAAATCTATGAGGAGAGAAATCTATGAGGGAAAAATTCGAAGAATGATAGAAACAATTATTTTGAGTTTTTATAAAATCATAGAAAAAAAAGACAGGTTTGTTTAACATGTCCACGAATGTACATATTTACATTATTCTTATTTTTTATAAGAAACAGTGCACATTCTTTCGCCAGAAACTGACAACTGCCCTTCTTGATTCAGCATAAGGGAGAGAATGGTCATAGAGTAAAGATTTTATGATCAATCTCCATGAAATGATAATATTATTATTCCTTATCTGGAAATTGACAACTGCCCTTCTTGAATCCGTGGAAGGGAGAGAATGACCGAATAAAAGATTTCATGATCAATCATCACAAAATAATTTTGCAGACCCCGGCAGATATTGAACCCGCGTCCTCCTGATCATCAGTTAGACACGCATCTGACTGAGTTGCAGACCCCGGCAGATATCAAACCCGCGTCCTCCTGATCATCAGTTAGACGTGCATCCGACTGAGCTACCAAGGCTGACTGATGGTCGACTGACGATGCCCATTTCCTTTCGTGCAAACATGTAAAGATGTTCAATCTGAATGTGCCTGCCCTTAACAAATGCATGTAAGTACCAGATTTCATTGGTGAATGAACTGCAGGATGATGCACATGTCCATAACAGTCCATTACACTATTTAGTTGTCACAGTTAAACCTTGTTGTGAATCCTATTGGTTCCATTCGGCAACAAGGTTCATCTCAATGTCGGATAAAAGTCCCATAAAATTGAAACCAATGCCTCCAAAATGACCTAAAGAGTGTTGACAGGAACATAAAACCTCAATTCAACAGAAGCATCCCTAATGTAGTGGTTATGCTACTCACCTTGTAAACCAGGGATCGCAGTATCAATCCCAGGCCTCTCCAGTCTTCCGGATGAGTCTTTAATGGTGCACTATTGAGCTATCTGAAAAAAAATGCTTCCAAAAATAAAATATATATAGCCGGTATTTTTCTTCAAAACAATACAAATGAATGCATTTTATGCAAAAGTGTGAACAATTATGAAGACAGGTAAATGAGTTTGAGAGGGATTCCCTAACTAGGTTTCGAACACTAGTTAGATCTATTTTTAGTTCGTGACAAAAATAGAATCCCCACATATGACGCTATGCGACGTTCACTTTTGGCCTTGTTTTCTTAGGCCATGCCTGAATTGGAAAAAAATATGACGCGGAATACCATGCCATAAGTAACGACACTCAGAGACCATACTGTCGCTATGTATGTGTAAAGTGACAGATTTATTTTTAGAACAGAAATTCCGAACACATGTTCAGAGCAAAGGGTAAACACGAATGAAAACGACCATTTTCACAAAGTTCTGAAGCTGTATTTGGCTCCAAAAG
Organism: Lucinisca nassula; assembly: GCA_963580285.1. Taxonomy (NCBI): domain Eukaryota; kingdom Metazoa; phylum Mollusca; class Bivalvia; order Lucinida; family Lucinidae; genus Lucinisca; species Lucinisca nassula. Next base: position 44,024,792 of record OY757016.1, read on the forward strand.
TGTACACATGACAAAGGAGTATGCATTGAAGATAAAAACCAGAAAAAAAAAAATTGAGACCCGGTAGCTCAATAATGCACCTTTAAACCAAGGTTCCGTCTCCGTATGACCTTAGCTGTTGGTGAGACATAAAACTCAAACACTCGCCAAAATTCAAACTAAATATATCTAGTCTATCAATAATCAGAGGTGGGGGCAAAAACCGGAGAACCCAGAGAAAACCACATGATGTACAGTTCAATGCAGAACTTGGCATCTCATATGTAACCCGAGCCAGATTCAAACCATCAGTGAGAGACCTAATGATTAAGAGTCAGCTCTCTTATCCACTAGGTCAGAGTCCCCAAATGCCATACACCATTAAGTGATTGACTATGTTTACTGTATATTTCTTCAAGTTTTCCTGGTCCTGTAAAACTGGTTTGTGTCCTGCCAGTGGTCTCCTCTTTGGTGAAGAGCTCCTTGAATAGACATTAGACAGCTTTCAGAGACGTCGCACCCCCTTCTACAAATGAGCGTAGCTGGTCCTAAAAATATATGGGCTCAATACAGAGGCTGAAAACATCATACAACAGTAGACACAACTAGAAATAAAAAAGTATAACAAGAGGGCCAAGATGGCAATGCAGTCACTAATTAGTGGTCATTGGATCTGTGAGGACATATATACCGTATTCGCCCTAATTACCGCACATGCTCCTATAAGCGCACACCAAAGCTATTTTTGAAAAGGAAATGCATAAGCGCACACTTTACAGTAATCTCCCCTTGAAGGTCTCATTGTAAATCTATAAAAAACTTACCATTATTTCTTCCAACAGTGAAGGCAATGCTTAAGTATCTTTTTCCGTCCCATTAAATATCAGTATGCATCATCTTGGAAGCTGTTGTTGTCGTATCAAGTGTTCGCTAATTAGGTAGACGATTTTGAAAAAACTAAGCGCACGGTGCGGTAATTAGGGCGAATACGGTAGCCATATTAAAAACAAATATTGCAATATGTATCAGAGAGATCATGAAGTAACTGTATCTTTTTATCGTTGCAACCCTAGTAATAAATGATTACATGTGATCCAAATTGTTGATGACTGAATGAGACAAAGACAGTGGTCGATCTTCTGTGTTAGTTGTGCAGGAGTCTTACATGCAACAGAGGTCATTTGCAACAAATCGGACAAATCCCAAGTCAATTAAATTTGAATGTTTCCAGACTGATCAGGATTGGCTATTTTTCAAAACAGAAAGAAATAAAAGCACCGCAGACACTGCATAATACCCCGCCACTGCTAAGCAATGTAACTTATTTGAAAATATACCAAGGCTAAATAACTAGAAAGGGGATAGCAGAGATATGATCCGCAAGTGTAATGTCTTAATGTGAGTGGATGAAGTTGTTAGAAGATGTAGGAAGCATATGTAAAAATCCATTTTTCAGACATTCAATGGGAAGGCAACTCAAGTATTTACCTTAAATGGCTGTGGAACATGTATCTTTACGTGGTACATGTAAGAATTTCATGTTTTTCGATGTACTGCCTGTCTGACTATATTCTTTCGTGAAGACTGATCATGAAGTGTATGACAGTGTAGATCCTGATCAGATGGCTTGTTCAGAAGCCTGATCTGGATCTTCATTGTTTTGCAAAGGTGGCGGTTGTCATGAACAGCAGGATAAGCCTGAGTTTATCTCCAGTAAAGTTATGTTATGTTATGTCTTTGGGATTGTTCAAAAGTGGTCTTAAAGACCATTTTTAACAGTCCCAAAGGTGGTCTCTGACCACATGACATGGAATGCAGAAAACACATAGAAAGAATGACTACAAGCTACTAAATAAGCTTTTTAAAGCAGAATTAGTCTTAGTTTTACTATATTCCATATAGTAAGGGAACTAGAGGCCAAAAACCATTTTTCAGATATTTCAAAGGCAGATAACTCAATCGCTGGGAAAGCCAGAGTCATGTTCCTTTGTCACGGTATATAACAATTCATCTACTACATATCTATGAAGTTTCAGCAAGATATTGTAAATGATAAACGAACTACAGTCTAAAATGCATTTTTTAAATACGTCAAGGGCAGATAACTCAAGAACTGGAACAGCCAGAGTAGCAGTCCTTGGCCACAATATGCACCGTTTAATCCTCTATATATCTGTGAAGTTTCATCCAGATATTCCATATAGTAAGGGAATTAGAGGCCAAAAACCATTTTTCAGATACTGAAAAGGGCAATAACTCTGCTAAAAATTAACGGATTTTGCCCATTAACAATCCCAAACCACTCATCCCCCGATACCATTACCAATATGTATGCAAAATTTGAACAAAATCCGTGAAAAAATACTCAAGTTATCGATCGGAAACGAAGTGCGGACGGACGGAGAGACATACGGACGGACACCGGAGGGTATAACATAATACCCCGCCACTATCGTGTGGCAGGGTATAAAAATTCGCAAGTTTAGAAACAAGATGTGTTAGTTCAACAGGAATATGTCCCTGGACATGGTCACTTTTTCTTCGAATATGGACTCACAGGTCAAGATCAAGGTCACAGGTCAAGATTTTTTGTTTGAGTTAAGACAATGTCACAAGGAAGTTGAAGGAACCTACATGTTCAATATAAAGATTCGAACTGAAACGGTTCTCAAGCTATTACCAATAATGATTTCATCTTTAAAATAGGTCAAGGTCACACTTTTTTGTATGGACGTGAGGCCCTTACTACAAGGAACCTGTATGCAAAATAAAAATGCTGTCTCAAACAGTTCAAAAGTTTTGATCAATGGTATTTTTTCTTTTAAGTAGGTCAGGGTCACAATCATAGGTCAAATTTTCTGTATGGCTGTGAAGCCCTTCAATGTCACAAGGAAACTACATGCAAGATATGAAAGATTCAAAAGTTATGACCTGCTGTTTTTTCTTTTAAGTAGGCAAAAGGCAATTTTTTTGAATGGACGTGAAGCCCTAATCCACGTTTTTCTTTAAAGTAGGATGGGTCAAGGTCAATTTTTTTTGCGTGTTTGGAAAGCACAATCATGTCAAATATGAAGGCGCTATCTCAAATGGTTAAAAAGTTATGACCAACGTTAAAAGGTTGTCCACATACATGACATACAAAGAAACAGACAGGGTTAAAACAACATATCCCAGCCGATTGCTAATAACCGTGCAAACAGGACAGTTCACCGATAGGGAGTTAGTCAAATAAAAGAAATTATCTGCGACATCCCTGATGCTACATACCAATTTTCAAGGTCATCGGCCATTTGGTCCCCGAGAAGAAGACTTTTAAATATTTTTTACATATCGGGCCATGGCGGCCATATTGGTCTTGTGACCCAGTCCTTACAAACATACTTCTGTTCCCCCTTCCCATAGAGGCTCCACATGTAATTTGGTTCCAATCGACCCAGCAGTTTAAGTTGAGAAGAAGATAATAATACTCAATTTTGGTAGAGTCACACAAGGAACATTTCTGGGAAATTATTTAGAAATCAGGCCAGTGGGCTAGGAGGAGATGTTGTTCAAAGGTTTTTCTTTTTTTTAGCTCTGGTGGCCATTTTGTTCAATGGAGCGGAATCATTTTACCAATTTTGGTAGAGGGTCACCCAAGGAACATTTCTGTGAAATTATTTTGAAATCCATTCAACAGTTTAGGAGGAGATGTCATGTAAGAAAATTGTTGGCGCCGGACGCCGGGTGATCACAATAGCTCACTTTGAGCACTTTGTTCTCAGGTGAGCTTAAAAGGCCTGTTCATATTAATAATAATTTACATATTTACGCACGCTGAAAGTGCCCTTTTTCCTGACCAGCACCATGCCCTTTTTAAGAGCTGGGGAAAACAAGTTAGTGTAGCTGCATGAAAACATCCCAAAATTTTCAAGTGGGAGACGGCGTGAGACAGAGACAGGTCGATAGACTGGGGGACAAAACGACAAATGGATATTTAATATTTACTGAATGCCACCGAACAAAAGTGTGGGAGGGTCGACAGACTGGGCACTAAACAATGCCTTTTGACCTCATTGGTGGTGGGGATGATGGTGGTGGTGGAGGGGTCAGTGGCATTGATACTTGACCACAAATCAATATTAAATGTTTACTGAATGCCACTGATTGTTTCCAAATAGGTTAACGCCATTCGATAGCCCCCACACATTGGAGCTTGAAGAAATAGATGGTCTCAATGATGCTTTCCATGCAGAGCTGAAACTGAAACTCATACGAGTATACTGGTAAACAGCTTATAGGTGTAAGCCTGCCCAGGCAAAGCAGTGCGAGTCGGACCGTCAATGCTTATAAACCGCTATTAGTTTCATTAAGCGGCAGGGCTTGAGATGTCATTTCATCTCCATGTCGGGTACAATTCCCACAAAATTGTGAGCAATGCCTCCAATTCAAATGACCTTTAGTGTCGACGGTGGCGTTAAACATCAAATCAATCAAACAAAACCTTGTGATCCGCAACTGGGTACTGTGATCCGCAACTGGGGTCTAACAATGTCAGCCGAATAAAATTAGAAAGTATGTTTGTAAGGCTGACACAATTAATCTTATAATCGATTAATCAGTCGATAAATTCCACAAAAATGATTATCATTTCTGATTTGCTTTTAATTGATTACTTGATAGGTACAATTTACTACTCAAAGCCATGCCTAAAATAGCTGGATGTGTGGCAAACAGTGCAGACCCTGATGAGACGCCGCATTATGCAGCGTCTCATCTGGGTCTACACTGTTTGCTCAGACATGTCTGTTGAAATATACATATGGTAAAGTGCAACATATGGTAAGAGTCATGCTCAGACAGAAAGTCAGACAGGTAAAATCATGACAAAAACCTTAGCGATTACTAATCGATTGTCGATCGCAATGACAGGACTGATAATTAGGGCTGGGTATTCGGAGCTGAAATGATAATCTATTATCATTCCTATCATTGCGATCCATAACCGATTAGTAATCACTGAATATTTGGTCATAATTTTATGTCTGGCTTTCTGTATGAGCATGACTCCTACCATATGCTATACTTTGCCAGACGTATTTGAACAGACAGACCTGAGCAAACAGTGTAGACCCAGATGAGATGCCGAAGAATGCGGCATCTCATCTGGGTCTGCACTGTTTGTTTCTTATACAGCTATTTTAAGCACAGCTTTGGGTAGTAAATTGAACTTATCAAATAATCTATTGCAAGCAAATCAGTAATGATAATCATTTTTGTAGAATTTATCGACTGAATAAGCGATTATCCGATTAATCCTCAACCTGTCTGATAATCGATTATAAGCAACCATATTGGTTACAACACTCAACGACGCGTGACTGATCCAGAACTGGGTACTTGACTGTAACACAAGCAACTTCTTAAGAAAAGAATTTGCTGCTAGGGAGCATGGAAAGAATTTGCTCCTATGGAGCAAATTCTTACCTTCAAGAGTACTTTGTAAACTTAAATTGACTTTTGTTTTTCTTTCTACTGCGTCGGTCACATTTGACAATTACCGCAGGTGTACATTACATACTCCAGGTTTACAGGATGAAAGCCTAAACATGACACAATAATCATGTAATTATGGCAGGGACTTTACCCTGCACAGGGGGCCTCAAGTTAACATTCTGATCTGAAGGACGGTGCACTTTATGACATTCATCTCTGCAAATGATGCCAATGGAGCGAGTTCGGACACCGGAATTTTATCGCCGCTGTCGGGGATCGAACCCGGGACCTCTAGCATCAGAGGCAAGTGCATTAACCACTGAGCTATCATTGTTGGAAAACAATTAAAGCCAGACAAATGACTTCCAAAAGAAACCAATTTTCCATCATCCAGCTGAAAAAAAAATAAAATAAAAACCACGAAAATTGATGTCGCGAGTGTAATGGCCGTACGTTACACTAACCATTTATAATCAAAATTACAAATGTACTACCTATTCTTAAATTTGCTATGTATAGTTGATATCTAGCTTAAAATAGTTGGTCTTATCCGAGAAACGGCCAAAATTTGATTGAATTTGGTTGAATTATGCAGACGCCGTCTTCTGTAGTTTTTCGAAAGGAAGTGACGTATTTTAGCGGGGAAAGTATAAAGGCCGGAAAATATAAACTCCGGGAGTAACGGTCGGGAGAAAAGTCGTGAGTAAATTTTGACAATCGAATAAAGGTATTAAACATGCATCTATCTTGTTGAAATTTGGAACAAAAGTAGAATATATACTCATTTACAAAACGCATATAAGACTACAAATTGTTATCAAATATTTATCACGATTCATACTGAAAGATACAACCGTGTCACAAACTTTTGGGATCGGGAGTAACTTTTGTCAAGCACTTTGTAAATTATTAGGGGTCGAACCCAGGCTGTAGTGCTCAAGGGGAAATGAGCATGATAGCTCAGTGGTTAGTGCACTTGCCTCTGATGCTAGAGGTCCCGGGTTCGATCCCCGGCAGCGGTGTGAAAATTTCGGTGTCCGAACACGCTCCATTGGCATCATTTGCAGGGATGAATGTCATAAAGTGCACCGTCCTTCGGATCGGGACGTTAACTGGAGGCCCCCTGTGCAGGGAGAACCATCCCCTGTGCAGGTTAAAAGAACCCTACCGTAATTACATGATTACTGTGTAGGCTTTCATCCTGCAAAGCTGGAGTGTATCTAATACACCGTCTGTGTCCCCTCAGGGGGTTAAGGCGAAACCGGAAGAAGAAGAAGAAGAAGAAGAAGAAGAAGAAGAAGAAGAAGAAATATTCATCAAAAGTACCCGTCTGAATCTGAATTTTTGCTGGTGACACGTCTAATGACATACTTTCTTTCTTTCTTACTTCTTTTTTACTGATACTAGTACTGCGATCAGTCATATCAGATCACTACTCGCATGTGTATATAACGTACTCCTGGTTTGCTGGATGAAAGTCTACACAGTAATCATGCAATAACCAGTAGGGATCTTTTACTTGCACTCCAGTCTTTAATGGTTCGGGGGGAGAATGATTCTTTATAAATGTCAGTTCTTGCAGTAAGGATCTGAAACGCCAATGAATTGTGATTTCTACAGTGCCTAGCTGGGGGGACAAGGTAATCTGTTGGAATGCTGGCAGCACCCTTTAGACCTAATGTTAGACCTAAGATGCATTTTGAAGAAGATTCTGAATTTGACAATTGTTCTAAATTTCATTAAGATAGGTGGTGCATGTTTAATACCTTTATCAATACATTCTCCCGACCGTTACTCCCGGCTTTTATACGTCCCCATTTTAGCGGGGTTTATAGATGTGAAGGACCATTCGGGTAGTTAAAAACTACATAGGTTTTGGGGTAAAAAGAGGGAGCTTAAAGAAAAAAAACGCAAGAACATATTTTACATATAGTCTATAGAAATACCGAAAACTCAGCGAAAAACACCAAAATGCGCGGTAGCAAATAGTGCTCCATTAAAGCCAACACCGGACCTAAACACTTGCACTTGTAAGTCTCTCACAAACAAAGAAGGGAGACTAATTGTTTTTGCTCCGATTCTTCTTCTTTCTGCAAAAAAATTCGTCCAGACGAGGTCCCAGTAACCAATATAAAGATTGTTTAGAAATTTGGGGATACGATAAATAGGTGTATTAAGTTTTGCATAAAACTGGGAGCATAACTGGAATACTAGGAAAATTAGGATGGGAGCCTCTCAAGAAAGGGAGAATAGGAAGTTAGTCCCTATCGCTCTCACTAAAGAGGTAAACTTAGCTACACAATCCTCAGCACCTTCAGCTGCTGAAATAGGATGGATTAAATCGGGAAGGGCATTCCAACCTGTATTGGTCCGGGGAAGAATAAATGTTTGTTTGTTTTAATTGGAGTTTAATGTCAGTTCTTGCAGTAAGGGTCTGAAACGCCAATGAAGGATGATTTCTACAGTGCCTAGTTGTGGTAACAAGGTCATCTGTTGGAATGCGGGCAGCACCCTTTAGATCTTTAATGAGCATTCTGTCTTTTCTCCTTTTCTAGAGAGAACCCCATTTTAATTTTCCTAATAGTTCAGTCATGCTCCCAGTTTCAAAGCAGTAACTGTTTGTTACAAATCTTGCAGCTGTATTCTGAACTTCTTCAATTTCTTCATTAAGGACCAGATACAACTACCATATCCCAAGATTGGGCGAACAAGACCTTTATATGCTGCCTCTTTTACATCCTGGGGACACTAATGAATATATCGCCTCTGGAAACCAAGCGTTCTATTTGTCTTAGTAGACATGTTGCTAATATGTGTATTCCATCTCAAATTGTGTGCGAGTGTCACACCAAGGTATTAAATGGAATCCACGTTCTCGAGGACTGTTCCCTTTAAGGTGTAAGAAGCCTCATTTTTTTTTCTTCCTAGTTACCTGCATAATATTGCATTTAATGGGCTGAAATCCCATGCCCCATTTTCGTGCCCAACATCCAAATTTATCTATATCATTCTTAAGTTTCAGTGAGTCCTCTGTATCTCTAATTTCCCGATAGCAAACACAGGCATCTGCGAACAGTCTTATATCTGAGTCAATGTCAGTGGAAATATAATTGATGTACAGGGAGAATAACAGTGGACTACGAACGGTCCCTTGTTGGACTCCAGACAAAACTGGCGCCCACTCTGAATATGCGCGCTGTTTTCTGTAGCAAAGAAAGGAATCTATCTATTTGAGAGTATTTCCCCCTATTCCATAGCCAAACTAGAGCTGTCAGTGAAACTGACTAGGGCCCCGGCAGCGCTATCAGAGGAGTAGGAAAATTTGTGGATGGACAGACGGAAAGACAGACACAGACAGACGGACGGACAGAGTGATTACTATAGGGCACCCACACTTTCAGTGCGGGGCCCTAATAACTTAGATTTAAGTAGTTCATGTGGAGATGCGTTAACATAGAAACTTGATACAAGTATCAACTTTTAAAAATAGAAAAAAAATATTTTAAACGTCTACTTATCCCATACCCCTGGGCCTATTGTATTGAAACTTCATATGAATGTTGCTTACCAATTATAGATAGCTATTATTCGATATATTGATATCAAATATTGAAGAACATTTGAGGATATCAGTAATTACATTTATTAATATCAATTACATTTATTGATATCTATACTTTATTTTATGATATCCATTAATGAAAATTTTGATATCTATAATTCAGCCTTATAATTGATATCTGTAATTTGATTTTTAGATATCTATATATGCAAAAGAAAATTGGATATCATAAAACAAATTTAATGCTATCAAGACATATTTATATAACATATCATTGATTACATTTTATGATATCATAACTATTGATAATTAAAGATATCAATTATGTTATATATTATATATAAATCTTTAATTTTATGTATAGATATCTATCATTTTATAATAAAATTATAGATATCTGTAATTTGATTTATAAATATCGAATTTGCAATTGCAACGTCGATGAAACGTCACAACGTTTCGTTGGCGATAATATGACGTTGCTTAATAAAATGTCATTTGCCCAGTGCTCGGACCCATCACGACTCAGTGGGATTGGAACATTAAATTCAAAACAAACGTAGAACACCCTTTCAGAGTATAAGAATGTTAAACACTCCTTCGCAAGTGCAAGATTTTACAGTAAAATCTGGTAAATTTGTAGATCGGTTCAACCTGCCCAGCCCTTAGGTCTACATTAACCCATTTGGTACCGGAAACCCCAAAAGGGGTAAGTGACAAACAGTGCAGGCCCAGATCAGACGCCGCAGAATGCGGCGTCTGATCAGGGCCTACACTGTTTGCAAAACGTTCGGCTATTTTTCAAATAAATTTTGAAGAAAACACAACCTGACACCCCTAATTTTTGAAAATGACTCCTGCTATATATAAGATTCCATTTGGTACAAAATGGGTTATGGGCTTCTTGGATACACGGATCAGTCAAAGCATCTCAACGGCCACGTGCCATTGAAGTGAGTTGGAGTGGTTGTCGACGGCATGACGTCGAGCCAACGTTGACTCGACGCCCGTCTGTAAGTCCACTCATTGGTTGTTGTTGTTTTGTTTTCGACTGTCAGTATGTTTATTTGTCTGTCTAACAGTCCGTCCGTTAGTCAGTCAGTCGGTCTGTAGGCCCTCTGTCTGTCTACTGTCAGTTTGTCAGTCGAACCTCTCTCTCTTTTTTTTTCTCTCTCTCTCTCTCTCTCTCTCTCTCTCTCTCTCTCTCTCTCTCTCTCTCTCTCATGCCAACGGTCATGTGACAATGAAGTGAGTTGGAGTGGTCGTCGACGGCATGACGTCGAACCAACATTGACTCAACGCCCCTCCGTCAGTCCACTCATTAGTTTATTTCGACTGTCAGTATTGACATTTAAATTGCACATGTAGACAGATCGTTGGATAGATAGATAGATAGATAGATAAGATAGATAGATAGATAGATAGATAGATAGATAGATAGATAGATAGATAGATAGATGATAGATAGATAGATAGATAGATAGATAGATAGATAGATAGATAGATAGATAGATAGCGAATAAAACGAAAGTTACGTGAAAACTTATTTTGTGAATAACGGTATCTCAAGCCATTGACATGGGTCATTCACGACAAGATTTTCGTCATTTAAAAACGGATTTAGGATAAATGAATTTCGGTAATGAAAGTAAAATATCATTCTTTCCTTCTCGAGGCATTATTTTAATGAAAACGGGTATATTTTCTCTCAAAATATCTGACTATTGTTTGCATTTTAAGATCCGCCAATACATTTGAATAGCGATGGCCGTTTCAATTGACGGCCAGTCCTTTGCGCATGCGCAAGAATGACGTCATAAACGGAATTCCTAAAACCTCCTATATGATTGACGCATGAAAAACGTGCGTCTCATTTTACATATCAATAAAAGATAGATAGATAGAGGTGCGACTTTAACCCTTTTTTACCAAATGGAATCTTCCTCCTTATATAATTATAGCAGGAGTTCAATTCAAAATTTATCTTATCAAAAAAAAAAGAAAAAAAAAAAAAGATTTTATTGTCTCGGAAATCTGTGACATTTGCATCTATCGAGTCAGATCATGGTGTGATATATACTGACTCTAGTCCATCTCTAATCCAATTTCTTGCTTACATTAATCAGCAAATTAACTATAATCCATTTTTTTAAACAATTAACACAGTGTGTTTTCAAATACATGTGACAAAAAAGCGTAAAGTTAACCGTGTCATTGATTCTGTGCACGTGCCATTGAACCACCATGCAGTGTCTACTGATATTTCACCAGACTATTTTTAACTTGGATAGCGTGTCGATAAATTATATCGGATTGCAGTCATGACAATAAACAGCTTGACCATGCATTTATTTGCGTGCTTTCATGCCTGCAACAGTCAACTACCATATCCAGAATTTCTCGGGCCAAATTTTTGGTCGCATTTTTCAGTGACTGGTTATGGTCGCTATATCCCCCGAACCTATTCGGTCGGGGGATAAAAATATTATAGGTATTCTACATAAGAGAATTAAAAGAATTTAAAGCTATTTTGGCCTTTACTTGTCCGGGATCCCAGTCCGGGATAATATTTTCGGGATCCCGGACTCTGCCAAAATTCCCGGTTTGCCACAAGCGGGATCCCGGACTGAAGTCTTGATCCCGGACTGAAGTCTTGATCCCGGATTATCCCGGCCGGGATTCACAATCCCGCCGGGATCCCGGAAAAATCCCGCCGGGATCCGGGATCCCGGAAAAATCCCGCCGGGATCCGGGATCCCGGAAAAATCCCGCCGGGATCCCGCTCACATTTTCACTTGGGAATTAATTCATCATTTGTGTCCTCTCCATAACTCTGATACCGTTTAAGATATTTCCATGGAACTTTTCTCAAATATAAAGCACCATGAGTTGATCTCACAAATGTAAAGCGCTATGAGACGACATGCAGAACACAAGCACTGTAACATAACTCTGATTAACCCTTGTCCTGCTGAATATTTAAATATGTCACGCCCACCACTGATTATCAGCCAATCAGATTACTTGCTGCAAATAATTGCAACAAATTCGTAAACTGGATGATAAACAATGAAGATCCTGATCAGATGGCTTCTTCAGAAGCCATCTGATCAGGATCTACATTGTTTCAAAGATAAGGCATATCCGGGATTAGCAGGACAAGGGTTAACCTACTTTTGGAGCTACAGCCTTTGAACATACTGAAAATAGCCATTTCTACCATGTACTTGTGCCCGCTCTGTAAGTTGAAAACTTGTTTCATATATTTTGATGAAGAGAACTTTAACTCTGGTTAACCTACACTTGACGTTATGGCCCTTTGAACATTGAAAATACATGATATATTTGTAACCCTGATTAAATAAATACTTAGCTTACTTATGCTCTGCGGTTCAAGGGTGGGTGGTTGTGATTGCATGATATGAAACTGGGTACCCAGGTACCAACAACCTTGGATGCACAATGGTGGTGTCAGTACAGGGTTGGGGATGAGGAGGGAATGGGGTTGTGTAAGTTGGCACTACCTTGTCATCAAGCATTGAACCCATTTTGCAGAAGTGTCAAACTAGCAACATACCACTGCCGGCCCCCACCCATTGGGGCTTGAAGAAATAAATGGGCTGCACGATGCTTCCACGCAGAGCTGAAACCAACCGCACAGGAGTACTGGTAAACCGCTTAAAGGATCTAAGCCTGCCCAGGTAAAGCGGTGTAAGTTGGACCTTCCATCCATATAAACCCTATTGGTTTCATTGGACAACAGGGCTTGAGATGTCATTTCATCTCAATGTCGGGTAAACGTTCCACAAAATTGGAAGCAACATCTCCAAAATGACCTACACAGTGTTGACGGGGACGTTAAACCTCAAATCAAACAAACAAACATACCACTGTGCTGTCCAGGTCCATCATGTATGGTAGATACTTTCTGAGTTCAAGACTTTATTGCTGGGTGGTTACAAATTTAGGACCATTCTTCTTTTTGAATTCAGATTGTTAGACAAAGAAGATTTAGGAATTTGGCATCAAATTCTCATTAAATCTGAGACTGGTAATTAACCCATGTTAGACGGGAACCCACGAATCAATACATTAGCTAACAGTGCAAGCCCTGATCAGACACCGCAAAATGCGGTGTCTGATCAGGGCTTTCTCTGTTTGCAAAAAGTTCAGCCATTTTATCTGAATAAATTTCTAAAAATAACTTACCCGGACACCCCTAAATTTTTATGCTATACATAAGGTGGTAGATACTGTTCGAGACAGAATGGGTCAATGGCTAACTAAAGTAGTAGCTTTGAGACTTCCATCTTGTTATCTCTCAGCACCCCTGGTAGGCAGTAGACCCCCTTATCTCTTCTTATCAGACTGGTTACTGATGATTTATTGACTGACTGGTTGTAAGACCAACTGAAATTAATATTAAGGTGACTGGATGCATTTATTATGCTCACCATCTCATTCATTTAAAGCAACATACCTATGAAATAAATGGTCATCTGTCATGGTTTTACAAAGGGTGTAGGTTAAGTGCTCACCTACTAGTCTTATGGCCCAGGTTCAAATCAGGCAGTCCAGCTGCAAATGATGCCTGATGGCAATACCAAGGCCTAGAGTCTGAAGACATCCGAAGGACAGGGCCCTCTATGGCATACATCCACAGGAGCTTGGAAAAAGGTCAGATCCTGTAAAACAACAAAACAATACATGCAATTATAATATATATGCTGTCAATGGCACTGAGTGAGTGTTTGAGTTTTATGTCCCACCAACAGCTAAGGTCATACGGAGATGGGACCTCGGTTTAAAGACTCATCCAAAAGTCTGGAGAAGCCCGGGATCGATCCTGCGATCCCTGGTCTACAAAGCGAGTAGCGTAACCACTACACCACGGAGGCTTCTGTCAATGGCACTGAAATTTCAGCATTGCTTGCTGACTCAAACCTGTGATTCTAGCATCAGAGGCAAATACACTAACCTGTGGGCGTAACCATGCTCCCTTGGAATATTCTCATTTCCACATAATGCATTCTACCAGGAAAATATCATGTGAGCCAGTAAATGGTTAGGAGTCAGAATAAGATGTGCAGCATGAAGGTCAGAGTTGGTGTTTGTTTGGCAGGTCAGGGGTGTGTTTGTTTGGTTATAATGGAGTACTCCAGTGATGAAAGGTGACATGACTGCTAGCTTCTGGAACATCAAGAACTCATTTACTGCTCTTTACCCCAACACCAGACTCTTTGATAAACTGCAGTTCAGGCTGATTTGATAGCAATTTAATGGATTTTTAGACACTTTAGTTATCATTTGACTGGATCAGGGAGTTTATTCTGTAGGTGGAAGCTTCTGTGGAATTGTAGTAAAAGTGATTAACAGGTGAATAAAGTAATTTATTACTGCTTTCTTTAATACCATTTTAATATACATTCACATCTTATTAATTTATACCTTGTAGATCCCCACTTTGTAAGGGGTAAAAAGGTTTATTTATTTCAGATTTTGTTTTTGAGTTAGGCTGACATAACTACATGCATAAAGTATAGCTAACTACATGCATAAAGTATAGCTCTATATCTCTCAATGACTTTAACCTTTGACCTGCTGAATATTTAAATATGCCATACTGGCTACTGATTATCAACCAATCAGATTACTTGATGTAAATTATTGTGACAAATTCATAAACTTAATGAAAAACAATGAAGATCCTGATCAGATGGCTTCTTCAGAAGCCATCTGATCTGGATCTTCATTGTTTGAAAGATAAGACAAATCAGGGCTCATCAGCACAAGGGTTATTAAAGTGATGTAAAACATGACATTTGATCTATTTTTCAACATAAATATTGACCCAACAATAAATCATAACATTGTGCCAATATATAAGTTTCATTTTGTTTATGGTTTTACGGTCCTTTTAAGGTTATTTCACTTATTTTGAGCTGATTATTAATCAGAGGTGGGCAAAAACTGGAGTACCCAGAGAAAAAAAAACACACCTGACATTCCATTGCAGAACATGGCATCAATCATGTGACCCAAGCAACGGTGTTGTGGGATGGTTATGTACACTCTTACAAAATACAGACTTTTTGTGAATTTTCTCTATTTTGTTATCTGACTTTAATCTCTAAACTAAACCATCTTTCTCCTTTTGACTGTCAGAATGGGTATTTTATTACCAGAGCTGGCAAAAATCTGGAAACAATCAAAAGAAGTTGCTAAAGCTAAGGACAATACAGATGGCTTTTAACTATACAGAGGAAAATAAAAGAAACATGTTTGAGTGGGTGAGTGAGTGAGTGAGTGAGTGAGTGAGCACGCGAGCAAGCAAGTGAGTAGGTAAGTAAGCAAGTGATCTTGCAGGCACACAACACTGACTCAACTTTGATTCAACGTTGAAACAACGTTTTAAACGTTGTTTCAACGTTGATTCAATAGCAGGTAGGTCAGTAAATAAGGTAAAGTAAGAATGTTTATAAGTAACTAAGATGTTTTAGTAATGAGGAAAAATCACAAATAAATAAAAGAAAAAAAAAAAATAAATAAATATTTTTCCCCATTTTGTACAGAATGGGATGTCCCATCCCGCATTCAGAAGGGTGCATTTAAGAGTTAAGGGGTACCAGGCTGATTAGAATTTAATCATTGTTAGAATTTGGTTGAACTTTCAAGCAAACAGTGAAGGCCCTGCTCAGGCGTCTTGTTCTGCAGTATCTGATGCGGGTCTGCACTGTTTGCAACGAGTGATAAGTTGTTTCCTTATTCTTTTTCCTTATTCCTTTGTCCTTATTCCAGATTTATTTTTTCAACCTGAATTTTTATAAAGGGCCATATCAGAAAGGTCTATTTTTGGCCCCATCAAAATATGTCGACTTTACGCTTCGGCTCCGACTTTACGTAAATATGCCCACAGAAAGACTTGATAAGATTTCAACTAGCATAGAATCGACTATTCAGTTATCATACACAATATCAATCCAAAACTCGTCCGCCTATCGTGGCTTGGAGAAATATATTGAGCTTAATGGTGCTTCCACGTAGAGCCGAAACTGACGACACATGAGTAAGCCGCTGTGGGTTCAAGCCTGGCTGGGGTCACGTGTGAGACGCTAAGTTCTGTGTGGTTTTTCTCCGGGCACTCCGGTTTTTGCCAACCTCTGATTATCGCTTGGCTCAACTGAATAAGTGAAATAATCTTGGAAGGGCCGTAAAACCACAACCATTACGATAACACAGCCATGACATATAGTGCATTTTTTTTTCACATCACCAAAAAGGCTACTTTTCTGATGAAAATCCATGATATTTTTATTTATACTCCAAGCTTAGGTTGCGGGTGCTCGTTAGAACCGCCTCATTGAGTACCCACAAACTATGTCTTGGGGCAGAAATAAGGAAATTCAAGTATACACCCGTAAACCCCAGTTTTGTCTATATAAAGTGGGGTTTAGGGGGGGGGGGCGTTCATTTCACAGACTTGTTCTACTGATGAAAACAAAAATATTTTGAGCAGGCTGGTCAATGGAAACTAAATAATGTTCAACTCTGCTACAATCTGGAAAACTAATTATACTCTGCTTTTTGCGTGGGCCTATTAGGCCCACGCAGTAAGAATATGGACGAGATTGGAAAATGTTTATACTCCAGCATCAAGGTTTGCAAGACGCTTCTCAGCGACGCAATCAAGCGTTTGCTTCAGGTGGATCAATAGATTGGTTCCCTCGTAGTTATCTCCGCTAGATGGCTACTTCTTCTTTGGTAGACTGCTATATCATTAGTAGGGACCAGCTGCGTAAATGTGTTAATAAATAAAACGGGTTTCCCATTGAACTGTAAATAACCCATTAATGCCAAGCGCTTCACTGTCAGTCGGAAGAATTGTCGTCTGCTCGCTGCATGTATTTTGACAAAAGCAGCAAAACCCCTGATCAGACTGTGCATATGCGCAGGCTGATTTCTGTCTCTACTTTTCTGATTTCTGTCTCTACTTTTCGCAAAATTAGTTCAATATTTCTTTGTGCCTTTTATGGAACGCTAGGCAAATGTGGGTAGTCATTTCCAAAAACGTTTTGGGGTTAATAACCTGAACATATTAGTTCAGTGCATACGTTGAATTTATCCATGGGGCTTTTCAAAAATGCAAGGTTTCGCAAGGGTGAATGCAACTTATTTACTACTGCTATAGCACTGAGTAGATCGATATGTATTTGTTAAAACTGCCTCGTCGAGGCGATTCTAACGAGTATCCATATTATCTAAATCTATGTTTGGTCTGAAAAGAAGGAATATTTTAGCAACAGTATTTTATGGCCCTGATTGATTGATTGAATGATTGATTGATTTAAGGTTTAGCGTTCCCGTCAACACTATAAAGGTCATTTTGGAGACGTTGCTTCCAATTTGCGGGACTTTTACCTTCATCTCAATCCCTGCCGTCCAATGAAACCAATAGAGTTTATTAGCATGGATGGGCCGACTCGCACCGCTTTGCCTGGGCAGGCTTAGATTCTCTAAGCTGTTTACCAGTACTCGTGTGAGGGTAGGTTTCAACTCTTTTATGGCCCTGAAAAATCACATTAGTTTGCCAGACTTTCTAACGTAAGAACACACAGAGAAACTAATAAGGACTGAACTAACCGCTTTTATATAGCTAGGTACATTTCCATATAGAGTTATTTCTACATAATTGTTTAAGATGTATTGGGTTGATTTGCAGAATTGTTTGCGTAACAGTAACAGCTTAGTTGGGGAAATATTAAGTCAAAGCACTGTGAGTACCGGTGGGTCGATCGTCTCTGAGTGTAGGTTGGGAAAATATATCCTGAACTGAGAATTGATCTGTTCGTTGAACCATTTGAACCATTAAATTCCAGTATTTTAAGTAGGCAGAGTAGGAGAAGACACCTCGTTATGTGGCGTCTGATCAGGTATACACTACTTACCAAAGCCCCCCCCCCCCTGCACGAGCACCGCCCAGAATTTACTTTTTACACTGCACCTCTTAGGTGCTATAAACAACCAGTCCCTCGATTTTTTTAATTGTCAGCAACAATAAACAGCAGGCGTGAAGTTTCTGTATTAGAGAATGCCTCGTACACGAGCCCAGTCCAGATTTTCTTTGTGTCGATTGATAAGTCAATACCCCGTACATGAGTCCAGTCTAGATTTTACGTTTTACAAAGCCCTCTGATAGCACAGGGAGAAGACTCAACATTGCTGCCTGGGTTTTGTTCATAGCCAGCAATAGTCACGCGGACAAAAACAACCAATAGAAACACTGCTTTATAACGTAGATCGTGGGTACTCGTTAAATCGCTTCATTATAAGAAAAGTATTCAGTGAAAAAAATAAATAAATAAAATAACGTTCTTGGTGTTGTACTGGAACCATTTTCCTTCAAGACATTACGCAAACACGCCTGTACAAATACATTGCCACTTTTATCGCCGACAAAATGAAGACTTTAAGATGAAAAATTGTGATATTTGTCTTATTTCTGCTCAAAATATAGATTGTGGGCACTCGTTAGAACCGCCTCAAATATAGATTGTGGGCACTCGTGAAAACCGCCTCATCGAGGCGGTTCTAACGAGTACCCACAATCTATATTTTAGAGCAGAAATAAGAAAAATAAGGTATACCCCCTGACACCCCAGTTTTACTATATAAAAGTGGGGTTCAAGTGGGTTAAAATTATATAGGCGTGTTTTCGTGATGTTTTCCAAATTATTAACGTATCATTTGTTAATGTGTTTATTCGCCTTCTGTATACACAAATATCCAATCATCTCAACAGATTTATAATATTTCATTGATACTGCTTAGCCTCATATGCAAGACAATATGCACTGAAAAGTTATTACAGGTACATCATGTATATCTCCTGTTTGAAATACCGAGGGAGGTACATGTAGAACAATCCGATAACGGATTTAACCTCCCCCCCCCCCACCCCCCCCCCCCCCCCACCCCCATGTTTAATACCACATTTCAAATAGGAGAAATGAATAATCTCTATATTACATGCACTTCCATAGACTTTAAGGACCGAATGGATCTTGAATTTTGGGTCTGAATTTCCGTTCAGTTGACGGCTCATGTTAACGGTTCAATCAGCGTAGTGTTACAGAAGCTGGGTGGAAGAAAAACTGGATGGCCGCCATTTTGAAAGCGCTTTCTACAGTTTTGAACATAAACAGAAGAAACAAAGTGTTTCAGTGATAAAACGCATGTCCATGTTTTCTTTTGTTTAAGAGTTGCATCCGACCCAAACTTCACTCATTCTGATAGTCTGTTGATGTCTTCCCAGACACCATTGCAATGACGTCATGAATGACGTCGACGAGACTGAAACTTTCCCGCATTTGAATATAACGGTTTTACTGCAAAAGCGGTATCTTGTATCTTGTACATAAAGTAGTTCCAGCTAAAGAGATATATTTCTCCGGCTAAGAGGAAATATTTCTTCTCAGCAAAAAGGAAAATACCAAGATTATGTCTGATAGAAATCATAGTATTTCTCTGTTATGCATGTAATATAACATTTTATCCAACTTCTCCTTTGCAAACAGTGTAGATCCATCGAATGCTTCTGCTGATCAGGATCCACACTGCCATAGTTTCTCCTCTCTCGCATTTTCTCGCTCAGTCGCACCACTGCATCCCAGCTACTGAATAAGTACGATCGGCGTGACGTCACTTCCGCTGAGGTCCGCCATTTTCGGAGGTGCAAACAAAGGTATTCCTGCTATATAACCTTACCAAATGTACACAAGAAATAATTTCAATCAGTCCCACACCTCTGACAAAGACTAACTCTATATTATTGATCCGTATATTTCCTTTTATTTCTGATGATTGTTGATAAAAATTCAGACACATTTTGCTTTAAAACTGTTCAAAAATGATCAAATTTTAGCAATAAAAACCGAAGCTTTCACCTCAACCAAATGAGAAACTGGCGGGAAAGATATCCATTCTTTGTTTCTTTTTACTGAAGAGTTCCCTGCCGACTGTCCTTATAACAGTGATTCAGTGCAATGTTTTTAAACAAAGTAATTTGTTCATTCTAGCTGTTAATGCAGGCCCGTACGCAGGAGTGACAACCCCCACCCACCCCTCATAATTTGGAAAATTATCTCAAATTCATGCAGTATTTCACATTCTGCAAATTACCCGGAATTCGCACCCTCCCCACATTTTATAGAGTCTGCGTACGGACCTGAATCATGTTCTAAAATGAAAATGTTGCTGTATGTATGGCGAACAGTGCTGGTCCTGATCAGACGCGATGTACTGTCTATCCGATTAAGGTCTATGTTGTATGTCTAATAACGATACCACCTATAAAAGTTTTGCTCCTAAATATTCCTAGGTTCTAAGATATGTTATAAGCAGAAGTGCGAAAAGTTACGTTATATTGTCTTTTTTTTTTTGTCGGCTTAGCATACATATGTGCAAACGTCCAATTCTTTCTAACAATTTTATTAATAGTATTTTCCGAAAGTCGTCGCGTGAGAGCGCGGGCTATATTAAGATACTGTTTTTGTTTTCCTTTCATGACGGAGGCAGCCTGGCATTGGCCTGACCTATTTCGTTTGATCCTTAAATGCCAGTATTTAAGCAAACAGTGTAGTCCTGAGCAGCCGGCTGAGCAGACGCCACATTCCGCGCCACATTCTGATCTGGGTATTCAGTGTTTGCGAAACCCAGCACACGATTCCTTACCAGACTCTATAGATAGCTCTGACTTACATGTAACATCGACAAAAATAGCGCGACGTTTTCTATTTATAATGATAATATTGGTTTCCCCAAATCAGTGATTGTCACGTGGGCAACATCATTATTTTTTTATTTGCCTTTTAGTAACTTTGGGTCGATTGTAAAACAATCGACCCCAAAACAGGTGTTGAATCTTTACATTTCTGATACAGGTTTAAAACTACATGTAGTGGCATGTTTTAGAATTCGTCTTCTTTGCCTTATTCTCGATCATTGGAGGTCCGCTAGAACCGCCTCAGTGAAGCCATTCTAAACTTTATTTTAGTAGAGTTACAATACTAATCTTTATCTCTGCAATCCCAACTTTTTATTATATAAATCATTGCATTCTCTTCTACTTAACAGCAGTGCTCACTGCAAGGGTGTTAGTGTAATGTACGCACTATAACAAAAACGAAAAGTCCGTGAAATGAACACTCATTCAAACCCACTTTGTATAGAGAAAACTTGGGTTATAGGGGTACACATTATTTTCTTATTTCTGCCCCAAGACATAGGTTGTGTGTAAGAATCGCCTAGCAGAGGTGGACCTAACGAGTGCCCACAACCAATGTTTGCAATATAAATAAGAAAAAATATCAAGGATTTTCATCTGAAAAGAAGCCATTTTGGAGATGTGAAAGAATGCACTGTGTCGCACGGGTGTATTATCGTAATGTTTTGAGGAATAATACCCCTTGCACACTCCATATTTTCTCTCAGTAAAGTAATGTTTGCAGGGGTGTATATTACTTTGACTTTGTAACGTGATGGGAATGTCAAGGAATAAACTTTTTGTTTTTCAGAAAAATACAAGGTCTGCATAAAACCGATCAGAAAAAGCAGAATGCGGTAAAAATTCATTCCTTTATTATAAACTGCATTTATTACGATGATTTACATATTAGGTGAAAGTAGATTCATTTAGGTATTTGGATTCTTATTCCTGTCGGTGTTGCAGAGTAATTTTCTATAAATAATCGAAGAGAAACCATCAGACAGCTTTACAATTCTGTGATGTATATTCATTGACCTACAGTAGCGCTGGGACAAATCACGTGATCAGCCATCAACTACAATTGTCCGTTTTTAAAATAGAAGTCTGTGTTGCTGTCTACTTCTTTGGGTAAATAAAACATGTTACTGTGTGTAAAACTTTAGGTAAAAACATGTAACTAAGACTTCTAACCCGAGACGCCGTTCTACGCTTTTGGTAAACATGAAACCAAATCTTCGGATTTGAGACGTCTGTATATATATAATGTAATAGACAAACGGAGATTGAAGCTGGATATATGTAGTATTCATTTAGCAATGGGCAGAAAAGGTTTGGGAATTCGTAGCCACTAATACTACTAATACATTGAGACTATTCAACCGCATAGGAAAACTGACGTAAAATGAACATTTACATTAGTTTAGCCTAAGTCAGACTTTGAAACAGTTCCCAAACGATGCACAAAATAAGTCATATAATGGACTGAACGGTACAGAGCAGTTAAGTTTAATTTGAAACACTTTCGAATAAATGAATGTTTAAACGATTGAAATGTTTTCATTGATTTAAGCAAGTTTTAGCATTTTATAATGTGCAGATATTCTTGTCATTTGCTTGTGTGTTTTTTTATAAATGACAGAAAAAATGGTGGCTTTTTTTATATTAATCTTCGCGAGAATCCTATCCGCTATTATTATAACCACCCAAGTGAATCATTTTTCGTGGCAGATCTAGTTTTAGTAAGTACTTACATTACGTTAAATTTAGCCAAAAGATACTTTTGTGTAAAGACAAAAGTATACCGCCTTGCTAACCAGATGAGAAGAGAGAATGCCGAGGTTGTAGGTGACAAACCAGTAAAGAATGATGCAGGGGAGATGTCAATGAGTGATGACTCAAAGCAGAGGGCCTGGTTAGAACACTACCAAAGGCTACTCAATGTTGAGTTCGACTGGGACCCAGACCACCTGTCTGATGAACCACCAGTGGAAGGGCCACCCATCCCAATCACTATTGATATGGTTAAGAAGGCTATCTCTCAGATGAAGACTGGCAAAGCACCTGGTCCCTCTGGCATAGTGGTGGAGATGATAAGAGCTGCAGGTGATGCGGGTGCCTCGATGATCCGTGACCTTGCAGCTGCAATCATCCGTGATGGGAAGGTACCCTCTGACTGGGAACAGAGTTTCATTGTCTGTCTCTACAAGGGCAAGGGCGATGCATTGGAACGGGGCAACTACCGTGGTCTCAAGCTGACAGAACAGGTCATGAAAGTCCTGGAGAGGATTGTGGATGGCCTCATTAGGCAGTTGGTGTCCATCGACGATTCCCAGTTTGGCTTCGTCCCAGGAAGAGGCACAACAGATGCAATTTTTGTTGTCCGACAGCTGCAAGAGAAGTATCTGGCGGCCAACAAGAGACTCTACATGGCTTTTGTAGACCTGGAGAAGGCATTTGATCGAGTGCCTCGGAAAGTCATCTGGTGGGCACTAAGAAAACTTGGAGTGGACGAGTGGATTGTGAAACTGGTCCAAGGGATGTATGCAAATGCTCGGAGCCGTGTCCGCGTCGGTGATGGTTACAGTGAAGAATTCGAGGTGAAGGTGGGTGTTCATCAAGGCTCTGTTCTCAGCCCACTGCTTTTCATCATTGTGCTTGAAGCCTTGTCATGCGAGTTCCGCTCTGGAGTCCCCTGGGAGGACCTGTATGCTGATGACCTTGTCATCATAGCTGAATCCCTTGAGGAATGTGTCAGGAGGCTCTTAACTTGGAAAGAGGCAATGGAGGCGAAAGGGCTGAGAGTGAATGCAGGAAAGACAAAGATCATGATCTGTGGTACAGGTCTGGACCTCTTGCAGAGTACAGGCCAGTTCCCATGCGCTGTATGTCGCACTGGAGTTGGCAGCAACAGTATCTTTTGTAATGGCTGCAAGTTCTGGGTGCACAAGAAATGCAGTGGGCTCAAACGCTTGATAGAGGACCCTGAGTACAGGTGTACACGGTGCCAAGGAACTGCACGCCCCTTAGATGGCAGACCACAGAGGGAAGTTCAAGTCGGATCAGACAAGCTGGAGGTTGTAGCTTCCTTCTGCTACCTAGGTGATATGCTCTCTGCAGGGGGTGGTTGCGACCTTTCAACTACATCACGTGTGAAAACAGCCTGGAAGAAATTCAAGGAGTTGCTACCAGTTCTCTCTTCCCGCCACCTCTCGTTCAAGACACGTGGCCGTGTGTATAGCTCTTGTGTGCGGAGCGCAATGCTCCATGCCAGTGAGACATGGCCATTGACAAAGCCAAACCTCCAACGTCTGCAGCGAAATGACAGGGCAATGATCAGACAGATCTGCAATGTCAAGCCACAGGACACTGTCACCATCAGGTCCAGTGAGTTACTGGAGCGTCTTGGCATTGAGGACCTGGACCTCATCCTGAAAGAGAGAAGACTTCGCTGGTATGGACATGTGGAACGCTCCAACGGTGCAATCAAGACTGCCTGTGACATACAGGTAAGTGGAAAGCGGGGGCCAGGAAGGCCCAAGATGACCTGGAAGCAGCTAACAGAAAGAGATTGCAGAGAATGGAAGCTCTCTGCTATCGATCCTCATGATAGACAAGCCTGGAGATCTGGTGTAAGATCTGCCATGCGTGCAGCAAGCCAGCTACCTGGAAGGGGGCCCACTTATGTGGACGTTGCCCCTGTACCTGCACGTTAATCAAAAATCCGTTGATGATGATGATGACAAAATCTAGTCTATAACAATACAATCCAAACAATATACACCTTCGCATGTAATAAGTCATTCAGTTTACAGAATTATCTAGAAGCAACTTCTAAAACATTTTAAATTGTATATGACTGCACATCTCTCACCGAATCATGCTTTATTATTGATTTTGTAACAATGTGATTATTATTGCTAAATAAGAGTACCAATAAGCTATTCTAAAAATGCTTTGTTTTTCTTTTAATTGCAGACAATTAAAATACTTTAGACAACAAATAGTTTCAATATTTTTGTATTTATTTATTTGTTCTACAAATAAACTGCTGGTGAACTGATTATCTTATGTGTTTTAAAAATAATCCAAAACCCAAAGTTTAGAAAAATTGCCAGCCCACGTATTGGATTCCTTTTTTGAAGGAAGCCAACTTGTTCTAGAATTTTATCTCCTTCCTACAACCAGTGTACCTTTTTCTAGAATTTAATCAGATAGTCTGACATATTATCTGATTTATAGTCTTTTGCTAGGATCTGTTTGTTTTAATTGTTGGAGCTAGAAAGATCAAAGCCACTCAAATTGAGGAAACTTTGGTCACATTTTTGCTGGAGTGTGTACAGAAAATAGCTGTGCTATCTTTTTTGCTGTGAGCATGTGTTTGGCAGTTTGAACAGTGTAGAAACAGGTCAGATTTGCAGAATGCAGTACAGGTTGGTTGGTTGCTTAATTTGAGGTTTAATGTCCCCGTCAACACTGTATTGGTCATTTTGGAGATATTGCTTCCAATTTTGTGGGACTTTTACCTGACATAGAGATGAAATGACATCTCAAGCCTGTCACCCAATGAAACCAATAAGGCTTATAAGCCTGGACGGTCCAATCACACCGCTTTGCTGGGCAGGCTTAGATCCTCCAAGTGGTTTACCAGTACTCATGTGCGATCGGTTTCAGGTCTGTGTGGAAGCCTCACGCAGCCCATCTATTTCTTCAAGCTCTGATGGGCGGGGGCCAAAATGCCGTACAGGAATTAAAGGGTCCAAGTCCCATCTCAGAACCATTTTTCCAGCCTTTGGTCAGACAGTCAACACACCAGTGCTGTCAGCGCTTTGATTATTTTAATTCATTCAAAAGTTGAAACAGGTAAAAAATTAACCTGGTAACATTGGATCAATGAGTGTAAATTCATTGTTTCTTGGCACCAGTTTGTCTCTTCAGGTGAACCAGTGCTCCTCTATGAAAATGAGAATGTAACTTCTTTCTGGAAATATTTGCCTCCCTCCATTTGGGGCTACTCTTGAAGGAAAGAATTTGCTCCCCTTTTTGTACATAGAACTAAATTTAACCCTTATTTGCTGAATATTCATTTAAGCCACACCCATTTCTGTCTATCAACCAATCAAATTACTTGATGTAATTTATTGCTACAAATTCATAAACTAAATGCCAAACAGTGTAGATCCTGATCAGATGGCTTCTTCAGAAGCCATCTGATCTGGATCCACTCTGTTTGCAAAGATAAGGGTTAAGCAATGAAAAACTGCATCTGAAAATGTTGTCTGGTTATATTACATCTGCTGCGTCTTCTTACAAACTCTTTAAACATAATTTTGCATACAGGCAAACAGTTTGGACCCTGATCATAATGCTCCTGGCAGAGAAGTCTAATCTGGGTCCACATTATTTGCAAAAGTGACTTTAAAAATTACCAGCAGATGACAAAGCAGATAACCATTGTTGTGATTGGCATGTTAATGCAAAGATGCAATGAAGACATTCTGATGGAAGCCATTTGCAAGAATGTTACAGAGGTGACCAACGTTACACTTCATGGAATAAGATCCTCATGACCTTTTGAAGCTTGTGAGCGATTCAGGGCCATCTTGGCCTTCTTGTTTCATAAAAGAAGATGGACCCCTATGCATAATGGGGACAAAATATTTTTGAAAAATTTAGCTAAACTGAAACTTCATAAAAAATCAGGGTTAACTTCTATTCTTTGAGTATTGAGAAGAAGGATGTCCAGGTGTACCAAACCACCTAGCCTGGCCTCCCTCCCCACACCCTGCCCAAGCCCCCCATGTCCACCAAGCCAAAAGCTTCAAGAGAACAGGCAGGATCCCAGTGGGCACATATTGCATCAATGTTGATGTAACAAGTATGGTCATACATGATGAATTGAGTTTAACGTCCCCATCAACACATGATTTAGGTCATTTTGGAGACTTTGCTTCCAATTTTGTGGAACTTTTACCAGACATTGAGATGAAATGACATCTCAAGCCTTGCCGCTCAATGAAACCAATAGGTCCGACTCGCACGACTTTGCCTGGGCAGGCTTAGACCCCCTAAGCGATTTTCCAGTACTCGTGCGGTCAGTTTCAGGTCTGCTTGGAAGCATCTTGCAGCCCAATCTATTTCTCCAAACCCGATGGGTGGAGTGGGGGGCGTTGCGGCATGAATCTCTGGTGATTTTCATACTTATTTATAGCATGTACTGAAAGATAGCTTAAGTGTAATCATGGAAATTATAAAATTCCTGTTTCTGAAATTCAATGTACTGCATGTACTTCCATTTTTTTTTTAATGATAACTCCTCAAACAATGACCATATTGAATTGTTGATGTTAGAGTTATGTCCCCTTTACTTTTAGGGACTTGTTTCCTTGTTGAGGTGACCTCATAGATCAAACTTGAAGCAGCTCCTGAATAAACAGCTGTTTTATATCAGTAGAAACCAACAGTGGCAAGTGTCTCAATTTTCACTCATCAAATTGATACTGATTAGCTCTTGTTTATTTACTCACTATCTCCCTGTAGATACTCACCTGATAAAAGAACTTTGGTCATTTTCAGAACATATACAAGTCTTTCTAACATGTAGAGCAGATTAACTAAGAAAAACTACATCTGAAAATGTCTTCTGCTTATGTTGTCTGCTGAATTTTTGTTTTCAAATTTTTTAGATACAGGCAAACAGTGTGGGCTCAGAACTTTGGACATTTTTCAGAATCATACAAGTCTTAAATTTGTCTTAAATTTGCAGAGCAGATTTAACCGAGAAAAACTACCTCTAAAAATGTCTGCTTATGTCGTCTGCTGAATTTTTGTTTTCATACTTTTTGGAAATATTTTTGCATACAGGCAAACAGTGTGGGCCCAGATCAGACTGCTCCTTGAGGAGCAGTCTGATCTGGGTCCACCCTGTTTGCAAAAAATTACTTGCAGACGGCAAAGCAGACCACAATTGTCGTGATTGGCAGGGCAAGTAGCAACATCCCATGATGCTACTTGATTGGCACATTATGGTAGCTAGCACACCAATGCTCTAAATGGCATCTATCTTGTCTCTAGAGATGAGTGAGTGTTTGAGCTTTACGTCTCACCAACAGCTAAGGTCATACCGAGACGGGACCTCAGTTTAAAGACTCATCCGAAAGTCTGGAGAAGCCCGGGATCGATCCTACGACCCTGGTTTACAAGGCGAGTAGCATAACCACTGCACCACGGAGGCGTCTAATCTCTAGAGATGAAAATGTTTGTTTCTTATTTCTTGTCCAAGTATAGATAACTAATGATATTGTTAGTTTTGAACAACGTTCCATGTCACTTTCTGGCAAAAGAAGGTTCACAGTACAGGTGGTTAACAACTTTTGTATAAGCCTGCCCAGGAAATGTGTGCCTGACCAGATGGATATGACCTAAGTGGTGTTATCTGGGTTGTTAAACTCCAAACAAGCTAGAGTTAAGTGTATTTGCTAGAGTTTCCTCCCCAGAATCTTTAATAATATTCACACTGAATACTTTTTTCTACCGCCAGTGGTACACTAACCCATTTTGTACTGGAAACCCCTAAACGTGTATCCTGGCAAATAGTGCAGGCCCTGATCAGACGCCGCAGAATGCACTACACTGTTTGCAAAAAGTTAAGCCATTTGCCTAATAAATTTTGCAGAAATAACAACTTGACACCCCTAGATTTCAAAATCGACTCCAGTGCTATATATAAGGAGGAAGATTCCATTTGGTACAAAAGGGGTTTACTGGACCCAGAACCTGCTTATGAAACAACTAAAAAGTTCAAAGAGCTTATTAACCCTTATCTTGCTGAATATTCATTTAAGCCACACCCATTTCTGTCTATCAACCAATCAAATTACTTGATGTAATTTATTGCTACAAATTCATAAACTAAATGCCAAACAGTGTAGATCCTGATCAGATGGCTTCTTCAGAAGCCATCTGATCTGGATTTACACTGTTTGCAAAGAAAAAGGTTGTCGTGAACAGCAGGATAAGAGTTAAGTCTACAGTGGAATTCTGCTATTAAGACCATCTAAAATTGAGACTAATTCTGATTTAAAAGTCTTATTTAGAATGGTGCAGTTATTCTTTCTTTGTAAATTCTGCACATAATGTCCTTTGGTCAGGGACCACCTTTGGGACTGTTCAAAAGTGGTATTGAAGACCACTTTTGAAAAGTCCCAAAGGTGGTCTTCAAATAGGAGTTTTACTGTATTTGCAAGAGTTGTCTCCCGAGAATCTGTAATAATTCACACTGAATACCTCCTCTACTAATCCATTTTTCTACCGCCAGTGGTACACTAACAGGACCCAGAACCTTCTTATAAAACAACTAAAAAGTTCAAAGAGCTTATTAACACAAAGATCCTTTTCAACCTTAGCACCAAAAACATAACATTATATCAATTAAACTATAGGAAACTGCATGTTTGCTTTGATGTTTTTAATGTTACATGTGCACATCAAAAAGCCCTGATTAACCAGGCCACCCTCCCCATAGTTTTAGATATGACAATGTTGCCTTTTATCTTACTCATTTCAATGGATTCCTGGTTTTTATTAGATCTGTTTTAATATTGCTCATGATAACTCACACCTGATCTAGGATCTGTTTTGTTTATTTTCTTTTACACAAGGTTCTAATCCATTATGTACCAAATGGAATTTGCGACCCCACCGATCAGGACTTGGAGAAATAAATTTGGCGGCATGAGTCTTCAACACAGAGCTGAAACCCATCAAACTTGAGTACAATGTACTGGTTTCCTTGAATGATTTGAGGTTTGGCGTCCCCATCAACATTAACCCTTTTTGTACCAAATGGAATCTTCCTCCTTATATATAGCAGGAGTCCATTTCAAAATTTAGGGGTGTCAGGCTGTGTTTTCATCAAAATTGATTTGGAAAATGACTGAACTTTTAGCAAACAGTGGAGGCCCTGATCAGACGCCGCATTCTGCGGCGTCTGATCTGGGTCTGCACTGTTTGCCCGGGTACCCGTTTGGGGTTTCTGGTACTAAATGGGTTTTGTTTGTTTACCGTCCCCGTCAACACTGTAAAGGTCATTTTGAAGACGTTGCTTCCCATTTTGTGGGACTTTTACCCGACATTGAGATGAAATGACATCTCAAGCCCTGTCGCCCAATGAAACCAATAGGGTTTATTAGCATGGACGGTCCCGCCTCGCACCGTGGTTCCTGGACAGACTTAGATCCTTCAAGCGGTTTACCAGTACTAGTGTGTGGGCCGGGTTCAGCTCTGCGTGGAAGCATCATGCAGCCCATATATTTCTTCAAGCCCCTATGGGCGGGGGCTAGTACTAAATGGGTTAATATATTGCTCATGATAACTGACACCTGATCTAGGATCTGTTTTGTTTATTTTCTCCAGTCTAATCCATTATGTACCAAATGGAATTTGCGCTCCACTCATCGGGGCTTGGAGAAACTGGGCTTCAACACAGAGCTGAAACCCACCAAACTTGAGTACTGGTTTCTTTGTTTGTTTGATTTAAGGTTTAGCGTCCCTGTCAGCAGTAGTACTGGTAAACCACTTTCAAGGTCTAACCCTGCCCAGGAAAAGTGGTGCGAGTCAGACCGCTCATTAAACGCTAGCAGTTTTTTGGGGTAGTAGATCATGAGATGTCATTTCATCTCAATGTCAGGTGAAAAGTCTGACAAAATCAGAAGCTATGTCTCAAAATGGAACAACAGAGTGTTGAGGGGGACGTTAAACCTCAAACCAAACAGAAACAAAACCCCTTATGTACCAAATAAATTCTTCTGCCTCATATCTTGCAGGAGCTCATTGCAAACTGTAGGGATGCCAGGTTCAGTTATTTTTAGAAGTTTATTCAGAAAATGGCTGAACTTGAATGCTTGTGTTGTTTATCAGGACCCATTTTGGGGATTCCTGTATAAAATGGGTCATGCCACTCCGGTGTTTGATTTGATTGTTAACCCTTTTTGTACCAAATGGAATCTTCCTCCTTATATATAGCAGGAGTCCATTTAAAAATTTTTGAGGTGTCAGGTTGTGTATTCTTTGAAAAATGGCTTAACTTTTCACAAACAGTGTAGGCCCTGATCAGACGCCGCATTCTGCGGCATCTGATCTGGGCCTGCACTGTTTGCCAGGGTACCCGTTTTGGGGTTTCTGGTACTCATTGGGTTAATATTGCACTGGGTTACACAATTTCTTTATAGCCCCGCTTTGAAAAAGTGGGGGCTAAATTGGATTTGGCTTGTCCGGAATTCCGTCTGTCTGTCTGTCTGTCTGTCTGTCTGTCTGTAATATTTGATAGTGGGTACCTTGTTACCGCAACTCCTCTTACAGTTCTAGGTCAATCCTTTTGAAACTTTACAGGTGTTATCACATAGGTTTGAAGATGTGCATATTCTTTTTTCATTATCCTTAAATAATTTTTTTCACTTATTTCACCTTTTTTAACCTAGACAATTTTTGAGATCTACTAATGTTAAAATGTATAGGGAGTAGCTACCTTGTTACCGCAATTCCTCTTACAGTTCTAGGTCAATCCTTTTGAAACTTTACAGGTGTTATCATATAGGTCTGAAGATGTGCATATTCTTTTTTTTTATTATCCTTAAATAATTTTTTTCACTTATTTCACCTTTTTTAACTTAGACAATTTTTGAGATCTACTAATGTTAAAATGTATAGGGAGTAGCTACCTTGTTACCGCAACTCCTCTTACAGTTCTAGGTCAATCCTTTTGAAACTTTACAGGTGTTATCACATAGGTTTGAAGATGTGCATATTCTTTTTTCATTATCCTTAAATAATTTTTTTAACTTATTTAACCTTTTTTAACTTAGACAATTTTTGAGAGCTACTAATGTTAAAATGTATAGGGAGTAGCTACCTTGTTACCGCAACTCCTCTTACAGTTCTAGGTCAATCCTTTTGAAACTTTACAGGTGTTTTCATATAGGTCTGAAGATGTGCATATTCTTTTTTCATTATCCTTAAATAATTTTTTTCACTTATTTCACCTTTTTTAACTTAGACAATTTTTGAGATAGATCTACTAATGTTAAAATGTATAGGGAGTAGCTACCTTGTTACCGCAACTCCTCTTACAGTTCTAGGTCAATCCTTTTGAAACTTTACAGGTGTTATCATATAGGTCTGAAGATGTGCATATTCTTTTTTCATTATCCTTAAATAATTTTTTTCACTTATTTCACCTTTTTTAACTTAGACAATTTTTGAGATCTACTAATGTTAAAATGTATAGGGAGTAGCTACCTTGTTACCGCAACTCCTCTTACAGTTCTAGGTCAATCCTTTTGAAACTTTACAGGTGTTATCATATAGGTTCATTATCCTTATATAATTTTTTTCACTTATTTCACCCTTTTTAACTTAGACAATTTTTGAGATCTACTAATGTAAAAATGTATAGGGAGTAGCTACCTTGTGATCGCAACTCCTCTTACAGTTCTAGGTCAATCCTTTTGAAACTTAACAGGTGTTTTCATATAGGTCTGAAGATTTGCATGTGCTTTTTTCATTATCCAAAACTTATTTTTTAACTTAGACTGTTTTTCAGATCTAATAACGCGAAAAGTCTATAAGGCACAGGTACCTTGTTAGGGATTTAACCCTCTCACAAGTCTTTACCTTTAATTCATGAGTCTTTCTCCTCTGACAGGGCTATAGCGGGGCTATAGTCAGATCCGGTGACAGTTCTAGTTTATTTTGGGGTTTATTGTTCAATGCTAAAAACCAAGTGACAAAACGGGTACCCTGGCAAACAGTGCAGGCCCAGATCAGACGCCACAGAACACGGCATCTCATCCGGGCCTACACTGTTTGCAAAACTTTTCTCCATTTTTCAGATAAATTTTGAAGCATACCTAAATTTTTAACCCTTGTTTAAATGGACTCCTGCTATATATAAGGAGGAAGATTCCTTTGGTTAAAAAATGGTTAACTCCCTTACCTTGTAGAAACAATTTATCAGTAAGAAACTAGTGAAAGTTTTCTAAATAAAAATAAAGGGCGCAGTCTATTGCACGCCATTGCAAATCCATGCGCTTCTTTTTGTTTCTTTGAATTGAGGTTTAAACATCCCTGTCAACACTGTATAGGTCATTTTGGAGACTTGTTCCAATTTTGTGGGACTTTTACCCGACATTGAGATGATATGACATCTCAAGCCCTGCCGCCCAATGGACAGTCCTACTCGCACCACTTTGCCTGGGCAGGCTTAGATCCTCTTAGTGGTTTACCAGTACTTGTGTGCAGGTTGGTTTCAGCTCTTCATGGAAGTATCATGCAGCCCATCTATTTATTCAAGCCCCGATGGGCGGGGGCCAGATCATCATGTAAGGAAGCCATGTACCAAATTTATTTGCATTCCGGCCGAGGGCAGCATGATGGATGAATGAACAGACAGATGGATGGATGCATTCATGATATTCACTTTTTTAAAAGCATGGGGATAAATAATGAATATATATGGTTTATGGGTGGGGATCTGAAGGGTTTCTCAGATATTAGGCTCTTTTATGAAGTGGAGGGGGTGGGGAATGGCCCCAGCGCACACAGCGAACCTCAAGCTTGGTGTCACTGAACGCATCTTATCATAAGGAACAAGAGTAAATATGGTTCAGGGGTGGGGATCTAAAAGGTTTCTGAGTTATTAGGATTTTAATAAAATGGAGGGGGGTGGGGCATGGCCCCCGCGCACCCTGGGCGACCTTTTTGGTTAGTGTCACTGAAAGCATCGTATCATAAGGAACAAGAGTACATTATGGTTTAGGCGTGGAGATCTGAACAGTTTCTCAGATAGTAGGCTTTTTCTATGGTGGAGGGGGTTGGGCATGGCCTGGGCTCACCCAAATTTGACTCTGCTCTCGCACATCCTCATCATATAAGGAAGCTATGTACCAAATTTGGTTGCATCCTAGCCAGTGGTTAACCCTTGTCCTGCTGAATATTTATATATGCCACACCCACTACCAATTATCAACCAATCAGATTACTTGATGCAAATTATTGCAACAAATTCACAATCTGAATGACAAACAATGTAGATCCTGATCAGATGGCTTCGTCAGAAGCCATCTGATCTGGATCTACATTGTTTCAAAGATAAGGCATACCCGGGCTCAGCAGGACAAGGGTTAAGGAAAAGATAGTGTGACTGATGGACAGATGGATGGGTAGATGGATGTACGGCTGTGCCAGTGTCATTAAAGTGTCCTTTCAAATTCCACGGAATTCCACATATTCCCCCGTGTACCCCCACTTCTGGGGGAAAAACAATGCTAGATGCATTTAACCATTTTTTGGCACCACCAAAGCTGATTCAAAATCATCATAAATTACACCTGTTAAAAAGGGTAACTGATGGTCTGTCTAAATATAAGAACTTTGGAAAATTGGTATAATGGGCTTATCATCTATCATCAATCATAGCCAATCAAAATGCTTGTCTTGTATACTTGATGACCTCAAAGAATTCCAAATTCTTCCAAACTCTTAGACTTGCTTCCATCTAACTGATAATTTATAATATAGTCACAATAAACTTGTTTTATTTCTATTCCCACCCTTTTAACCCATTGCGTGTTTGTGTGTGTGTGTGTGTGTGTGTGTGTGGGTGTGTGTGTGTGTGTTGTGTGTGTGTGGGGGGGTGCTAAAGGGGTACCTTGGCAAACAGTGCAGACCCAGATCAGATGCTGCAGAATGCAGCATCTGATCAGGGTCTGCACTATTTGCTAACAGAATTTTCTGTCATAATCAGAATAAAAATGAAACAATAGGCCTGACACCCCTTATATGACTAATGGACTTATACAACATATAGCAATAAGAGAAGACAATGGGTTTAAAGAAGTATTAACCCATATCTTGCTGAATATTCATTTAAGCCACACCCATTTCTGTCTATTAGCCAATCAAATTACTCAATATAATTTATTGCTACAAATTCATAAAATGAATGCCAAACAGTGTAGATCCTGATCAGATGGCTTCTTCAGAAGCCATCTGATCTGGATCTACACTGTTTGTAAAGATAGGGGTTGTCGTGAACAGCAAGATAAGGGTTAAGGGATAATGTTTGTATATTTGTTTGATTTGAGGTTTAATGTCCCCGTCAACACTGTATGGGTCATTTTGGAGACGTTGCTTCCATTTTTGTGGGACTTTCACCTGACATTGAGAGGAAATCCTGTCGCCCAGTGAGTGAGTATTTGAGTTTTACGTCCCACCAACAGCTAAGGTCATACGGAGACGGGACCTCGGTTTAAAGACTCATCCGAAAGTCTGGAGAAGCCCGGGGTCGATCCTGCGACCCCTGGTTTACAAGGCGAGTAGCGTAACCACTGCACCACGGAGGCTTCTATCCTGTTGCCCAATGAAACCAATAGGGTTTATAACCATGGATGGTCTGACTCGCACCGCATTGCCTGGGCAGGCTTAGATCCTCTACGGGATTTACCAGTACTCGTGTGCGCTTGGTTCCAGCTCTGCTTGGAAGCATCATGCAGCCCATCTTTTTATTCAAGCCTCGATGGTCGGGGGCCGATTCGCTGATAGTCAGCAACGGGTTAGGCCAATAAAATTATTCAGCAGGATAAGGGTTAACTGAGTCGGCTTCCCCCCCACTATCGGGGGTTGAAGAAATAGAGGGGATGCATGGTGCTTCCACGCAGAGCTGAATCCGACCATAAACGAGTACTGGTAAACCGCTTAGAGGATCTAAGCCTGCCCAGGCAAAGCAGTGCGAGTCTGACCGTCCATGCTTATAAACCCTTTTGGTTTCATTTGGGGACAGGGCTTGAGATGTCATTACATCTCAATGTCGGGTAAAAGTCCCACAAAATTGGAAGCAATGTCTCCAAAATGACCTATACGGTGTTGACGGGGACGTTAAACCCCAAATCAAACAAACAATACTGAGTGGGCTACTTTTTGCGACCCGACAACAATAATTCACAGTAGATTTTTGTGATGCCTTGCAACAGTAAGGTCATGGACTATTGACATGTAATAACAATCCTATTATTCTGTAGGTTGATTGATATGCTTTTATCATTCTTCTGCAGAAAACTGATTTGTAGGGAAATAAATCTTATTTTTTTGATGAGGTCATTTCTGATATTTCTTATATCAAAGTGTGTTCTTGTTTCCTAGTTTGTCAGTTGTCACCTTCGCAAGTTTTTGAAATGCGTGTGTGTGTGTGTGAATTCAGGTTTAATGTCGCTTTCAACAATTTTTCAGTCATATCATGACGGTGTCTGGTTGCAACAGGGAGCTCAATGCTCCCTTTTATATTGCTGCCTCACTGAAGTATCATGTCCCAGACACATTACATGATATCACACCCAGTCACATTATCCTGACACCGGGTCGACCAGTCCTAGCTCTACCCCGTAAATCTGAGTGCCAAGCACTCTTAACGACTTTGGTATGTCGCAGCCCTGGATCGAACCCGTGACCTGTTCCCCGGAGCGGACACTCTACCAACTGAGCTATCGGGCAGGTAAAGTTTTTGAAATGAACACCTTTTTGTTTGAACTGCTGCATTATAGCAGTTTTGTTTGTTTTAGAGATTAACGGCCCAGTCAACACTTTTTTAGGTCATTTTTGAGCTGGTCAGTTTACCTATCCACACTTTACCTGGGCAGGCTTATATTTAAGCCGGTACATTCTTTCGCCAGAAACTGACAACTGCCCTTCTTGAATCGGCGGAAGGGAGAGAATGGAGGTAGAAAAGATTTCATGATCAATCTCTACGAAAGGATGTGGCCAACCCCGGCAGGTATCGAACCCATGTCCTGATCTCCAGTCAGACGCGCACACAGCAGTTTTGAACATAAATTGAAATATATAGCATACAGTAAAGACCCTAAGTATTGAGACTGATAGGCCTCAGAGCAAACAGTGCATACCCAGATCAGACTGCTCCTGATGGAGCAGTCTGATCAGGGTCTACACTGTTTGCCATTCTATCTGTACCTAAGGACTACTTGATGGATCCTAAAAGAAATTTGTCAAAAATTTAGTAGAATTACAGCAAGTCCTTAAGTTGTCCATATTTTTAGGCTTAAGTTGTCCAGATTTTTAGGACTTTTATAGTAACTTTTCTTTATTTTCAGGTAAGTGGGTTTGTGTGAAGTTGAGATGATTGGAATCTCTCAAGAAAGCAGGTACAATGTATCCTAATCAAAGTACTGAAAAAACAAACAAAAAAACTCTGCTTGTAAATTGCTTCTTACCGTAGCGGCATTATAACCCATGACCTGCTGAATATTTAAACATGCCACACCCACGACTGATTATCAACCAATCAGATTTCTTGATGCAAAACATTGCAACAAATTGATAAACTGAATGTCAAAACAATGAAGATCCTGATCAGAAGCCATCTGATCTGGATCTACATTGTTTGAAAGGTAAGACATAAATGGGCTCAGCAGGACAAGGGTTATATCATTGAATAGACATTAAAATTCAAGAAGCTGAGACATGCTCAGTACTTTGATATTTATAATTATCTTAACTTGTACCGCAAGGGTTCTTGGCCCCCATCCATAAGGCTTGGAGAAATAGATTGGGCCACATGATGTTTCCAAGCAGAGCTGAAACCGACCACAAATAATAGTGCAGGTAAATCACTTAGGAAGTCTAAGGCTGCCCAGGAAAAGTGGTGCAAGTCAGACCGTCAGGCTTGCCATTACAAAAGAATCATCTGCCCAGCAGATGTCATGTCAAGCTTTTTTATGCCCCGCCATTAAAAAAATGGCGGGGTATTATGTTATACCCTCCGAGGTTTTGAGTGTCCGTCCGTCCGTACATCCATCCGTCAGCGCCTCATAGTTTCGTGCCGCTCCATAACTCTGATACTGTTTGAGATATTTTCACAAAACTTCACAGATATGTAGAACAATATCAGATGACATGCAGAACATATCAACCTTAACTCTGATTTTCCTACTTTTGAAGTTGTTGCCCTTTGAATATTGAACATAGCCATTTCTGTCATAGTTTCGTGTCCGCTCCATAACTTTGATACCGTTAGAGATATTTCCATGAACCTATACAGATATGTAGAGCACCATAGGACGACGTGCAGAACATACAAATCGTAACTCTGGTTTTCCTACTTTTGGAGTTATTGCCCTTTGAACTTTGCATATAGCTGCTGCTATCTGTTTAGTGTCCGCTCCATAACTCTGATACCATTTGAGATATTTTCATGAAACTTCACAGATATGTAAAGCATATGCAGAACATATGAACAATAACTCTGATTTTCCTACTTCAGGAGTTATTGCCCTTTGAACATTGAACATAGCCATTTCGGTCATAGTTTCGTGTCCGTTCCATAACTTTGATACCATTCGAGCTATTTCCATGAAACTTCACAGGTAAGTAGAGCACCACGAGACGACGTGCAGAACATATGAACTGTAACTCTGTAACTGTAACTCTGATTTTCCTACTTCTGGAGTTATTGCCCTTTGAACTTTGAATATAGCAGCTGCTACCAGTTTTTTGTCTGCTCCATAACTCTGATACCATTGACATAATTATTTTCACTTAACTTCAGAGGTATGTAGAGCACTATGAGATGACATGCAGAACGTATGAACCGTAACTCTGATTTTCCTACTTTTGGAGTTGTTGCCCTTTGAACATTGAACATTTCTGTCATAGTTTCGTGTCCGCTCCATAACTTCGATGCAGTTTGAGATATTTCCATGAAACTTCACAGATATGTAGAGCAGAATGAAACGACATGCTGAACGTATGAACCATAACTCTGATTTTCCTACTTTTAGAGGTACTGCCCCTTGAACATTGAACATATCCATTTCTATCATGTAGTCTGTTTGAAGCACAATATCTCCTGAACCTAATGATTGATTCTGACCAAACTTGCATGGTTACATCACTAGGATGGGGGAAAACAACATTTAGGTTTTGGTGATCTTGACCTTATTTTCAAGGGCACAGGCCCCAAAAAATGGTCAACTTTGGGCCAAAGATGGCACCCAAACTCATGAACACATCAATGAAATGTGGTCTAACTTGGTGCAAAATATCATTGCAATTGACCAAAGATTTGACTAGATTTTGGAGACCTTGACTTTAGTTTAAAGGGCACTGGCCCCCAAAACTGAAAATGAGAATTAATTCTGGTTTACTTTCTTTTGGAGCTATGGCTCTTTGAACATTGAAAATAGTCATCTTAGTCATGTATTCCTGTCAACTTTATTAAGGGAAATAGTAATGCAGCCTTACTTTGAATTGCCTTTTCACTGTGATATGGCACTTGCTTGATGTAATTGTAGTGGCGGGTCATCATGCAGTGCTTGCAGTTTTATGTTGCACACGGCAAGATATAAAAAACAGAAGTGAAGGCAATGATCAGGTGTCAATACAATTAACCCACAGCTCCCATCAGAGACACCAGGAAAAGAAACGCAAACACTAAACAACTAGACCCTAATGGAAACATCAATAGCAGAAAGTCAAAAGGACAGTTTTTTTCCCACAAAATGGACAATTGGCTATTAAAAAAAGTCTGATTTTCTGTCCATTTATCCTTCCACATGTCAATCTGTCAACATTTGCAACAACCCAAGTGTTCAGCCTAATGTTGAAGTCCATTTTTCAAGCACTATTAAAGCTTCATTAGTTGTACTTAGTACAAACTTCCATCTTGGGATTACATTACTTCATTGCAAGTATCCATATTTGACCTTGAACTTTTCACTGAATTTGTGAACTATTGTGTCAAACCTAGGGTCACATTATATTCAGGTTCATTTCTCTACAACTATAAAAGCTTCACTCAATGATACTTGGTACATTGATTGATTGATTGATTTATGGTTTAATGTCCTGTCCCCGTCAACACTATTTATGTCATTTTGGAGACATTGCTTCCAATTTTGTGGGACTTTTACCCAACATTGAGATGACATGACATCTCAAGCCCTGCCGCCCAATGAAACCAAAAGGGTTTATATGCATGGAAGGTCCGACACTTGCACCTCTTTGCCATGGCAGCCTTAAAACCTCTAAGCGGTTTACCAGTACTCCTGTGTGGGGTCGGTTTCAGCTGTACATGGAAGCATCATGTAGCCCAATCTATTTCTTCAAGCCCTGATGGGCGGGGGCGAAATTCAAACTTGCATCTACTTTTTGTGGTTCACTGACTTATGGAATTATTGTGTCAACCCTTGCTTTCATCCTAATGTTCAAGACTATAAGAGCTTCATCAATGATACTTGGTACAAGCTTGCCACTTAGAATGGCAACATTTATACAAGCATTTATGTTTGACCTTGGCCTACATTTTATGGTTCATTCACTTTGGGTCCCCCCCAGGCTGACATACCGTAGCCTTTGGCAGAATTCTTGTTTTTTTTTTCTGAAAAATAGAAGAAAATAAAAACTTTGAAAATTACTAACATATTGTGAGTGGGCCACGTGGGCAGAGATTGTTGAAGAAAGGACTGCTCTTTCCCTAGTATGGGCTGAGAGCAGGGTTTTGATTTCATGCTTAGCACATGGGTTCTATTTACTAGTAGGGCAAATTTGAGTGGTGATTTTACCATCCCTTTGTCCCTGCAGGGCTTTGCTGGAAAGTTTTGTTTGTTTGATTTGAGGTTTAACGGCCCCGCTAACACTGTACAGATCATTTTGGAGACGTTGCTTCCAATTTTGTGGGACTTTTACCCGACATTGAGATGAAATGACATCTCAAGCCTTGTAACAGATGACTGTAACAGTTGTATTTCTTACTTATAAACCCATGCTTATTGTGTCCTTCAAATGCCTCATGTGACTTCAGTGCATGCTAATAGTATTAATAAAACTTATACTTCATTAATACTTAACATAAGCAGTTTATGAACTGCTTGAAAAAAGAAATCAGCCTTCAGAAGAACATATATTATGGTGTCATCAAAATTACATATATCTGTAATAAAATCCAGACATGTCTATTTTATCACATCATTAGGGATTCTAATCAGAATGTTGCATGTAGATGTCTTTTCTGTACCAGATTTGTTTTCTGAGTAATTATTTCTTTCAGAATGAAAAATGGAATAGTTGCCTTTTATCCTTAAACATTTTTCTTTTAATGATGTAACATGCTTGATAAATTGGTTATTTTGTAATCTGATAGTAAATGGTAGAATAGAACAGGAGATAAAGTTTGACCCCTGCATAACACCTGGTAATCTTTTATAGGATCATTTGCTTCTGTTAATGCATTAGAGTATAGTCCACAACCTATACAGTATATTGGCGTCATTTGTGGCTTTCAGATGAGCCACTTGCTAGAACTACAGTGAATGTTCAAGGACTGAACATCTGGCTCATTTACCTTCATTTTAGAGTCCCTATGTTTTGTTCGGCCCCCGCCCATTGGGGCTTGAAGAAATAGATGGGCTGCATGATGCTTCCACGCAGAGCTGAAACGGACCACACATGAGTACTGGTGAACCACTTTGAGGATCTAAGCCTGCCCAGGCAAGCGGAGCGAGTCAGACCGTCCATGCTATAAACCCTATTGGTTTCATTGGGCGACAGGGCTGGAGATGTCATTTCAACACAGAGTCGGGGAAAAGTCCCACAAAATTGGAAGCAACGTCTCCAAAATGACCTATACAGTGTTGATGGGGATGTTAAACCTCGTCAAACAAACAAAACCCTATGTCTTGCACAAGTCCCTTCTACAACATATCTATTGTTTTTATGTCCCTTCAGCAACTAAGGTCATGTAGAGACAGGACCTATGTTTAAAGACTTATCTGAATGTCTAATTCTGCATACCATAAAAAATCCTAAAAATTTGGACACCTTGAGAACTTGCTGTAATTCTCCTAAAATTTTACAAATTTGTTTCATGATCCAGCAAGGAGTCCAAAAAGGGTGGACGGAAAGGCAGACAGTGTAGATTCTGATCAGACTGCTCCTTCAGTCTGATCTGGGTCTGCACTGTTTGCTTAGGCCGGTCTGTCCTAATACTTAAGATCATTAAGGTATCTGCATATAGCAAATGTTATGGTCAGACTGTGTTAATGCGCAGGTTTGCCTATAAGTGCTCTTTTCTCTTGAATTGGCTCAGATATTTTCAACAGTAGTACTCTCCCTTCCACTGATTCACTAAGAGAAGTTGACAAATATTCATTTTATTGGTAAACAGAAGTGTAGTGTGGTTATAACTAACTGGTTTGATTGTTTTATTTGAGGTTTAATGTCCCTGTCAACACTATTAAGGTCATTTTGGAGACGTTGCTTCCGATTTTATGGGACTTTTACCCGGCATTGAGATGAAAATTTCATGAAATGTCATCTCAAGCCCTACCGCCCATAGAAACCGCTAGGGTTTAAGGAGCGGTCCAACTTACATCACTTTTCCTGGGCAGGCTTAGACCTACATATAAGCTGTACTAAAGTTTGGTCGGTTTCAGCTCTGCGTGGAAGCACCTTGCAGCCCAATCTATTTCTCCAGGCCCCGATGGGCGGGGGCACAGAAGTTGATAATATTCATTGTATTGGTAAGGAAAAGTATATGACTGGCTGGCATGTTTTTTTTTTTTTTTTATTTGAGGTTTATCGTCCCCGTCAACACTAATTAGGTACTTTTGGAGACACTGCTTCCAATTTTGTGGGACTTTTACCCAACATTGAGATGAAATAATATCTCGATCCCTGCTGCCCAATGAGACCATCAGGGTTAAAATGCATGGACTATGCACCACTTTGCCTGGGCAGGCTTAGACCTTCTAAGAAGTTTACCAGTTCTCATGAGCGGTCAGTTTCAGCTCTGCGTGGAAGCATCATCTAGCACGATCTATTTCTCCAAGCCCAGATGTGCGGGGCCATCTGGCTTGGATGTAATCAACATAGAAAGACCAAACCTGCAAAGCAAATGTGTGTGCTTTTTTGTTTTGGTTTTATGGCCCTCTCAAGATTGTCGCTCATTTCGAGCCGATTGTAAATCAGAGGTGGGCGAAAACTGGAGTTCCTGGAGAAAAAACACCTGGCCTTCCATTACAGAATTCACACAGATAATGTTTCAAAACCCACTCTGATGTGTGGCATACAGTAAACAGAAATTTTCAACCTAAAACCAATGATTTGCCTCCCCATGTGACAATTTTAAATACAGTTTAAGAGGGATATCCATACCTCTAAATCTAGAGCTATGAATGATCAGTGTATTTAGAGGAAAACTGTATTTTAAAGAAAACACAACCTGACACCTCTAAATTTTGAAATGGACTCCTGCTATATATAAAGAGGAAGATTCCATGTGGTACGAAATGGGTTAAACCCATTTTATACTGAATGGAATCTCCCACATGTGACGATTTCAAAACTTAGGGGTGTGAGGTTGAGCTGTTTGTGGAAATGGCTGAACTTTTTTTTTGCAAACATTGAAGGCTCTGATCCTAAACCGCATTCTGCGAACGTGTCTGATCTGGTCCTACGTGGTTCACCAGTGCCCTATATAAAACGGGTTAATTTCAAGAATGTTTATTGTGCGACATTTCCCTTACATTAGATTCTATAGCTCGAAAAACCAGATAATGATAGCCTAGGTTTTTATCCAAAATGAGAAACGGATGATATCTGTTTCAATAAACAACTCTTTAATATCGAGGAAAAGCACTCGGAGCTTTCCTAATAAGGTCTGTTAGCCTGATGTATTGCAGCCCGCTTGATTGGTTAATAGCTGCGTAATGGCAATGGTAACCCACGTGAATCAGTGTTTTATTTCGGAGCAAGTCATTATAGCAGGAGGTTAATCCTTCCATTATTGATTCTCCTGATTATAAAGCATGTCTTCAGCCGGCTCTGACAATTTAACCCTTTTTGTACCAAATGGAATCTTCCTCATTATATATAACAGGAGTCCATTTCAAAATTTGAGGGTGTCAGGTTGTGTTTTCTTCAAAATTTGTTTGGAAAAGGCCTGAACTTTTAGCAAACAGTGGAGGCCCTGATCAGACGCCGCGTTCTGCGGCGTCTGATCTGGGCCTGTACTGTTTGCCCTGGTACCCGTTTTGGAGGTTCCGGAACTAAATGGGTTAAAGGACTTGCGTAGAAAGATTTAAAGGAACTTGTTGATTTTGAAATTGCTTCTGATAATGATTCACAACATTCGGGTCTCTTGTGCACAATATCATTACACCGACGGAATTGTTATTTTAATATTTCCTCCATTAGTAACAGATTTGGGTTTCGTTTTGTAATTATATAATAAATGAAATGTCCTTTTGTGCAAATGTGATATTTTTTTCGATGTTATTTATTGAGAACTTGACAACTTCTTTCCATTTAAACTGCCAGAT
This sequence comes from Lucinisca nassula, assembly GCA_963580285.1. Classification (NCBI taxonomy): domain Eukaryota; kingdom Metazoa; phylum Mollusca; class Bivalvia; order Lucinida; family Lucinidae; genus Lucinisca; species Lucinisca nassula. Next base: position 44,068,950 of record OY757016.1, read on the forward strand.
TTTCAGCCAATGGTTTTACCGATATTATCCATAAATGGCCTCCATGACATAGTGGGTAAGAGGGCGGTCTCTAAACCCTTTTTCTACCTAATAGAATCTTCCTCCTTATATATAGCAGAAGTCCATTTCAAAATTTATGGGTGTCAGGTTGTGTTTTCATGAAAATGTATTTTGAAATTGACTAAATTTTTAGCAAACAGTGGAGGCCCTGATCAGATGCCACATTCTGTGGCATCTGATCTGGGCCTGCACTGTTTGCAAACTACCCATTTATGGGTTTCCGATACTAAATGGGTTAATCAGTAGATCTCTATCCGCTATGGTTTTGAGCCTTGGTTGGTTAGGTCACATCAAGTTGAAACACCAAGTTCTGCAATGGAAGGTCAGGTGGTTTTTCTCCGGGTACTCCAGTTTCCCCTTACTTCTGATTAACGCTCAGCTTGAAATATTTGAAACAATCCTGAAAGGGCCCTAAAACCAAAACCACTTACAAAAAAGATACAATTGCGAAAACACGCCTATTCAAATACATTATAAATTCTACCCCCATAAAAGAAAATTTTCAGATGAAAAATTGTGAAAAAATCAGTGTCTGAAATCTGAGGTTCTGAAGAAAATGGTCAATTTTGTCTTGTATAAGAAGCCCTTCCAGTGGGGTATCATGTTCCCATGTTGGGTATCATGTTCCTATGTTGGGTATCATGTTCCCATGTTTCTTAGAAGTAATCTGTCATCTTCCCAAAGAGAGATTTCAAAATTTCTATGCATCACATTAGCAAGTCTGTGTAATGAATACCCCTCTAAATAAACCCACTTCATATAGAGAAAACTCGGGTTCACAGGGGTCATAATACATTACTTTTCTATTTCTGCTCCAAGACATAGGTTGTTGGTACTCCTTAGAACAGCCTTGACAAGGCCGTTCTAAAAAGCATCCAAAACCTATGTTTGAAGTATAGATAAGAAAAAAAATACAAATTTTCATTAGAAAAAAAAAATTACTGTTTAATTTTGAAAGAATGCACAATGTCATACCAAATGTATTACCATATTGTTCAGTCCGCTCAAAGTTAGCTTTGTTCCCCGATTCCCTTAAAAATTTGCCATTGTGCACTTTTTCCCTGAAAATAATTAAATGGGCATGTTTCCTTATTCTACGAAAATTCTGGATTGCCCAAAGGTAAGTGTAGATAAATAATCCATGGCATGGTATTTTTCATCAGGTCAAAAACAATTATGACACAATCATTTAGAAATACATATAGATTTTCCCCATTTCTGAGAAAAGGTTTTAACGCTCTGCAAGCCGGGAATTTTTTTTTTTTTTCGCAGCAGACCACATTTTGAATTATTTTTCTAATTTTCCCAGAAAACAGGATTTGACATCTCATGCAAATTGTCTCCTATGGAGACAATTTGCATGAGATGACAAGTCCTGCTTTGGAGACAATTTGCATGAGATGACAAGTCCTGTTTTCTGGGATAAATAAGAAAAATATCAACATTTTGTCGTCTGCTGAATTCGCCCAGAGAGTGGTAAAGGTTAATGAAATGAGTGTATTGAAAGCACTATAGAATCTCAGATTGTTGAATTTATTGCAATTCCTAAACAGACTGAGGGACATTTCAGAAGTGAGGTCTCATTAAATACTAAGAAGACACAGATATGGGAAACAACTATGGGAAGTAGACTTACCTTACGTTTAATCTTCCACATACATGGCATGTAACAGGCCTCGGTAGCTGAGTCGGATGCGCGTCTGACTGTTGATCAGGTCACGGTTTGGATACCTGCGGGGGGTGGGGGGGGGGAGACAATTTTTTCATGGAGATTGACCATGAAATCTTTTCTACGGTCATTCTCTCCCTTCCGCTGATTCAAGAAGGGCAGTTGTCAGTTTCAGGTGAAAGAATAGGCACTGTACTGGTAAACTACTTATGTACAAGCCTGTCAAGGAAAGGTGTGGATAGTTTAATTGAATTGCTCAATATGACTGAAATAGTGTTGAATGGGCCCTTAAATTCCAAACATTCATACATATCATGTACAGTCTAACTTTAATAACTCAGATACCTTAGGGACCATGAAATTTTGTTAGATATTGGAATTGTTTGAACTACTAATGTTTACTCATCCCACCAGGTCATCAGACACAATGTAGATGACCTCCGGATATTTCTGACTTCCGAACCAATCAGATTAATTGATGTTGTTTCACTACGAAAACACACTTATACATATACAGTGTAAATTTTACCCCCGAAAAAACGAAAATTTTAAGATGAAAAATTTCCAGACTAGCTAGTTTCGACCAGTAAGGCCTTATCAGTGACCCTAAAATATTTTCAAAACTCCACAATGGAATCAATGATCCCAAAGGACAAGAAAATATAAACTTCACTATGATGTAGGGCAGGGAGACTTTTTACGTCCGCCACCCATTCCCAGACACCAGCTCTAGTGACGTTTAATATGTTCTAGAAAGGGTTATCCTTTGGAAGCAAGGAACCCACCACAGGACTGGAAAATATAGAGTGTACATGTTTTCTGGGCCAGACTAGCTAGTTTCGGCCAGTAAGGCCTCATCAGTGACCCTAAAATATTTTCATAACTCCTATTGGTTTCATTGGGCGACAGGGCTTGAGATGTCATTTCATCCCAATGTCGGGTAAAAGTCCCACAAAATTGGATGCAACATCTCCAAAATGACCTATATAGTGTTGATGGGGATGTTAAACATCAAATGAACCAAAACAAAATCAGCAGGACAGGGGTTTGATTTAATACCATATTACTGTCTGAACGACCCTCAGAAGATTCATATTGCAGTGACAGTTGAAGAAGATAGATAGATTTTATTGAAATTTTCTGAAATTCTACATTTTATGAGCAAACTCAATATGTGCTTTGCTGCTGGGTGAAATCAAATAAGGATTGCTTTCTGACGGTTGCTGAGGAAATGTAGGATCTTCTTTTTTATAGCGGCTGATAATGGAATTGTGAAGAAATACCGTCTTTACTTCAAAGAGCCAGACGCAGAGCTGAAACCGACCCGCACACGAGTACTGGTAAACTGCTTAGAGGATCTAAGCCTACCCAGGCAAAGCGGTGCGAGTCAGACCGTCCATGCTTATAAATTCTATTGGTTTCATTGGGCAACAGGGCTTGAGATGTCATTTCATCTCAATGTCGGGGTAAAAGTCCCACAAAATTGGAAGCAACATCCCCAAAATGACTTTTACAGTGTTGACGGGGACGTTAAACCTCAAATCAAAAACGAGTTCATGGAGGCCAATTCATGGAGATTGATATTTTTGTCACGCCTGCCTCAAGCAAGGGGCTATGTAGGAGTTTGGTTTTCTGTCCATTTGTTCGTCAGTCAGTTTTTCCATCCAATTTTGTCAAGCCGTTAAAATTTGTGATAACCCTAACTTTCACCTCAATTTAACAGTCCATTTCTCAAGAACTAATGATACTTGGTACAAACTTGATATAGGGACGGCAAATACAAGCATCCATATTTGACCTTGACCATTATATTATGGTTCACTGACTTTTTGAACAGTTGCGACAGTCGTAGCTTTTATATTCAAGTCCAATTTTCAAGAACTATAAGAGCATCATTAATGACACTTGGTGCAGAATTGAACCTAGGGGTGGCAACTTTATTGCAAGGATCCCCCCACCCCCATCAGGTCTTGAAGAAATGGTCTGCATGATGCTTCCACGCAGAGTTGAAACCAACAGCACACAAGTACTGGTAAACAGCTAAGAGGATCTAAGCCTGCCCAGGCAAAGCAGTGCCAGTCGGACCGTCCATGCTTTATATAAACCCTATTGGTTTAATTGGGCAACAGGGCTTGAGATGTCATTTCTTCTCAAGGTCGGGTTAAAGACCCACAAAATTGGAAGCAACATCTCCAAAATGACCTTTGCAGTGTTGACGGGGACGTTAAACCCCAAATCAAACAAACAAAACCCTGGCAAACATTGCAGGCCTAGATCAGATGCTGCAAACGTTGAGCTGATCATAGCCTCCACTGCTTGCTAAAAGTTCAGTCATTCTCTAAATAAATTTTGATGAAAACACATTCTGACACCTAAATTTTTAGCTCACCTGAGCCTTTAGGCTCATAGGTGAGCTTATAGTATAGCCATGGTCTGTCGTCCGTCCGTCAGTCCGTCCATCATCCGTCCATCCGTCCACCATTTTCAAAGATCTTCTTATCCTATACTGCAGGGCCAATCAAAGCCAAATTTCATATGGAGCCTCAGTGGGATGGGGGAACGAAAGTTTGTTCGCGGGGTCTGGATCACATGACCAAGATGGCCGCCATGCCCATATATGGTAAAAAGCCTTCAAAAATCTTCTTCTCCAGAACCATAAGGCCAGTGGCCTTGAAACTTGGCATGTAGCATATGGTACTCAGGCCCATCATGGTTTGTACAAATGGTGACCCTGGGTTGACCTTGACCTTTTTTTACAGCAATGTCAAATTTGCCGACTTAGGCTTTTGCATGGGGCAAAGTGAAAATTATGGATTTATAGGAAACCATTGAAGACAGTGTCACCGAAATTTGTAGATCAGGTAAAGTAACTGAATACCTGAAGATCTATGGGTGATAAAGGTCAAGGTCATTCATTAAAATTTATGAGCAGGGTAAATGACATTTTCTGCTGATCTAAGTAGGAAAATTATTGTCACCAGACAGGTGAGCGGTTCAGGACCACTGGTCCTCTGGTTTAAATTTACGCCTGCTATATATAAGCAGGAAGATTCCATTTGGTACAAAAAGGGTTAACCCTTGTCCTGCTGAGCCCGGATATGCCATATCTTTCAAACAATGTAGATCCAGATCAGATGGCTTCTGAAGAAGCTATCTGATCAGGATCTACATTGTTTGTCATTAAGATTATGAATTTGTTGCAATAATTTGCATCAAGTAATCTGATTGGTTGATAATCAGTAGTGGGTGTGGCATATTTGAATATTCAGCAGGACAAGGGTTAATGGTACTTAATTAAACTGGTGCAAGTATGCTTCTAGGGATGACCTGCAAGCGTCCATATTTGACCTTGTTTGTTTGATTTGAGGTTTAATGTCCCTGTCAACACTGTAAAGGTCATTTTGGAGACGTTGCTTCCAATTTTGTGGGACTTTTACCCGGCATTGAGCTGAAATGACATCTCTAGCCCTGTCGCCCAATGAAACCAATAGGGTTTATTAGCATGGACAGTCCGCCTCGCACCGGGGTTCCTGGACAGGCTTACATCCTCTAAGCAGTTTACCAGTACTAGTGTGCGGGCCGAATTCAGCTCTACATGGAAGCATCATGCAGCCCATATATTTCTTCAAGCCCCTATGGGCGGGGGCCGCCAGATTTGACCTTAACCCTTGTCCTGCTGAATATTCATATATGCCACACCCACTACTGATTATCACCAATCAGATTACTTGATGCAAATTATTGCCACAAATTCATTAGCTGAATGACAAACAATGAAGATCCTGATCAGATGGCTTCTTCAGAATTGTTTGGAAGATCAAGCATATCCGGGCTCAGCAGGACAAGGGTTAACCTACATTTGATGTTCCCCCACAGGTTCAACATAGCCTGTGGCGGAATTCTTGTATTATAGTTCTTCCTTGCGTGATAACCACTAGAGAGTTCCTGCAGGCTGTAATGGAGTTTTCAAATAATTAGAAATCTTTAGTTGAAATTGCGAAATCTCCTGATACATTTGTACCTTGCATGTTTTTAAGCAGTTTTTTTCTTGGTTTTATCTCCTCATTACCAATCAGATTGAAATATCAGCTCTGTAATTCCAGTGACAAAATCATGCTTTAATGAAATTTTGTGAGCTTGTTACATGAAAAGAGGTTTCATACTAGATTGCTGTTTTACTCTTTTAAGTGCCATGGAAACTTTTAGAGCATACAGTGATTTTAATTTAATTATTATTCAGAGTAAATAAAGCTTGACATTATTTGTGAATCACATATAATGTCAAGCCTTATTTTCTGTGAAAAATACGACAAAAATAGTTGAAAATGACATCTGAAAATTTCATAACTGAAAGTTTGTGTTTTGGGAACCAAAAAGCGCATTCTCTTTTCATTTCTTTGGTGTGGAGAGTGGTTAGTACGTCATCTTTTGATGGCTGTCTTTATCTTGTTTGTGAGTGAGTGTTAGAGTTTTACGTCCCACCAACAGCTAAGGTCATTTGGAGACGGGACCTTGGTTTAAAGACTCATCCGAAAGCCTGGAGAAGCCCGGGATCGATCCTGCGATCCCTGGTTTACAAGGCGAGTAGCGTAACCACTACACCACGGAGGCTTCTTAATCTTGTTTGTCCCAAGCAGGTCAAGGTCACAGGCTGAAATGTCTGAGGTTGGCAGGCAACCCAAACCAGCACATAGTATTGTGACAATGAAAAATTATAGTCCAAATGATGGTGAGAGTGTGGGTAAACAATCCACCCAAAGTGAACATCATCTGCTGCACAACTTTGCTTGCTGCTCTAAGGATTAAGTTCCATTTTTCCATGAGCATCACTAAATTTTGTTAGCCCTTTAAATCTGGGTTCTTACGCAAACAGTGTAGATCCTGATGAGACGGCTCATAAAGAGCCTTCTCATCAGGATATACACTGTTTGTCATCCTGTCAGTAATCCAACCCCCCCCCCCCCCCCCACCCCAATTTGGTCACAACAATGGAAGAGTCGAAATTCAGTGATGGAAGTTTCCATTTCAGAAACTCAGGGGTGAAAAGGCTTAGAGATAGAAATAGTTAACTCATAAAATGCCAATCACCACAACTGTCCTCTGCTTTGTCGTCTGCTGGAAATTTAAATGTCATTTTTGCAAACAGTATGGACCCAGATCAGACTGCTCCTTTGGGAGCAGTCTGATCTGGGTCCACACTGCTTGCCTGTATGAAAAAAAATTTCAAAAAAGTTTGCAAGAAGATTCAGCCGACGACATAAGCAGATGACATTTTCAGATGTAGTTTTTCTCGGCAGCCCAAGAGTTAAATGTTTTATTTGTGTTCTATGTTTGTTGATTAGATACCTGGGGAGATGATTATCAATCTCTTGTAGGAACTTGCAGGAAGAACAATGTTTCATCCATGGAGCCCCAGATAAGCTTGCACATTCACAAAGACTATGATTAAAAAAATTTTTTTTTTTGGCTCATCAGAGCCAAAGGCTCCGGGGGAGCTTATAGTATAGGCAGTGGTCTGCTGTCCATCCGTCAGTGTCCGCATCAGAGTCCGCATCAGCATCATCATTTTCAAACGACTTCTCCTCAGAAACTGCTGGGCCAATTTAAACCAAAGTACATGTAGGTCCTCCATGGGTTGGGGGAAAGAAAGTTTGTTCATGTAACCAAGATGGCCGCCATGCTAATACAGTAGAATCTCGGTGATTCGAACGCCGATTTTTCGAAACTACCGATTTTTCGAAGACGACTGGCGGTCCCGACATTTTTCTCTATAAGTTATGGCAAAAATATTACCGATTTTTCGAATTTCGATTTTTCGAAAAATTCGATTTTTCGAACAGTTTCGTCGGTCCCAATCAAAGAAATTCTTATTAAAATCCCCTGTTTAATTCGAAATATTACTTGGCTAATCAAGGTCACACATCGCAATTTTGCGGCGAGTTCGATTGTTACACTTCACACCCGACTGACTTCAAGAATTAGTAGATACAGGTAATTAACACCGGATTAACGACCACACTACAGGTGATGATCCTTTATTGAGTAATTGGTGTCTTTAATTGATTTCGTCCGCAATGAATATTTTATGTGTTACGGGGTGGTTTGGGTGTTTCAACGGACCAGTGGTTACAGCGAAAATTACAATTCTGATAAAACTGAAAGTAGACGAATTTCCTGAACACTTATGAACTTTTTTGAGAGTGAATATAGGGGCAAAAAGCGAAACAAAATTGACTAGAAACCTGAAGTTAGGCCTTTTCGATTTGTATCAGCCAGTTTATTACAGACTGATACAAATCTTCACTAGCTGTCAGTGTTTGTCAGTTCTGTTGTTCTTTTTGCGGGGTTAAATATTTCGTCAGTAAAATGGTTTAGTAATTTGCATTCAACCTTCATTTTTGTTATTGTTGATGGTTGTAAATAAAAATGTAAGTTCAAGTTTTATTATTATTTCCTGCTTTCGTAGCCCTGTCAAGCATAAAAGACGATAAGATTAACCTTCACGTACCTCATTTTCTTTAATGCTTTGGCAGTTATTACCGTTTCTTTATCATAGCGCCGAAATGAAGTTCGAATTATAGTCATTTGAATTGTATTGAATAAAAAAATCCGAACATATCCGAAAATTGCCGATTTCGATAATTCGAACTCTCGATAATTCGAAGGAATTCCTGCGGTCCCTTGCACTTCGAATTATCGAGGTTTGACTGTATGTGGTAAAAACCTTTAAAAATCTTCTTCTCGGGAACCAAATGGCCAATGACCTTGAAACTTGGTATACAACATCGGGGACTCTGGCCCTACCAAGTTTGTTCAAATGATGACCTTTGGTTTACCTTGAACTATTTATGTCAAGGTCAAATTTGGTCACTTAGACTTTTGTATGCAAAAAGGGCAAAACGTTGGACTTCTCTGATTACATGGTATTCTGTGGCATCAAAAATGATATTTGCAATCAGCTGAATGGAAGTTTATCAATTCCAAAGGTCAAGGTCATTTACTGACCTTTGTCCTGGAAGGCTCAGATTTTGTATTTTTATCTTCTTCTCAACTTAAACTGCCCTGTCGATTGAAACCGAATTACACGCGGAGTCTCTATGGGAAGGGGGAATGAAAGTTTGTTCGGAAGGACTGGGTCACATAACCAATGTGGCCGCCATGCCCGTATATGAAAAAAATCTTTAAAAATCTTCTTCTCAGGAATCAAATGGTTGATGACCTTGAAACTTGGTATGCAACATCGGGGACTCGGGCCCTACCATGTTTGTGGTTGACCTTGACCTATTTTATGTCACGGTTAAATTTTGTCATTTAGACATTTGTTTGGAAAAAGGGCAAAACAGTGTATTTTTCTGATTGCATGGTTACCTGTGGCATCAGAAGTGATATTTGCCATCAGCTGAATGGATGTTTAATTAATTCCAAAGGTCAAGGTCATTTACTGACTTTTGTCCTGGAAGGCTCAGATTCAGTATTTTTATCTTTTTAACTTAAACTGCTTGGTTGATTGAACAAAAGTTTGTTGATAAGGACTGGGTCACATGACAAATATGGCCACCATGCCCATATATGTGAAAAACCTTTAAAAATCTTTCTTCTCAGGACCAAATGGCTGATGACCTTGAAACAGTTTGCAGCATCGGAGACTTGGACCCTACCAATTTTGTTTAAATGATGACCTTTGGTTGACCTTGACTTGTTTATGCCAAGGACCAATTTGGTCACTTAGACATTTGTATGGAAAAAAGGCAAGACACTGGATTGCATGGTAGCCTGTTGGTCCATTTCACAGCCAACACTCAGTGACAATAAATAGTCCAACTACTGCTGCAAATGCTTTGATTGCAGAACATAGCCAATAGCAAACATGGTAGACGGACAAGTGATTGGTCAATACAACATATCCCCCTGAATCATATTAACAGTCATAAAAATCTCTAACATTGCTTGCATCAATCAGTGTAATTAGGATGATCCTAGTCACCACTATTTTGGTTTCACATTAGTCAAAGGGTACAGTCAATAGCTTGCAATCAGTTTCCGAGTAAAAAGCTTTTATGCGGTCAAACAATCGCTTTTACAAATATGATATTGTATCCGCAGATTGAAACAACAGTAGACAATTGAGTATGGAGATTATTGACAAAGCAAGCCAACTTTGACAAATGACCAGCACTACAATTCTTTTTCCAATAATATTTTCTAGAGGAGATCAAACAGACAATATATACTTGATACAATTATATAGGAGACTGTATTCTGTTTTGATAAATGACAAGCTGCATTAAGGTATAGGGACACATCGGGACAATATTCCCATTCCTATGGCAGTAATCAGCAAGGGGGATTTTGTCCAAACGGGATTTTGTCCATCTTGTGGAGGAGATTTTGTCCACCTTGTAAAAATCACAAGTGGAATTATGTCCATCCTGTAAAAAGTTTCAGAGGGGCTTATTTCCACCTTGTGAAAAACATGAGTGAGTGAGTTTTAGTTTTACGTCCCACCAACAGCTAAGGTCAAACGGAGATGGGACCTCGGTTTATAGACTCATCCGAAAGTCTGGAGAAGCCCGGGATCGATCCTGCGATCCCTGGTTTACAAGGCGAGTAGCGTAACCACTGCACCACGGAGGCTTCTGTGTGAAAAACATGAAAGGGATTTCGTCCACCTATGCAAAAATGAGTAGAGGGGATTTTGTCCAAGGGGGATTTTGTCCTACACTCCTTCAAAAGAGATTTCTCTTGGATTTAGCTTCTTCAAAGGAGATCTCTCTTGGTTATATTATCAAGAGGTGATCTCTGCTGGGTATTATCTTCGTCATGGATGCACTTTCAAAGGGGATATCCCTTGGATACACTTACAACCTTTTTGTACCAAATGAAATCTTCCTCCTTATATATAGCAGGAGTTCACTTCAAAATTTAGGGGTGTCAGGTTGTGTTTTAGCAAACAGTGGAGGCCCTGATCAGAAGCCGCAGAATGCGGCATCTGATCTGGGCCTGCACTGTTTGCCAGGGTACCCATTTTGGGGTTTCTGGTACTAATTGGGTTAAAAGAGAGAATTTTTTATTCTCCTTGTTGCCTTTCTCCCACAAGGTACCCATTTAAAATGATATCTCCCGGAAGAGATGTCTTTGGTGCACTTCCAAAGGAGTTTTCCCCTGGATAAAGTCTTCAAAAGAGGTAAAGTCTGGATGATCAGGAAGTTATACTGCAGTAACCATGTGTTAATTTACCCATGTTTTCATTGGCACCCGCCCATGGGGGCTTAAAGAAATAGATTGGGCTGCATATGATGCTTCCACGCAGAGCTGAATCTGACGGCATACGAGTACTGGTAAACTGCTTAGAGGATCTAAGCCTGCCCAGGCAAAGCGATGCGAGTCGGACCGTCCATGCTTATAAACCCTATTAGTTTCATTGGGCTTGAGATGTCTTTTCATCTCAGTGTCGGGTAAAAGTCCCTTAAAATGGGAAGCAACGTCTCCAAAATGACCTATACAGTGTTGATGAGGACATTAAACCTAAAATCAAATGAAACAAAAACCCATGTTTTCATATGATTTTCATGACATGAAGTTATTCACTATGAACAGCGATGTTATATGATAAATTATGATTGTTCCAGCTTTATGACTAACAGTCTGTTTTATTCTCTGTATGATAGGGAAATATGAAATGCATGAACACACACTGATTGAAAATTATCTAGATAATTCTGAAAATATATGTCAGTTATGACTAATATTGGTCCTTTTATGATAGCTGTGGTGTTAATTTGATGAGCATTCAAAGATAGCAGACCTAATGATATTATGTTTTATGTGTCTAGCAGGATCATTGTGACTTCAATGGGATTTTAGTTACCAAGATTGGGAAAATGTAATGAATATTCCTATCTGAGGCACAAACTGCTTGGAGGTTAGATGCTCTGAACCTAATAGACTGGTCAGATTCACATAAATACTGTAAAAGGTGTGTGTGTGTGTGCGTGTGTGTGAATTCGGGTTTAACGTCGCTTTCAACAATTTTTCAGTCATATCACGACGGTGTCTGGTTGCGACAGGGAGCTCAATGCTCACGTTTATAGTGCTGCCTCACTGAAGTATCATGTCCCAGACACATTACATGATACCACACCCAGTCACACTATCCTGACACTGGATCGACCAGTCCTAGCTCTACCCCGTAAATCTGAATGCCAAGCGAGGAGCAGCTAGTACCATTTTTAACGACTTTGGTATGTCGCGGCCCGGGATCAAACCCGAGACCTCCCGTTCCCCGGAGCGGACACTCTACCAACTGAGCTATCGGGGCCGGTTCTGTAAAAGGTACTGATGACCTGTAATCATTATGTACTCATCAAAGTCAGGAACTGTAAAGGTACTGATGACCTGCAATTATTCTGTACTCATCAAAGTCAGGAACTGTATAGATACAGGTGTCCTGTAATCATATTGTAGACATCAAAATCAGGAACTGTAAATGTACAGATGACCTGTAATCATTCTGTACTCATCAAAGTCAGGAACTGTAAAGATACAGGTGTCCTGTAATCATATTGTAGACATCAAAATCAGGAACTGTAAAGGTATAGATGACCTGTAATCATATTGTAGACATCATAGTCGGGAACTGTAAAGGTACTGATGACCTGTAACCATTTTTTACCCATCAAATGTCAGGAACTGTAATGGTATGGATAGCCTCATATCTTTTAGTACCCATCAAAGTCAGGAACTTTAAAGATAGACATGAACCTTAATTATTCTGTACCCATCTAAGTCAGGAACTGTAAAAGTACATATGACCTGTAGCCATTCAGTACCCATCAGTGTCAGGGACTGTAAAGGTACAGATGGCCTTTATCTATTCAGTACCAATCAAAGTCAGGAGCTGTAAAGGTACAGATGACCTGTAACCATTCAGTACCCATCAAAGTCAGGAACTGTAAAGATACAGATAACCTGTAATGACTCACTACCCTTGAAATTAGAACTGTAAACGTACAGATGACCTGTAACCATTCAGTGCCCATCAAAATCAAGATCTGTAAATGTATAGATGGCCTGTTATCATTCTGTCCCAATCAAATTCGGGACCTGTAAAGGTACAGATGACCTGTAGTCATCCTGTACCAATCAAAGTCAGGAACTGTAAAGGTACAGAAGGCCTGTAGCAGTTTGTACCAATTAAAGTTAGGAACTTTTAAGATAGAAATGGCCTGTAACCATTCTGTACCAATTTAAAGTCAGGAACTGTAAAGGTAGGAAAGACCTGTAACCATTCAGTACCCATCAAAGTTAGGAACTGTAAAGGTACATATGGCCTGTTACTATCCAGTACCCTTCAAGGTCAGAAACTGTAAAGGTGAGTGAGTGTTAGAGTTTTACGTCCCACCAACAGCTAAGGTCATACGGAGACGGGACCTCGGTTTAAAGACTCATCCGAAAGTCTGGAGAAGCCCGGGATCGATCCTGCGATCCCTGGTTTACAAGGCGAGTAGCGTAACCACTACACCATGGAGGCTTCTAAACTGTAAAGGTACAGATGACCTGTAACTATTCAGTGCTCTAATGAAAAGGTACAGATTACCTGTAATAATTCAGTACCCATTATAAAGTCAGGAATTGTGCAGGCAGAAATGGCCTGTAATCACTCTGTGTCCATCAAATCAGGAACTATAAAGGTACGGATGACCTATAACCATTCAATACCCATCAAAGTCAGAAACTGTAAAGGTAGGATGTCTTGTAATCATTTTGTACCTATCAAAGTCAGGATTTGCAAAAAAAAGGTACAAGTGACCCATACTCATTCAGTACCAATCAAAGTCAAGAACTGTAAAGGTGCAGATGGCCTGTAATTGTTCTGTACCAGTCAAAGTGAGGAACTGTTAAGGTACAAATGAAGTATATTCATTCTGTACCCATCAAAGTCAAGAACTGTAAAGGTACAGATGGCTTGTTGTTATTCTTTAGCAATTATTTACCGGCCCCGATAGCTCAGTTGGTAGAGTGTCCGCTCCGGGGAACGGGAGGTCTCGGGTTCGATCCCGGGCCGCGACATACCAAAGTCGTTAAAAATGGTACTAGCTGCTCCTCGTTTGGCACTCAGATTTACGGGGTAGAGCTAGGACTGGTCGATCCAGTGTCAGGATAATGTGACTGGGTGTGGTATCATGTAATGTGTCTGGGACATGATACTTCAGTGAGGCAGTACTATAAACGTGAGCATTGAGCTCCCTGTCGCAACCAGACACCGTCGTGATATGACTGAAAAATTGTTGAAAGCGACGTTAAACCCGAATTCACACACATTCTTTAGCAATTAAAGCGAGCAACTGTAAAGGTAGAAATGACACATACCCATTCTGTACCTATCAAAGTCAGGAACTATAAAGATACAAATGAGGTATAATCATTCTGTACCCATCAAAGTCAAGAACTGTAAAGGTACAGAAGGCTTGTAGTTATGTAACTGTTAAGGTAGAAATGACCTGTAATCATTCAGTACCCATTAAAGTCAGGAACTGTGAATGTACAGATGGCCTGTAATCATTATGTACCATCAAAGTCAGGAACTGTAAAGACACAGATGACATATAAGCATTATTAACCCATCAAAGTAAGGAACTATAAGGATACAAATGAAGTATAATCATTCTGTTCCCATCAAAGTCAAGAACTGTAAAGGTACAGAAGGCTTGTAGTTATGTAACTGTAAAGGTAGAAATGACCTGTAATCATTCAGTACCCAGTAAAGTCAGGAACTGTGAATGTACAGATGGCCTGTAATCATTATGTACCATCAAAGTCAGGAACTGTAAAGACACAGATAACATATTAGCATTATTTACCCATCAAGTCAGGAATTGTAAATGTACAAATAGCCTGTAAACATTCTGTACATATCAAAGTCAGGAACTGTAAAGGTAGAAATGACCTGTAATCATTCTGTTTCCATCAGTGTCAGGAACTGCAAGGTGCAGATGGCCTGTTATCCTTCTGTACCAATCAAAGTTATGAACTGTAAAGATACAGATAGCCTGTACCCATTCAGTACCCATCAAAGTCGGGGACTGGGGACTGTAAAGGTACCGATGGCCTGTAATTACTCAGTACCCATCAAGGTCAGGAGATGACATTTAACTGTTCAGTAACCATCAGAGTCCAGAACTGTAAAGGTAACAGACCTGTATTCATTTTGTACCCATCAAAGTAAGAAACTGTAAAAGTACAGATGGCCTGTATACATTCAGTACTTATCAAAATTAGGAACTGTAAAGATGGCCTGTATTCTTCCATACCAATTAAAGTTGCTGTAAAAGTAAAGTATAATCATTCTGTACCAATCAAAGTCAGGAATTATAAAAGTACAGATGGCCTGTAACTATTATTCAGTACCCATCATCCAGGAACTGTAAAGGTACTGATGATCTGTAACCATTCAGTGCCTGTCAAAGTCATGATCTGAAAAGGTACAAGTGACCTGTAATCAATCGGTACCCATCAAATGCGGGAACTGTAAAGGTAGACATGTCCTGTAATCATTCTGTACCCATCAAAGTCCAGAGCTGTAAAGGTACCGATGACCTGTAATTATTCTGTACCCATCAAAAGGCACAGATGACCTGTAATCATTATGTACCCATCAAAGTCAGGAACTGTGCATTTACAGATGGTCTGTAGTCATTAGTACCATCAAGTCAGAAACTGTAAAGATACAGATGACCTATAATCATTCTGTACCCATCAAAGTCAAGTATTGTAAATGTACAGATAGCCTGTAATCATTCTGTACAAATGGAAGTCAGGAACTGTTAAGGTAGAAATGACCTGTAATCATTCTGAATCCATGAGTGTCAGAAACTGCAAGGTGCAAATGGCATGTAATCCTTCTGTTCCAATCAAAGTTACGAACTGTAAAGATATAGATGACCTGTACCCATTCAGTACCCATCAAAGTCAGGGACTGTAAAGGTAAAGATGGTCTGTAACTATTAGGTACCTATCAAAGTCAGGAGATGACCTTTAATAACTCATTACCCATTAAAGACAGGAACTGTAAAGGTACAGATAGCCTGTAATCATTCGGTACCAATCAAAGTCAGAAACTGTAAAGATACATATGGCCTGTAACTATTATTCAGTACCCATCACAGTCAAGAACTGGGAAGGTACAGATGATCTGTAACCATTCAGCGCCCATCAAGGTACAGGTGACCTGTAATCATTTTGTACCCATCAAAGTCAGCAACTGTAAAAGTAGAAGTGTCCTATAATCATTCTGTACCCATCAAAGTCAGGAACTGTAAAGGTATAGATAAACTGTTACTATTCAGTAACCAACAAAGTCAGGAACTGTAAAGGTACAGCTGATCTGTAATCATTCAGTACCCACCAAAGTCAGGAAGAATAAGGATTGGTTAAACTGAGAACAATCCTGACTCACCAACATCAGGAATGGACCTTAAACTGTTCTTTACACATCTGTTAGGGAGCCACTCTTAGACATCACAGTCATAATGATAAGGTTCCATTGAACTGTAGCCTGTCCACAGGAACTGATAAGATTTAATTGAAGTGTAACCAGTCAAAGCGACACCTGACTTAGAAACTGGTAGGGTTCATTTGAGCTGATCAACCTGATTCAGAAACTGATAAGGATCACAACAATCAGGAACTGATATAAGGTTTAGTTAAAAACCAACCAGATTCAGAAGCAGATAAAATTCAGAAGAACTATAGTCAGTCCAGAGTCAAAAGAATCAGGAACTAATAAAAGTTCAGTTGAACTGTCTAAACTTACCAGAATCAGGAACTAATAAAGGTTCAGTTGAACTGTCTAAACTTACCAGAATCAGGAACTAATAAAGGTTCAGTTGAACTGTCTAAACTTACCAGAATCAGGAACTGATAAAGGTTCAGTTGAACTGTCTAAACTTACCAGAATCAGGAACTGATAAAGGTTCAGTTGAACTGTCTAAACTTACCAGAATCAGGAACTGATAAAGGTTCAGTTGAACTGTCTAAACTTACCAGAATCAGGAACTAATAAAGGTTCAGTTGAACTGTCTAAACTTACCAGAATCAGGAACTGATAAAGGTTGAGGTTACCCAGATTTACTAGAACGAGGAACTGATTGTGGTTCAGATGACCTGTGACCACTTCAGATTCATAAGAATCCGGAATGATTAAGCTTCATTTGAGCTGTCCAAAATAACCAGAATCAGGAACTGATTAAGTTTCATTTGAGCCGTCCAAACTAACCAGAATCAGGAACTGATAAATCAAGAACTGATAATGGTTCAGGTTACTCAGATGTACTAGAACGGGAACTGATTGTGGTTCAGATGACCTGTGACCAGTTCAGATTCATAAGAATCAGGAACTGATTAAGTTCAAACTAACCAGAATCAGGAACTGATTAACACTTGTCCTGCTGAGCCCAGATATGCCATATTTTCCAAACAATGAAGATCCAGATCAGATGGCTTCTGATGAAGCCATCTGATCAGGATCTACATTGTTTGCCATTCAGATTGTGAATTTGATGCAATAATTTGCATCAAGTAATCTGATTGGTTGATAATCGGTAGTGGGTGTGGCATATATGAATATTCAGCAGGACAAGGGTTAAGTGAACTATAACTACTGTCCAGATTCCCCAGGATCAAGAATGATTAAGGCTTAGATGATCAGAATCAGCAACATGAAAATGTAACTAGTCCAGAGTCACAAGAATCAAGAACTGGTAAAGGTTCAGATGAACCTTTAACCAGTCCAGCTTCACCAGAATCCTGAAGATGAACTGTATCTACTGTCCAGATTCACCAGAATCAGGAACTGACAAAGGTACGAATGAACTATAAACATTCAAACCTGATCCACCCAGAATCAGGAACTGATAATGTTCCGATGAGCTACTGTGACCACTGTCCAAGTTCACCAGATTCAGGAACTGATAAACTGTAACCATTCCAGATTCACCAGAATCAGGTACTGATAAAGGTTCATATGAACTGCCTAATCTTTACAGAATCAGGAACTGCTAAAGGTTCAGATGAACAGTCTAAATTTACCAGAATCAGGTACTGATAAAGGTTCAGGTGAACTGCCTAATCTTACCAGAATCAGGAAATGATAAAGGTTCAGATGAACTGCATAAACCTACCAGAATCAGGAAATGATAAAGGTTCAGATGAACTTTCTAAACCTACCAGAATAAGGAAATGATAAAGGTTCAGGTGAACTGTCTAAACCACCTATCAGAATCAGGAAATGATGAAGGTTCAGATGAACTGCCTAATCTTACTAGAATCAGGAGCTGATAAAGGTTCAGATGAGCTGCTTAATCTTAATAGAATCAGGAGCTGATAAAGGTTCAGATGAGCTGCTTAATCTTAATAGAATCAGGAGCTGATAAAGGTTCAGGTGAACTGCCTAATCTTACTAGAATCAGGAGCTGATAAAGGTTCAGTTGAACTGCCTAATCTTACTAGAATCAGGAAATGATAAAGGTTTAGATAAACTGCCATCAGGAGCTGATAAAGGTTCAGATGAACTGCCTAATCTTACTAGAATCAGGAGCTGATAAAGGTTCAGGTGAACTGCCTAATCTTACTAGAATCAGGAAATGATAAAGGTTTAGATGAACTGCCATCAGGAGCTGATAAAGGTTCAGATGAACTTCCTAATCTTACTAGAATCAGGAGCTGATAAAGGTTCAGGTAAACTGCCTAATCTTACTAGAATCAGGAAATGATAAAGGTTTAGATGAACTGCCATCAGGAGCTGATAAAGGTTCAGATGAACTGCCTAATCTTACTAGAATCGGGAGTTGATAAAGGTTCAGGTGAACTGCCTAATCTTACTAGAATCAGGAAATGATAAAGGTTCAGATGAACTGCCATCAGGAGCTGATAAAGGTTCAAATGAACTGCCTAATCTTACTAGAATCAGGAGCTGATATAGGTTCAGGTGAACTGCCTTGCCTAATCTTACTAGAATCAGGAAGTGATAAAGGTTCAGATGAACTGCCATCAAGAGCTGATAAAGGTTCAGATGAACTGTCTAATCTTACCAGAATCAGGAGCTGATAAAGGTTCAGATAAACTGCCGAATCTTACTAGAATCAGGAACTGATAAAGGTTCAGATGAACTGCCTAATCTTACCAGAATCAGGAGCTGATAAAGGTTCAGATGAACTGCCTAATCTTACCAGAATCAGGGACTGATAAAAGTTCAGAAGAAATGTAACCGCTCCAGATTCAACAGAAAAGGTTGAAAAAATTGTGTTTGCCATAGCCTGGTGTTTGATTCATATATAATGTCAAGCCTTGTTTTCTTTGAAAGTTAAGAAAAAAAAAGAATGAAAATGTCATCTGCAAAATGTCATCTTGCTATACAGTCGAACTTCAATACCTCGAATACCTTTGCGACCTCGAAAATCTGTTCGAGACAGGGGCAGTTCAAGCCACTGAGGTTACTGTAGGGAGGCATAACGAGATACTTTTAGACATCTTTTCGGTGTTCTATAATGAAAATGTATGTTGTGTGTACTCATTAGAATCGCCTCATCGAGGCGATTCTAATGAGTACACACAGCATAGTACTCATTAGAATCGCCTCATTGAGGCGATTCTAATGAGTACACACAGCATACATTTGCAAGATAAAATACCAAAATCGCCTTAATTATCCCCCACTATTTCTTCTGTAGAGGATTTCGCTAGGGGCTCAAGAACATGTTCGACACATCAATGGTAAACGAGCCATCGAAGTTCTACTGTATCTAAGGATAATACCACCTGCCATTTTTGAACTGTGTTAAAAGTTACTCAACACCTTTTTAACCCAGAGAAGCAAAGTCTTTTCCCTTTATGCGGAAGGGTTGCTAAATTTGAAAGAATCCAAACAAGAAGTTTCAAAGGTTCTTGTAAAAGTACATGTCTGTGTATCCGATTCCTTACTGTCTTATTACTGACTCACTGTTAAGTCCACAAATGACTTTTTTCTCTCTGTCACTGGCTAGGTAGACAGGAAGAGTTATTGGTTTAACAGTGGCAGAAAAAATGTTCTTGGAATTAAGCTCTTTTGCTGGAATTATGTGAGAGTTCATATTCTTGACATTGGTTCTTGCCATTAGTTTGAGATTGACACTTGTTGGTACTTGTTACTGATTTGACATTAGCTGTTATTAATTTTTTTGACTGGTTTTAATTAATTGTGCTTGCTGGTACCAGTACTTATTGCTTGATAGGTTTGGAAGAATTGAAACATGGAACCAAATTTTAAGGTGAGAAAATTGATGCTGATATGTTATTTAACCCTTATCCCACTGCATAAATTAATTTTGCCACACCCATTTACATTTTAACCAATCAAATTACTTGATTTAATTTATACATTCGAATTCACAAATTGCATGACAAACTGTAGATCCTGATCAGATGGCTTCTTCAGAAGCCATCTGGTCTGGATCTACACTGTTTGCAAAGGATGGGGTTGTTGTGAACAGCAGAATAAGGGTTAACCCCTAAACCACCAAACATGACTTGCAGATGGCATTTTCGAAGTACTTTTTTCGTTTATTTGTTTTTGTTCTTTTTTTTCAGAGAAATAAGGCCTGATGTCACATGTGAATCATCTGCAGGGCAGATCCTGCAGATAATTTCATATGAAATGTCAAGCCTTTTTTTTCTCTGAAAACTGATAAAAAATGATTATCACATGCTCCACAGTTTTCTGTGGTGCTTTTAGAGATAACATTTCTCTTTTACTTATTCCTTTCCCCTTTTTTTTGCCTTCAAATGTAGACAAAGTTGGACTTGCGAAAGTTCAGCCCATTTTACTGGCAAAATAAATAAAAGGCATAAAATAAGTAAGGAGTACCAAAGTAGCATATGACATTTCTAAGTAGTTTTCTTAATAACAGTTACAATAATAATAATAATAAATACTTGAAATTGTCATCTTTGTTGATCTTCTACAGAAAGTAAGAGTTTGTTAGAATGTCATCTGCTATGAAATTTTGGTTGGTGCATTAGGGTTAAATAAATCTTTTTTTTTTTTTTTTTTTTTTCATGGAAATACAAGAACAGTAAAATTCCTACATTAAGACCACCTTTGGGACCGTTCAAAAGTGGTCTTCTAGACCATTTTTGAACAGTTCGAAAGGTGGTCTGACCAGACTTGCCAGAGGACATTGTATGCAGAACTAACTGCAACCTACTAAATTATCTTCAAAAAGCAGATTTAGTCTCAATTTTAGGTGGTCTTAACCCTTGTCCTGCTGAGCCCGGATTTGTCTTACCTTTCAAACAATGTAGATCCAGATCAGATGGCTTCTGAAGAAGCCATCTGATCAGGATCAGATGGCTTCTTAAGAAGCCATCTGATCAGGATCTTCATTGTTTGCCATTCAGTTTATTAATTTGTTGCAATAATTTGCATCAAGTAATCTGATTGGTTGATAATGGGTAGTGGGTGTGGCATATTTAAATATTCAGCAGGTCAAGGGTTAATAGCGGAATTTTACTGTATACCACGAGATTGATATAGATATGAAACATTCGCACAATGCATTTGGTAAATTAATGTAAAAACTTATGCACACCTGTGTTGCCCGTTGACCTTAGTCAGTCGTGTGACCCTATCTGACCCAGGTAGTGACCCGACTTGCCGCTGACTGACTAAAGTTGACACACTCATCAGTAAATACATACCAAAAAATGATAAGTATATGTTTGATTGACTGTTGTTATTGTTAAGTGGCTTTAACATGCCAATTTGATGGAATTCCACTATTAAACCCAGCTAAACACAAGATCATTTGTTCTTTTAACCTTTCTAGAAGCCTCCATGGTATAGTGGTTATGCTACTTACCTTGTAAACCAGGGGACCCAGGATCGATCCCGGGCTTCTCCAGACTTTCAGATGAGTCTTAAACCGAGGTCCTGTCTTCGTATGACCTTAGCTGTTGGTGAGACGTAAAACTAAAAACCTTTATCCTCTTCCCCTACCATTGAAAACAGTGGAGATCCAGAGCCATCTGATCAGGATCTACACTGTTTGTCATGCAGTTTATAAATTGAACAAAAACATTATGTCAAGTAATTTGATTGGTGGATAGTGAGGAATGGTTGAGGCTTAATTAATTTATGCAGCAGGATAAGGATTAAAACATACAGTAATATGTTTGCAAAGCTACTCGCGTTGTTGTGTTAACATTAACTTACATTAATGCCGTCATTGGTTTTATCAGTGTCAGCAAACCCCACTATTCTTTGTACAAAGTGATGTTTCCTTTGATCTTAATGACATGGTCTTGTCAGCATGGTGTTGAAGACTGGAAAAAATCATAGGCCACATTTACACATGCAAATCAAGTTGGTCCATCACTGATTCCATTCACAGAAGGGACCAACTTGGTCCAGCTCAACTCCTGCATTAAGCTACACTTCAAGTTAAATTCAAACTAAGGACCAACTTGGTCAGCTTCAAGTAAATCCACTTTAAGTTGCATACAAACTATGGTCCAAATTTATCTGCATTAAGTAGATCCAAGTTGCATAAAACTATGGACCAAATTGGTCTGCTTCAAGTAAATCCACTTCAAGATGCATTCAAACTATGGACCAACTAGGTCTGCATTAAGTAGATTCACTTCAAGGTGCATTCAAACTATGGACCAACTTGATCTGCATCAAAAGTAGATCCACTTCAAGTTGCAAACAAACTGTGGCCCAACTTGGTCTACTACATCAAGTAGATCCACCTTCAAGTTGCAAGCTATGGACCAATTTATTTTGCATCATGCTGATCCATTGCAAGGTGCATTCAAGCTATGGAAGCTATGGACCTGCATGGTCTGCATAAAGTAAATCAACAAGCTGAAACACGAACTTGGCCTGCATAATGCTGATCCACTTAAATTTAATTCAAACTATGGACCATCTTGATCTGTATCAAGCAGATCCACTTCAAATTTCAAACTATGGACCAACTATTCAAACAGTTACTGTGCATTAGCAAAAACTACATACATTTTTCCAGCAAAAATATCAGAGTATTAGATATTGTATTCGCAAGGACAGCTGAAATCTTTACTACTAACAAGCTTGATCAGTTAACAATACAGTAAAATTCCAATATTAAGACCACCTTTGGGACTTTTCAAAAGTGGTCTTTAAGATCACTTTTGAACAGTCCCAAAGGTGGTCCCTGACCACAGGATACTGTATGTGGAAAACACGAAGAAAGAATAACCAAATCCTTATAAATAAGCTTTTTAAAGCAGAGTTGGTCTTAATTTTAGGTGGTCTTAATAACGGAATTTCACTGTACTTAGGTCATCTGGGCCTTGCTGAGATCAGCCAGAGACAATGAGCATGCTGTGCCTTTGGATCTGGTTTTGCTCTGTTTGTAGCAGTGAGATAGTGTCTGTTAACCCTTATCCTGCTGAATATTCATTTTAGCCACACCCATTTCTGACTTTGAACCAATGAGATAACTTGATGTAATTTATTCTTACAAAGCCTAAAACTTAATGTCAAACAGTGTAGATCTCTGATCTGGATCTACACTGTTTCCAAAGATAGGGGTTGCCGTGAACAGCATGATAAGAGTTAATAAAAACAACAGCCTTGAAGACACGATTGATGCCGGCAATTCCGTCTAAATGACAAGGATATTGGTTTTTAGATGACAGTGGAAAACGACAAATGGGTGTTTTTACAGAAATAATTGGAAAAGATTTTGCTGCCAAGCGATTTGTGCAATTTAAGCAGGAAGTAAGAATAGATTTTCACCAGAACGTCAGCTGCTAATTTGTTAGCTATGATTGCTGATGGTGGTACCATGGGTTTTTGTTTCGGTTAATTTTGTACCTTGATTATACCTTGTAATTACGCCAATTTGTTTATCACCATCAAGCTAGTATTTCCTTACAAGGTCATGAAAAGTTCCTTTAATTATAGCCATGTCATTTGGGATAGTATTTAGTTACCAAGATAATTGTGCCGGCGCATGACAAAACCTACAATAAGACCTATCTCAGTTCAGCCGGCCTGTCAGATCAGCCTGGTCGGAGCATAATTTTGTTGCCCTATGAATAGCCCAGATGCTATAGAAGGCTCATGCAAACAGAGAAGACTGATCAGACTGCACAGATGTGCAGGCTGATTTGAGTATTAGCTGGTCGCCCAGGTCGTATTGTAGATTTTGTCATGCGCTTGCTCAATTTTTGCTTTATTCTTAGATTGCTACAGAAATATCTAGTGCAGATGAAAATCTATTTTTCATGTCCCCTGGACATATTGTTTTTGCCCTGTCTGTTTGTTGGGGTATGTTGCACAAATTCAACATTAGTCATAACTTTCAGAGCCTACAGATTTGGCATGTACACAGACGTTCCTTGTCACAAGAGATTTCACTCATTCAAAAATTTTGACCTGTCACCTTGACCTTGACCTGTGACCAACTTTAAAGAAAGAATTAACATTGGTCATAATTTTTGAACTTTTCAGATAGAACCTTCCCATTTGGCATATAGGTTCCTTGTGACTAGGGCTTTCCACTCCTACAAAAAAAATTGACCTATGATCTTTACCTTGACCTATGACCTAGACCTACTTGAAAGACAAGATTAAAGTTGGTAATAACTTATTAACTGTTTTAGATAGAGTCTTCATATTTGGTATGTAGTTTCCTTGTGACAAGGACTTCATAATCATACAAAAATGTTGAACTGTGTTCTTAACCTTCACCTGTGACCTACTTTAAAGAAAAAAGTGGCATTGGTCCAGGGACATGTTTGTGTTTCACAAACACATCTGATTATAGACCCTTTATTACCTACCTACCTCATTACGCAAACACACCTATACAAATACACTGCCACCTTTATCACCGAAAAAATGAAAATTTTATGATGAAAAATTGTGATATTTTTCTTATTTCTGCTCCAAATATAGATTGTGGGCACTGCACTCGTTAGAACCGCCTCATAGAGGCGGTTCTAACGAGTACCCACAATCTATATTTTAGAGCAGAAATAAGAAAAATAAGGCATACCCCCGGAAACCCCAGTTTTACTTTATAAAAGTGGGGTTCAAGTGGTCAAAATTATATAGACGTGTTTTCGTGATGTCATGTGACTTTTCCTACAGATAAAGTGCAGTTGTCACCCCCAAACTACCAGAAAGTCCACTTGCGTAACTGTGTTCTAGTTAATTTTGCAAATAACCGATCAATTTCATATGTTTAATCCATCATCAAGTGATCTTCACTGACGAGAGGGATCCAAGCCTGGGTTCCAACAGACATGGCAGAAAAATGACCTTTCTTACATACGAGTCTACAGTAAAAATACCAAGTTAGAATCATGATACAAGGGCTAACATTACAACATTTGTTTGTTCAGTTGACAAACAATCCACCCAAAATTATAAAGCGCAGTAGCTTTTCACTGTTGAAGTCAGTGTGATTCTTATTGTTGTGAGGTCAGAGGGGTTACCTATATAATCTGGACTGGAATCATGTGCTGGGTTTGGCAAACAATGTAGACCCAGATCAGATACTACAGACCACTGCATCTGATCAGGGTCTACACTGTTTTGTATAAGTCCTTGTTCAGCAATTTTTTTCCTGCCTACACTCAGAGACTCACCAGTGCCATCTGTGCTTGGATTTACCAATATAATAAATACAAAATCAACCCAGTTAGTCCCGAATTTAACAACAAAATAAATACAAAATCAACCCAGTTAGTCCCGAATTTAACAACAAAATAAATACAAAATCAACCCAGTTAGTCCCGAATTTAACATTATAATAAATACAAAATCAACCCAGTTAGCCCCAAATTTACCAGTATAATAAATTCAAAATCAACCCAGTTAGTCCTGAATTTACCAATATAATAAAAACAAAATCAACCCAGTTAGTCCCAAATTTATCATTGTAATAAACACAAAGTCAATCAGCTAGTCCCAAATTTACCAATATAATAAATACAAAATCAACCAAGTTAGTCCCATATTTACAAATATAATAAATACAAAATCAATCCGGGATAGTCCTGAATAGAATTTTCTCCCTATGTATTACAGGAGTCTTATTTTTGGAAAACAATGAAGGCCAAGAACAGAAAATGGGCTGTATTTTGTGGTATTTGATCGGTACCTGCATGGTTTGCCTGTGTTCCGTTTTGGGTTTTTCAGTATAAAATGGGGTGGGCCCTCTTTGCAGTGGGGGCAAGTGCTGGGTTGATTGTAGCATGGATTTGTGTTCCTGCTACCTTGCATGTAGGCACCCACGATAGTACAGCAGATGTCTCTAATGCATCAATTTTGTTAATATTTTAGCAAAACGATTACCAGTATTAACCCTTAGGCCACCAAGAAAAACTATATCTGAAAATGTTGTCTGCTTATGTTGTCTGCTGAATTTTTTTGCAAACTTTTTAGAAATATTTTTGCATACAGCTAGCAAACAGTGTGGGGCCAGATCAGACTGCTCCTTGATTGATGATTCTACCAGAGTCATGAATAGAAAATGATATTCTGTTTCAACATCTCCAATATTTGTTTTGTTATATGGGGTCATGTGATAAAACACATTATGACCTGTCATGATTCATTTCATGATGAAAGGAGAGCTATGGCTGGGCAACAGAGAATCACCAGATTGAATTCCACTCTTAAAGTGCTATATGCAAAAAAAAAAAAAGCAGATGACATTTTCAAAAATATTTTTATTATTTCCCAACGAACTTGAATTGAACATTTATTTAAGTGAAATGTCAAGATTTATAGTTCTTATAAGTCTAGACAGCTCATATGAAATTTCATCAAGCTTGTTTTTCTTTGTAAAACAATAATCAAACAGCCCCCGCCCATCGGGGCTTGAAGAAATAGATGGGCTGCCTGATGCTTCCACGCAGAGCTGAAACTGACCCACACACAAGTACTGGTAAACCTCTGAGAGGATCTAAGCCTGCCCAGGCAAAGCTTTGCGAGTCGGAGGACTGTCCATGCTTATAAACCCTATTGTTTTCATTGGGTGGCAGGGCTTGAGATGTCATTTCATTTCGATTTCTGGTAAAAGTCCCACAAAATTGGAAACAATGTCTCCAAAATCACCTTTACAGTGTTGACGGGGTCTCAAACAAAAATAAACAAAACAATAATCAAAGCACTGAGAGTACTGGTGGGTTTATTGTCTCTGAGTGAAGGCTGGGAAAAGAGTCCTGAACTGAAACTGTTTCATTTAACCCTAAAATTCCATTATTTTAAGTTATGGGACATCCGATCTTGGACTACACTGTCTGCCAGTGACCCCCAGTACAAGAACCCAGCCCAGATTTTACTTTTACACAGTGCTCTGGCATCACAGGGACCAGCCTAGCACTGCTATAAATAACCGTTACCTGTGTGGACAATAGCAGGTGGGAAGCTTCTGAAGTTAAACCCTTATCCTGCTGAATATACAGTTTAGCCACACCCATTTCTGACTTTGAACCAATCAGATTACTTGATGTGATTTATTCCAACAAATTTATAAACTGAATGCCAAACAGTGTAGATCCTGATCAGATGGCTTCTTAGAAGCCATCTGATCTGGATCTACACAGTTTGCAAAAGTATGGGTTGTAGTGAACAGCAGCATAAGAGTTAAACTTTTGATCAGTTGAAAAACAATCAACCCAAACTGGAATGTCATTTTCCTAAGTATTGCTTAGTGCTTCGAGAATCTTAGGACTTGTGTATGATCAGAAAATCTTTTATATGCCATGTGCAAACAACAAAAATGAAGATAAGCCTCATTGAGGTGGTGCTAGTGAGTACCCACAATCTATGTTCTATAGTCAAAACATAGATTGTGGGTGCTCATTAGAACCGCCTCATTGAGGCAGTTCTAATGAGTAGCCACTATCTTATGTTTTTCAGCACAAACAAGGAAAATAATGTAAACCACTATAAACCCCAGTTTTCTAAGACCATTGGTTTGTAATGAGACAAAAAGCTTACCCATTTTGTAACGGAAATCCGAAAATGGGTAATTGGCAAGGAGTGCAGGCCTAGATCAGATGCCGCAGAATGTGGCATCTGATCAGGGCCAGCACTATTTGCTAACAGAATTTTCCGTGAAAAATAGAATAAAATACAAAAAATAGGCATGACACCCCTCATATGACAAATGGACTTGTTGAATATACAGCAATGGAAGAGTCGACTAGTATACATTGGGTTAACCCTTGTCCTGCTGAGCCCGGATGTGTCTTATCTTTCAAACATTGAAGATCCAGATCAGATGGCTTCTGAAGAAGCCATCTGATCAGGATCTTCATTGTTTGTCATTCTGCTCATGGATTTGTTGCAATAATTTGCATCAAGTAATCTGATTGGTTGATAATCAGTAGTGGGTGTGGCATATATAAATATTCAGCAGGTCAAGGGTTAATTGTGCAGGGTTGTCTGAATCTTCATTGTGAACCTGTTTTGCTACTGGTGATTCTTGTGCAAGAATCAATTTATTATTCTTTTCATGTATGTATCATATTCACATTTTAGTTGATATCGGGAGTTAATATTATGCAGTTTAATCAAATAAATGGAAATGCTAAAGTCTGTTTTGAAATTTTAATTAAAATAATGGAAGCATGGAAGGGGCTGCTGAATACAATCTTGAATTGTTCGATGCAATATTTATTACAAGCGTTTTTGCAGTAGGAGATCCGATTCATGATCTATAGCAGTTGATGAAGTCATAGAAAATTTATTTGTGCACGACCGAGCGCGTCTTCATTAGAAATAGATCCAAACACGAAGGTGAAAAATCAATGTCTCTTTTATAATCAACAGGTTCATTCCGGCAACCGTTTTCTAAGACCGTCTTGCAGAAAATGATTTTAAGCGGGAAAAGTCAATTAAAAGAATCCCTATTGCGGCAACTCGGAGAAACTACAAGTTTAAGCTGGATGTCACATTTCCAATAAACAGTATATAACACGGCAATCGAGTGGATAACAAACGGTTTCTGATCGTATGAGTTCTGGACTTATATATCTTAAAGTTGATCAAGAATATGGTTTTAGGTGCACACGCAAAATTTAATTACAGCACAACCTCTTTATAACATTAGGTTCATTACAACCTAGATATGGATATACCACAGTTACAAGATGGATCCCAAAAATGTATAGATTATATAGAAAAATGACCATAAATGGTCATTTTTCTATATAATCTATACATTTTTGTTTGGATATAACACGGTTGTTTAACTAACACGGTTTCTGCTTTGGACCCCATTAATAGTGTTATAAAGAGGTTTTGGTATAATCTTTAACCTTTTAGCCGCCTAAATTTGCATGTAAGCAGGCAATATTTTTTCGAGTGTATTATTATTTTTTTTGGCAATTGAGCTTGACATTTTATTCAAATTTGAGGCAGTTTAAACAAAATACAGAGACTGCAATTTTTGGTGCATTAATGTAAGATATCTTTTTTGCTAACTTTAACATTTACTGACTGAATTCACCTATGTGCAGATGACAGCTTATAATTTTAACTACTTTTTTCCTCTAAAACAGGACTTGACATTTTTGTCTCAAAGGGAGACAGTTTGAATAAAATGTCAAGTCCTGCTTTCAATTAAACAAAATTGTTATGAGAAAAAGAACGATGACAGTGTCATCTGCTTGACTTGTCAAGTTTCCCAGAATGCTCATCTGAGTAAGGCAGTTTGCCTGTTACGGAAAAGTTCCATTGAAAATTGTCTCGTCAAAATTCAGAGCTGCTTACGATCAAAGATTTACTATTATGATGCAAAATGCTTCATTGTAAGTTGGAAGTCGCTGATTTTGCAGGAAAATATAACTTGTTGAAAAGAGAAGGAAAGATGCTTCCTGAAACATATTGATTGATTTGAATATTTAGATTAATTTGAATACGAAAGTCCGGAGCAGAAGTTGCTTATTTTCAACAATGAATCCTTTTAAATGTTGACCTTGGAAAATAAAAGTTATATGGAAGCTCACGTAAGAAAGTAAGAAATTCATTGTTTTAATAAATGGAAAGCAGTACAATGTATTGAATTGCCAAAAACAGTAAACTCATAGGGAGAGAGAGAGTCATGACATTTTAATAGATGAATTGCTACAGAAAATTTTAGAGTGGGATGCCAGTCAAATCTTTTACTTGCTTTTCCGAAAAAATAAGGCTTAACATTTTGAAAATATAAGGCTTAACATTACATGTGAATTGTCTGCTGGGGCAGACAATTCACATGTAATGTCAGGCCTTATTTTGTAGATTATTCCCATGTAATGTCAAGCCTTATTTTTGTAGATTATTCACATGTAATGCCACCCTTATTTTCTCTGAAAAAATGTCTTGAAAATACTGTCCTCTAGTAATGATTAGCATCGGAAGGATAAAAATAGGTATTTGAAGAAAAATGTGAATTTAAGTTCACGGATAACAGTTGCCGATTTCCATGGATGAATTATGTCACAGGTGGTTACAGGCAGTGGCAGAATTGGATGCCGGATTAATGGTAAGTGCATGTGCGTGTGTGTGTGTGTGTGTTCACGTGCATTTGTATGTGTGTGCACATGCCAGTGTGATGGCATATATGACTGTTTGTTTGTTTGTTTGATTTGATTTGAGGTTTAACATCCCCGTCAACACTATTGAGGTCATTTTGGAGACGTTGCTTCCAATTTTGTGGGACTTTTACCCGACATTGAGATGAAATGACATCTCAATCCCTCCAGTAGGGATTATATGCATGGACAGTCCAGCTGGCAGCACTTCTTCTGGGCAGGCTTAGATCCTCTAACCGGTTTACCAGTACTCATGTGTGGGTTGGTTTCAGCTCTGCGTGGAAGCATCATGCAGTCCATCTATTTCTTCCAGCCCCGATGGGCTGGGGCCATTGGGATGATATGACTTCTCATTCTCTGCTGCCCAATGAAACAATAGGGTTTATATGCATGGACGGTCTGACTCGCACTGCTCTGACTTTTTAAAAAGAAAAACGACAGGATTTCCTGTTCCCTTTTCTATACACTAATCCTCTGAACACCCCCCCCCCCCCCCCAATCAGGACTTGAAGAAATAGATGGGCTCTGCATGATGCTTCCACGCAGAGCTGAAACTGACCGCAAGCGAGTACTGGTAAACTGCTTAGAGGATGTAAGCCTGCCCAGGTAAAGCGGTGCAAGTCGGACCATCCATGCTAATACACCCTATTGGTTACATTGCTTCCAATTTTGTGGGACTTTTACCGGTCATTGAGATGAAATGACATCTCAAGCCCTGCGGCCCAACGAAACCAATAGGGTTTAATAAGCATGGACGGTCCAACTTGCACCGCATTGCCTGGGCAAGCTTAGATCCTCTAAGCAGTTTACCAGTTCTCTTGTGCATGTCGGTTTCAGCTCTGTGTGGAAACATCATGCAGCCAATCTATCTCTTCAAGCCCCAATGAGCGGGGGCTAATGTGTTCCTAAAGGAAAGAATTTTCTCCATCAAGTGCAGACTCTTTGAAGTGTCCCTAATTAATTCTCTCCCTTAAGTGTGGACTCCTTTAAGTTAAATTTTCTTTAAGAAATGAATTTGCTCCTTATTAATTCTCTCCTTTAAGTGTAGACTGTTTTAAGTGTTCCTTAAGGAAAGAATTTGTTCCTTATTAATTCTCTTCTTTAAGTGTAGACTATTTTAAGTGTTCCTTAAGGAAAGAATTTGTTCCTTATTAATTCTCTCCTTTAAGTGTAGACTGTTTTAAGTGTTCCTTAAGGAAAGAATTTGTTCCTTATTAATTCTCTCCTTTAAGTGTAGACTGTTTTAAGGTTTTAAGTGTTCCTTAAGGAAAGAATTTGTTCCGTATTAATTCTCTCCTTTTAGTGTATACTCTTAAATTTTAAGTGTTCCTAAAGGAAAAAATTGGTCCTTTTGAATTCTCTCCCTTAAGTGTGGACTCCTTTAAGCATTCTTTAAGGAAAGAATATACTCCTTATTAATTCTCTCCTTTAAGTGTAGGCACCTTTAAGTGTTCCTTAAGGAAAGAATTTGCTTCTAATTACTGCTCAAAGTGTAGGATCTTTTAATTTAAGGCTCAAAGGAAAGAATCTGCTCCTAATTTCTTCTCTCCTTTAAGTGTACATCGCTTTTGAAATTGATGTCCAACCATTTTGATAAGGGAGAGAAAACTATTTTTGAGAGTTATCTCTCTTGAAGATGGACCAATTTCACTTAAAGAAATAAAAGGCATGACAATGTTGAGCTCTGTATGTTATGCCCGTTCAGGCTTTGCGCCCAGGTTTGCCGTATTTATCCTATGTATTCAGACAGATATGCCCGAACAAACAGTGTAAACCAAGATGAGATGCTGCATTCTGTGGCGTCTCATCAGTGTCTGCTCTGTTTACCACTCATTCAGCTATCTTAAGGTACAACATCGGGTAGTAAAGTGTACTAGTTCAAATTTTAGAACAAGAATGGTAAGGCAGTCTAGGTGTCTGAATATTTAGGATAAATATGGTAATTCACTGTTAAGAAAACATTTTCTAGAAATTTTATTTTCATTGGGGAAATAAAAGTTCTTCTTGCCGGTAAAATTGTCCTCTGTGTTGGATTGTATTAAATTACACCAATGTGATCCTAAATGATGACAAAATTGGCAATCTTACCAATTTGAGACTTTTAGAAGAAAATTGCTAACTTAATTTGTTTAATAGTTATGCAGAAAGGTTTAAAAATAAAAGGGAGTTTAAAACTATGGTGAATCAGACTTCATCAATTAAAGTATACTCCTCAGAATAAGTTAAGCATTACCTGGTGCAGATTCCCTAGCCTGGTACTTGGTTAGAAATGTCTGGTCTTGTTTGGAGATACAGTAAAATTGCTATATTCAAACCACCTTTGGGACTGTTCAAAAGTGGTCTTTAAGACCACTTTTGAACAGTCCCAAAGATGGTCTCTGACCAGAGGATAATGCATGGAGACAACACAAAGGAAGAATAACTGCAGCCTACTAAGTAAGGCTTTTAGAGCAAAATTAGTCTTATTCTTAGGTGGTCTTAATAACAGAATTTCACTGTATTTACTCTGACAAAGACATGTTTGTCTCCCTTCATCAATAGAAGCTTCCTCATAGATGTCAAAAATATTTTATTAACAGAGCCCTTGATTTGAGGGAGCTGTTAAAACAGGAAACCCAAACTAGAAAGTCATGGAAATTTTCCTCCTGGTTACAGAAATGGAAAGTATAACATTAGGAAAACATGGCCGTGTGAAATAATGGCGTCCAACATGGTGTCAGAAGTTACATATATTAGATAAAAATGATAACATCTTTCTAATTTCTGCTTTCGGCATAGATTGTGGGTGCTCGTTAGAACCGCCTCACTGAGGCGGTTCTAACGAGTACCCACAATCTATGGTTTGGAGCAAAAATAAGGCAGATAATGTTTACCCCCTTACACCCCACTTTTCCCTATATAAAATGGGGTTTAGAGGGGTCTTCGTTTCACGGACTTGTTATCGTGATAATGTGAGAGCTTTTCTTTGTATCATTTAGAAGTTGGAAGTATTTGGTAATAAGCCAAATGCTTTATGCTAAAATTCATAGAGCCAGGATATTTCTGATTTCTATAATGAAAGCCCCGAGGTTCATGATGTAATTGCATTTTTGATCAGTTTTGTCTGTCGCCAAAACAAGAGATTTCCATTTCTTGTCTTTTGTATATTTTTTGGAGTCTATAAAAATGTTAGTCATTATGAAAAAGTATTACAGAAATCAATTATATTAACCTTTATTAGCTCGGCTGTTTTCGAAGAAAACGACGAGGTATTGTCATAGCTCTGGCGTCATCGTCGTGCAAAAACTTGGACATTTTGTAATATCTCTGTCATTACTGAACATATTTACTTGAAACTCGGACTAGTTGTTCATTATGAAAAGGGGAACTCATACCAATAGGTGAGGTAACCCTCAAAATATTTTTGGCGCAGTTATGCCCTTTTTTGGACTTAGAATTTTTGCAGCCGAGCGTTGGCACCCGCATGTGGTGCTCTTGTTCAACTTTTATGACAACCCCTGCCTTAGAGGGCCATGTATATCCAGATCAGATGGCTTCTGAAGAAGCCATTTATTCAGGATCTAGCTTGCAAATTTGAATGTTTGTTTGTTTGTTTTTATTGAGGTTTTACATCCCCATCAGCACTGTTTAGGTCATTTTGGAGACATTGCTTCCGATTTTGTGGGACTTTAACCATTTCATGAATACATAACATCAAGTAATTTGATTGGCTGATAGTCAGAAATGGGTGTGGCTAAACTAATTTTTACAGCAGGACAAGGGATGAGGACATTGTAAGCAGCTGTTAAAAGAATGACATATATTCCTTTTGGAATTTGGGAATTCAGAAGTATGACATTATTGGAACACTATAAGAATGTTTAAGCACTACAGAAAGTTCTGGAGCAGGTGACCCTTCAAAGATTAGGGGGCATATAGTTTTTGGTCTGTCTGTCTGTCCGTCTGTTTCTCTGTTTGTTTGTCCGCAAAAACCTTAACATCAGGCATAACTTTTGAATGGTAACTGATAGGGCTTTCATATTTCACATGTGCATTCCTTGTAACAAGACCTTTCAAGAGGTAGCATAAGTTTTGACCTCATGACCTTGACCTTGACATTTGACCTACTTTTGACCTCCTTTTTAAAAACTTTAACATTGGCCATAACTTTTGATTGGCAAGTGGTAGGGCTTTCATATTTCACATGTGCATTCCTTGTCACAAGACCTTTCTATTGGTACCAGAATTTTTGACCTCGTAACCTTGACCTTGACGTTTGACCTACTTTTTAAAAACTTTAACATTGGCCATGACTTTCGATTGGTAAGTGATAGGGCTTTCATTTTTCACATGTGCATTCTATGTCACAAGACCTGTCCAATGATCCCATAATTTTTTACCTTGTGACCTTGACCTACTTTTTTAAGAGTTGAACATTGGCCATACTTTTGGATTGCTTAGTGATACTGCTTTCATATTTAACATGCCCTGTCCTGGAGCATCAGTGTTTCACAAACACATCTTGTTTTATAGTGAAATGAGTTGACATTTCATGTGAATTGTCTGCCCTGCAGACAATTCACATGTAATGTCAAGCCCTACTTCCTATATTGAAATCAAAACATTAACACTGATTAAAGGCTGATTGTTTCTGAGGGTAAACAGGGACTTACACTATTGTGTTTTACCCTTAAATTCCTGTACTGTATGGAAACAGTGTCGGCTCGGCCCATCAGGGCTTGAAGAAATAGATTAATGGGCTGCATGATGCTTCCACGCAGAGCTGAAACCGACTGCACATGAGTACTGGTAAACCGCTAAGAGGTTCTAAGCCTGCCAAGGAAATGTTGTGCGAGTTGGACCATCCATACATATAAACCCTACTGGTTTCATTGGGTGGCAGGGCTTGAGATGTCATTTCATCTCAATGTCGGGTTAAAGTCCCACAAAATTTGAAGCAACGTCTCCAAAATGACCTTTACAGTGTTGACGTTTAGCCTCAAATCAAACAAACAAACATGAAAACAGTGTAGACCCTGATCAGATGCCACATTCTGTGGCATCTGATCTGGGTCTGCACTGTTTGCCACCAAACCCAGCACATGATTCCAGTCCAGAGTCTATGGATATCCCTCTTATGCAACAATCTGACCTCACAGAGACAAGAATAGCACAGCTATTTTCTATAAATAACCATTACCTGGAATTCCTACAAGTCAGTGATAGTCACACGGACTTAGCAGTGGAAAGCTACTGCACTTTATAACTTCGGGTTGACTGATAACTGATCGACCAAAAACCACCTGCTTGTAGGGAATAGATACTTTGAAAATGCCATCTCCTAGCAGTGAATTATGAGGGCCTTTAGGGTTTAGGAAATTGCAAGAAACTGTATTGACCCATTGTGTACTAGTGGACTTTTCCATGTTGGACAAGTCCATTTTGTCATATAAGGGGTATCGCGCATAGTTTTTCTTTTTATACCCCCACAAATGAAATTTGGGGGGGTATATAGGAGTGAGCTTGTCTGTCTGTCGGTCGGTCGGTCGGTCAGTCGGTCTGTTGACTTGGTTTCCAGACGATAACTCAAAAAGCCCTTCACCGATTTTTATAATTTTTGGTACACTGATGTAACATCATAAAATACAGGTCAAGTTCGATTTCCACTACAATTCGTCAATTTTCGACATAGTTATGGCCCCTTTAAAGTGAAAAAATTGCAAAATGCCACTGTTGTACCATCAAGGCAGTTTTTGTGGGGGTATTCATCACCTTTAGTGATAGTTTCTAGTTTATTCTATTTTTGACGGAAAATTCTGTTAGCAAATATTGCAGGCCCTGATCAGATGCCACAACTGTGGCGTCTGATCTGGGCGTGCACTGTCTGCCAAGGTACCACTTTAAGGGTTTCCCGCATGCAATGGGTTAAGGACTGTAGGTCCTATTCCTAATATAGGCATGTCAGGATTCTTAAGCATGGAAGACTATTGTGATATTTATGGCTGTGTGACTGTGAGGTGCAGCTTGGAAAAATGCTTGTCAAGTGGAGTCAAAGCACTAACAGCACAGTTTTTTTTTTCTGAGTGGAGGCTGGAGCAAAATTGGGTGCACTCTGATCAGGATCTACACTGTTTGTCATTCCATCTGCAAATTTGAGTCTCCTTGATGGATCGGGAAACAGATTTCTCAAAATTTTAGGAGAATTACGACAAGCCTATAAGGTGTCCTAATTTCTTGTTCCTTATGATAAGACACATTTAGTGATACCAACCATGGCGCCATTGGGTCCATGCCTTACCCCCTCTACTTCATAAAATGCCTAATGTTTTAGATACTGAGTCCACATGGGTGCTCATTTGGGTAGGGAGGTTAATTTGGGAGACTTTATAATTAGCAGATTAAAATATCCTGTTAACCCTTGTCTTGCTGATTATTCAGTTTAGCCACACCCATTTCTGTCTATCAGCCAATCAAATTACTTGATGTAATTTATTGCTACAAATTCATAAATTGAATGTCAAACAGTGTAGATCCTGATCAGATGGCTTCTTCAGAAGCCATCTGATCTGGATCTACACTGTTTGCAAAGATAGGGATTGTCGTGAACAGCAAGATAAGGGTTAAAATACATAGCTGCCATTGAACAGTGCGCACCTGAGCTCTAGTGAGCATAGTGGCCCATGGGCCTCTTGTTTCATGAGTGGAGGCTGGAGAAAAATTGGGTGCACTCTGATCAGGATCTACACTGCTTGTCATTTCATCTGCAACTTTGAGACTCCTTGAAGATCGTGAAACAGATTTGTCAAAATTTTAGGAGAATTACGGCAAGTCTTTAATATGTCCGAATTTCAAGGATTTTTATGACCGATTAAGTTTTGAAAACCACTTCCTGGTACTTGTGGTTCCTTTATTTTATTACACTTTGTTTATTAAACAGTACACAACACATTTTTTGTACACCCTTTAACCTTTATACATTGGTCAGTAATAATCACATGGTTCACAGCAACGAAGGGTTAACCCTTATCTTGCTGTTCACGACAACCCCTATCTTTGCAAACATTGTAGATCCAGATCAGATGGCTTCTGAAGAAGCCATCTGATCAGGATCTACACTGTTTGGTATTCAGTTTATGAATTTGTAGCAATAAATTACATCAAGTAATTTGATTGGTTGATAGACAGAAATGGGTGTGGCTTAAATGAATATTCAGCAAGAGAAGGGTTAACTTTTGGTAGATTGTCAAACTTTAACCCTTATCCCACTGCATACTGTCTTGTATTTTAATTAATTTAGCCACACCCATTTAGATTGCAACCAATCAAATTACTTGATGTAATGTATTCCTGCAATTTCACAAATTGAATGTCAGTGTAGATCCTGATCAGATGGCATTTGAAGAAGTCATTTGATCTGGTTCTACACTGTTTGCAAAGATAAGGTTTGTCATAAACAGCAGGATAAGTTTGTTGGTTTGTTTGATTTGAAGTTTAACGTCCCCCTCAACACTGTAAAGGTCATTTTGGAGACATTGCTTCCAATTTTGTGGGACTTTTACCCCACATTGAGATGAAATGACAGCTCAAGCCCTGTCGCCCAGAGAAACCAAAAGGGTTTATAAGCATGGACGGTCCGACACTCGCACCGCTTTGCCTGGGTAGGCTTAGATCCTCTAAGTGGTTTATCAGAACTCGTATGCGGGTTGGATTCAGCTCTGCGTGGAAGCATCATGCAGCCCATCTATTGGGTGGTTTGATGAGGCAAAGGTGCCATGTAACGTGTCTCTGGGACGTCCAACAAGTTTGGCAAGGCCTACTGTCCTTGCAGCAAGTAAGGGTAGAGGAGGATTGTTGTTTTTTCTTCCCTTTCTATACTTTCATTCATTTTCCTCTTTCTCACCTGTCCCACACTTTTATCTCCTCTACTTTATCCTCTCCCTTTCTCTGGGAGACGACACAAAATGACCGACAAGGGTTGATGTGACATTGAACATAAAACACTAACTAATAATGGAATACTTTTCATGGACAAAGGACATTATCTTGACCATGAAAAGTAGGAATACTATGAAAAGTAGGAATACTTTTCATGGTCAAGATAATGTCCTTTTTGAACTGTTTCTATTTCTTCTCCAAATACATTTAATGTATTTGGAGAAGAAATAGAAACAGTTGACAAAGGACATTGTCTTGACCATGAAAAGTATTCCATTAATGTAATTGGAAAGAAATAGAAACAGTTGACAAAGGACATTATCTTGACCATGAAAAGTATTCCATTAATGTATTTGGAGAAGAAATAGAAACAGTTGACAAAGGACATTATCGTGACCATGAAAAGTATTCCATCATTTGGTTGTAATACTTGAAAACCGGCCGCTAGTGAGTACTGGTAAACTAAGCCTGCCCAGGCAAAGTGATATGAGTTGGACCCACCTTGCATATAAACTGGCAGCAGGGCTTGAGATTTCATTTCAACTCAATGTCGGGTAAAAAGTCACACAGAAATTTAAGCAACATCTCCAAAATGACATAAATTACGTTGATGGGGACGTTAGAAACCATGTCGGCCAAAAGAAGAATATCTGTAGAGCTCAAAATTAATTCAATTATTCTCTTACTGCAATCCTATCCTAAGCGGATTCAGACCTCACAAAAATAAGTAGCATGATATGAATAACAGAATAAAAAACACATCAATATAGCCCAGAAGGTAAATCTAAATCGTCAGATGAAAGGAAAGAAAATGCTATAACAAGATTATTGTAATTAGTTTTCTGATAAAACAAAGACAAAGCCCCAAAAATTGTTCATTTGAAGCTGAATAGGATTATTTCTTACATGCTTATCAATGAAATATAGAGATTTCTCAGTGAAATCGAAATCGATATTGTCACTGTTTCAGTGACCATACGATTTTTA
Source organism: Lucinisca nassula (assembly GCA_963580285.1). Classification (NCBI taxonomy): domain Eukaryota; kingdom Metazoa; phylum Mollusca; class Bivalvia; order Lucinida; family Lucinidae; genus Lucinisca; species Lucinisca nassula. The sequence goes on from OY757016.1 coordinate 44,108,197, forward strand.
TTTTTCACTGTTAGTGTATTCGATGTATCATCCAAAAATTACATATATTCTCTGTTAGTTTTCAGTTAGCTTAGTTAACGTTATTAACATGTGTCAGAAATTAAATCATGTACATTTTCACGTCATTCAGGCATTGATGACGTCCCTTTTAGCACTCATGCAACATAATGCATGCGACCCCAGACAAGCTTAGCAACCATGGCAACAGCAGATATTATTTGAATGCAAATTTCAAGTGAATCATTTGATAGGCTGTTTTGCAGGTGTAGAATTTCAGTTTACACCCAGTATTACCCAATGAACCCTTCTCTTGCTGAATATTCAGTTAAGCCACACCCATTTCTGACTTTGAACCAATTGGATTACTTGATGTAATTTGTTCCTACAAATTCATAAACTGAATGTCAAACAGTGTAGATCCTGATCAGATGGCTTCTTCAGAAGCCATCTGATCTGGATCTTCACTGTTTCCAAATATAGGGGTTGTCGTGAACCTCAGTCGTGAACAGCATGATAAGAGTTAACATGTTGAACACCTCTAAATTGCCACTCGTGAAAATACTTCTTTTGGAGATCATTGCTATTTTGAATAACATTATAGAGATTGGTGATCATTCTCTCCCTGCTGATAATTCAAGAAGGGCAGTTGTCAGTTTCTGGCAAAAGAATGTGCAGCGTACTGGGTTAACCGTTTACTACCAAGGAAAAGTGTGGATAGCTAAACGGGCCTGCTCAAAAATGACATAAATAGTGTTGACTAGAGATGGGTGAAGTATGCAAATGATTCCTGGAGTGCTTCAGATTCTGCCTTAAATCTTAGCACCATGCAATCCAGTCTGTTTCTTCTAGCCCTGATGGGCTGGGACCTTTCTGCCTTTAATAACATTGTTGTCTGCTTTGGACCCCAGCAACAGTGTTATAAAGAGGTTGGGTGTGTGTACTAATATTTAGTGTATGTTTCCCAGTTAGAAAGAAGGAAAGAGTTATTAAAGAGATTAAAAATTTAATCTTGTTTTAAGTGATGAACGGTGACACTAGCAGTCCCCTTTTCATGTGACAGGCTTTGTTTGCTGACCTGGTCATGCAGATACCGCATGGTCTCGTCCCTGGCGAGACTGGTTCCACTTGGTTGATGTGTGATGCCCTTTTTTGGACACAGCTTCCTAGAAATCTAATATTAGCCTGTCCTGAATTTACATAACAGGTTTTTGCACACGGACCCTTCCAGGGAGTCTTGGGATAGATGCTCCTATCCAATCAGGAACCAATAGCAATTATAGTGGACCAATGGAACCAGTCTTATATATCTGGCGGCAAGGTCATCCTAGCTCGCGCATCAGTTTGAAAATATACACTCTCAGCACATGATCTTTGCTCTTGTGATAAAAAACTTGATTCCTACCTTGGGAACTTTTCTCCCAACCCACCCGCCCTTACTGCAAAGCTCTGGGGCAGGTTCGATGTTTCTACTAGTTCGCCGTTCAGTCAACCAATTTGGCTACATGTTACTAGACAGCCATACCTTTATCATGTCAGATGTTTACCATTATTGATATCATTATCCTCATTATTATTAGTATCATTATCATTATTATTACTATTTTATTATTACTGTTATTAGTACCTATATGGTTGGTGTTGTGGAGTAGTTTAGTTTGTAGATTATGTAGTTGGGCCATGTATAATAAAGTATGACGGTGTGGCGCAAGAGCTTATAGGACGCTAACTTGCAATTGGACTGCATTGTGCATAGACTTCAGGAGTACATTTATTTATATTCATTATCGCGCTTTGGAGTTACACATAGATATATACATAGTGAATAAGGAATGTGGAAGCATTCTGTGATAGTGACACTGAGGACAATGCATAATGAAGTACAGTGTTGACGGGGACGTTAAACCTCAAATCAAACAAACAAATCCAAAAATAACTCGTTTGATGAACTCCAAGTGAGGATTCGTTGAGTGTAAGGACACGGTTCAACATAAGTGATAGACCCCTGGGGTGACTTTGGTGTGTCCACACACACACACATACAATATTTGCCTTACTAACACTGTCAGAGGTATTTTGAAAAATTTATTAGGCATTCTGTCTCATGTTGGTATTTGCTTTGTACATGTATGTATTCACATGCACAAATTTTTAACAAAAATTTTCAAAATATATATGGCCCTATGTCCCAAAAAGGTTTTCATAGTTGTTTCTTACTGCATGCGTTGGATGAATTGAGCCTAGCACACCTACCAGTGTAGGTATGGATGGCTCGATTCATTATATAAAATTGAGTGAGTAAGTTAACCATCATTCTGCTTAATATGGACATAAACACTTTCAAGAAATTTATTGTCTATTTATTGCTGTTTGCCAACGTAAAGAAAATCTTTTACCAAATTAGAACAAAAATCTTGTCGTAGCAACAATAATCTTTGATACTTTACTGCCATACTTGGAAAACAATCCTTCAGTTTTATTGTTTTTCTCCCGTTTCCATGGAAATCCAAGAACTTACATATCCTCAGGATAATTTAGCTTTTGTCTATCAAGGGAGATAATTAATACATTTTATACCTTTCTGGAAGAAGACTTTTAGACTTTTATTGTTCTTTGCTTATTTATTGCTCGTTACTTGATCTCTGTAGGTTTGATTAGCGTCGTTTTTGTCTTGTGTTCATTGTCTATCGGAAAACCCTTTTACTGAAAATATTCCAAATATTTGAACACTAACGATTTTTTTCTGAAATTCCAATGAACAGGTTTTTAATACCACAGTAGATGTGCTGTTAGAACCTGTTGATATTATAGCAAACAGTATTGGCCCTGATCAGACTGCTCCTGCAGGAGCAGTCTGATCTGGGTCAATACTGTTTGCTGATTTGGGAACAGCCTGATCCTGGTTGACACTAATATATTTGTCAAGGCTGGTCTGTTTATCATCTCTATTTACGGTGTCTATGGTAGTGATAGTAGCTACTTTTGCGGCATTGTCATCGAACTAGTATTGATAATTCCGTTGTTTTCATGTCGTTCATTTGCACTTGCACGAAGCTCTGCAGCCATAAAACATTTGGAATTGGTTCTAGAATGACTGAGGACAGGTTGTTTCCTGTCAGCGCCACTAAGATTTTTCTTGATTTATGTCAAAGTGAAAGTTGTATATGGAATGCTCTTATTAACTTGCCTTACCGTTCTTTGGCTTCCATGACATTGAGTCAGGAAAAAAAGAACAGGAGAACATGTCCATCCAAATTTGATTAAAAAAAATAAATAAATTGGTTGGTGGACAGAGTTGCATTTGTAATCAGTTTCATCTTCTACTTGTTCATCCAGTCAGTCATGCTTTTCCTTGCTTTAAGCTCTTTGATTAGTTTGTATGTTTGTTTGAATTGAGGTTCAACGTCCCCGTCAACACTATTTAGGTCATTTTTGGAGATGCTGCTTCCAATTTTCTGGGAATTTTACCTGACATTGAGATGAAATGACATCTCAAGCCCTGCCACCCGATGAAACCAAAAGGCTTATATGCATTGGGCTCACACCACTTTACCTGGGCAGGCTTAGTCCTTCTAAGCAGTTTACCAGTACTCACGTATGGTTAGTTTTGATAAGCTCTGGATGGAAGCGCCATGCATCCCAATTTATTTCTCCAAGCCCCGATGGGCGGGGGCGAAACTCTTGATTAGCCCAGAGGCTAAAGACTGCTCCTGTCAAGATAATTTTACTAATTTTGAGCCAATCGTTAATCTGAGGTGGGCAAAAACTGGAGTTCCAGGAGAAAAAACAACAACAAAAAAATGATATACCTAAACGTCCATTGCAGAAAGTGACAAAATGGGTAAAACTTAACAGGAGTTGTTTTCTCAATTCGCATATTGTACACAGTGATAATACTAATTACCAGGACCACCCTGAATAAATAAAATGGTGGACATTTATTATAAGAAGTAAAAAAAAAAAGATTTTCTTAGTGAAGATGAAATATTTTGTCAGAATACCATGAGTGTTCTTTGATGTCTTTTTTTTTTTCGGCAATATTCTATTTTTTCTGACAAATTTCGTAACCAGAAAAAAACTGAACACGTCCAATATGAAATACAACACTTGCGACTTTTATTATGCTTTTTAAAAGTAAATTCGTTTTCGGCTTTTTTTCATTCTTTTATATTTAAACCCTAAACTGCCAATCAAAACATTTGCAGATTATTAAATAATAATACTTATTAATACTTCTGGTATAAATGGCGGAAGATGTCTTGTCTATAATACTAGGTACCTGTACTGGGACAGACAGGCCTAATCAAACAGTGCAGACCCAGATCACAGTCTGATCAGGGTCTACACTGTTTGCCATTGTATCTGCACTTTTTGGACTCCTTGTTGGATCATGAAACAAATTTGTTAAAATTTTAGGAGAATATGTGTCCAAAATTTTAGGATTTTTTTTACGGTATTTCTGTTTATTTTTATGAGAAAATAGACAGCCCCCGCCCATAGGGGCTTGAAGAAATATATGGGCTGCATGATGCTTCCACGCAGAGCTGAATCCGGCCCCCACACTAGTACTGGTAAACCGCTTAGAGGATCTAAGCCTGTCCAGGAACCACGGTGCGAGGCGGACCGTCCATGTTAATAAACCCTTTTGGTTTCATTGGGCGACAGGGCTTGAGATGTCATTTCATCTCAATGTCGGGTAAAAGTCCCACAAAATTGGAAGCAATGTCTCCAAAATGACCTTTACAGTGTTGACGGGGACGTTAAACCTCAAATCAAACAAACAAAACAAATGAGAAAATAGGGCTTGAATTGTCTGTCAGCAATCTCAGCATTTGGACTTGCCTCTTTTTGAGTATTTCTGTCCTTAAAATGGGTAAACCAAGCAAAGTATGACACTTTGTTAAACCTTATTCATTTTTAATTTTTTCTCAGACAAATATTTCTGCCTTATTTTTAAGAGAAAATACAGCTTAATATTAATACATTTGAATTGTCTGTCGGGCAGACATAAATGTCAGCCCTGAGTTACTTCTAAATAAAAATAAAATTGACGTCCTCAGCGGTCTTGATTGGTCTTTTTAGGGTTAGTTTAAGTTGTCCTTATGCATGTTATGTGGTGGTATCATTATTGATAAAAGCAAAGTTCACCCTTATCCTGCTGAATAAATTAATTTTGCCACACCCATCTCTGACTATCCTTCATTCAAATTACTTAATATAATGTATTCATTCCATTCACAAACTGCATGACAAACAGTGTAGATCCTGATCGGATGGCTTTTTCAGAAGCCATCTGATCTGGATCTTCACTGTTTACAAAGGTAGGGGCTGTCATGTTTGCAAAGGTAGGGGCTGTCATGTTCAGCACGATAACATTTAATTTAAGTTTTCCTTATGTGGAAGTATTATTTATTATCCATAAAAACATCATTATCCATAAAAGCACAGTTAAAGGTCAGTTTTTATCAAACGGGAGTTACGATTGCCCCGAGGATTCAGATGTTTTTCTCATTATTTTTCATTTAGTAAACACCTCCTTAATGGTCGTAATGTCCGTTAAGGTGTGATAGCTAATTATCCGCAGACAATAAATGGATGTTCGGATGCTCAGGGCCACGAAGTTTGATGTCACATGGGGTAAAGCACAGAATTTATGTGGCAAGTTTGGTGCGGGTTGAGGATTTTGTTCACCTCAGCCAAAAGTTCTCCTCAAGCTTAGCGGTGATTCAAGCACTACAGAAAATTTCAGAGCAGATGACAAGTGATTTTGGGCTTGACATTTCACATGAATCATCTCCAGGGTTTCCCGAAGCCTTCAAGACAGCCCAGTCAACCTTTTACAGATAAAATTCCTTACACAGCAGTCCAAGAAAAGTTTGGCTATAATACAAATTTCCCTATTTTGTGCTTAGCATATTTTGTCTATCTACAGTAAAATTCCTATATTAAGACCACCTTTGGGACTGTTCAAAAGTGGTCCTTAAGACCACTTTTGAACAGTCCTAAAGGTGGTCTTCCATGAGAGCAGATTCTAAGCATGTGCCTAAAACCTTCTGAATATGCCTTTAAAAGCATAATTTGTCTTAATTTTAGGTGGTCTTAATAGCAGAACTGTACTTCCACTGTACTTATACTGCGATGGGTCACATTTGACCATTACTCATAAGTGGACATTATGTACACCAGAGGATGAAAGCCTACACAGTAATCATGTAATTACGGCAGGGGTCTTTAACCTGGACAGGGGATGACTCTCCCTGCACAGGGGGCCTCCAGATAACACCCTGTGCACGTTTTGACATTTATCCCTGCAAATAATACCAATGGTGCATGTTTGGACACCTAAATAATTACCGCCACCAGGGATCGAACCTGGTGCCTCTACCATCAGAGGCAAGTGCACTAACCACTGAGCTATCATGCTCCTGATCAGGTGGACATTAGCAATACAGCTCAGATTCATTGTGTCAGTTGTCAACCCAAATAATGGGTTGATGTTCTAAGGAAATGTTCCCAACATGTAAACAACATTGGGTTAAACATCCCAATCCAAGGGTCAGGTTTTGAGGCAAAACAAAGATAAATATTTATATAGGGTTTATTTTACCTTGCTCTTTATAAAGTAAGATAAATTAGAAGATATAATGTTTCAGCATATTGGAATGTTGACCATCATTTAACTTAATGGCTAGGTGTATAGTCTTTCAAAATGCAGTGAGACGTGACTGCACTTTTAATTTTGGACTCGTCCGTGTTTTAGGTAAGTCGCCTGCAGTGGGTATTTTTTACACTGGGCGATAGTTACCGTCATATTCTTAAACTTGCGCACTGTTTAACCAGATTGACGATCAGTCGAGACAGTCTAGTAACAAGTCTCTCATCTTGGAGATCTAGGGTTCGAATCTTAGGCAGATGTTTTTTTTTTTTGTTTTTTTTTTTTTTTACTTTTTCTTAACATTTTTTTTCGTACATATAAAATTGGAGCACAGGAGATGTTTGTTTGTTTGTTTGTTCGATTGATTGGAGGTTTATTGTCCCCGTCAAGTTTGGAGAAGTTGCTTCCAGTTTTGTGGAGTTTTTACCCGACATAGAGATGAAATGACATCTCAAGCCCTGCCACCCAATAAAACTAAACGGGTTTAATAAATATGGACGGTCCAACCCGCACCACTTTGCCTGGGCAGGCTCGGACTTACTAAGCGGTTTACCATTGCTCATGTGTCGTTAGTTTCAGATCCGCTTGAAAGCATCGTGCGGCTCGAACTATTTCTCAAAGCCCGGATGGGCGGTGCCATCACATTAGATGTATATTCATTTTATTGAAAGGATGGAACGAGCACAAACGAATCGTTGTAGCTCGGATTCAAGAGGTATTATCAAAAATGTTACTATGATTGAACGTACGTTCACAGCCGTCAGTGAAGGCAAATGCGCTGTTGAAATGAATCTGAAATAGTTTTTTTTTTTTAATTTGGCTTTTACGGCCCAGGCATCACTATTTATGTCATTTTTGAGCCGGTCAGTTTACTAATCCACACTTATCCTGGGCAAGCTTATAGGTAAGCGGTTAACCAGTACAGTGCACATTCTTTCCCCAGAAACTAACAACTGCCCTTCTTGAATCATCGGAAGGAAGGGAATGGCCATCGAAAAGATTTCATGATTAATCTCCATGGGAAAGAATGTTGCTGACCCCGGCAGGTATCGAGCCCGCGTCCTATTGACCACCAGTCATACGCGCATCCGACTGAACTACCGAGGCCGGCATCCAAAAGATTTACAATGACATAAAAATATAATTGTTGAACATTAAACAAAGGAAACAAAATATTAAGGAGGTAAATATAAAAAAATAAAGATAATAACTTTAAACATAAAAAAGATAAAATAAAAATGAAACATTAAATATAAAAGAAATGTGCCACATAAAAAAGATAAAATAAAAATGAAACATTAAATATATATATAAAAAAATGTGCCACTGGGACTCGAACCCTCGCCAAAAAATTTTTAGTGTGACTAGCAATACATCGCATTAACCGCTCGACCAAGACTTCTAGGTAGAAATTATTCAAACATTGATTTATATCTTTAAAATCCCGAGAAAAAAGGTATCCGAAACCTGCTTCCCCTAAAAAATGGAATCGACTCGTCACGCTTAAACTTTGAACTCTCAAAGGTCGTTGATAAACTATAGTGGATGTAAAATTGGCTACCTCTATATTGTCCAGGTAGGCTTCTGTTTTTTCTTACCTATTGTATACTAGTGGACTCTTCCATTTCTATATTTTGTTTGTTTGAATTGGGGTTTAACGTCCGTGTCAACACTATTGAACCTATTTAGTACCCCGGAAACCCCTAAAGGGGTAATTGGCAAACAGTGCAGGCCCAGACCAGACACCGCAGAACGCGGCGTCTGATCCGGGCCTCCACTGTTTGCAAAAAGGTCAGCCATTGTCCCAATCAGTTATGAAGATAACACCGCCTGACACCCCCAAATTTTGAAATGGACTTGTGCTATATATAAGGACGAAGATTCCATTTGGTACAAAAAGGGTTACGTCATTTTTGAGATGTTGCTTCTCATTTGATGGGACTTTTACCAGACATTGAGGTGAAATGAGATCTCAAGCCCTGCTGCCCAATGAAAGAAGGCTTATATGCATTGGACGATCTGACTCACACCGCTTTACCTGGGCAGGCTTAGTCCTTCTAAGAAGTTTACCAGTACTCGTGTGTGGTCAGATTCAGCTCTGCGTGGAAGCATCATGCAGCGCATCAATTTCTTCAAGCCCTGATGGGCAGGGGCCGGCTTCTGTTTTGTTACCTTCAAAATACTAAAGTAGTGGTTAAGATCGCTGAATAGTTAGGTCTCTCACAGCTGTGGTTCGAGCCTTAATGCTCCCATCATGTGAGACTCTGCAACGGAAGGTCCGGTGATTTTTCTCTGGGTACTTTGGTTTGCGCCTGCCTCTGATTTAAGAATGGCTCAATACAAGTGAAATAATCTTGATGGGGCCTAATACCAAAACCAACTAACACGAACTTTGATCACTAAAATACATGCACACAAATATTTTGCTGAAAAACAAATGAGTGTTGCTTTTGCAAATCTGATCTGGGTCCACACTGTTTGCCTGTATGAAAAAATATTTCTAAAAAGTTTGCAAGAAGATTCAGCAGATGACATAATCAGATGTAGTTTTTCTCAGCATCTTAAGGGTTCTGATAAAAAAAAAAGATATTTATTCTTGTTTCAGCATCAAACATAGTTTGTGGGTGCACATTAACACTGCCTCAATGAGGCAGTTCTAAAGATCGGGTACATAAAATCTATGTTTTGGAGAAGAAAGAATCATTATTATATACCCCAGTAAACCTTAGTTTTCTTCATATGTGGGATTATATGTGGGATTTACAGATACGTTGAATAATTGCATGGACTTATTTACATGATTCAGATCATCAGTCCTTGTACTGTTAGGACTGGCAGGTTTTGGGTCTATTGTTTGTCAGTCGACACAAAATTACTAAGCACCGAAGCTCTTCAGTGCTGATGTTCACGTGACTACCACTGATTTGTAGGAAACCCAGGTAATGCTTATTAATAGAAAATAGCTTCACAATTCTTATTGCTCTGAGGTCAGAGTGTTGCATAAGAGGGTTATCTGGCCCCAAGGTTATAAACTTTTTTATGCTCAACTCAGCTGAGCATGAAATTTATAAAGCTCATAAATAACAAAGAGGCAAGTTTTGTCCTCAGACCAGAACAAAATGTCATTTATTCTGCTCATAAATTTTAAAATGCATGCAGAATAAACTTCTCAAGTGAGTTGAGCATGAAAAATGTTATATAACCTCGGGGCCTGGACTGGAATCATGCGTTGGTTTGGCAAACAGTGTACACCCAGATCAGACACCTTATCAAGGTTTACACTGTTTGCTTACAGTGCAGGAATTATAAAAAAGGTGTGTCTGATCAGGGTCTACACTGTTCTCTTACGATAGGAATTTAAGCGTCAGATACCCCAGAACACATATCTGATAAGGGTCTAATTCTTTGCTTACAGCACAAGAATGTAATGGTTAAACGAAATGTTTACAGTCTTAAGTCACTGTTTAGGATACACTCAGAGACAATGGATCCACCTGTGCTGTCAGTGCTTTGATTGTATAGGGCAGACATAACATTGCTGCAAAATAGAGGTGTTTTACAGTAATCTATTGAATCAGATGCTGTTTAAAAACACATAGATATGACTAACACATTGAACCATGGTATGACTGAAATTTCCAAGCATGAACACAATCAAAGTTCTGTTATTGATAGTATCTCCTTGCTGGCTGCTTATTGTGTGCTGTATCATTGTTAGCAAGATTAATGTTGTCTAGCTTTGATTACATTGACACATTTTGACAAATTACTCGCTCTCTGCTCCCAGAAGCCTCCTACAGGTGTCAGAGAATTGATCTGCAATGTCAGATGCGCTTCTCCAGAAAAACTTGTCGCAAAAAAGCCGATAATTATAGCTCGTGTTTTTGCGTTTTCATCTTGCATGTTGAAAGTTCAAAGTTATGAACCATCATTGATTTGGAGTTCATTTTTTGTTCTTAACCGTTATCCTGCTGAACACGACAAAACAGTGTAGATCCTGATCGGATGGCTTCTGAAGAAGCCATCTGATCAGGCTCCACCCTGTTTGTCATGCAATTTGTGATTTGAATCTATACATAATATTAAGTGATTTGATTGGTTAAAAGTCAGAAATATAATTAAGAATTTAATTGCATTTAGACGGATAAACAATGGTGCGTCTTGTTGATTTGAACGCACATTAACCTCCCGTTATCAGTTCACGGGGGTCTTGGGTAGTCCGCTCTGAACGCTGGCCAGTTTCTTTGTTTGCTGCGTTGCGCGATGTATGGATTTTAATCCCACCCCATCTTTGGATCCCACCCATTTATTTAAATTTATTTATTGATTTATTTTTATTGCTAACTTTATTTGCTTTTATTATTATTAGCATCATCATTTTATTATTATTATTATTATTATTATTATTATTATTATTATAACTATACTTTAGAGTATATTTTTGCAGGTGGCATGCTCCAATCATTTTATCTAATTAAACATGTGAATTTGCACGACGCTAAGCTTGCGCAATTCTCTATCTGTAATTGTTTGAAATATGTTGCGTCACGTATTCATAATGTATGTGTGTTTATGCTTTATTATGTAAGCGCGCTTTTCTGTAGTAGGAGCCATAGTTAGTTATGTAATAAAGCTCCCTTTTACCCCCCTGAACTGTGTTGGTTATTTGTTTAAATTGGTGTGGCTTAATTTATTCAGCAGGAATGGGTTTATATCACGAAATAAAATTCTAGAGCAGAGAATTCATATTTAATGTCAAGCCTGAATTTTCTTAAGAAAAAAAAAGTAGAAAGAAATTAAATAAGTTGAAAATGCCATTGGCTGGTCATGTTTGTTGCATTTAATTTTAATGGCAATTCAGTTATGTTGTTGCTTAATTGGTAGACAATTCACATGAAATGTGAAGATTTATTTTTTCTGAAATATATGAAGACAAAAAAACAATAGATTTTCATCTGCTAAAGAATTTTTCTTCACTCATCAAAGGTCAAGTCAGGGTGTAAACTAAAAGTGTGTCTTCTGGGTTTTTAAACAAAATTCTCACACTGCCATTCTTCTTATCATAATAAACTTTATCAGATTCAGATTCATTCTTTCTGATTACCCATCTGGCTACTGTAACTAAATAATGAGTAGTCAGTTTTTTTAGCCAATCACTTAGTAGGGAGCCCTTCAGTTCCAGTTTCCCATGATCATTTTTCAGCCAATAAGATCAGAATAAATGACTACCCAGAATGCATCAGAAACTCCATACTTAGCTGACATTTTGAAAAATGATTTTGATGAGTTAAGAAGAGGAAGTAATTTGGTTTATCAGCTCTGGCCACTTATTCTGTTCTGTTTTGTTTTAGGTGCCACTTTTAAAATTTTACATGTGTTGGTTCTTTGGCATCTCTTAAGCCTCCAAGATGAAAGAAGCCATTAATGAGATTATTAATGAAAATATTTATCTTGTACAGTATCCCAGTAGGATGGTTCAAGGAACTTTTACCATGTTTAAACCAGCAATGGAGACCAAAGCATAACTGTTGGTTTGGACAACCATTTTTAATGGGCATCAAAATGTTAATTTTTGTAAGTTGTGCAACCTCAGCTTCTAGAATTGAAATTAATTTAACTAATTTTATTTGAGTAACAAAATCTTCTAAACTGCTGAGCACAGGGAGGTGTTTGTATCTTTTAATGCTAAAATCTGCCAAAGTAGATTGTTTGGTTTCTCAAGAATAAAAATTTAAATCCGCCATAGACCAGAATATCTATGCATGCTGATCCATCTAAACACACAAGAAGCTATATACTTTCAGTGTAGTCTTCATCAACTTGCAAAGACTTTTACATCTGGTTAACTATGAGCACCCTTGCGAAAACCACAATAGTAGGAAACATTGGAGTTAATTTACTATGGATTTTTATACTTGTTAGAGCTGCCTCAATGAGGTGGTTCCAACAAGCACCACAATAAATGTTTGGTGATAGAATAAGAAAAATTTTGCAAAAAAATGGCCATCTGAAAAATGCTAGCTCCAAACAAAAAAATTTTGGGTAAGAAAAGCAGATCCTGAAAAACCAGAAGTTGTACATGTACTTACTAGAAGAAGCTTCGGTACCATAGACTAAGCAAAGCCTTTTCAAAATTTTATAGACGCCATTCTGATTTAATTTCAAAATTCAATATTGGACTTAAATCTCTTCTGCAACAAGGTCTATCGGAACCCGAATTTTATGGTGACTTAGTATATAAATTCAGAAAAATATATAACCGCAATGACTTCAGCACCCAATTTCGTAAAATCATTCTTCGATATAAAAAGATTGGATACAACATGGATGTTATACGACAGACTGCATGCATGGTAGTTAACCCAATCACGGTTGGCAACTTTGCTTCCCTCTTTAATTGCACGCCGGTGGGTCAGGCCTCAGATTCTATGACGGCTCCAACGTAAAGGCTTATTGAGAATTAGAGAGATCTAATTCAAGGTAATGTTGGTTGGTGCATGATGCTCTGTCTCTGGTTGGGCCCATCGGAGTCTAACTGTTGGTTTTCTTTTGCTCCAGCATTTCAGTGGTTTATTGCTGTCGAGTCCTCACCGTTGTGTCATCTCTGTGGTTCTTTGATTTTTTGTGTTCACGGGGATGTTGCACTGATGAGTTAGGAGGCCTTCATGCGGACTGAACAAATTATTTGTCTAAATCGCGACGGAAGTAAGGGCGAGGATTGTGGCCACGTAAAATCGATTTAAGCCCCCCAGTGGAAATCTTTCCACTGACCGTTCCAAGGCGGTTCTTTTGTGGCGGTTTATTTATGGTGTTGTTTGTTATTTACTGTGTGTATCACTTGTGTCTTTATTTTGGATGGCCATATGGCCATTTTGTGGGAAAGTAACTGTCCTTATGGCCTTCCTTTGTTTAGGTTTCCATTATGGTCTGGTCGCTTAATGTTTGTGTTTCTTTCCCTTTGGTGTCTTTGATGGGTGGAGTAACTGTAAGTTAATTGTATCGATTCCTGATATTTGTTTTACTTCTACTTAGTCTTTGAGTGTGTGTCACTTATACTTTTTTGTTTTGGATAGCCAATTGGCCATTTTATGGGAAAGTAACTGTCCTTTTGGCTTTCCCCTGGTTGTGTTTCCATTAGAGTCTTGTTAATTGTTTCATGTTGTGTTTCTTTCCCTTGGTGTAGCTGATGGGAGCTGTGGGTTAATTGTATGGATTCCCGATCATTGCCTTCCTTTCTATTTTAAATAAAAAACTAAAAGGTAGTCTTGGGAGAAAACACACAAACACACACACAAGAACAAAAATCTGAGGTTCAAGTTTGGCAAACTGAAAAGAGAACAAGCAAGTATTGTATCTGACCTTATGATACTAAACGGTTTCTATTTCCAATCTACAAGTAGATTAAGCAATCATTCAGTTGGACAAGCACATTTGGCTTAGGTTTCCCTGCTGCCAAAGGAACCTCTTAAAATAATTAATCACATTAGAAGGACTACAATTTCTCATGTTGACTTACCAAGAGTTAGAAATGAGAAGCTGCCCCAAAGCAAACATGGGTAATTTTAAACTTACAGTAGTCCATGTGGGAATAAAATAAATTGTAACTGACCTCATTGTGATGATTGTGTTTAGCTTCAATCACTAGCTTCTTGTTATTTGAAAGAACAGAACTGAACAAAAGGCTGATGAACTCCAGCCACACATATATGACATAAGAGAATACAAAGCATATACACCACAACCTCTATATAACACTATTGATGGAGTCCAAAGCAGAAACTGTGTTAGTTAAACAACCATGTTATATCCAAACAAAAATGTATAGATTATATAGAAAAATGACCATTTATGGTCATTTTTCTATATAATCTATACATTTTTGGGATCCATCTGGAAACCGTGTTATATCCAATACCATGTTATTATGAACCGCGTTATAACAGGGTTGTGGCGTATGTGTTTATACATAGAAATGACAAGAGATACTATATATACAATTTGATTTTTTTTTATTTTATTGTGATGCGACAAGTACACCACAAGTCATTATAACACAATTCATTATAACACAGTTTTGGGTATAACATGGTTTCAAGATAGATCCCAAAAATGTATAGATTAAATAGAAAAATAAATGGTCATCTTCCTATATAATCTATACATTTTTGTTTGGATATAACACAATTGTTTAACAAACACCATTTCTGCTTTGGTTGTGGTGTAGCAGGGAGGTTGTTTTTGTCGATTGAATTTTTTTCACTTACACTTAAAAACATTTTTATTGTAAGCTAATTAATTAGCTTTTGTTTATTCCTGCTTTGTACAGAATTATCATAACAAATTTTGCAAGGCTAAAAGCTTTTTAATTGTGATTTAATTCAGTATGTTAGGTTGGTGGTAATAAAAAGCTTTCATTTTAAGTATGTCTCTGTGCCTTAAAATAGGACTATGAAAGCAAGTAGTGGAATTCATCTCCAGTTTCAGCTTTTTGGAACATCCATTCTCTTTTAAGAGGTTTAACTGGATCTCCTTTTTGTAACACTCTCATTTGAGGTTTGACTGACTCCCTTATATGCAAAGGTTATGATTGGCAATTTAAGGGTTTAAACTGTTTGAGTTCTACAAAAACACCAGAGAGGTAATCTTAATTTTTGTTAGCTCACCTGACCGAAGGTCATGGTGAGCTTTTGTGACAGTAAGATGTCCGGCGTCGTCGTGCGTCGTCCGTCGTCCGTCGTCCGTCGTGCGTCGTCCGTGCGTAAACTTTTTCTTGTGAACACACTAGAGGCCACAGTTTTGGTCCAATTATCATCAAACTTGCTTAGAATGATAATCATGACAATATCTCGGTCAAGTTCGAATTTGGGTCATGTCGGGTAAAAAAGTAGGTCAGTAGGTCAAATCATAGAAAAACCTTGTGAACACTCGAGAGGCCACAATTTTGGTCCAATCATCATCAAACTTGCTCAGAATGATCATTGTGACAATATTTTAGTGAAGTTTGAATATGGATCATGTCGGCTTAAAAAGTAGGTCAGCGGGTCAAATCATAGAAAAACCTTGTGAACACCCTAGAGGCCACAATTTTGGTCCAATCATAATCAAACTTGCTCAGAATGATCATCATGACAATATCTTGGTCAAGTTCGAATATGGGTCATGTCCGGTCAAAAAGTAGGTCAGTAGGTCAAATCATAGAAAAACCTTGTGAACACTCTGAAGGCCACTGTTTTGGTCCAATTATCATGAAACTTGCTCAGAATGACCATTGTGACAATATTTCAGTCCAGTTCGAATATGGGTCATATCGGGTTAAAAAGTAGGTCAGCGGGTCAAATCATATAAAAACCTTGTGAACACCCTAGGGGCCACAATTTTGGTCCAATCATAATCAAACTTGCTCAGAATGATCATCATGACAATATCTCGGTCAAGTTTGAATATGGGTCATGTCCGGTTGAAAAGTAGGTCAGTAGGTCAAATCATAGAAAAACCTTGTGAATACTCAGGAGGCCACAAGTTTGGTTAAATCATTAATCTTGCTCAGAATGGTCATTGTGACAATATCTTGGCTAAGTTTGAATAAAGGTCTTTTCGGGTCAAAAAGTAGGTCAGTAGGTCAAATTAAAGAAAAAACTTGTGAACACTCTAGTTTTACATAGACTTATATAGGGAAAATCTTTAAAAATCCTTTTCTCTGAAACCACAAGGCCTAGGTCTTTTATATTTGGTATGAAGCTTCATCTAAAAGACCCCTAACAAGATTATTCAAATGATAGTGCTGAGGCCAAAAATGTCCCCGCCCCCGGGCCCTTTGGTTTTACATAGGCTTATATAGGGAAAATCTTTAAAAATCTTCTGCTCTGAAGCTGCAAGGCCCAGGACTTTGATATTTGGTATTAAGCTTTATCTAGTGGACCCCTACCAAGATTGTTCAAATTATAGTGCTGGGGCAAAAAATGCCCCCGTTCCGGGGCCCTTTGGTTTTACATGGCCTTATATAGGGAAAATCTTTAAAAATCTTCTTCTCTGAAACCGCAAGGTCCAGGACTTTGATATTTAGAATGAAGCTTCATCCATTGGACCTCTACCAAGATTGTTCAAATTATCGCCCTTGGGCCAAAAATGCCCCCGCTCAGGGGCCCTTTGTTTTTACATAGACTTATATAGGGAAAATCTTTAAAAATCCTTTTCTCTGAAACCACAAGGCCTAGGTCTTTTATATTTGGTATGAAGCTTCATCTAAAAGACCCCTAACAAGATTATTCAAATGATAGTGCTGAGGCCAAAAATGTCCCCACCCCCGGGCCCTTTGGTTTTACATAGGCTTATATAGGGAAAATCTTTAAAAATCTTCTGCTCTGAAACTGCAAGGCCCAGGACTTTGATATTTGGTATTAAGCTTTATCTAGTGGACCCCTACCAAGATTGTTCAAATTATAGTGCTGGGGCAAAAAAAGCCTCCACCTGGGGCCCTTTGGTTTTACATAGGCTTATATAGGGAAAATCTTTAAAAATCTTCTTCTCTGAAACCGCAAGGCCCAGGACTTTGATATTTTGTATGAAGCTTCATCTAGTGGACCCCTACCAAGATTGTTCAAATTATAGCCCTTGGGCCAAAAATCCCCCTGCTCAGGGGCCCTTTGGTTTTACATAGACTTATATAGGGAAAATCTTTAAAAATCTTCTTCTCTGAAACCGCAAGGTCCAGGACTTTGATATTTAGAATGAAGCTTCATCCAATGGACCTCTACCAAGATTGTTCAAACTATCGCCCTTGGGCCAAAAATGCCCCCGCTCAGGGGCCCTTTGTTTTTACATAGACTTATATAGGGAAAATCTTTAAAAATCCTTTTCTCTGAAACCACAAGGCCTAGGTCTTTTATATTTGGTATGAAGCTTCATCTAAAAGACCCCTAACAAGATTATTCAAATGATAGTGCTGAGGCCAAAAATGTCCCCGCCGCCGGGCCCTTTGGTTTTACATAGGCTTATATAGGGAAAATCTTTAAAAATCTTCTGCTCTGAAACTGCAAGGCCCAGGACTTTGATATTTGGAATTAAGCTTTATCTAGTGGACCCCTACCAAGATTGTTCAAATTATAGTGCTGGGGCAAAAAAAGCCTCCGACTGGGACCCTTTGGTTTTACATGGCCTTATATAGGGAAAATCTTTAAAAATCTTCTTCTCTGAAATCGCAAGGCCCAGGACTTTGATATTTTGTATGAAGCTTCATCTAGTGGACCCCTACCAAGATTGTTCAAATTATAGCCCTTGGGCCAAAAATGCCCCCGCTCAGGGGCCCTTTGGTTTTACATAGACTTATATAGGGAAAATCTTTAAAAATCTTCTTCTCTGAAACCACAAGGCCTAGGTCTTTTATATTTGGTATGAAGCTTCTTCTAAAGGACCCCTACCAAGATGATTCAAATTATAGTGCTGGGGCCATTAGTGGCCCCGTCCCGGGGCCCTTTGGTTTTACATAGACTTATATAGGGATAATCTTTAAAAATCTTCTCTGAAACCACAAGGCCCAGGACTTTGAAATTTGGTATGAAGTTGCATCTAATGGACCTCTACCAAGATTGTTAAAATTATAGCCCTGGGGCCAAAAATGCCCCCACTCTGGGGCCCTATGGTTTTACATAGACTTACATGGGGAAAATCTTCAAAAATCTTCTTCTCTGAAACCACAAGGCCTGGGTCTTTGATATTTGGTATGAAGCTGCATCTAGTGGACCTCTATCAAAATTATTCAAATTATAGCCCTGGTACCAAAAATGTCCCCGCTCCGGGGCCCTTTGGTTTTGCATAGACTTATATAGGGAAATCTTTAAAAATCTTCTCTGAAACTGCAAGGCCAAGGCCTTTGATATTTAGTATGGAGCTTTATCTAGTGGACCTCTACCAAGATTGTTCAAATTATAGCCCTGGGGCCACAAATGCCCCCACCCCGGGCCGGGGCCCTTTGTTTTTACATAGATTTATATAGCCCTGGGGCCATTTGGTTTTGCATAGGCTTATGTAGGGAATATCTTTAAAAAAAATCTTCTTCTCTGAAACTGCAAGGCCCAGGTCTTTGAAATTTGATGTGTAGCTTTATCTAGTGGACCTTTGCCAAGATTGTTCTAATTATAGCCTTTGTTGATGTTTGGTATGAAGCTTCACCTTTAAGACCTCCCTCAACATTATGCACATTAAAACCCTGGGGCCAATAATGGCCCTCTCTGGGGCCCACTTGTTACACTATGGATCAGGTGAGCGATCCAGGGCCATCATGGCCCTCTTGTTTCTATTGTAGTGATACTCAAAGTTTGTATTTTTATCTATTTTCAGGTAAGTCAAAGGAAGAACAAATATTAGTATTAGAGATGTGAATGGCAGAATGGGTGACAACGAAACAGGTTTGATGCTCCTACAGTGTTATTTATTTTCTATTCCAAAATCAGTAAACAAATTCTATGGTAACTACCACTGTTTTTACACAAATCCTAGCTAATTATACCACTTACACAAATCATAGCTACCACCATTCTTATACAAATCATAGCTCACAAATCATTGCTACCACAGCTCTTTCATAAGTCATAGCTACCACAGCTGTTATACAAGTCGTAGGTACCACAACTTTTACAAAAATCATAGCTACCACAGCTCTTACAGAAATTATAGCTACCAGAAATTATAGCTACCATAGCTCTTGCAGAAATTATAGCTACCACAGCTCTTACAGAAATTATAGCTACCATAGCTCTTACAGAAATTATAGCTACCACATCTCTTACAGATATTATAGCTACCCCAGCACTTACAGAAATTATAGCTACCATAGCTCTTAACAGAAATTATAACTACCACAGCTCTTACAGAAATTATAGCTACTACAGCTCTTACAGAAATTATAGCTACCATAGCTCTTACAGAAATTATAGCTACCACAGCTCTTACAGAAATTATAGCTACCACAGCTCTTACAGAAATTATAGCTACCATAGCTCTTGCAGAAATTATAGTTACCACAGCTCTTACAGAAATTATAGCTATCCAGCTCTTACAGAAATTATAGCTACCACAGCTCTTGCACAAATCAAAGTTACAACAGCTCTTACACAAAGTATAGCTACCACAGCTCAAACATAAATTTTAGCTATCACTAATAGCTATAATTGCTCATACATGTAAATAGGATAGCTACCACAGAGGGTAGTTACCATAGGTCTGACACAACTGATGTGGCATTTTGTTTTGGATCCATTTTGTGTATGGTGTTGGTGACATCACAGGATATTTAGCCCTCACCATGCCGAAAACTTCAGCATATTACACTCCTCCTTGATTGCCAGCCACATTATGAAAACACGCCTATACAAATGCATTGTAAACTTTACCGCCGAAAAGGAGAAAATTTTAAGATGAAAAATTATGATATTTTTCTTATTTCTGCTCAAAATACACATTGTGGGTACTCGTTAGAATCGCCTCATTTAGGCGAATCTATATTTTAGAGCAGAAATAAGAAAACTAAGGTTTACTCCTGTAAACCCCAGTTTTACTACATAAAAGTGGGGTTCAAGGGGTTAAAATTAAATAGGCGTGTTTTCGTGATGATTTGTGTTGCATGATTTCAGTTTTACCATGGATTTAGAAGCAGAATGGAAAACAGTATAGGTCCTGGATCTATACTGTTCTCAGAAAAAGGCTATATCTGAGTTAAGCATGGTGATGGGCATATCTGACACATATATAACCATTTCGTGCAGGGTAGACAACTCTAGTGACATCCTGTTTGCATATCTATAATCTGTTCCTCTATAAAGGAGGGATCTTAGAAAGAGTTTTGCTTGCAAGTTTTAGATTGTAGACTTCTCTTGGTAAAAGAGACAAAATTCTTTTAGACAGAGTTGCCTCCCCTAAAGATGTGTTGATTCCCCTTTATTTATGTTCACAAATAACTGGTCACTATTGTACAGAAATATAGGTGCAAGTTCATTGTTGTTGTGACATACACGTCAAGGCCGGAAAATTTCACTTGTCCACTCGCCATAGCAAGTAAAAATTTTGAAGGATGAAATTTTTTGTCTAGTCCATATGAAATTTAACAAAATCTACATGCCCTTGGTCATGCAGGACAAGTGAAATTTTGAAGGATTTTCCAGCCCTGGAGGTGCAAGTGAATGTCTACTATTGTAAAGAAATACAAGTGCAAGTGACTGTTCACTACTGTAGGGAAATGTAGGTACAAGTGGCTGTTCACTTTTGTACAGAAGTATAATAACAAGTGACTGTTCAATGTTGTAAAAAAATATAATTAAGTGATTGTTTGCTATTGTACAGTAATACAGGTGCAAGTGACTGTTCACTGTTGTACAGAAATATAAGTGCAAGTGAACGTTCACTATTGCTTAGTTATATAAGTGCAAGCAACTGTTCACTGTTACACAGGTAATAGGTGCAAGTGACTGTTTACTATGGTACAGAAATACAAGTGCAAGTAACAAGTAACTCTTCACTGTTGTACAGAAGTATAGGTGCAAGTGACTGTTCACTATTGTACAGAAATATTAACACAAGTGATTATACACACTACTGTATGGAAATATTTGCTGCAGTTACAATGAAGAAAAAATACTGAAAATATTAGTTACATCAGCTCAGTGAGTAAATATTTCATTAAAAAAACAATAACAACAAAAAAAAACAAAAAAAAACAGATGAAAAGCGGTTTTACCAAAGCTTACTTTCATAAATGACACAAATAACTTTGTAGATATATCAACCTATAAAGTGTTTATGGTGACTTTTAGCAGACAATAACAACTGTCTTACTTTTCAAATGGGCCCCGTCAAGCGATTTTGGTACTTATTGCCTATGCGAGCAGCGAAGGTTCCGGCGAGCCTGTGCATCCGCGCAGTCTCGCCAGAACCATCGCTGCTCGCTCATACAAGCAGTGAATCAAGAGGAACCTTCAGACAGAAAGCCAAATCCCTGGCCCCTCTGAATGGCTGGGCATGCGCAGTTAAAATTTGTCATGACGGAATGCTCGAAGACACAAATTCGCTTGGCGGGGCTCCTATAAAGCATGGTATTCTGTGATTCACATGAAACTTCTCTAAAAGACAAGGAGAAAATTAAAATGTTGTCTGCCTTGCAGTTTTGCTTGGCAATTTTAACAGTTCAAGAACCCTAAAGCAACATTTTAGACCATCATGATTAGCAATAAAGGGATGAAGTGCCTCTCTTTTAGCTAATATTTCCTTAATTTTATGTGTTATGGTCTAGTTTATTACTGCAGTATTTTCACATACCACTTTCCATTATGTCAACAAGTCCACATTATGATCACTCCCCAAAACCCCACATTAACCCATTGTATACTGGTGGACTCTTCCACTGCTATATGTTGCATTCTGTGTCACAAGATATTTCCAATGATCTCATAATTTTTTACCTTGTGACCTTGACCTACTTTTTAAAGACTTGAACATTGGCCATGCCTTTCGATTGCTTAGTGATACGGCTTTCATATTTAACATGCACTCTCCAGGGGCATCAGTGTTTCACAAACACATCTTGTTCTGGTAGGTGCTGGGTAGAACTACCTCATTAAGGTGGTTCTAATGAGTATGTACAGTCTGTGTTCTTGAGCAAGAATAAAAACATGATATATACCCTTGTAAACCCAACTTTACACTACACAAAGTGGGGTGAACAAGGGTATTACAGACTTGTTAACGCAATTTTCCAACATTTTCACAAGGGAGACAACCTTTGTGACCTCATGTTTACTTTCATTGACTACCCCTTTATAAAAGGGGTCTATTCTTGAAGGAAAAAACTTGCTCTTGAAAGGGGTCTACTCTAGAAGGAAAGAATTTGTTCCTGAGTAGGGGTATACTCTTGAAGGAAAAATTTTGTTCCTTAGGAGAGGTCTACTTTTGAAGTCAAGGGTTTGCTCCGGAGGAGGGGTCTACTCCTGAAGGAAAGAATTTGCGCATGAAATGGGTCTTGTAGAAAAGAATTTTTTCCAGAGATGGAGTCTGCCTTTGAAGAAAAGAATTTGTTACTTAAAGGTGTCTCCTACTGAAGGAAATAATTTGCTCCTGAAATGTGTCTACTCCTGAAGGAGAGAATTTGCTCCTGTGGAGGGGTCTGCTCTTGAAGGAAAGAATTTGCTCCTGAAAGGGGTCTTGTAGGAAAGAATTTTCGCCAGAGGTGGAGTGTGCACTTGAAGAAAAGAATTTGTTACTGAAAGGGTCTGCACTTGTAGGAAAGAATTTGCTCCTGAAGGAAAGAAGTATCCTGTGGATGGGTCTGCTCTTGAAGAAAAGAATTTGTCCCTGAAAGGGTCTACACTTGTAGGAAAGAATTTGCTTCTGAAATGGGTCTACTGTTGAAAGAAAGCATTTTGCTCCTGAAAGGGGTCTACTCTTGAAGAAAAAAAACACACTCCTGTGGAGGTATCTACTCTTAAAGGAAAGAATTTGCTCAAGGAGGTCTACTTTTGAAGGAAAAAATTTGCACCTGAGGATTGGTCTACTCTTAAAGGAAAGAATTAATGCTCCTGACAGTGGTCTACTCTTGAAGGAAAGAACTTGCTCCTGAAAGGGGTCTACTGTTAAAGGAAATAATTTGCTCCTGAAAGGGGTCTGCTTTTGAAGGAAAGAACTTCTGAAAGGGGTCTACACTTGAAGAAAATAATTTGCTCCTTAAAGGGAACTACTCTTGAAGGAAATAATTTGCCCCTGAAAGGGGTCTACTTTTGAAGGAAAGAATTTGCTCCTGAAGAGGGGGTCTACTCTTAAAGGAAAGAATTTGCTCCTGAGGAGCAAATTCTTTCCTTTAATAGTAGATCCCTTATTGTTAAGGGACACAAACAAAATTAAAGAAAGAATTGTCTCTCCAGAAAAAGTTCCCATATCACTCAAAACAGCCGTTGAGGAGGCTGGCAAAAAGTCTTGCGTTCATG
Source organism: Lucinisca nassula (assembly GCA_963580285.1). Lineage (NCBI taxonomy): Eukaryota > Metazoa > Mollusca > Bivalvia > Lucinida > Lucinidae > Lucinisca > Lucinisca nassula. The sequence goes on from OY757016.1 coordinate 44,131,816, forward strand.
CCGTCACACGACTTTTGTAGCTTAGGCTGTGAGAGATGATGGTGTAGAATTAAGCTCTATTGATTGCCGTGGAGTATTAAGTAGGAATTATAAACTGAAGTTGTTATTTTATCGATTTCGAAGACGACACCTCGTCAACAACCTTCAGAAGCTGTCATAACAGTAAACATAACTTTACATTTCGATAAATTCCGTATAAAATTATGCATATTGATATTAATGATTTCCTACGAGGTTCGCTTGATCTGACAGGAGCTGTGTGTTTTTTTGATTGAGTAACACGTTAATAAAGATGGGTCAAAGAATTTATGATGTAATATTTTAGCACTGTTTCATGATCGGCATTAATTTTGTCGGTAAAAAAGAGAGCTGAGACTATAAAAGATATATAAAGATATAGAAATCAAGAAAACACACAAAAAAGTTTTGTTTGTTTGAATTGAGGTTTAACGTCATGTCAACACTGTATAGGTCATAAATCCGATCACATAATGTGAAGACAGAATTGCGCTGCTTTGACAGTCTGTATCATGCGGCAATCAAGTGAACAAGTCCATGTAATGAACATCCCTGTAAACCCCACTTTATATGGAGAAAAGTGAGGCTAAAAGTGGGGTTTACAGGGGTTTCATTGTTTTTCTTAATTCTGCTCCAAGACATAGGTTGTGGGTACTCGTTAGAACCGCCTCATAGAGGCGGTTCTAACAAGCACCGACAACCAATGTTTTGAGTATTAATAAGAAAAATATCACACATTTTCATCAGAAAAAAAAGAACTATTTTTTGGAGATATGAAAGAATGCACTATGACACATTGATTTGTTACCGTAACGTATGCAATATCATGGGGTTTACAAGTCTTGTGTTACAAAACACCATTGTAAACCCCATACAAGCATGTGAGATGCAAATTTCTGCAATGGAATTTCAGGTGGTTTTTCTCTGGGTACGCCAGTTTTTGCCCGCCTTTGATTAACGATGGGCTTGAAATAAGTGCAATAATCTTGAAAGGGTTTTTTAACTAAAAAATGGCCGGCCTCGGTAGCTCAGTGGGATGTGCGTCTGACTTGTGATCAGGAGGACCTGCCGAGGTTGGCAACATTCTTTCGTGGAGATTAATCATGAAATCTTTTCTACGGTCATTCTCTCCCTTCCACTGATTCAAGAAGGGCAGTTGTCAGTTTCTGGCAAAAGAATGTGCACTGTACTGGTTAACCACTAACGCATAAGCCTGCCCAGGAAAAATGTGGATAGTTAAACAGACCGGCTCAAAAATGACCTAAATAGTGTTGACTGGGCCATTAAACTCCAATACAAGCAAAGTAAAAAACTGTATGTGGGTACTCCTTAGAACTGCCTCATTGCGGCAGATCCAACAAGCACTCACATTATGTTTGAGGCAGAAATATTACATATTACGCAACATGGCTGTCCACTACCCTAGTGTATTGCTGCTCAAAACTTTTTGAACAACCCTCATCCCTTGACATAGTCAACCATACTTTTGACATGGGTGTGGAATAAGTTAACCCTTGTCCTGCTGAGCCCGGATATGTCTGATCTTTCAAACAATGCAGATCCAGATCAGATGGCTTCTGCAGAAGCCATCTGATCAGGATCTTCATTGTTTGCCATTCATTTTATGAATTTGTTGTAATGATTTGCATCAAGTAATCTGATTGGTTGATAATCAGTAGTGGGTGTGGCATATATGAATATTCAGCAGGACAAGGGTTAATATTGTTCACAGTGTGCATATCAGCTCTCTAAGAGATACTAGAAGAAGACCAGAAGCTTCCAAAATAATCTAAAAAGCCCCTCCCCCCCCCCCCCCCCCCCCCCCCACAAAAAAAAATGACCTGTGATGTCATGAGAATGATTTTTTTTAACATAAAAGGACTCTCCTTTTGATAATGGATTGGCCCTCATTTCAGACACAATTTGACAAGGCTGTTCCAAGGATTTGTTTGAGTTGAGATTTTACGTCCCCGTCAACACTGTGCAGGTCATTTTGGTGAGGTTGCTTCCAATTTTGTGGTAGTTTTACCCGACATTGAGATGAAATGACATCTCAAGCCCTGTCGCCCATAGAAACTGCTAGAGTTTAAGGAGCGGTCAGACTCACATCACTTTTCCTGGGCAGGCTTAGACCTAAGCTGTTTACTAAACTCCGTTCAGAAAATCTGAATTATCGATTTTTTCGTTTTTCCTTTTAATACTCATTTAAGCCCAAACATCACTATGGGAAAGGTTTAGACCTGACCCTCCGCCGACTTCTCCAACAGGTCATGTGCCTCTGCGACAGTCAGGAAGGCTGTGATTATTGGAGAAAATTGCAAAACAAAGAAATGAGACCACAGACTAAGTCCATTTGATGAGGATTGTCAGGTAAAATAATAAATATTCAAATCCATGTGATGCACTTTATAAATAGATATGCAGTTACGACACACCTTACATTCGAATGGCTAGATAGAGGCCCACTAGGAACGGGAGCCACTAGCGCGATGTGCTGTCAACAGTTGTCAAAAAGAAATATACCGATATCGGATGGTGGTGTCACAGCTAATGATTTTCCATGAAGTGATCGTGCAAATAAAACATAGACGCCCTTGCAATTTACAAGAGCAGTAACCACTTCTATATATGGTTTAAAAGGGTGTGTCGAACCTGTCAGAATGTCTTGGTCTGTGGAAGAAAATTTAGATTTTGCACTTTTCTCCAAATAATCACAGACTTTCCTGGCTATCGCAGAGGCATACGACTTGCTGGAGAAATCGGCGGAGGTTGAGGTCTAAAACTTTCCCATAGTGATGTATGGGCTAAAATGAGTATTAAACGCGAGAATCGAAAAAATCGATGATTCAGATTTTCTGAACGGAGTTTAGTACTCAAATTCGGTCGGTTTCAGCTCTGTGCGGAAACACCATGCAGCCCAATCTATTTCTCCAGGCCCTGATGGGCTGGGGGTGCAATGTTGTTCCAAGAATATTGGTTAATCTCAGGTAGCTTGATAGCCTCTGATTGATTTCCAGGATCAGCAGAAATGACATCACCTTATTGATTGATAGATTTCTGTGTTAAATGGCTTGATTGCCTGTTCATTAGTCATCCTTTGATCTTCAGGTGCACAAGCCTTGGCGAGCATAAACACGCCTTAAGCATGGTAGGCTTCTGCCTATGTAATTTAAGTCCTAGACCCCAATGAAGCTGCCCAACCATGGTTAGAGGTTGGAATTTCTTTGACTGAAGGTGCATTATTTTAATTTATCAAGTAAAGCCTTTATTGCTTAGTCTCTAAAAGGGGTTCTTTCGATAGTGGTTCTTTTCTGCAAAGCTTTGGGAATGCTATCCTTTGGAGAGCGTATTGTCATGCATAAATCATTGATATTTTATGGGTTTTATGCCCTTGAGCA